>CM072511.1:71968292-72268292 GCA_036898135.1 Oncomelania hupensis | reverse complement strand
AATAGCAGATCAAAACATAATAAATTCAATGCGAAATTTTATTTATTTTTTTTATTATTTTTTTTTTGGGGGGGGGGAAGTGGGAGAGGGGGGGGGGGGGGGGGGGGGGTAGGGGTGTACACCACAAAAATGCGTATTTTTAAGGAATTGCTCGTATTGTCGTATTTTATGTTGAAAATTCGTAAAAAATACGCGCTAGGAACCTCTGAGGGTGCTGTCTTAATGCAGGCGTATGATTGAGCCTTGTCAGCAGTATCCTTAATCAAGTTAATGCCTTATCAGATAATAAAGCGTAATATTAAATGAAAATAGGCTGTACCTTTATTGTATGAGGGCAGAAAGAAGAGAGAGAAGGTTGTCCATCAGACACACGCATGACAGGCACATACAAACTTAAATTGATACAGGTCTGCATTTAAGTTCGTTTTCAAATTCCCTGTACAAGTATTTCAAGTTTGTAGATTAGTTAAAGTTTCTTATCCTGCTAAGTCAATGGACAATTTCAACTTAGTTTTATAACATACTAATATACATAAATTCCCACCATAAATTAGCGACTCAGAGTACCGAAAACAAATGCAGCCTAGCTCCTACTAGGTAACAGCTGGAAACTAAAACCCGCCAATATGGAAGCTATTTTACAGCACCACATTTTAAAAGCATTGAAAAGAGTTCACCATTCAAAATCTCACAACGGCATGAACAGATGTTTTCTATCAACGAATTAGAATACCAGCAGAAGACTTGATCACTCAAACTAGCAAAAGTGGTGTATAGCTAAACCGCCCCAAAAGTCACTAAAGGAACTACAGTCCATAAATGTTTACAAAACTACCAGTGCACTATAATTACATAACACATAATCAAATAAACAATTCGTACAAAACAAAGCCCTAAGTCTGTGCACTAAAATAGACCCGTCATAGTGCATAGTTATCATTTAGCGGGAAATAACTCAAATAATACAATAAGGAACAAATAAATGAATTATAATTCAATTAAGGACATATGATATAAATAGCTTTGGATATTTCATTCAACAAATGACAGTTTTTACAAGTGAAGAAGCATAAAGTCAATGAAAATGTTCAATCAGGGAGAATAACCTATAATAGCCCCAAAACAAATCAGACTATCACTCTGCAACTTATTCAACTCGCTTTCTCAGTTTCTTACAATATGAGAAGTATTGTGCATACATAAATGTGTGTATGTGAGTGGATGCATGTATCCAAGTGTGTGTGCATGCATGGATGTATGTGTGTGAGAGTAAAAATGTGTATGTGCATGAACTTATCATATCAGAGCTTGAATTTGTGAGTGTATGTGTGTAGTTTTTGTATACATGCTCAAGTATTGGTAATTTAAACATATGGATATATGTTTGTGTGAGTAAAATTGTGTATGTGCGATGAATTTATCTTATCCAGATTTTGAATTTGTTTTGTGGCGTTTGTGTGTGTGTGTGTGAGTGGTTTTTGTATGCATGCTCAAGTATTGGTAATTTAAAAACATATGGGACAAATTCACTAATAGTAATAATTATGCATTCTCTGTGTTGATAGATTGTTTTTTTGTGGAGAGTGAAGAAAATACATGTTAACATCCAGAAAAATAAAAATTACTAACCAATGACTAAAAGTCAATACACCAAAAATACTTACACAAGCTTGGTTTACTAAGACCCTCCCCCCATGCCTCCCCTCCCCCCCCACAAAAAAAAATCTATTTACAGTATCCCGACCGACTTTAATATTTTGGCCAGGCCCTACATTTTTTTGGGAAGATCGTGTCGGAAATTTTGTTTTTTAATATACATATATTTTAAAAAAAGCGCACCTAATGTGAAAAAGGTTTACAGAAAAAAAGCCTATCTACCAGCAAATGCAATATTTTTTTTCCTTATTCCTAAACAGAATTTGGGGAGGGGGAGGGGGGAGAATAAAGAGTATACTGCAAAACATTGTGGCAATTTCTAAGTACAGTTTCAGTATTGTCCAAGCATTTCAAATTTACATCGTAATAAGTCACTTCAACCGGTTTGATGCATTTAAAGCCAAAATGTACACTCAATGATATGATTAATATACAGATGTTTACAGAACACTTTCACTCAAAAGCATTCAATGCAATGACTGGAGACTAGGCCAAAGTGTACAGAAAAGAAAGGTACAATATGCTATGTATAATAAGAGAATCCTACACATTCAAACCATGAACACCCATAGCTAAAAGCATGCACCCACACTTGCATACAAGTTCACACACTCACAAGCATTCAAAACTTTGACAAAACTACACAAGTGAAAATATCTACACCACAAATACAGCGATGCACGACAGAGAGGAATGTGGGTGCAAAATTACAAGGATCAAATGAATTGTAACAATAAAATCGATAATATCATGACATTACCTCACAAAATTTGCCTGAAACAAGAGCAGATTCAGAGGAATTTTTTTTAAACAAATAGACAAAAACAGTATGTACAGTCATAGCACCAACTGTGTGTAATAATGATAATCATTCAGAGACAAGGAAGAAGACACGAGTTTCAAATCCTCAAATATTAAAACTCTAGATCGTGGGGAACTACAGTAAAACTGTGAATAAAGTTAGTTTTGCCGTATAAAAAGTTAAAGATGAAAGGGCAACGAAAGAAGTTATTTAATTCACATGATCGAGTATCATATCATGCAAGTGCAACTCCACATTTGCGGACCACAAACATCTACTTTTCTGGATAAATCTGCGTTTGTCGTATAGAGCGTAGATGCAAGATTATGCATAATTATAAATAATAAATAATGTTTAAAATGTATCAACTGTTTAAGCCTAAAGGAAAATAAATATTTTTTTCTTCTTCAGCTTCCATTGTTTGATATAGGTGGATGCAAAGCACAAGGGACAGTTTTAAACTCGCAGTGACCTTGGGTACTCACTGATACGGTGTGAATCAACATTATATTTTCAATCCTACCCTCACCTCCCCAAAACACAAAATAAAATGACAAATAATGCAGTCCTATTATTGTGTCTCAAGAAAGACAAGGGAAACAACCATACAAATAATAGTGGATTTCACAATTCTTGTATTCCAGCACAGTTAACTACCCTGAGAAGACAGTTTATTAAATAAAAAATAAATAAATAAATTTAAAATGTAGTGAAAGAGAATTTCTGAATCAGTGTCAAAATCGAACTGGACTTCCAACAAACAATGCATTGTAAAAATTCTAAACCACATTCGATTTTAAACACTCTAATATGGTCATATAGTTTTAGTGGAAAAGGAATGCAACGAAAAATGTTTATTTCTGAATTGCACTTTTTGTGATCAAGATATTTTATGATTTAACATAAACTGTCAGGGGTGCTGAAACTTAGCATTGGTTTGTTCGCTGAAAGTGAGTAAAAAATTGTGCGGATGACCAAAAACTTTAACCACACTTGCACAACAGTGCTTCTGCCAAGATTCATGCATTGACAAATGTCAGCTTCTTTTTGTGTTAAAAAGTTTAAGGGCTAGTGAAAATTTTTATTGACTATTGTCACCAGACGGATGGATCAGTTGAACATTCTGGCTTTCAGCACCCTTAAACTCATGATTTAGAATAGTAGTTTGTTACACTGTCAGAGCATGCAGTTTTAAGTTTTGTTCAATTCAAAATGTCAGATAATAATGCTCAATCACACAAAATATCTCAGGAAGTACCCATTTCAAATATACATTTATTTGAAGTAAAATTTATAAAGCACAATAAATTAAATGAAAAATATAGTGTTGATGGAAGCATTCAGTATTTATTATGCATTATAAAACTGTTCTACATTCTACAATATAAAACAGCACAATCAAAATTCCATGAATTAAAAACATATTACATTACACAGGGATAATGATAACATAGCAAATAAAATAAAATACAAAATCATTGCGACTTCAAGTGGTACAAGTTTTAACATTTATCACTCATATTTGCCTGCTTGCTTGTCATCATTTTAGCCTATTGTAGGAGTTTCAATCAAAACTCTGAGAAAGCATCACACTCTTCCTTCCTCTTTATAATACTATGTCCACGTAAGGCGTTTCAAACACACAAAAACATCTCAAAGAGGCCTTATAATAAGGCACTTGATAAGTTCCCTTATCACACATTACTAGAAATCTAACTGAACTTAGCGACATTTATAAACCACTGCGCTGAGCATACCACAGTAGCAAGTATATCGAGTAGTATTATCATTAACATTGCGCAAAAAGCAACTTTCCACAGCAAAAAGTCGCCGCTACGAAAAATCAGTCCAAAATGAACAATATGTACACTGTGCCAACACAGCTTTGTTCACACTGTGAAAATATCAGTGACTGCAAAAAGCAGTACATCACACAATAATTTACACACCACAAACAAACCAGCGAAACCAAGAAGCCTCTTTGTGCATTGCTACTGACAGTAATGTTACTCTACATATTACTATGTAGAAAACTTTTAATTTCTTTGATATGATATGATTAAGGAAATAAATCCACAGGTCCAAACTCAAGATCAACTTTTTTTTTTTTTTACATTTTTAAAAATTCCTGTTTTACAAAGCACTAGTTGAAGACAAAGACTTCAGAGACAAAACTGAAGCTAAAATTCTTAATTGTAAAAGGTTCTTGGTAAAACGATCCCAATCATTAGTTCACATTTTCAATAATATTCCCCACTGATAAGAGTCCCCACACAATGTCACATGCTTTACCACATGTATTTTTCTAACATTTCTTATTGTCATTATCTTTGGATGTCAAGATATTAAGAAGGGCCTGACAGTTTGCTGACAGTTAAAAGCCTGATGACTATTTAATCATCATATTAGAGTGCAACACCCCCAAGGTGAAAACGTCCTAATTCATCCACCACACAATTTACTCAGTAAAAACTGCCTGTAAAAGATTGGAATGGAAATGTCATCTTTACAATCATCATGTTCATCACCACTTCCATCCTTTTTCATTGTCATCATTACTGTTACGTACTGCTTTACAGTGGTCTTTACTTCAGAGTAGATATGCTGGAACAAAACTCAAAAAGATGCTCTGGTTACCAGTTAGCAATGATGCAAAGAATGTTGTAAAAGAAAAGGAGAAACAAAAGAGCATTTTAGGCAACTGACTGCACTGGATTTAGAAGGGACCAACAGCAAAAGATGAAAATGTATATCGTGGAACAGCAGCAGCAATTTGATGAATCCCCTAGTTTCCAAATGGGGAAGAGAAAAAGTAGTTGTGCTTTTTGGGCTCCAGGGTTTTGCTGGCATATCTGTTCCAAAAGAAAAACAAAATAATGAATGCAGAAAATAGCATGTAACAATTATTACGGCATACACTCAATTAGAAAACAAAATTGTGCACATGTAACTTATGTCTTAAACATGCAATTTTGTGAACTACCAGATAAATTGGCACACGCATACAAGCACACATAAAAATACATTTAAACCAATTCAACGAAAACATAAACGTTAAATTCTACATTTATCAAAGATCTGCTACTTTGTGACTGAACATCCAATTTTACCATCACCCTATTCACTACAACTTCTTATACTATAAATCTCCCACCCCCTCTCCCTATCCCACCCCAAACATTTTTTAATGCAAAACTAAAACTATTTTACCACTACTACCAAAATCATTTTTAAAACCTTGGAATAGTACAAAATCTACCATCACTGTTCTCATTCCAACCCCTCAAAATTGTAAATAACATTTAATCTCTAAAGCTTTAATTGTTTTAACCATGAATAATAATCTCATGTGCCTAAGGCATGATGCTTACTTGTGGTGAGCAAGTATGCTTGACCGCGTCTGGTTTCACCAACTCACACTGCGCTTTCACTAACAGATGTGTTGCGGAACAGGGGCGGCATCAGCCTAACATATAAAACAACACACACTATGTTTGGACACAAATGTAACCCCTATAAAGAATAATGTAAGGAGTAATTTATTTTTGTTGTACTGCCAGAGTCTACAGATACAAACTCAAACTCTGAAGAATCAAAAGAAGAAGTGCGAAGAACCTACGACAATGAATGAGCAAATAAAGAACAGGCCAAAAGCATGGGTCAGTCTAACACATTATCACAGATTTTGGGAAAATGACCAAATATTTTATAAAGAATATGGCCTGAAAAACTACAAATTGAAATACTTAACTCTTCCGTAAAAAAAAATCATTATTTTCAAACACGCAATTTTAGAACTTAGTAGCCTAGTTACGTTCTAACATTAACCTAGTTATCTTTCTACACCAAAGAAATTGTATTCAAGAGGAAAAATTGTATTCCAGAGAAGAAACTGATGAAAATGTCTCGTTCTCTGGAATGTAATGATCCTAATTACTGAGATAAATGTTCAGAACAAGACACTGAAGAAAACAATTTTCAAAGGTAAACAGTGGAACGAGTGAATAGAACTAGAACTAGAAAAATAAATATGTCCAATAACAACGCAAATCGCTCACAAAAGTTGAAACCATTAAAATAAAAACTACAACTTCTCAACAGCAAAAAAGAATGAGCGCAGAGCTTTCAGTTTTTAAATAGAGCTAGCATCCGGAACATGCAGGAACAAAATGCTTTTTCAAAGGATTGATTTTTTAATTTCTCACCAGATTAAACTGAAACTTTCAAACAAAAAACCTTAAAAGTAAACTGTCACCTTTCTCGAACAGCAGCCAGTACTTTGCTGTGACAAGAGTTCAAAACAGTGCTGCTGTTAGTACAATAGATAAACAGATGTTTGCAAATGCTCAAGAAGAACACTGAAGATGAACAAATATTTATAGGGCACAATGCTCAAAGGCGAATAAAATATCATTTTCCAAAGGTTGCAGTTACAGAAAATTCAATGTTGTGCGTGTGAAAAAAATCCTCTTTAATATACTTTTTAAAATTCCTTTAAAAAAAAAAAAAAAAAAAAAAAACGAAGGCAATTAAAATGGTGGGGCAAATAAATCCAAACAAAGTGCATGAGAGGAACAGATGTGCAGAGTATAAACTAGTCAATTCAAAATGTTTTATTACACCACATTACACCACACTACATTTTGAATGAAAGTAAAAAGAAGTTAGCATTATTGGATAAAAGCCATATGTCCGATATATTATAATGTATATATCAAATATGTGATGTCCACATTATAGCAACCGGCACTCCATTGTAAAAAGTGGATGAATCACTAGCTCAAACATAAATGCATGATCTGAAAACATAGAAAGCAAACTAAATACTATCAGATATGACTGACAAATTAAATTCTAGTCCATTAGAACTCAATGCCATATTGAAAAGTAATGAAATGATATAGTCTCGATAATGTTAGAAGCAAGTATAGGGTTTGATGCAGTTAATTACCAACAAAGCAAACTAAAAGCTTGGTATACAAAATCTTTCTCCTAAACTCTAATGACTCACAAATATAGACCCCTCTTTCCACTTTCCCAGATTTTTTTAACATACTTGGATACTCTGCATAAGCTCATCCTTTACAACAAATAATCTTAGAGAAGTTCAAAATCAAAACAGCATTAGATGCTGCTAAAAGATAGCAAGGACATTAATTGCTTGATCTCTCAGCATCTCCGCATCTCAAAAGTCATTATTTCTGAAGTTTCTAAAGTACATTATGAAATAAAACAAAACTATCACCATCAAAACAGATAAAAATTCCCTATTCATTGAAATATAAATAAAATAAAATAATTTAAATACCGACACTATTACAAACAAAGAAAGCAAACATTACTATTAGTTCCCAATGACGCAATGTGAGTTGGTCAGCCAGATTAATTGTTTTTCTCAACCGCAGGCAATTTAAATACAGAAACAGTGATCCTTTGATTAAATGAAGAACTAACGTAATCTATGAGTATGAGTATTCATGCAGGTTTCCAATTTCTCACAACACAGCAAATAACATCCCATGCCAAATAAATGCCTTCTACCTAAAACTCCCATCTTCAGACCACCAGATAACGACTTTAAACTTTCTTGATGATAAATAGTAGTCGGTGAAGGCTTTGAGTTTGAAGTAGTTCTCTAACTAAAACTATTATCATAATTATGTCACTTTGAACATACAGACTCCTATGCCCAAAAATTGTTTTGTATTTCTATAATTTTAAAAACATAATTAATAATATATATAGTCACAACTAGTGTACGAAATGTATGAAAGTGCCATCAGTAAAACTAATAACAGAACACAAACACAAATACTGAAATATATACAAGATTCAACATCACTCATGCATACACTTACCTTCATCAAGTTGCTTATTTGTCTTTCTTGTGATCAAAATATTTATATGAGATACTTTAAACTTACCTTCATTTTATTCAGAATCCAATCCCAGGTTTTCACATAAACTTTTCAGTTTTGTTTTGTTTTATCACTTCAGTCGACTGAATGTCAAACTCAGTGTACTATTTATAGTATTTCACATTTGAAAACAGAACATTCCTAAAAGCATTATCAATGTGAATAAATAATTGTATGTGTGTACATGATAAACAAGACTTCTGATACATGTTAATTAGTATGGTTATAAATCCACAACCATGCACATACCGAATTAGAGATTTTGAAAAAAAAAAGTTTCAAGAAATGTGAATTATACAAATAGGGGAATAAACTAGCAAATGCAAAGTTCAGGAAGCATCTGGACAGCTGAATGTATTGACATTACAAGTGAACAGAGCAAAAGACACAATTGTCAATTATGTTTATAACTACAACATTTCATTAAACAAGTTTCCAGTTGTGATACACTAAGGTTGCTTGGTATGGGTTCATGGTTGCTTGTTACCGTTATCTTTTAACACTAGGGAGAAAATCTGCAAGTGTTCTCATTTGAGCCAGGAATAGTTTTACAATAAGATTACTGAACTAAGCCTAGGCAGCGGAATGTTTGTCAGTATTAACCTCAGCGTCTATGCAATTTTGTCAAATCAAATTTGGCCAAATTGTGTCCGAGGTCTGAACAGTGTTACACAAGATTATAACAGCATGACAGCTGTTTTGTGCTCAATACTAACCTTGGAGTCTGAGCAGTCTTTTCACCCCAACCTGGCGTTTTGGTATACTTCTCGTAGGTGCCTGGTGTCAAAACTGGGCCTAGACGACTGCGTAAGACTGCAAAAGTAACCCCAAAATAAAACCATTTTGTTTATTGCTTTGTAATTTTTCAGCTCTCACAGTGAAATGTAATCCTCAAAATTTTTAATTCTGTTTGAGCAAAAATGGACTTAGAGAAATATGCAAAAAATTGGTGGGGGAAAAACAGAAATGTAACCCTCTAACCCCCACAGCAGCCAAAGCCTTGTCTCCTTCTATTTCCTAGGTCAAGGCAAGTAACTCCGTCAAAATGCTACACCATGCACATACAAAAATTAATTACAAATGCACCACCCAAAATTATGTTCCACTTATCGTTATTAATAAATCAACCACATATTTTTCTTCGAAATGAAATGTTACACATACATTTTTACAATGTGTTGCAACTGGAAAAAAAATCTGAATATCAAACATTGCATACTGCACAACATGCAGCAATACGATCACTGCCACAAATAATAAAGCATGATTGTTCATCGTTTCTGTTATTCAAATCCGACAGAAAAAGATCGCCGGAAACAGCAGGAAATCACAATCACGTGTGCGAGAATCTCGCAAGTTTGCTATAAATAGATTTCCACATGGTAGCCTCTGATCAGACCACGTCATTCCCGGCCGCTGCCGGTCGCTCCGCGAGCATGCACATAGCAAAATTATCGGTCGCTCTAGGTCGCTCCGCGTGTTAAAGGAATAATCCAACTTTTTTTTCAAATGACACGGTCTGATTGTATGCCACTGGATAAAAAAAATGTTCAGAACATACTGGTGTGACTGGGACTGTCAGGGGTGCATGGTGTGTCAGCAGGATACAGGCTCATGTCCTCCACATCAAGGATGTTGCACCAGAAGTCATTGGGCAGCTCCAGCAGTTTCTCCATCACCTGATACCACACAACCACACATCAGCAGATCAGTCATGCAAAGTTCAGTCTGTCAATAAGTCAGGTAAGAATCAGTCACATTCAATGAGTCAGTCAATCAGTCCCCTCAATCCTTCAAACCATCCCTGCAGTTACATTTCCGGAACAACCCAAACTTGCTTAAGGTGTCTTCAGAGAAAACACAAAATGGTAGCTTCACTAATACCTACAACCATACTTCTTTTTTTTTAAAATCAAGAATCCCTTGTCAACTAAAACTACAAATGCTAATGTGCAAACAAAAAGTGTCAACTGTTAAACCACTTGCATACAAAGTTAGTAAGCACTAGTTCAAATCACACACCATGGCTTGTTTGCGCGTTTCGTTGATCATCTGCATGGGTTCTGGCTCAGGACAGGAGTAGCCAATGGCTGTGGGACCAAAGACCTTGGACAGGTTACTGACTCCCATTTTTGTCTCCACACTCTCCGCAACCCTGAAAACAAAAACACAGGTTTGCAACAGTAGTTGGTCATTGTGTTTATTTTCTTTTTTTTCTCTTTTTTTTAAAATGTCATTTTAAAAATAATAACATTACAATCATTGCAAACTAGTCATATTCTGCTATATAAATAGCCTTGCAGAAAACCCACATTGGAGAGATGAGTGCAGCACATCATGTGAATTCACTCCATTCTCTCAAACAATACATTGCAATCATATAAATCAGTGTGCAAATGCTTCCACAACTTCCACACATTGGCACAAAATGTACTTGCTACATACTTTATCTAGCTAAATGAGCACAATGGATCTTTATAACCATCTTCAAACTGAACTACCATTATTAGCATCATATGTCATAATTATATCCTAAAAGTTGTGTCTTACTTCTGAAGATGTTGGACCAAAAAGGCGAGTGTGTCTCTGTTGGCAGTCGGCAGACTGTTGATGGCTTCATAGAGTATGTCCCGGCTCATCTGTGGGCTGTTGTGCTCTGCATTACACATCATACAATATTATATAACAATTAAATTTTCAGCAAATCTGTGTGTGTGTATCATGTGTGTATGTGTAGCTGTGGGTGGGGATGTGCTTGGATATGTGTATGGGTGTGTGTAGATGTTAAAAGTATCGCTGAAAGCATGATGTATGTAAATGGTTGGAACAAATGTAGTTTTTAGTATTGGTTATATTATGATTTTATGTATCCTTTATATATATATATAATGTGCTGTATGCAATCTCCATTGTGGGTAATAAAGGTTTGTTGACATGACTTCATTTAATAATATGAAATAAATTATTCATAAGCAGAAAAGCCCAAAGAGAACAGGCAGGCAAGTATGAAACAGGAGTAATTAAAACTGCATTTTTTTTTTTTAAAGACAATCTTAACAAGGGTAAATCATCTGGAAATAATTTGTGTGCCTCAACAGCAAGTAAAAAAACAGCACATGCAGTATGAATAATCCTGAGCGAAACATTGAAGATGATCATTTGCTCCTGAAAGTAACTTGTATGCCTCAAAGAATGATGCACAAAATGCAATATACAGTACCTGTCACAAAACTACTTTAGACCTGTTTTTTTGTTTAATGATATCTGTTTATCCTTCTCTCCCTTTTCAAGGCTAAATACAGCAACCAGACAAAAATTGTGCAATACCTGCAGCTCGAACAAACTCGGGCCAGAGAGCGTACGTGACTAGAGGTTCCTTTAGATGACGCAGGAAATCCTTTAGGCAACCGCAGACTGTATGAATATCGGAGATATTGGACTGGGGAAAAAGAATCAATACAATCATTTTACATACCTCTCTGAATCAGAAAATTAAAGCACAGCAAACAAAGTTCAAGCAAGATGGATATAAATTTTGCAAAATAGCGAGTGTACAACTGCAACTTATTTATATCTTTTCACTAAAAGTAAAAGATCCAATGCTTTGTGCTTACCAAGTTGGGACTCTTTCCTTTCAAGAATTTTTCCTTCAACTCCTTGGCATCACGATCAGAACCTGGAACTCTGTAGATGCCGGTTTCCGACAGACCACGTCTTTCAATTTCGTTGGCACAATTCACCTGTAAAACAAAATCGCCAAATTACAAATCAACAAAAACAAGAGGTAAAATTATAAATAAACAAACCAACCAGAAAAAAAACAAAATCATGAGATTTGCACACAAACAAAAAAGAAGAAAAGTAAAGAAAGGAGTAAAACCTATTAAGAACACCTGTTTCTAAGTACATTTTAACAATCACTAACAGCAGCTTTTACTTCTATAATTTTATCGGCATGTACAAAGCAGCAGTGAAGTTTATAAAACATAAGTCAAGAGTCACACTAATTGTAGAATGTTGTTTATATAATAATTATACAAAGCATGGAGATGAGATGCTATTGAAGACTTCTGGGCATTTCCTATACTCAGCACATCCCCAACAACGAAGTCTGACAGACCATCACACAAGCCATTGGACAACACGATGACATGCTCAGAGGTGCCAACCCCCTAATCTTCTTGTCAGTATTTCCGGACCCGTTTGTCAGTATTTTTTAACACTTGTCAGTACAGTGGAACCTCCGGTATACGACCGTCCAAAATCTGAGAAAAAAGGGTCTTATAATAGAGGTGGTCTTATACCGGAAACAAGGAGTGGGGGTGGGGGAGAGGTCAGGCTCGGAGGGGTATGTAGTCATAATTTTCACACTCACCAGCATGTGTTCTCTGGCAAAGAAAATGGTAAAACATGTTTCATTTTTAGCTTTGTCTTTTAGTCACAACTTCAAAAATAGAAAACAGTCGGGTCTTCAGACATTTTGAACAGGGAAAAACTTTGAAATTGAAGACTGTTTTCGATTAATCAGGTCCTTTCTAAGTCTGTCAGTGCAGAAGCTCTCAGTTTCAGTTTCGATGTTTTCCTTTCGCCACTTTCTCCACTCTACCATCGTAGTGTCATAGATTCCTTATCCTTTATGATGAGCTGAATTTGGGTCTTCCCAACGTCTAAACTTCTTGCAATAGACAAACAACTCTCCCCATTTTCACTTCTTTCAATCAATTTTATTCTCTCTGCCAAACTCAAAACTTTCCTCTTGCACGACGCCATTTTGACAAGCCAGTGTAGGCGAGTAATGTCCCTTGCTTGCGAACCGGAAATAGCAGACAATAGTACACTAACATGAGAGAAAAAACGAAGGTACAGACAATAAATTTACTGATCTCTCTTTTAAATTGCCTAAGACGGTCGTATAAAGGGCTTAAGACACGGTCTCTGGTCGCATAAACGAGGTTGTCGCATACCAGAGGTCATTTATTATTGGAAGTGAATCTGTCAGAAGTTTTCAGGTCACATAACAGATGGAGTCGTAAACCAGAGAGACGGATACCGGAGGTTCCACTGTATTTTTTTTCTCGCAAAACCCAGCATATGACACTATAAAGTAACGACAGGCTTCCCTCTGAAACAGCAGGCTATTTTCAGTCCTCTAAAATCACGATGAAAATCAGCTTGTTGAACATCGCACTTGTTTTACTCTAAAATCACCATGAAAACCGGTACAGAAGCACCGCTGGCAAAGAACCATCGGCAACTTCTCCGTATTTTTATAAAAGCTACCGTATTTCCGTATTTAATTCACTTTGCCGGAATTAAATACGGTCAATACGTACTGGTCGGCACCTCTGCATGCTCATAGTGGTGAAGAAACAGAAACTCTGATTGTATGGCCATGTCACCAGAGCATCAGGCCTTGCAAAGACCATCTGCAAGGCACAGTGCAATGACGCAGAAGAGGGAGACAGAAAGAAAGATGGGAGGACAAAAATTCGGGAATGTCCTGGCTTGACACGAGCGAAGCCATGAGGGTTGCTGAGGACGGAGAAAGTTGGAGTACGCTGGTTAAACAATCATCTGTGGTGCCCCAACGACCTACTAGTTACGGTATAGGATAGAATAATAATTATACAAATTGTTTTACCAAAAGGACGTAAATCATCAAGATGTTTTTCATGTTTGCAAGCATTCTGCATACAGGGATGTAAACTGAACATGCAAGCAGAACCAAAGAGCAGTGATTTCTATAAACAGGGCTTGTAATTGTCTGGAGTTTAAAAAAACAAAAGAAATATGCCAGAGTCCAGGGGCTGCCTAGTCAGTGGTAGAGAGTGCTGGGGAAATTACACCCATCCACCTCCACCCCATACAAATTAACTGTTGCATTATAATTGTGCATTTTTGATGAGCAAAAAACATAGTGAAGGAAAGACTAGCTTGCTTACACACAGCTGAACTCTTGAAGCAGCCTGGCTTTATTGATGCATTGCTTACAATCACTATTCGTCTCACTATAAATCTAAGTTAAAACACACACTGATGCTCAGTTGACAAGTAACTATTCACCAATAAAGTCCAAATTTAGTTAGTATTTTTTTTTAATCTTCATACATTCTGATGCGCAATCCAAATCTTAAAACAGTGTTTTCACTGGCAATGGTTTAGCTGGTATGATTTCCGATTGGCATATTGTACAAAAGACTTTCATTCTGGAGATCTTCCCCAAACCAGGGTGGAGAACAACTGAATCAAGAAATCTCTGAAATCCGGCCGTGGCCCAGGGGTCGCCTAAGGCCTTAGAAAATGAATTTATGCAATTTTGAAAGTAATTCCGGGCCTCTCCTGAAAGCAAAAAGCACGAAGTAAACATGAATAGAAATAACAAAAAAAAAAGAAGAATGTTTTATGCACATGCCTTTAGAGTTAAGAATCTTGATTTGTAGGCCTAACAAAGTTTGAGATCCACCACTGTTACACACAAACTCCACATTTCCAATGCAATAGGTTCATTCAGTTTTTGTCACTTAAGCAGCATTTCAGCTTCTCACAATTACAGGAAAGTTATAATTTTAAAACCACATATCTGATATCAATTCTTAGTTTGTCATCTGATTAGTTTGAGGCCCAACACAAGTATGAGGTCCAACACAAGAACACTATACACATACTCCTCATGTATGTTAAGTTGTCACATGAGCTATCTCAGTTTGTCACATTTGATTTATGCACACCAGTGTCTTCAGTGTCATACAAAAAATAATGTACAAAGCAACACCATGAAAACAATGTGCAAGTGTTATTTTAAAAAACTGAAAATGGAAGCCTGTTTTGTTTTCTCTTTGGGAGCTTCTGTTTGTGCTTTGCGGGGTCTCTTTGCACTTGTACATGGCAAAGAAGATGGTCGCTTTCGTGTTGGGATGGTATGTACATCCACTTGTACAGTTATTGCCTCCCTATGTTCTGCTCTGGCTTCACTAATCTGTTCCAACAAATCTGCCCTGTCTGCTTTCTTTGTCAACTGCTTTGGTTGCTTCCAAATGTCTAGTAGAATTCATGTGCTCCATCAAAGTTGACAGCCCCCGATTAGCGTACACAACACCTTTGGAACACAAGATGCAACGGTGTGACAACTTTTCGAAAACAATCAGAGATGCGCTGCTCTCCATCTCCAACGTTTACTTTCTTCTCGGTCCATTCCCATCTCCACTTGTTCTTGATGTTATCATCGCCGTTGTACTTGTCACTTCGGTTAACAATTTGCTCACAGCAAGACATTGTTTGTGATTTCAAAAGACTGCTAAGACATTGAAAAGAATCGCTGAAGCGTAACACAAAGGAAGAAGGCTACTGTTCCCAGTCGTGGTCGCCCGATTTTGTTTTCTTGCTCATAGTAGGCCTATATAGTAGGCCTTATAGCATAGCTCCGTATAACAGTCACGGGCGGCGCTTTCTCTGACCGCTTTGATTGACCGAGAAAATAACTTGGATGCGGCACGGATGTGTTCCGCGAAAAATATATCGGACGAAAATTCAAAAATAAAAATCTCGGAACTAAATATTTTTTTCTCGGAAATGCAAATGCCTTCCGCGGAAATCCGCGGATCCGCTGACAGTTCTCCACCCTGCCAAACATTGTCCTAGTTGTTCATCACCCGCTTCTTTTTCCATCCATTCCCATGCGTGTTTCATGCCTTTATCATCAACTGCTTCACCAAGCTGAACAATACGTCGTGCATCCATTTTACCGGCTATGATTCAGACAGACATATGCTCCCATTGTGTTTCCATTTGACTTCAGGATAAGCACAAAATACCTTTTAATTAGACTAGAGGAAAATCGTTGTCAAACTTTTTTGTTCCGCGGAAAACCATATTGTTCTTGGTGGAAACATTTGTTCAATAGTGGAAATTTCCTGAACCAGGGAAAATAACAAGCCCTGTATAAAGTTAAGAATGCCTGAGAAAACTTTTGTTGTTGTATCAATTTTTATTCATCAGATTAACATAAGTTATACTGATAAAACAAAAGTTCTAGGCGTAACTCACAATCAGCCTTGGAATCATAGGCCGCTGTGCTGGAGCAAAATCAGCCAGAATTCCCTGCAACATAAAGCCAAACTTGCAATTTATGAACAGCAACTTATCGAGAAAAAATACACTTATACCCACAGTGTGTAAATATTGGGAATTTTATTACTGTATTGTTGCCTGTTGCTTCGTTATACAGTCTATGTATTTGCAGGCCTGCCTACCCACGACTTTAGTTTCCAGGGACAGGCTTTACAGAAAACAGGGACAGAGACCAATTTCCAGGGACAGGTCATTCCACGACAAGTTTCAGTCTTTTCAAACACAGCGATAAAAATTATTAAATCAATATGTTAATTTTAAAATTAAAACATAACACAGAAAAGTATTTTAAAAAATTGCTTACATTCTTATTAAGTAATGAAGCAGTTCAGAAATTCACTGGCCTAGACTTGGCAAAAAAAAAAGTCATTGGTCTGGTCTTTAACACCTGGCTAATGTAAACTAAGCATTGTTATTTACACACATTTCCAGTTAAGCCAAGGTAACTATTCAATTATATACAACACTATATACAAGATTGTCAAAGTTCTAGTTAGACTGTCCTTGCAGAGACCTATAGTAGGCCTGCTTCAGATCTTTCAGATCTCTGTCACTGTATGTTCTTTCTAGAGCTGACCCTGGCCTAGACTTGGCAACAATCAGGGCCTCAAGGGTTTCTCTTGACATGCTACCCCTGAATTCTGTCTTGTTTTTTTCTAACAAGGGAGAAAACTCTCTCACAATGAGCAGAGGAGTGAGGTATAGTAGGTGGGTCTGTCTACAAAGCTGAGCACCGCGAGGGGTGCTGCTTTTCTAGATAATATTTATCACAACAAGCTGCTTATTTGCCTTTCCTTTTGCTATTATCTTATTTAAAAATGATCGGAGAGATAGTATTAATAATTTCAAGACGAAAATATCTATAGAACCTTTGTATTTGCTTTGTAAATGTCTGAAAGTGGTCTAAAATTTGACCTAATTTTGTGACATGAGAATGACCGGGTTTTCTTCTAAGTGTTTACATAAATAAAGATGTCATAGAACACGTAAAATTATTATAATCTAACTCATTAGTAATAGTTTAAACATGCACAGTACTTACAAAACCAATTTGTTTTGTATTTTGTGTATTATAGCCGGAGTAAATTTGGTTGTCCAACAAAATGCATGGTTTCCGAAACAGGCAGAATGTTTTCAAAAATTGATCTTCGTCTTAAGCGCAAGAATACATGTTTTTTTTAGAGTTGTCTTTCTTGTTGGGATGTTATGAATGAATTCCAATGTTTACAAATAACAATTTAGTCGTTATGTAAATGCTTTGATGGTCTGAAAAGCATCGGTTGACATCGTTTCCGGATTTTCGTGTGACGCTGGACAACACACAAATTTATTTTGCTTATTTCAAAGCATACCTAGTAGGACTATTTTAATGACGTAAAGTAGGCCTCATTATCGGATTGATATATACACTCGTCCCTTCTCGCGTGGTTTCATTTTACGCGGAGAATCTTTTTCATTGTGTGTGGTTTCCGAGTATCACGTAGTTGTTACATTGGACAACGCACGCAGTGTCACCAAGAAAACTGACTCTTTACAGTAAGATTCTTCTTGTTTATATAATATTTTATGTTTATTTAGTTGTTAGGATAAGTTTAATTCGACTGTGGTGCCTATTTTAATGAAAATAGATCTCCGGCTAGTCTAACGTAATTAGAAGCCAAGAAACCATTATTTTTTTTGCCGTTCTTGTTCCGATGGATGATGAGATCCGTTCAAAATTTGTTAATGAATAAATAAAAATGCTCTTTGAAACAGCAGTGACAAGTAAACTTATTTAAATTTATTATTTGATTTGATTTGGATACGCTAAGTTTGATAAATATTATTTAGCCGAATATAATTTATCGTCAAGCTTAATTTGGTTTCCGTGTTACATTGGACATTATTTTTTAAAATAAGAACCAGATTTTTTTTAATAGAGACCTGTAAGATCTCACTTTTATTTTGTGATTATGTTATAATATTATACACAATTTGTATGTGCAGTAGCTGTTTCAGGTTGTTTCATTTTAAGAATAAAAGAACTTTTAACCATTAAAATTTGTTGAAAATTGATTGACTTGATAATGTATCAATAGATAAACTTCTTTACTAATGTAAACATTTCTTTTTAATCTTATATCTATTTGATAGCAAATCTCTTTATAAATAAAGATTCTTTGCCAACTTTATATATATATATATTGTTGGTTTTTAAGTACTATTTGGTTTCCGTGTTACATTGGACATTTCGTTGAGTGTGTACACTAAAGGTCTGACTACATGCATATAAGGTCAAAATTATCTTCTAACCTGCATGGCATGATCACACACATACATATCTTTCAAATAAACCACAAAATGTATGTATTTGACAACTTTTATTTTTGGGCACCCATGTCACAAAAAGTGAACCAACTTTGTAGACAGAGCCAGGTATGGACAGCATCACCATTGGCAAATACTTGAACATAATTTCACCATCTTCCTGCAGTTTGCTGATCTCTCTCCAGGTTGAATCGAACTGATCTTCGACCTTACACGAATTAATATCTGTGCTCTGGTACTTTGCAAATTCAAGCTGAAGACGAGTTATAGCATCAGTGCTTTTCAGCTTGGGGAATTTGGTTATAAAATATTATGTTACACTTTCACAGACAAAGATCGTGTTTGAAAATTGACTGCGCATATTTCTTACTTTGGATCGAATCATTGAGCCGCATTCTTTCGGGAGAAGTATTCTAGTTCGCTCATATAGACCGGGAGTGTCAGATGCTTCCTTCCTCTTTGTCACCATTTTCGAACTTGTCAGGTAATTGTGCGCATGCGCATGACTGAAAAAACTCGGGACAGCGCGATCATCAGAGAATAAAATTCAACGCGAGACTAGAGGGCGCAAAATGTCCATCGTCTGCTCGATTTTTTTTTCCGGGACGCCACGGCGAGAACCGTATTTTCGGGACGGTTAATCAGTTTTACTAGATTTCTGGGACAAATACGGGTACTCCGGGACGGTACGCAGGTCTGTATTTGTCAACCTTTTAATGAGTGAATGTTTTAAATTGCCTTTTCTTACAAATTTTTTGCAAATTGTTTTAGTACTGTCAGCAAAGCGTGTCTCAATTCATCTGTTTCAGATAATAAAGTATTTTTGAATATTGAACAATGAGAAAATCCCTGAAAATTCTACGCTGAAGAGCTCAGGTGAGGAACACTTTATACCAAAACAATTTAAAGTCAATTTTTAAGTGGGGCATCATAATGAATTAGAAACTTACCTAAGTATCTGAAACCTTATCACACTAGAAATACTAACACACTGCACGTGTGCTATGATTTTGTAGGTGACTTAAATTGTCACAAAGAGCTTTCTCACCTCTGTCAGTTTGTTTGTTCCAGGAGTGCTTGGAGCAGAGGGGATGCAAGGCAAGGGGAGCTTATCTCTACACTCAGGATGACATGATGCCCTGCAGTCTGCACAAGATATTAGATGAATCATAAGAATAATATACACAATAATTAGAATGGCAAAGCCCACAGGACTCACACGCTCCCTATGGAACTTGCAATATTTAACACGAAAATGAGTACCCAGGAAATAAAAAAAAAACAATGGCATTAAAATGCAAAGTAATACCGACTTTGACCTTTCTATACTCTTGACCTTCAGATGACCTTGACTTCCATCTCCAAATACACATGTACTATCAACAAAAAGACATACAACAAAAGTTGTATTATGCCAAAAACTAAACAGTGAACGTGAGATGACTTTACCTTTAGTGACCTTGACTTGTGATGACCTTGACCTTTACATGACCTCTCATGCATGTCTGATCAAATAACCCAATATTGTATACTATGGGTTAAATAAACAGCAATTCCAATGTACGACGACCTATTTTTAAAATGTTTTTGCAAGGCCTAAAATGACCTTGACCTTCAAGATCAACGCAAAAACAGAACAAATATGAAAGATCAATCTATGATCTATAAATACAACAAGTTTGGACTTTATAAATCTCTTAGTATAGGGTCAAGGTCATTTCAAAGTACCAATAGAAACCGACTTTGGACAGCTCCATTGACCTTGTTGACCAAATGTGCATAGTATGTGTGTTTCATTGATATCTATCATGCATCAAAGAATCACAAGTTCAATAATTAGTAACCTAGAAAACTAAAAGGGCAAAGCTCATATGATTCGCATGCTCTTTATGGCACTTGCAATATTTAACATGAAAATGAGTGCCCAGAAAAAAACAAAATGAAACGGTGGCATTAAAATGCAAAGTAATACCGACCTTGATCTTTCTATTCTCTTGACCTTGAGATGACCCAGACCTCCAGCTCCAAATACACTCATGTACTATCAAATAAACTAAAACTTTGCACAGTATGTGTGTCTCATTGATATCTATCATGAATCAAAGAATCATAAGTTCAATATTAACCTAGAAAAAGTGAAATTGTGTAAAAAAAAAATTGTCATTTTTTGACTAACATGACATTAACCTTGAAGTGAAGTCATTCATTCATTAACTTATCATTTTCAAAGTCTCATCTTACCAAGTTTGGTTATGATAGTTGAAAGGCTGAGTACTTGGCCACATTAAAGTTTTTGCACGGACGGTGGATGGATGGATATTTTTTGGATATAATTTTTGGACAATTTAATAATAATAATAATAATAATAATATTTATAAAGCGCATTATCAAACAAAACTTAATAGTCTGCTCAAGGTGCATCAAACACAGTCTAACGCACAATACAATAGACAGAATACAGTCAATAAATAAAATTAAAAAACAAAAATTCATTAAAATTTAACGTAAGAAATTGGAATTAAACCTCACACACACATTAGTTTAGAGATTAAAACTATGTACTAATAGCTTAATAAGACTGACAATATAATAAAAGTCAAAATGCAGAACAAAATGATGGGAACTGTAAAAACAGAAAATGTTATTAGAAATGCTATCAATCTTTAAAACTCTGGACAACAAATAAATAAACAGTGATGCACAAGTTACCCGGACCCCGAACATTGACCGCTTGTTTTTTTAAATGTCCGATTCTCAAACCTCAAGGCGGACAACTTGTCTGATTAAAACGATGGCGAGTCGGACACGTGTCCGATAGTTTTCGCGTATTTTGCCGACAGGGCGAAACGTTTATGCAGAGCTAGACGGAAAACCAAACAAGCCTCCGGCCCGTCTGCATGCTGAAACATATACATGCCTTATCTCCCTTGTCATTGCCTGATTGATTGATTGATTAATTTAACGTCCCCGACACATAGAGCGTATAGGGGACACCAGTCGTGCGATTGCTATTTTTATCCCGAGTCCAGACCTGATAGTGATCTAAGAGAGGTTTCCGCGGAACGTGCGACTATGTCACGCCATGTGACAATTTTGAAGTCCAATGAGTCTGATGACGTCCACAAATCCACAACTTGAACGGCGAAAATATATACACAGAAACAGTCAACGCTGCACCATTATTCCAAAACAAAGTATGGCGCCGCAAAACCGAAAGCGAGTAAAGCAACTTTCGTCTTCCGATACAAAACAACAACAAAAAACAAAAAAAATTAAGTGTCGCAGATTGTTTCGCATTTCCTTTTTTTTTTTTTTTTTTTTTTTTGTTTTGTTTTAGTTTTTGCGGATTTCCGCGATTTCGCGGAGAGTTATAAGGTCTGGAGTCACAAAGCAACACAGCTAACCAGCGCACATGAAACATATACAGCTTTGTTTTAGTCAATCGGCGCTTGCGACTTGAGTTTACGTTGGATCTGTATTGACGTTGTACTTGTACTTTTGGTAAGCCAAATATTCGTTCGAAATTATCGGAAATGCCTGCGAAAAAAAGACTGAAGGCGAATAAAAATCAAATCTCAATAACCGCCTTATTTGCGGGTAATTCAGCTCCCAGCACATCTAGAGAAGCAGAGCCTACACGATCTGGGGAGGATTCTTCCGATGCCGAAGGTCGCAAGGCCGAGAAGCCGTCAACTTCGAGTCAGTCTAATAGTAAGCTTACTCGTGTTAATCGCATTTTTCGGAAGGCACAGTATCCATGGGTGACATTTGACGATGAAAAAAAAAGCCATGTTCTGTATTGTATGTAACAGTTCTGGTGCGGCAAAAAACTCGTTTACTCGCGGCTGCGTTAACTTTTTTTTTTTTAAGTGCATTGGAAGATCATTTGACTACAGCAAGTCACAAACTAGCAATCCAAGTGCCCCAAGAGTAACAAAATAAAGAGGCTTGTGAGGATCTGATGTGGACAAATCAGGAAGAGGTAATGATCACCACAGTGCGAGCTGTAAACTGGCTAATTAAAGGAAATCTGCATCTCTCAAAATTTGGCTCTGTTATACAGCTTTTGAAAGACAGTAACGCAGAAAACATTAAATCTCCGGATGTCTTAGAGGGGGTATACTGAAAAAGCTTCAAAAGAGTATCTTCACCGGATTGTAAAGAAGTGGGCAAGCAAGAGAAAACACTACATTTTCAAGAATTGAACTTTCACTGTTTCGAAGTGCCTCTTTACTATTCAGTATTACCAAATAAACAACAAGAGTTTTTGACAACAATGCCAGTGTCCTATTCAGACATGAGACCACCGAAAGTTGAAAAATACTGAAACTTTTTTTCGGAGTCACGCGTTGCGAGTCCCGAAGGGCCGAAACACCTTGCGGTCTAGGGGGTCTAGGGGGAGCGCCGTAAGCCAACACATTTCTTGCATTCTGAGACACAAATCTGGCCTCTCCTAGTGCCTTGAAAGTGTTAATATGTTGGACAAGAACGTCTAATTTTACAGATTAGATTATTCTGTCACTTTGGGCACTTACTGGAAAAGCTGGAAATGCAGCAAGTTACTGAAGTTTAGATTTCTTCAAGAAAGACCTGATGTCTGCATTGTTCTTTCTCTTGCTGCCAACTTTGTTCTTCCCACAGTTAAACCTGAAGGCTACCCTTGCTGTCCTGGCAAACACACGAAAAAATGATTGGGCTTCCATGTAGCTGGTGGCGCATTTTTTCCCTCTACGGGAGTCCAACTTTGCAGATGACACAATCTTGCTGCGTGGAGAAAACTTCTTGTTCAAGAGATGCTGTACTGTATACTCAGGATAAACAGAAAATATTTTGTATTTTATGACATCTTCACACAGAGAGCACACTGCTTTTCCAGGCTCGTTGATCTTTGAAATTGTGTTACCAAGATTCACGTCAACTGACTTCGTTTTCTCCTTCTCTCTCCACTTCAATTGTACCGTCTCTTGTAACCACGAAAAATTCCAGCTGTTCTTGACTCCAGCGTCTTTGTCGATTTTCTTGGCAAGAACTGAGTCTTTCTCGTTTAGACGATGCATTTTAATTTTTTTTTGTTGTTGTTGTTGTAGTTGTTGTTGTCGAAACAGAATTAGAACCATGTGTTGTGTTGAGTGCAACGGATACAAGATGGCGGCTACGAAAACTTAAAGTATCTGAAAACAGCTCGTTCAAAACTGCGCCAAATGACGAACTGCGTTTTCGATAGCGCATTGGTTATAAAGGAACTAAGAGAGATTTTGTGTCCGCATACGGTTTGACATATATATATAATTGTCAAAAAATAGGAACAGGGTGAAGAGAAGATTTTACCATTTGGAGATCGATAAAGAATAAAGCTCCGATGGTTGCCGAAACAGCGTGAACAACCTATCACATCACTAATATACCCTAATATTTTCTTAACGGATTTGCACGAATCTCGAGAATGACCCCTGAGACCTTTAAAAAAACGGAATTCCGTATAAATACGGAAAAGTCTCATGTCTGCCTATTAGTTTTTTGTGTTCAGGACATCATGTCCTATTGTTTTTTTGTGTTCAGGACATCATGTCCTATTAGGGTCACAAAACATGTGCATTACTGAATATAAAATTTCAAGTAAAAAATAAGAGTCAGTCACATAAAACCTGAAGAATGATTATTAAAATAATGATCATGATGTCGAAGACGCATAGCAGGCGTTGTCTAAAAAGACATGAAATTCATCAGAAGAAACTGTGGTCTAATGGTAGTGCTTCGGCTTGCGGATCTGAAGGTCGCGGGTTCGAGCCCTGGCAGGGCCATTGTGTTGTGTCCCTGGGAAAGACACTTTACTCCTGTTTTCCTACTCCTTCGGATGAGAGTATAAACCGAGGTCTAGTCTGTATGTCGCATACATTCCATCATAACGGACTTTACAGATCCTGACGCTCATTTCCTAGATGGGTGAGTGCCGGTAACAATGAACACACCCAGCATGCACTTGGTCCTTCTCCCCCGTCCCTGGCTGCCCAGAATTGTGCTCAGTTGTCCGGGCGTCAGACCATGCGCCCAAAGGCTGCGGGTGGGCGTCTCGGGCGGTTTGAGTTAGATCCTGTATCGGCTAGCGCCTTGATCCTTAGGCTAAGGCGCCTTACAAATGACAAACATTATTATTATTATAAACAAGAATTTGGGAATGTGGAGAGGGACTAGGAAGAAACACGGCAGCAAAGTATTGCAAACCAAGATGCGTACCGCAAAATAATGAGATACCAATGCAAAAGTGCAATGTTTCCCGTTCCACTTTCTTCATGACTAGAGAATTACATCTCTCTTCATATTTATGATATCAGCAGAATAATCACAAGCAGACCCACAATCATTAGAAAATGTGTATGAACAGCAGAAATAGCACAACAAATTCTATTAATATTTTTTGCCAGACAAAAAAGAACATACCTTTGCACTTCATCGCAACTTTGCCAAAGCGGATATTCTTGCCACACTGAAACATAACATCACCTCTTGAATATATACATTGTTTCAAAATAAATCCAATCAAATCAGACAAAAAATGGAATGTCCTGTCAGTCAAAAGGCATAAAAAAAAGCACTGCTGCCCAATGCAATGAATCTAAAGAATGGGCTCACTATCATTTTACAATTTTAAGGAATTTTTTTAACTCCTTGTAAAATATTTTAAGAAGTGGGTAAAAAAAAAAAAAAAAAAAAACTATGCATACACTTTTTACATGTCAACAACACACATTCATACCAGTGATTAATATACACACACTCATATCAAACTATAACATCACTTCGTAAGCACAGAGCGAGCAATTAGGGGCTTTGTGATTGGTTGATAGAGCAGAAGGTAAACAAAACCAATGAACATCGAGCTAACTTTTTTAGTCGTTCTAATTTTAGATATGATTCTTTCCGAAACAGTAAACGCTCTTGTAAGAAGCAGCTGTTTGTCAGACACTCGCTCAGAAAAAAAAAAAAACTGTTTGCCTCAACAATGACACACGATCTTCTCTGGCCGTAAATTGGTTTATTAAGTGTGCTTTCAGGACCAATTTTAACATTTAAGACGTACTTCTCATGCCCGATTGGTGATTCTAAGGCGTGATTTTGAGAGTCTAAGGCGTGATTATGCCTGATCTCAGCATAATGGGGAGTCCTGAAAATGCACTTTCAAAAGATCTTTTCTGTATGAAACTTTTATATAAATCCTCAAATAATTATTTATAAAATGAAGCAACATACAGGCACACATGTGGTAGGCTTGATGACAGTTCGAGATATAAAGACGTGCACTCGATTCAACCCTCGCCCTGCAGAGCTGGCCTTTCTCAGCCCTGGTGTTCTGCACAAACACAAACACCGCAGTATATACATTTAATACTATTGTTTGTTTCAATTCAATTCAGTTCAGAATATACCTTACTCTTCTAAATTATGAACAGAAATACTATTAAGATTGTACAAACAGGTTCAGCCTCATGCAAGATGAATGTGTAGTAAAAGTCACCACTGACAAAAGCACACAAGGAATAATAATAATAATAATAATAATAATAATAATAATAATAATAATAATAATAATAATAATAAAAACAATAAAATTTGATGTTGTATATTATAATTTTATATTCACCTTTTCCTCAGAACAGCTTAAAGTGTGGCGATATGAACAAACATATATACATTCAGGTTTAGTGCATCTCCTCCACACACACAAAGTCTCTCAAACAAATGTGGTGAGAGAAAACCAATAAGACTTTAAGAGACATGCTTATGCACTAGTCTGTAATGAGACTTAAAACTGAAAATTGTAAGTGCTTCAATGTGAACTTTTGGACCTGTGTGACAAAAGAAGATAGATCAAAAAGAAAAAGAACACCTCACAGGGAGCTGATGGCAGATGCCTACAGAAAAAGCAACAATGACACCCGAAAAGGAATGTGCACAACAAAGGAGAACTGTATAGAAGATCAATGCCAGGAAATAGAGAACAGACTGAACAAGAACAACAGCAAGAAGGCCTACCAGACTGTGAAGCGGCAGACAAGTGTTAAACAACACAAGGACTCCACGATCCAAAGCAAGTTTAGCATGTGCCTTACACAAGAACAAGAAGTCTTGGATAGATGGAAAGAGTCCTTCCCTGACCTTTATAACCACACACCAAATGGAGACCCATCAGTTCTAGTTTGTCCCCAGAACAGAGAAGAGGTAGAAATTCTCCCAATTCTCCGAGAAGAAGTTGAGACAGCAGTGCAATCGCTGAAGAAGGGGAAGTCAGCGGGAGTGGACAACACACCCACGGAATTGCTTCAAGCAGGAGGAGAAGCGATGATTGACACCCTCACCATTATCTGTAACAAGATCAGGCATGGACCCAGTCGCTTGTCATCACTCTTCCGGAGTGTGAAAACTACCGCACCATCAGCCATCCCAGCAAGGACCTCCTGAAAATAATACTCGAAAAGTTGAAACCCCAAGCTGAAAAAAATCATAGCTGAGGAACAAACAGGTTTTAGGGCAGGGCGAAGTACCGCTGAGCAGATTTTCAACCTCAGAATTGCGAGAAATACCTATAACACCAACAACATTTATATCATGTGTTTGTAGACTTCAAGAAAGCTTTTGACTGAGTTTGGCATGCAGCTCTGTGGGCAACCATGAGAGTGTACAACATCAGCCCTAACATTATTGTAGTTATCAAAAGCATGTATGACAAGGCTACCACAACAGGTCCATTGGGAACTGGTTCACAACAACAATCGGCATTCGTCAAGGATGCCTAATCTCCCCAACACTCTTCAACATCTTCCTGGAGCGCGTCAAGTCAGATGCCCTAGAGGATCATGAAGGCACATTCAGCATAGGGGGTAGAGCAATCTCCAACTTCTGTTTTGCGGATAACATTGATGGATTGGCTGGAGAGGAACAAGAACATGAACAGCTGCAGGCATGCCTACCCTCAATTCTGTCTGACGAGCACCAATCTTCACTGCGACTGCGCAAAAACTGGTTCGGCAAACTTCGGTGTCTCTACCGGAAATGCCATGTGTCTCTACTGCGACTGCGCATTGTGGCATTAAACCGGGTTTGGCTGTCTTCGGAAAAACGTCGCGCGGTGCATTAACACAGGCCAAGAGTTCGATTTATTCCCCCCCAATGTTGTTTTTATTTATTTCCTGTGAAACAAGTATCCGAATTTTCCGTAGTGCTTGCAGAGTTTCTCAAATTTCCGGAAAAAATACGGAAATTCTGTACGGGTAGGCATGCCTGCAGCTGGTACAGAAGTTTGACACCAGCTCCAGAGGAAGGGAATAAAGTGCAGAGAAGACCAAAATGATGACAAACAGCATCAATGGCATCAATAAGGGCATCAAAGTCCAAGGCCAATCCCTCAACACGGGGCATAGCAGGCATGCCTACCATAAATTTGAAGTTTCAGTATTAGCTTTTTCAAATTTCATTTCACGATTTTCGTATGTACTTTTACCATCTATTGGTTTTGCCCTCATCCTTTTTATGCGAAGAATCCAATGATAGATTGATTTGCTGCCACAATCTTCCTTTTCTTTTCCAAAGCCTCGTAATTCTTGATATGCTGTGGGCCTTCCACGTGCTGCTTGATGTTGTTCATACCACCGGTGGAGATGCCAAACTGGTTGGCACAAATTGTACGTTTGAGTCGGTGCTGCCGCGAATAACAAAAGGACACTTTTCCGAATACGAGGCAATATATGTCTGCTCCTTACACCATTTCTTTGAAGATTCAGATTCACAATCACTTTGCTTCGCCATTCGTTTGGACGCCATGTTTTGAATTCTGTTTCACGAGCACCGATCTTCACTGAGACTGCGCAAAAACTGGTTCGGCAAACATCGGTGTCTCTACCGGAAACTTCGATGCCACGTGTCTCTACTGCGACTGCTCATTGCGGCATTAAACCGGGCTCGGCTGTCTTCGGAAAAACATCACGCGGTACATTACCACAGGCCAACGAGTTTGATTTTTTTCCAAATGTTTTTATTTATTTCCGGACTGTGAAACAAGTATCCATATTTTCCGTAGCGCTTGCCGAGTTTTTCAAATTTCCTGAAAAAATACGGAAATTCCGTGCGGCTAGGCATGCCTGGCATAGCTTCAAATATTTAGGAGCCATTGTATCAGACAATGGGTCCCAACAGGAAGTCCTCTCCAGAATCGCACAAACTGCTGCCATGACAAGTTTGAAGCCCATTTGGAAAGACAGGACCATCAGTCTACACTCCAAGATAAGGTTGCTGCATTCTCTTGTCATCTCCATCTTCGTGTACGCTTGCGAAACATGGACCCTCAAAGCAGACCTACAACGAAGAATACATAGCATGGAGATGAGTTGCTACAGAAGACTTCTGGGTATTTCCTATACCCAGCAAATTACCAATGCCGAAATCCTACAGACCATCACACAAGCCATTGGACAACACGATGACATGCTCACAATGGTGAATAAACGGAAACTCCAATGCTAAGGCCATGTCACCAGAGCATCAGGCCTTGCAAAGATCATCCTGCAAGGCACGGTGCAAGAAGGCAGAAGAGGGAGGCAGAAGAAGAGGTGGGAGGACAACATTCAAGAATGGACTGGCTTGACACTGAGCGAAGTCATGAGGGCTGCTGAGGACAAAAAAAAAACGGAGTATGCTGGTTACATGATCATCAGTGGCGCCCCTACGACTTTCGAGTTTTGGGTCAGGATAGGATAGGATCAATGTGGCTATAGCATAGTTCATACAGAACAACTTACAAAATTCAAAAACCTTTCCAGAACTTTCAAGACTACAATTTCAAAATTCAAGCACCCTAATCGCAAGCCTTCTTAGTAAGTTTTTGTTATACCGTTACTCTACTTATTGTAATCTTGTATATTAATTATTTGTTCTAATAAATCAAGTTTTTTTGTAATGTGTGTAATGAAGTAATTCAGTGAAAATAAAATGATTTCCTTATTAATTATCCTAAACAAAATCTTTGCCAAATTTTAAAGTTTTTTTTAAACCTATTATATTAGGTAAAATATATATAATAAAAAACTAACCCTAACACCAAACATCTCATTACACATATTTTGCAGTTTGAGCCTTACAATTAATGTTTTTAATGTACTATTTGTACTCTTATGGTCTTCAGTGTATAAGGTAATTACATTATATTAGGTACTCCAAAGTGATTTTTGAAATTCTTAACTGATCAAGGGAGATAATCCCTCACCAATTCCAACTTCCGGTAAAAGCAAAACTACGCCTATCGCTACAGAGTATATCGGTCTGTTCTGACATATTTTTTAAACTTTATTTACCAACTTTTTTTTTTTCTTCTGGTTGTACTTATAGTTTTTAAAAATGACCGAAAATGACTTTCCTTCTTTAGGTCAAAATTTAAGAACTTCCAAGAACTACAGACCACACCGACTCAACCAAAGCTTTTAGGTTTTGAAGTTAGTTCAGCCAGGCTAGCTATAAATAGCTTCGCCGGTGCTCTTCTTTCCTTTCCTTTCACTGAAAGGGAGGGTGTAGGCAAGCTATAAATAGCCCGCAGCCAGCAAAATGTGGGAGAACCTAAGAGTGCTGCTCACATAGGCATTGAGCTGGTGTGAGACAAAAGCACAGTTTTCCAAGACTTTTCAAGGGCCTTGAAACTGAACTTTTTTTCAGGACTTTTCAAGACTTGTACAAAACATGTATAGAAACAATGAAGAAAATCTATTGCAAAACCTACTCTGGCGTCTTCTTGAGAATTCCTTTTCCTTTCTTGTTGAGGGAGCCGGCCCTGTTGTTGTTACGGTTGCCCTGGGAAACCCACACATCATCGTCACTATCTGCTCCATCACCTGTACAATGAAGATTTTAAATACCAAAATGAGCATCAACTCAAATGAAATCCCTTCCTTTCAATCAAACTGACCACCTCATGCTGAAAGGACTGGGGAAATAATTTTTACCGAGGAACTCAGAGACAAAAGTGTCTGGAACATTGTACCAATTCTATGAAAATTGCAAAAAGAATTACTTTACTCAACTTAAACAAATCCTACCTCTGGTGGGATTGCCGTACTTGTCCAAGGCAGGTTCGCTGAAGCTCTTGTTCAACTTGGGAACAGTGACTTCAGTCATGGCAGACACTGGCTTACCCTGTCCGTCCATTGTGATGGTTGTGGTAGTCGTCACGATTGGGCTGTCTCCATCCTGTTTCATAATTTGAAGGTAGAAAATGTACTTGTATCTTACATGCATTTTGTATACTATTAAAACACAGTTCTTAATAACAAATGAGTTCAGACTTCAACTTGCACAAGACTCACAAGAAGACTTTTTCACAACAAACCTCCCTGTGTCGCTTTGGTGGTGTATTACCATGGTGAAAATCCATTTCTTCCATGGGAGGGGCAGACGGTCTCTTCCATTTGCGTCCGCTGCGTAGGCGTGATGCTTCCAGATCATCTTCTGTCTTGTCATAACTGATGTCTGAGAGCATTGAGGCTGAGGACTCCAAGATTGTGTTTAGCCTGGCAAATATAAAAATAAACATATTTTGTGAATAATACCCTTACATTTCAACTTCAAATTACTCACAACTTGCTCAAATATAAAAAAAAAAAAAAAAGCTAGTCTCTTGACAGCTTATTTGTATTTATTTAACTAATAAAACATCTTAGATCATAATAAAAGAGCAAAATATCCTAAAAATATACATACTAATATTTACTAATATACACTAAAAGGTGTATTAGTTCGAAGTGCTACATTTAGTGTTAATGTGATTACATGCAAAATGATGTTTTATTGTTTTTGTGTTTCTTGTGATTTTTTTTTTGGTATTTTTTTTTTTTTGCATGCAGTGTTTTTTTGGAGATTTTAAATTGTCACAACACATACAACATTTATCTGTTATTTTTAGGTGGGGAAATACATATATACAGATTGATTCTTAAATCTTTAATCAAAACTGTCAAGGTCCACAAGAATATTGATTACTCAATTAATTATAACAACAAAAAAAGCCCACAAATATATTGAGGTCACTTGGATTCAGTAACACTGCAGAAACAACACTAAAAGAGCTAAGCAAAACCTAAGAAACAACAAGCATTTCAAAACGCCAGTAAAATAATTTAAAAACATAAAACTTCATGGAAATCAAACAAAACATAACATTCACTAGCTAAACATCCTTGACCTAAAATCCACTCACTTTGTAGGTTTAGGTGACTTCTTAGCTCCTGCCACATGACTGTCAAAAAATATGTATAACTGAGCGTGACACCATTTTTTTAAACAAGTTAAAAAGCATTTATTCATCGTTTTGAAAGTCTGAACCCCCCAACCCCCCAGTCTTTCAGTCTGAAATAACAGTTTGTATGTAAAACACCCATCACTGTTAGGAAAATGCTTAGATTGTATGCCTTCATTACCCAAGTTTTATTGCTAAACCCACTCAGAGAAAAAAGTGTTGCCATGTGTAATAAGACAAGACGAGGCTATAGTGTACAGTCTGACTTGGTTTCACTTACTTGCCACCAGTTGGTGATTTTTCAGCAACATGACTGTTCTTCACATAGCTGTTGTACAGTGTATGGAGGCGCTCGCGGTCATACTCATGCAACTGGCTCTTGCTGTTCTTGTCCATCAAAAGTTCTCTTATCACATCCAGTTGATGCTCCTGAAAATACAAGTCATGCTCCTGAAAATACAATCCATACTATTTAGCATAATGCTCAAGTTATTACTAAAGTTATGGCCACTGTATTTTGTAGCTTGGTCAATACATGCTTTTGAACAAAAGTGCTTTAAAACTTAGAAACTAGTTCTGCAGGGACAAGTGAACATAGGGAGGGGAAGGATAATGATTTAGAACAGACAAAAAAACTTCCAGAAATAAGTACATACTGAAATAATTAACTACATAACTAAAAAGACTCACCAGATTATTTCTTTCTTGCTCTGCCTCATTCCTTCTAGTCAACTCATATTGAACCTGATTTCTGACAGTGAAATAACATGTGATAATAAATCAATAACCATTATTGCATTAATCATTTTACACATTGACAAAAAATTGAAACAAAAGATAAAAGTACTTTGACTTGGGACATCTTTAGTTCATATCATATGACAGTTAAAAAGAAAAACCTTTGACATTTTCAAGCTCTATTGTTCAGAAAATCAATCTCCATGGGCAAAAGGCAACATGTGCATTTAGACACACTATTTACTCTAGTATGCAACATAAAGCTCTATAGTATATTCTTAACAGCTAGCATGAGGAATAATATTGAACAATTAATTAGCGACTTACCTTGCATGCTTAACCTGTGTTTCAAGCTTGGCATTTTCACTTTGCTGTCGTTTGACTTTGTCCTCCAAGCTCTCAGTCTTCTGCTCAGACTCCAGCCATTTTCGACGGTTCTCTTCTTGATTGAGCACAAATGCTCGGAATTCTGTTAAAAAGAATACAAACTTACAAAGTTACACACAATGTTACAGCCAACTGGGAATGTTTAAATCCCGCAATTTAAGAATCAATAACTAGAACCCTTTATAAAGGCAAAGCCCACATGATTCATAAATAAGCTTCTGAGAGAAACAGCAACGAATCGCTTTGCCTAGGCAATATGCTACTGCTTTACCAGGCCTTGCAAAGACCATCCTGCAAGGCATGGTGCAAGGAGGCAGAAGAAGAGGGAGACAGAAAAAGAGGTGGGAGGACAACATTCAAGAATGGACTGGTTTGACACTGAGCGAAGCCATGAAGGTTGTTGACAGAGAAAGATGAAGTACGCTGGTTAAACGATCATCTGTGGTGCCCCTACGACCTTCGAGTTAGGGATAGGATAGGATAGGATACTGCTTCACAGCCTGCGTTTAATGATGGGTAATCATTAATTAATGACATTACTGTCATTAGCTTGCTATATTACGTATTAGCCAACATGATGCAGATCTATGATTCTATCTGTCCACTAACCTGCTTCACATCCTGTGTTTAGCACAGCTGCACATCGCATCAAGTCATCAAACGATGCCACAAGAGATAATTTATTATCCATCTGAAACAAAATGACTCGAATGTAAAATTACTTTCACTAGGAAACAACATGCTATCATAAAAGTTCCTAAAAAATTGTCTATTTACCATGACACTTGTAACAGCATCATGATAATGTCAATTAAAATATGTTCAAATCACTTGATGTATTCATGGCGTTCATAAATGATCTGCCATCTATCGTTGCTAGCCTGCAGCCTCAGATTTATGTCGATGATACAGAAGTCTACTATCATGTAAGCTTTTAACCCCCCCCCCCCCCCCCCCCAAAAAAAAAAACAAAAAAAAAACACATCATTGACAAACTACAAAAGGTCAGAACTCAGCAGCTAGACTAGTATTCCGAGCTAAGAAACGCGATCACATCACACCTCTACTACATTCCCTTCACTGGCTTCCTGTGCATAGAGTACAAACTCTCTGTTCTCTGTCACAACTTCTTCACAGATTCTTGTCCTTCCTACTTTGCTGATCTACTGTCTGTCTACTCCCCTTCACGCACTTTAAGATCTTCTGCTGACACTCGCACACTCAAGGTTCCCGTCACCCGCAGTAAGACATACTGCCAACGTGCATTCGCTTACTCCGCACCTAAGCAGTGGAATTCCCTTCCCTCCCATATCCGCAACATACAATTAACACAAGCATTCAAAAAGGCCCTCAAAACCCACCTCTTCAAACTGCATTATTCAGAATGATTTGTATCCCGCTGCCATTCTCTCATCTTTTCAATCTATGTCTGATCCGTAAGTGTATAAACCATTAAACGGCTGTAAATATTTATACTGTTTTTCTTCCTGGGCCTAACCGGGCATATAAATAGCTGTGAATAGGTTTTTGCTATTCTATTTTCTGTCTTTTTTGTCATTTGTGTACATAGTTGTAAATAGTATATTTTTGTCTTTTTTTGTAATTTATGTACACGTAGTTGTAAATAGTCTGTACCTTTACTGTCCCGTCTTTTGGTGTATTGTATCAAAAGTGATGTTTCATCGAGTGCATGTATAAATTATATGTAATGACTATGTAAAGCGTGGTGAGTCTTGTCATAGGCTGGAGTACCCGCTATATAAAAATCCGTTATTATTATTATTATTAAACCCAAGCAGACAGTAAAGCAACCCAAGATGTCGATAGATGATCTACTCAGTACTCATCAAAAGAGACCGATGGACAGGGCAGACAAATGGCTTAAGTTTAATGCGAACAAGTGCAAGGTCCTGCACATTGGGTGTTGTGGGAGTCAGGGAGCTTGTACTTCTTCTTCTTCTTTGATGTGGGCAGCCAACTTCAATATATTGAAGAAGCTGGCTGCGCTGGATTGTAGGCTGCTGATCTGGAAATACTGTGCTACGACTATAATCATAGATAGTGGTATTTAAAGATGTTTGTCATGCTTATAACTGTATAATAGGTTCTGAGGAATAGAAGGGGAGGTAGGGGAGGGAGGGGGTTGGAGGTGCAGTTGGGTTTTACTGGAGGAGCTGCACAACGCTAGCCTGAAATGAGGCCAGGGTCGCTGTGGAGACAACCTCTTCAGGCAAGGAATTCCACTCAGGGATAGTGCGGGGGAAGAAAGACTTTTGTCGGTAATCAGTTCTGTTAGAGGGTGTGTCATAGGAGTGTTGGTTGTACAGGCGGGCGCTTCTCTTAGGGCGGGCACTTGGCTTCGGAGAGCACCTGCTGTTGATGTGGGCGAGTCCATGGTGGTATTTATAGAACGCTGTCAATCTTGCTCGTTTTCTTCTTATTTGAAGCGACGGCCACTGCAGCTCTTCCAACATCATGTCCACACTGGCGGTTTGGCGGTAGCGGTTTGACACCCACCTAGCTGTAGCAGCTCGGCGTTGGACCCGTTCTATGGTGTTGATCTTGTCCACTGTGTAGGGATCCCACACGGGGCTTGCGTATTCCAAGATGGGTCTGACTAGCGCTTGGTAGGCTGCCTGTTTCAGTTTGATGTTGGACGTCTTCAAGTTCCTTCTCAGGAACTCCAGGGTTCTGTTAGCCTTGCTGGTGGCGCTGGTAATGTGGGGCCCCCACTTCAGGTCATTGGTAAGGGTGACGTCAAGGTACTTGACATGTGACTCTTCCTGCAACTTGTGGCCATGAAGGGAGTAGTCATATTTCAGCTTCTTACGGCACCTGGTCATGTGTACTGCAGAGCACTTCTGGGGATGGAAAGACATCATCCATTTGTTTCCCCAGTCTGCTACAGTGCTAGCTTGTCACGGTCGTCCTGGAGAGTCTGCTGGTCTAGCGGAGTCTTGACATCTTTGTGGCAGGCAGTGTCATCGGCGAATAGTCTGGTAGTGGATGACAGTCCGGCTGGCAAGTCATTGATGTACAGCAGGAAAAGGCTAGGCCCTAGGACGGAACTTTGGGGAACTCCTGACTCCACTGTTGCAAGCTCCGACCCTGCGCCGTTCACCACAACTGACTGTTTCCTGTCAGTCAGGAAGTTGCCGATCCACCTGTTGATTTTTCCACAGATGCCCAGGTGGCTGAGCTTGCGGAGGAGAAGGCAGTGGCTCACCTTGTCAAAGGCCTTGGAGAAGTCCAGGACGAGCAAGTCTATCTGGCGGCCTCTCTCGAGCACTTCTGAAGACTCGTCCACCAGTCCAATCAACTGGGACTCACAGGACTGACCTTTTCTGAAGCCGTGCTGCTCAGGGCATAGAATTCCCTGGTCTTCGGCGTAGTCCATGATGCGGCTAACTAGGATGTGCTCTAGTAGTTTGCACAGGATGCACGTAAGAGAAATAGGTCTGTAGTTTTCTGGCTTGTAGCGCTCCCCTTTCTTAAAGACAGGGGTGACAGTGGCAGTTCTCCAATCGGCTGGGACAACACCAGTGTCCAGGGAGGTCTGGTATAGGGCTGTTAGAGCAGGAGCAAGCTCCGTCGCCACTTCTTTCAGAACCCTTGAAGAAATGCCGTCAGGTCCGCTGGCCTTGGCTGGGTCCAGGTTCCTCAGCAGCTTCTCAACACCTGGGGTTGTTATCACAATCTCATCGCAGAGTAGTCGGAGCGGATCGGGTGGAGGCATGGGGCACCTAGCGTCAAACTGCTCTGGGGTCAGTGACGCCTTGGGGCTGAAAGCAGACTTAAACTGTTCATTAAGAACTTCAGCCATCTGCTTGCTGTAGGTCACCAACCTTCCCTCAACCTTCAATGGGGAGACGCCAGAGATTTCATTCTTTTTCTGTTTAATATATGTCCAAAATTTCTTTGTTGCATGGGGTTTGTCCGGGAAGTCGTTAATAAGGGAGTCTACATACTGCCAGTGCTGTCTTCTGAGGCGCTTACAGTAGGACTAGGATGTATATCATGAATGGAAGCAGGGACTGTTTGCAACAATTCTAGCACTGCTATTCTGCATCGGTGGATGTCAAAAAAAGTTTATACTAATTATTATTATTACTATTAGAATAACTTCAATAAGTCTGGTAATTTTTTTTTACAATTAAATGAGACGTGAGTACACTAGTTAAAACAATAAATGCTTTCAAATGTGTTTTATTTTACTAACAGAGTTATTAAAATCTGAAACACATAGCTGATTGAGTTCACAATTTTTATCTGTACACTGATATGCCTATACAGAGTTCTTGTACTTGTAAAGATAAAACAGTGATAATCGATCGATGACGATGTGCGACAACACAAACAAATTCTACAAATCAGTCAAATGACTTGTCCTGAGGCTGAGGACTAAACTGCGTAAAGACCATGCAAATGCTATGCTATGCTATAAGACCTCGTGTCTAAAATCGATCAACCAATACAAGATGCGAAAATAATCGGTTTTACCACTCTCTTCACTGTAAATTTTTGCCGTAATGTAACATTCACCATTTGCAAAAAATTGGGACGCTTGGAGTTGGACTACCTTCTCGCCGATGAAACGTTTAACACGCGAATGAAATAAGTTGTACAAGTCTGCAACAGTTATGCTATTATTAATAGCCTTATAGAACAACAAAGTAAAAACTTACCCTTTTTTTGTTGTTGTAATTTTAAACTTTATACTTCAAAACAATGTATTATCCTGTTCACAAAACCCGCTGTCGCTTTTGAAACCAGCGGTCGTTCAACCAATCAAAACGCTCCATTCATAACTTCATGGCGAGGGAAAATGAACTCTCGCAGCCTCGCGCTATTAATACTTGCCTCCCTTGTTTCATAGGCACGTAAAAGTAACAAAAGCGTATGTAAAAACAACAATAATAATAATGCTGTATCGTATTGTTCAATTATTTATCCTTGTTAAATGTGATGTTTGTATTATTTCTTACGATGTGTAACTGTTTTATCTCATAATGTTTTACCATCAAATTGTTGATATATGTATTCATTGCGCGCGTATGCAGGTGTGTTTCGTGTGCATATGTGTGCGAGCGCTTACAGCAAGCTTGATTTAAGGTTGGCTTTGCGCTAAAAAATAAATTATTATTATTATTATTATTATTATTATTATTATTATTATTATTATTATTATTATTATTACTAATGGTGATTTTTATTACAATAATATGGTGATTTCGAGAATGGACTGGCTTGACACTGAGGGAAGCCATGAGGGCTTCTGAGGACAGAGAAATTAAAGATGGAGTACGCTGGTTAAACGATCATCTGTGGTGCCCAATCGACCTTCGAGTAACGGGATAGGATAGGATAGGATTCGTTATATGGTGATAATATTAATTGTGTGTTATTATTGTCATCATCATCATCATCATCATCATCATCATCATCATCATCATCATCATCATTCATCATCATCATCATCGTTGTTGTTGTTATTGTCGGTTGCTCTTGTTACATGTATTTTAATTTCTTGCGAAAATTAATTAAATTGAGTGCCTTAAGCAACTCTTGAGCTGGAAAACGTTATATAAGAACGATTAATTAAATAAAGAAATACAATTATTACAGTAGGTCGTGCAACTCCCCACCTGTTTCAAGGGCGGATCAGCAGGTTCACGCGGGAGGGTGCACTTTTTTTTTTCTTTTTTTTTTGGGGGGGGGGGGGGGGTTGGATAGAGAGAAGTTTTTGTATCTTACCTCAGATTCATAGCAAAGAACAGTTATTCTTTCAAAACAACAGTTTATGGGCAAAACGCCCTGACATACATGTGTTACACTTTCTTTTGTTGTTGAGTTGCTACCTAATTGTACTTAGATCAAGCTGTTGCTATAACTGCTGTAAATATACATTTTAAGAATAAACAGGATTAGAATAATATTAACAAGAATAAACGACAAATAAAATAAATTATAAATATCTTTATCTCTATCCCTATCATCATCATCAAACAAAATATGTACATACCACTTCAGTGTGAGGTAGGTCACAAAATGGTTCAGCACAATATAAAATGTCTTTTCACAAAATAGAAATACTCCTAAAAACTGGTAACACTAATGCTGTGCAACAACGCTAGGCTGTTGCTTCTTTGACGTCTAAATAAAGAGTGACACAATATAAAATGAACTCTTCTACATAGAGCGGGAATGAGAGGAGTGTAAGGATTAAGGGGAGAGGTGCACTAACGAAATAAGCAGAGGTATTCTCGCCCAATTTCCGGTCTTGTCATCATGCGTTTATCATTGACACTGTGCTTGTTTAGTCTACGGGCTGGACAGTCCCCGCTTCTACCAACAATGAGCCCAGCGCACAAGGAAATAAATGTTTTACATTGAAAATAAACCTCTTACATAAACGCACCTGAAAATGCAAGCGACATATGACGTTTTAGCGGATGTTACAGGTCATAATTGGCCGGCGTTCTTTGAAGTTGAGCTGTTACATGTCTAACATGTGTAGGCCGATTGGTGAGTGTGAGTAAACGAAAGAAGAAAGGAGGGAGGGGGTGGGGGTAACAGGAGATTGAGGCGTGAAGAGAGCAGGGATTGATATGGGAAAGAAAATAGGAGAGAATGCATCTTTATTATTATTATTATTATTATTATTATTATTATTATTATTATTATTATTATTATTATTATTATTATTATTATTTATCATTCTTATATAGCGCTTTTTCAACATCTTTGGGGTAAATGACGATTATTATTATTATTATTATTATTATTATTATTATTATTATTATTATTATTATTATTGTATCACTTTGGTGGAAAGACTTTAAATACATTAAACAACTTCTTCTTCTTCTTCTTCTTATTATTATTATTATTATTATTATTATTATTATTATATTATTGTCCTCTATTCTTCTTCTTCTTTTTATTATTATTATTATTATTATTATTATTATTATTATTATTATTATTATTATTATTATTATTATTATTTTGCTGCTGCTGCTGCTGCTGCTGCTGCTGATGATGATGATGATGATGATGATGATGATGATGATGATGATGATTAGCATGATTATTAGCATGATGATTATTATGAATATTATGGATATTCTGAATATTCTTCTTCCTCTTCTTTTTCTCCTTCCTCTTCTTTCTTCTTCTTTTCCTTCTTCTTCTTTTTTTTTTTTGGTCGTCCGTGGGGGGGGGGGGTGCACGTGCACCCGTTGCACACACCCCCCCCAGATCCGCCCCTGTGTTTGTTTTGTTTTGTTTTTAAATATGTACCAAAGCTGTACTGTTTTTACTTATTTTATCTAACCAAGTCCAATCTTAAATATATACTCTTTTCTACTGGTTAACAAACTGGACATTTTCAAAACGTCTGTTTTTGCCATGTGCTTGCTTCCACATTATGTTGCGTGTTACAAAGGCTGCTTGGAAACACCGAGCAATGAAATACTGTAAAGCATTAAGTATACAACCAAACTCTACGTGCGCGCCTGTGGCTTTTGGCGCTCTTTCAGCGTCAAAGTGCTCGCTCTCCCATTTCTAAGCCCGTTTCTGTGTGTGTGGATGGTATTGCTTTGAACAGGGGACGTTTAGAAGGTAGTGTACAAGTAGTTGCGAGTGGTTCCTTGCCTCGCTGGCTCCTTTAAATGTAAAAGAGACCAGCATCGGACTGATTTCATAAATCTATACATGTAGCACATGCACGTACTCTCTGTTTTTAGTTGTTGATGTGTCGCGTACTTGCTGCTGTGTAATGCGCTAGGCGTAGCTGAGGCTGAATATTTCAAGGTATGTCCTTTACCGTGTACGTGTTTTGAAGATGATTGATGATGTGATGTTGGATTGTGTTTCGCTGTTGCTGAATTTTCCTATATGTCTTACAAAAGACGCATTTTCTAACTGTTGAAGACAGTAGTACTACCAGGTATGGCCAAAATAACTGTATTCACATACATGTAGTGATGTACGTACTATGTAGGCCTACTCTCAGCCCTCCCTCACCCCCCTTTTTTCAAATTGCTGTATAGATTGCATGCAAGATTTGCCAGTTCGGCTACACCACACATTTGAGGTGAAAGTGTGTTGAATACCACTTGTTCAAGCAGGTTGGCGTATCGCAAGAAAATTGCTGAAGTTGGGTGCCTGTATTTCAAAGCGCTAGATAGGGCACAGCTATATATGATATTTCAGTATGCATTATAAATATTCAAATGGACCAACAGTGTCGCATTGGGGAAATGAATGCGTGGGAATACTACTACTAATAATAATACAATATTAATTATTGTTAAATTCAGTCCTTAACTCCTTGTCATAGCAACAAGCTGCACTCACAACATTGCTGATACACATTAAAAGTATTATGTAACAATATTTAAGTAAATTGCACCTATTGATGTACTTCATCTTGAAAGTTCAGCACCTAACAATAATTTTCTTTTGTTCTTGCTGCAGGACTGTTGTATTAAGTTTGCTATTTTTCATCTATGTAATTATTTTAATATCTATTCCTATTTCCTATTCACAAACGTTTAATTCGGTACAACAACTACAATTGATATTAAACAAGCAAATAAATCCATATATATATGGTTTGAAAGGGTATGTAGCTGTCTATTTTTATTGGTGTAAGAATATTTCAAGCCAAATAAAGCTATTGTGTCTTATTGTTTGCATAAGTTTCTTATGAATGCATGCAAATTGCTGCTAAGTATGAGACTTGGCGGGTACCCCCGTTGGGATGCCGGGGGTTTCAGTATAAATAGTATCCCCACTTTCTGGAAATTTAGTGCTTTAAATTCCCACTGTCGCTGTCTTTCTCATTTGCTCTTTCTCATTCCTGCTGTGTTCTGTCAATTTGCTATACTATCTTCTTGAAAACTCTTCCGGGACAAGACTTCTTATTTGTGTATGAGGTCTGTTGGATCATCTTGGGAATATTGGACGCTTTCTGCCAGGTGGTCACTAGGGCTTCCTATGATGTTATTATTTAGCAATGTAGGCATTTTATATGTATGTGTTTTGTTTATAATTTGTAATTATGTTTGTATTCTATTTTGTTTTTGTAAACGGGGGTTCGATAAGTTTGGGTGAAGCCTCAGCCGGTCCCTGCGTGGGATGTCTTTATTGTAAAGTGACTGGCTGGTGGAGAGCTTTCGGTTTTACCACTAGGGTTGTTTCAGCAGATCTTTTATGCGGATCAGGGGTTGTCCGGTCCTGATTTGGCTCGGAAGAGTCCGCTGGACCTAAAGCAATAATAATGTAATGTAATGTACTTGGAGGGTACTAAATTGAGGTATGTAATCTACCACTTTGCGATCTGCAAAAGGTGCTGAACTTGAGTAATGCTTGTGGGTCACTGTATGAGACTACATATAAGCCACTTTTAAGCTACATATAAGCAAATAATATTCTTTGATATAAGTGTGAAGATGGCAGGTATGTGTGGCTGATCAGTAGTCCAATAATAAATGTTTTAGGCAGGATTTTCAGACCCCTTGATAAGTTTAGGCCTATGAATTGTAATTTATATTCAACCTATTGCTTCAAACTTTTTTTTTTTTTTTTTTTTGGGGGGGGCCCTTCCTGGTAATCTGGAAACACTTTGAAATTGTTGGGAATCAAAACAAACCAAAAGTTGGTCCATCTTCCATCACATGCCATTTCTCAAGAACCACCCATTGACTGAAATTCTTTTAGGAACATTACCTTGTTTGGTGTCCATCATATTTGCTCTACTTCAAAGGTCAAGGATGCTGGGGTAAATTCTTTGCTAAACACGATTTGCTCTATATCTCATTATTTTGTTGGACCAACTTTGATGGTATTTTGGTATACACTAATACAGGCACTTCAACTCCAGGCCAGTCATTTTGTTTGCAGTCTGTTGATTAAACAGTTCCAGGTTCATCGGTATTTTCAAGATTCAAGATTTATTGACTTCATGTGAAGAATTTGTTTTGCGCATATGGGAATACATCAGAATATAGGTTATAAGTTCATACGCAATACAATACATTACAGCACAGTGCAAGCAGACGCATCGCTTTCTCACATTTACGCAAAATAGGCTATTGAAAGTAAACAATCAGACTGATTTGATTTGATTTGATTTGATTTATTGTTGCTTTAGGTCCAGCGGACTCTTCCGAGCCAAATCAGGACCGGACAACCCCCGATCCGCATAAAAGATCTGCTGAAACAACCAAACAATCAGACATCACACCTCAGCCAATCAGATCACAAAATAGAACCGCAAACACTGTCAATACATATCATCATGTCACCTAATCGCGTCAAGCACCCACATCTCAGTCTATACGTCAATTGATTAAACCAACAATATATTTCTGTTCAAAAAACTTTTTGGCATTATCTCAAATGTGACTGACCGATTTGATGATTTGTAATGTGCGACTACTACTCAGCCTTTTATATCATTTATATGTGCACCTACTTCAAGGTCAAGGCCCATTATTTTCCAAGCACGTTTTGCATTGTATCTCAAATATGCCATGGCGGATCTTGATAACTTTGTGCTTGCAGATAGTTCGGATAGCGACCAATAGTTTCAAATTCTCAAACCAAAAATAGAACAGCCCACGAAAATTAACTTTTTTCGAAAATGCTGATTTTGAGCTATGATTTTCAAAGTCTGGGAATACATTTGTCTTGTTTAACTTCACGGTTTACTAATCAATATATGCAGAGTTCAGGGCCGGATCACTTACTCTTGGAGGGGGGGGGGGGGGGTTCCAAAAATTTTTTAAGGGGTTAGGGGTGACAAAAACGTGTCCGCTCGAGGAACTTGAGTAGAATGAGGAACGTTTTACTTACCACCAGTGTCAACTAAATTAAGAGCTTTAAAAAAACTCCATATATATTTTTTTTTTCTGACTGAGTGAGGTACATCGAATGGCCAGGGGGGGGGGGGGGTTCCGGAACCCAGGAACCCCCCCCCCCCCAGATCCGGCCCTGGAGTTTCTAACATTAGCTGATCCACTGGGTGTGGGTTTGTCACTATTGCCACAGAAGACACTTAAGGCTACCATACAGCTGAGGACGATCCAAATCGCCAGAATATCATTACAGTTAGTGTCGCCCATAGTGCCTACCGTATTTTCTTCTGGCCAAACTACCTTGACCCCAAGTCGTTTTCTGTTATCCTTCTTGCCTCTTAGGTCAATGACCCAATAATTACTTTCGTGGAGGGATCGAAATGGTGAAAGATCTCATGTTGAAACAGATGCGGCAGAGATGGTGGAGAGTCGACATAAGCCTCAGCCGTCTCTGCTACGCAGTGTGAGTTTTGCCATAATAGCTTTACACTTTTTCGGGGTGTCGGATAGTGCAGTGGTTGGAGCACTCGCTACTGTGTCGAAAGTGAAGCACCGTCCGGTGCGGTTAGCACTTGGATGGGTGACCGCTAAGGTGTGAAGCGACAAACAACAACGCCCCCAGTTGACTCAACTGTGATTGAGTACCTACTCTCTTGAGGGTGGGGAAGGTAAAGCAGCGAGGGAGAGAGTTGGGCATCACCCTCATTACGCTGGCCCAAGATAAGTGTGATCTCCAACATCACGCTCCCCTACGGCCACAAGGCTATGGGACTACCTTTACCTTACCTTACTTTAAAAAAAAAAAAAAGGTTTCAGTGTAGTCTACAGCTGTTTGTGCTGCATATAGGATGACATTATTATATCCACGAATACATACAAGAAAGGGGTGTGGAGTGTGTATGTGTGAGAAATACATTTTTAGGAAGTTCTAGAAATGAAAACAACGACAAATTGCATGTCACAGTAGAGGTGCACAGTTTAGTCATTTTCATGACTAAACGTTGAAAATAACAATTAAGGATTATAAGATGAAACAACTATAGCGTAAGTGTAAAGCTGAGGAGTTCCAACCCACTTTCTGAGCATAATGAATAAATAAGTAAATTATTAAATAAATAAAACATCAGTTAAGCGTTGGAATAGGAAAGGAGTTTGAGTTTGAGCAGTGACTCAACAGGAAAACAACGTAATTAAAGGATCCGGTATGCGAAGGAAATTAAATGACCACTTTTTTTTAAAGGATTCTATAACCAATATCTACCAGTTGTAGAATATTGAAACGATTCAGGCACAGACCTCGGCAATCACTGATTATCAATGTGCCGTATGAACAATAGTGACATGAACTTACGTGTAGCAACGAGACAATGAAATACGGTCCGGTACGCTTCTTATGTCACACAACAATATATATATATTGTAGTTAATCTGCTCAACGTTTTATGGGCTCATCTGGAGAAACTTTAGAATACAAGGGAGAGGGGGTGGAGATAGAGAGGGATAGAGAGAAAGCGAGAGAGAAAGAGAGACTCTGGATGGGAACACGAGACATGAGGGCTGTAGGCGAGGGAAACGCCGATGATGGAGATTGGGGACTGCGAATAGGGGAACCGTGGAAAGAGAACAGATATGTTGGAGGGGAGGGGAAGTAACAAAGACTGGTTTGTGCATAACAACGGAAAGAAGAGAGAGAGAGAGAGAGAGAGAGAGAGAGAGAGAGAGAGAGAGAGAGAGAAAGGAACCCTGGAGCTGGGGGGGGGGGGGGGGGGGAGTATAAGAGGAAAAAACCGCGAGTTACAAACAAAGTGGGGCCGGGTAGCTCAGTTGGTAAGAGCGTCTTGCTAGTAACCGAAAGGTCGCTGGTTCGAATCCCGGATTGGTCAACGTGTGATCATATTATTTTCCCCTTTACCAACTGGCCCGCTGGTGTCAGTATAAATCGGTCCAGTAGTCACCTATATGCCAAAGTGTCGTGTGACTATAATCTACAAACATCAACAACAACAACTTACAAACAAAATTCAGTGTCGCATTGTTTGTAGGTTGGAGAGTGAATTTGTGGATTTGGAAGTGGGGTGGGGGTGAGTGGGTTTGAGGATTGAAACGACCAATAGAATGGACTGGGGTCCGGAACACTGACGGAGCCGTTATGGGGCAGAAGGGGATATGTGGGACTGTCGCGGCGTACGAGGAAAGAAATATCAAGCACTACAATTTCAAGCAGTACAAAGAAACGTATGGCTAGTATGAACTGGACAGAGAGAACAGCCAGAGAAGACATACTTGATATTTTAAAGACAAGGCGCTAGCGTTATCATTGCCATTGTGGGCTATTGTTATCACTGCCATTGTGTGGTTTTGTCCTTAGGTCTACCGTCATATTTCTCACCTCACCATCAGTGTCAGCGCAGCAAGCGTGAATTCAACATTAACAAGTTAAAACCATGGCGAGCGATCATCATCGGACGATCATCATTGCCGTGGATGGTAGCCCATCTTCTGAGGCAGCCTTTAACGGTAAGTGATTCGTTTTGAACAGTTATTATTATTGTTGTTCTTGCATTGTATATGACCAATATTTGAAACATTTTATAATATTTTAAGATAACGTCTCTCTGGTCCTGATTTGGCTCGGAAGAGTCCGCTGGACCTAAAGCAATAATCATTTAATGTAATGTAATGTAATGGCCAATTATGGATGCTACCGTTCGTTCCGCCACGTTTCCACGTCAAATTTGCTGTATAAATCTGCAGACCATATTTTGCTGGTTCCTTATGCCAAAATGTTCTAACAGCAACAGTAGAATACTTTTGCTTTACTGCTGAACTGGACAATGCAACCGTCCATATCGTCCTAAATAATTATTGGCTAACGTCTGCACGTGCATTCAGTGATTAGACACTGGATCCGTGAATGAAATGATGGTTGTCCCCTGTTTCCCAGACGACTTGAATGAACAACGAGTAAACCCTCTATAGTAAAGTGATGTTCTTTGGTCCAGTTACGCAACATATTGTAGACCTACGGGAACATTTTCTTATGGTGTTTTCTGCGTCGTTTTACATATTGGTTTGTTTATGTCACCTGCGTTGCAATGACCTTACACGTAAGCAGTGAGCCAGTCTTCATTTAGTAAGTGGTGCCTTTTGGACACTAGAGCTAGCACGGTTTGTGTCTGTTTAACATCCCCGTTGGGGTGCCGGGGGTTTCAGTATAAATAGTATCCCCACTTTCTGGAAATTTAGTGCTTTAAATTCCCACTTTCGCTGTCTTTCTTATTTGCTCTTTCTCATTCCTGCTCTTTCCTATCAATTTGCTATACTATCTTCTTCTTTGCTAGACCAGTCATCTACCTTATTTCTTGAAAACTCTTCCGGGGCGAGACTCCTTATTTGTGTATGAGGTCTGTTGGATCAGCTTGGGAATATTGGACGCTTTCTGCCAGGTGGTCACTAGGGCTTCCTATGATGTTATTATTTAGCAATGTAGGCATTTTATATGTATGTGTTTTGTTGATAATTTATAATGATGTTTGTATTCTATTTTGTTTTTGTAAACGGGAGTTCGATAAATTAGAGTACAGCCTCAGCGTCCCCTGCGTGGGATGTCTTTATTGTAAAGTGACTGGCTGGTGGAGAGCTTTCAGTTTTACCACTAGGGTTGTTTCAGCAGATCTTTTATGCGGATCAGGGGTTGTACGGTCCTGATTTGGCTCGGAAGAGTCCGCTGGACCTAAAGCAATAATGATGTAATGTAATGTAATGTCTGTTCGTTGGGGTGCCGGGGGTTTCAGTATAAATAGTATCCCCACTTTCTGGAAATTTAGTGCTTTAAATTCCCACTGTCGCTATCTTTCTTATTTGCTCTTTCTTATTCCTGCTGTGTTCTATCAATCTGCTATACTATCTTCTTCTTCGCTAGACCAGTCACCTACCTTTTTTCTTGAAAACTCTTCCGGGACAAGACTCCTTATTTGTGTTGAGGTCTGTTGGATCAGCTTGGGAATATTGGACGCTTTCTGCCAGGTGGTCACTAGGGCTTCCTATGATGTTATTATTTAGCAATGTAGGCATTTTTTATGTATGTGTTTTGTTGATAATTTATAATGATGTTTGTATTCTATTTTGTTTTTGTAAACGGGGGTTTGATAAATTAGAGTACAGCTTCATCGTCCCCTACGTGGGATGTCTTTATTGTAAAGTGACTGGCTGGTGGAGAGCTTTCAGTTTTACCACTAGGGTTGTTTCAGCAGATCTTTTATGCGGATCAGGGGTTGTCTGGTCCTGATTTGGCTCGGAAGAGTCCGCTGGACCTAAAGCAATAATGATGTAATGTAATGTAATGTCTGTTTAACCTACGTGCTTTGTTTTTGTCACCTGCGATGCAAAAGATAAATAAATAAACTTGCAAAAATTCTAAGAGAAGATGTATTTTGGACAGTATGTTTGTATCATATACTATCAACTTTTGGAGGGGGAGAGTGATAGGAAGGGGGCATGGAGGGAGATCTTCCCTTCAGTAAATAATGGTAAACATTTCAATGTTTTTGTTTCTGTTTATATATATGTTCTCTGTTGAAAAACCAGTTCATTAAGCCAGGCAGAAAAACAAAACGAAATTTCTTTTATTTTTATTTCCCCTCAGTAAAAGTAAACATGTACTTGTTTCTGTTTATAAGATTTAGCGTTTACTTATTAGGTCCAGACAAACCATGTTGAAAGACCGATGCATCAACAAGGTTTTAATTTATGGGTTCACTAGCGTGAATGTCCTTGTAGGAGCCTATGCCATGCTTCTGCTGCACTAATGAACAGGATGCTTGTGTACTTTGTAATTGTTTTCGTCTTAGCGTATTTATGTCTACTGGATGCGTGCACATACTCAGCAGCTTAGACCATTGCTTACAGTATTCTCACTACCTTTATTTTATTTATTATTATTGAGGATTTGTATAGCGCACATATTACGCCGTACTTGGCGACTCAAGGCGCTGGCCAATACAGGATCTAACTCAAACCGCCCGAGGCGCCAACTTGCGGCCTTTGGGCGCATCGTAATAACGCTCCAGACAACTGAGTACTGTGACGAGATGACTAGTTTTACTCTGCTTTCTTTACGTTGTAGCCTTGTTTAGTCATTTTAATCTTAGAAAGTGAATGTTAAGCTGCAGCAGACGATGGGAGTAATCAGGCGTAGCAATGGTATAATGCCGTGTACACACAGAGGTAGTTGACGGTAGGAGAGCAGGCAATGACATCATCGTAGCTACGTTAGGCGAGTCGATTACCCGCCAATGAGAACACAGGTATAATGGACTCAACCAGCTCTGGCTGATTCGAATAGAGAGAGAGAGAACGGCAGTCGTTTTTGAAGACGAGGAGCAGTACACAGCTACACAGTTAGCAGTAAGATCTCTCCTGAATAGACCAGGAAGCAGGACTTGAGAATCTTAGAATTCACTCAAGTAGCCACGAGCCTGACTTTGTCAAACAGGTAAATGAACATACTTCTGTTTCATCGTGATATATTTATCTTATTGTTGAAATTATGTTTGTGGAATTTGCTATGCATAGACTTGAATTGTAAGGCCGACTTTGCCTGAACACGTGGAGAAGCTGACCACGAGGCAAAAGACGACCGGCCGATATGTTTGTTTGCAGACCAGTGGCTGTACAAATGAATGTTTATAATATTATTAATTCTTTATGTGTATAATTAGCCACGATTTATATGTATGTATGTATAGGAAAGTAGAGTTGAGATTCCAGTGGACCACGGACGTAGCAGAATGTTCGTCGCTTATGTATAGAGATGTGGAGCTATCACTGAGGGCTACTTTGGCTTTCAGTGAGACGTTCTGCACAGACCTCTTATTCAGGGTTGTGCAGAATTTTGTCTCTTATATTACAGACGAGCAGGCGAGATATCCCGTGCGCCCAACTCCACAGAAAAACCAAGTTGGCTGTTTAGCCTCTATAGCACAAGACTGAGAGAGCAACACTGGAAAACACCCTCTAAGACACCACAGCGTGTCAAGGGACCAAACTACACGACGACCCAAAGTATACCAGAAGCTACCTCAATGAAGGACTTCAAACACACCACACTGACAGTTAAGTGACACGGAAAAAGTGCACAAAAACTGATAGCAAAAGGACCACAGTAGTCCACTCTTCAGAAACTATAGTAAAACGGACCACAGTAGTCCAAGCGTCATGAACTCTAGTAGCCAGTGCCCTATGAAGACATAACAGCTGCCTAGACTATCAGCGATCGAATTATTTGCATTGACTTACTAACTTTTAAAGTAGATTAGTACATCGAAGATCTTGTATAGAGTAGAAGAAATAAATGTGTGATTTTAACTGTTATCAAGTGGCTGGACTACATATGATTCATAGCCGTGTGAAAGCTATAGTGTGACAGTGATCTTTTACCATTTTTTCTATCTATCTCTGTACCCCAGCCGTAACACAGACCGAGCTAAATAAATAAATGTATTAAAGTAATTCACCGGGCAGTGTTCCCGATTACGCACAGTAGTGCGTCAATTACGCACAAAATATGAAAAATGACGCAGAAAAATTTGCATGTGTGCGTCCTGTGGACGCATACATTTTTTTCGAATCGTTGAAGTAAAAAATACGACCAACGAGTGGCGAACTAATTCACGGCATAATCAGAATCAGAACCCAACTGAGACTGCCATTGCAGACGATTAAAGATTGTGTCGGGAGTTGTCGTCCTTAAAAATCGCATGCGCGCGCATTGTAAACTTTCTCCAAGCAATCCATTCACCAAACAGAAGAAATCTTCGTGAATCCATTCTTTGATTCTATCATACACGATCATGTCACTTCTGACTTGGTTGACTGGGCCCAAAACTCGTTCATCCACAGCAACCTCAAGTACAGATCCAGAAGCTGTTGTGCAGGGTGCTCTGAAGGAGTTTGCAGCAACCAAGCGACTCAGGCTTAAATAAACATTTAATACATGTTTTAATTTTTGGGTTTTATATGATTATGATAACTAATGTGACGCTTTAACAGAGTTTTAAAAAAAGTGAGGCTTGGACTTGTTTTTACATTTCTTTTTCCGATTTGGGGACTCTCAAAATTTGCACAAGGACTCTTAAAATTTTATACCTGGGAGTCCCAAGGACTCTCATTTTTGTGTGTGTGGAGGAAACACTGCCGGGTGACTAACTAGCAGTTCCCATAGGATAAAGCGTGAGGGTTACAGCATTCCATTGTGCAGAGCCCAGCAACCCATAAACCCCACGTGACAAGTACAATCCTGGGCAGCCAGGGATGGGGGAGAAGGACCTAGGTGCATGCTGGGTGTGTTCTTGTCACCGGAACTCACCCGTCTAGGACATGAGCGTCAGGATCTTTAAAGTCCGTTATGAAGGAATGTATGCGACACAGACTAGACCTCGGTTTATACTCTCATCCGAAGGAGTAGGAAACGGGAGTAAAGTGTCTTTTCCAAGGACACAACACAATGCCCCGGCCAGGGCTCGAACCCGGGACCTTCATATCAGCAAGCCAAACCTTTAACAATAGCAGATAAAAACAACAGGTGGAAGTTAAACTTAAATTTAAGATTGCGAGTTTAACTTGCAATCTTGCCAATTACCAACAGCAGTTGCGTTTGTTGAGTTAAACCTGCAATCTTAAAGTTAAGTCGATAATTTCAGTTCGTTAGTTGAATCTTCTCACATTCAAAGGTTTATGCTCATTTATATGAAACTAAGAAAATAGATCAACATAGTGATTGTAGCTGCTTAGCCCATAAAGAAAAGCTATATAAATTGTTTGGCAGAGATGGTGTGTTGTAACTATCTTTAAAAGTCATCTGCGTCAGTCATAATATATTATAATCCAGATATCTGCATGCCTTCTAATACAGTTTTTATATTCCTGTTCCTATCCCAGCTCATACTATTATAAATGCCCCTGGCCCTGTATGTACTATAAAAGTAATATCCGATCTATGTTGTAAATCTTGTTGTACTTGCATTTTATGCTGGCTGATACAGCAAGTCTTGCCAACTGTTGCCATTGCAGTGGCCCCTCGTGCGGAAAGTGATTGAACATGGAACCCTCACCCACCTTCCAGACCTCAAAACCGTAACCGAGTTTCCCAACCTATGATATATAACCATAGCGTATGTTGCATCCCCCATATCCCACCCGAATCATTGAAACACATAGACATTCTCTCTCTCTCTCTCTCTCTCTCTCTCTCTCTCTCTCTCTCTCTCTCTCTCTCCCTCTCCCTCTCCCTCTCCTTCTCTCTCTCCCCCCCTCTCTCTCTCTCTCTCTCTCTCTCTCTCTCAATCAATCAATCAATCAAGCAATAGAATACTGGAAACACTAGTAATCTGTTACTGTGAAATTTGAGTTGGTCAGACTAACCGATGAAGATGGCATTCTAAAATAATATGGACCACTGCATAGTTAGTAAAGTCTCATGGTACAATGTTATCCATAGTCTATCAATTATATTATGATGAACTTATTTTAAAGACATAACGTGCGTTATGATATGAACTTATTTTAAAGATAAGATGTACGATATGATATGAACCTATTTAAAAGATATAATGTACGTTATGATATGAACTTATTTTAAAGGTATAATGCATTTCAGACTTCCACCCTCATCATAGGGCTGCATGTTCAACTCAAAGTTTCATTAAAGAAAACAACAATAAGACTAAACTATTATAATTATGTATTTGTCGCGTAAAAATTTAAAAAAAAATGACGTTTACATAGACTGCACATGCACCACAGTACACATCGTTGTCAGATAGACTACATAGTACATATTCACCACAGATCAATCAGATTGTATATTGGCTAGTGGATATTCAGAGTTTTCCGCAGATTGCATCATTGTTCGCGTTTGATTATGATTTCTTAATCTGTTCTTGAATGCCGGAATCGCCTCTCTAATCCACCTTTTTGGGTTATCATGTCTTATGTGTGGCCCATTCGGTTCACATCTTTAGGCACACAGGTTGAATACATGTGGATTGGATATTGGATAATATTTGTCACACATGAGGGGGAAATTCGGATTGCCTCCTCAGCGAAAACACAGCCGCCGCAAAACAGCGGCAGGCAGGGCGCGAGGAACAAGACGTTGTGCTTGCAGGGTCTAAAATATTAGTGTCTTTACACTTTTTGAAGTCCTTCCGATGGAATGCATGCTTGCACATACTAGACCTCGGTGTATACTCTCTTCCGAAAGAATAAGGTATAAGTGTCGTTTATACATAAAAACTTGCTCTCTAGCAGTAGTACAACTCATGATTTATGGTGTTGGTCAGCTCCTAAGAACTTAAAAACATGATATAGGGTCTGTGTCACAAGTGATATTGTAAATCGTTGATAGCTTCACTCTTGAAACCCCGTGTGTGTGCCAGTGTTTTCTGTATAAATAGTATCCCTACTTTATGGAAATTTGGTGCTTTAAATTACCACTGTTTCTGTGATTCTCATTTGTTCTTTCTCGTTCCTAATCTGTTCTATCGATCTACTATCTTCTTCGCTAGACCAGTCACCTACCTTTATTCTTGAAAACTCTCCCAAAACTCCTCATTTCTGTTGGGACAGCTTGTAGATATTTGACGCTTTCTACCAAATTGTCGCTAGGGCTTTCTATGGTATTATTATTTATCAATGTAGGCATGTTATATGTATGGGTTTTGTTAATATTTTATAATGACGTTTGTATACTTTTTTGTTTGTTTTTGTAAACGGGGGTTCGATAAATTTAAGTACAGCCTCAGTGTTCCCTGCATGGGATGCCTTTATTGTAAAGTGACCGGCTGGTAGAGTGCCTCCAGTGTTACCATTAGGATTGTTTCAGCAGATCTTTAATGCGGATCAGGGGTGAGCCCTCTTTCAACCAAGTTGTGGTCCTGGTTCTCTTTGCAGTCCGCAGGACCCTATAAACAATGACTAGTTAGTCACTTCACTCCTGAAGTCCAAAGTCAACACAAGCAACAGGACAATAATATCATTTCTCGTAAAACAAGAGGATGCTTGTACTCGTAAGTTTATTATATCCTAATAAGGGTTAGTTCTATTATTCTGGTTTCATACCTTCACCCTTATTACTCCTATCACTCTACATTAAAACACGAGAGTTTGCAATGGGGGTGAATGTGAAAGTTTCAGCTCAGATATTTTTTCTGTGTATGTCTGTCTGTCTGCCTGTCTGTCTCTCTCTCTCTCTTTCTCTCTCTCTTTCTCTCTCTCTCTTTCTCTCTCTCTCTTCCTCCCACTTTCTTGCTCTCTCTCTCTCTCTCTCTCTCTCTCTCTCTCTCTCTCACTTTCTTTCTCTCTCCCCCTCCCCCTTTCCCTCAATCACTGATCAAAGCACAGTATGAATAATTCACAGCCTTAGATCACATTCACATGAAGGAAAGGTAACTGCACGAACCTATTGTTTCAGAGATGCCTTTGAATTCTTTGTTTGTTGGTTGACTTGGTTTGCATTTTTGTTTGCGCACTTCCATTACAATTCTCGGATTCATTTGAATGTAATATTATAAACTTGGTGAAATATTCACCCAAACTTTACTTCCCGTGCATATTCTGTGTATTACACGGTTGTTATTTTTATCAATGATTGATTAGCCCCTATGCTTGAATCTTGATAAGTGTAACTCAGATTCGTTAACCGCGCAACCTGTTCACTTAGCAACGAGGCTGGAGTCGTCCTATGAAGTTTTCCAACATTATTCAGCATACATTAACAACTGCATACAAGATCGCTTTCCGAAAATCACTTAAAAGATCATCATCAAAAAATCTCCGCAAATCAATCACTTTTTCACTGCTCAAGCAGACACAGTGCATCATTTATATAGCCTCTCTGCAATCAAGAAAAAGTTCGAAAATTCCAGCATGACGCAATAATACCCAATCTAAATAAAACTGGTCACCGGAACTATGCACTGTTTTACGTCATATAATCATATTTAGGTTAGAAGAATCTCTTAGATATTACTAGATTTATCTAGATACTTCGGCCGATAGTAAACAAGTAATTCTAGAAAATTCTCAACAATATCGACCGACGAAAATTATCAACATTATACAAAGCTTCTTCTAGCAATAACGCAAAATCAAATCAAAGGTAAATACACTCTGTTACTGCGTGCTTTGCAAAACAAAACGATCGGATTTATCGTGCGCGTCTCAAAAGTAACTTCACTGTGAAAACCGACATTTTGTCGTATTACCAACAATGGAATTTCGATGGTTATAATTATCTGGACAATTTGACCGTGTGTGTATGAGACAGTAGAAACACAGAATTTTATTTTACTCCATGGATAGAACCTAGACCCATGGTAAGGAAAATACATAAAAACACCATATACACAGGAAAATTGTAACGCTGGTATGCGGCTAGCATTTTCCATTTATTATTTTCTCGTGTATTTCCGCTTTCCTCCTTTCTTTATTTACGTCGTGGTGGTATTTTGTTTATTGTTTGCCGCGTGTTTGTTAGAGAGAGAGGGAAAGAATTCGCAGATGGTGTGTACAAAAACTCTTCAACCTCTTCTTTGATTTATACAGTACAGGTAATTAATATAGCGCAAACATCTAACAGCTCTGCGCTAAAGACCAACCGATCTCAAATACATAATAATTATTATGTTTGTTTTTTAAACCAAACTAATAGCTATTCCTAATTTGATGGCTCCTCTCTGAACGTTTTTAAATGTTTCAATACAGGATCACGATAAGCACTATTTACAAACTAAGTGTTAAATGATCTATCAAGCTTATGGCTTTTATATCAGCCGTTTTTGTCACCCCGGTTGAGACTGTTTGGTGTTAATAACAAGAAAGTGTGTACCAAAACGCACGTAATTGGTTGTATTTTCGCCTGACGCCAAAAAAAAAAAAAATTTCGCACGAAATATTTAGCTGTCAGTGCATTTTATGGATTGTAGAGTAGATTGCCTAAAGCATTACTTTTAACTATCTTATTACGTAATTTGAGTTCGGAAATATTGAGTTTAACTGCTCTAGGATTATATGTTCAGAGAAGATTAAGTCGTCTTTTGTAAATGTTAAAGTGAGATGCTGTGTAGCTGACACGTCGACACTGCTTTTGGTGAAAACATGTCACCATCATTTCTTGACAGCAGCGCCTAGCTGTAGACAGTAGCGTTGCATAGTTCATAACAGCAATATCATACAGAGTTCATGACTAGTAAAGTTACGTAGTTCATGTACGGTTACCGTGACATAGTTATGAAACACAAATATAGTTAGGTGGACAAAACAGTAGACAAACGCATAAAATACATTATACACGATGTTTCTTTGAAGGACCAGGGTATTAAAGATGTTTGTGTATATTTTGTAACAATGAATGTACTTCTAAAATTGCATTGTTGTCACAGTAATCGATGATACAACTGCCATTCGTGGCTCAAACCGATAAACAACTGTGCCTACCATACACGATACATTCTTTCGGTGCGGCGCTATCTTAAAAATGCACATTTATGCTTTTAATAGGGACATGATAAACATCGAGTTTATCAAATTTGTACTGTTGAAAGTGGTGATTTCTTGGCTTAATCGTATTTTTGCGGTGTGGCAACATTCACTGTGAACTTGAAAAAGATCTGCGACGCTGACGTGTGTGATCTTGGGGCCCTTTAAAATTGTGGATAATATAATAACAGTAGGCCTGTATTCCTCTGTTGTAATATTGTGCCGTGTGATGACGCAATAAAGCAATCCAGGTGTGAAAACACAGGTTGGGGTTTTATATTGGATACTCAGTAGCAAAGCGGTAAATAGCAAACAGCATCATAGTACGATACTGTGATGCGTAAAGATGTTTGCCCGCCACCTCTGTGCTATCGAGAATCCGCTTTATGTGGCCAACATGAATAATGCCCCCGTGTTTAAAAATGCTGTATTTAAACCACATTTTCGTTGAGTGCATTTTGAGGCGCATTAGCCCCCCTTCTCTCCCCTCCCCTTCCAAAAAAATGTCTGTTTACGGTATCCCGAACGACCCTACTTTTTTTTTTTTATCCGACCCTAAACTTTTTAATGGGATAGTGTGGAAAAAAAATGAAAAAAGACAAAAAAAATATCGCATCCAAGGTAGAAAAGTTGTTGTTGTTGTTGTTGTTTTGTTTTTTTTTTTTAAAAAGGACGCCGACCTACCTATTTGATTTTTTGTGTTATCATAAAAAGACATAATTTTGTTGGTGCCTTATCAATGTGAACGTTAAAACTCCAGGTTCTGAAAATTGCCAGACCAATACGCAATAAAAACAAGTGTCGATTGAGCCTGTAAACACGGTTTGGAAATGCATAGAATCCTTATAGAGGATTACAAAGTCTATCACATTCTGAAACCTTATATACACTTCTGAAGTTATTTTATGGAACAAACAACAAATTAACACAAAATGAGCATCCCGAAAAGTAATCTATCGTCTGCTACGCTGAAATCTCAAATTTTCACTGTCTGCAAGGTCAAGGACGTCGTGACCACGGGGTGGGGAGGGGGGGGGGAAGCGAAAGTAATGTCTAGATGCGTTCCGCATTTGTTTGTTTGCTTTTTTTGCCATTCTCCTTTGCAAAATACCGAGGGAATGCGTTTCTGGAGACTACAGAGCGTCAAACGTTGACATCGAACTACAGTTTCCACATTTTTCCTAAAGATCCTGCCTCTTCGAAAACAATGGACTCGAAGGCAGAAAAGAAGGAAGTGCGTGAATGCCAGCAGATCACGATGTCCTCTGCTCAAGGCATTTAGAAAACATGTGCTTCACTTCAATAACACTGTTGCTGTGCAGAAATAACCCTGCACTGACAACTGCGAATTACCGACCCGAACTGCTACCAGACTCTGTACCAATTAACTATCTTCAGTCACACTGAAGAGAAAGGAAAACGAGATCTAACGCAATTGAAAAGACTAAATGTGATAGACATCACTATAATAAGAAAAAGCATTTATTGACAAGTGTATTCGTCGTTTCAGAAAATAAACAAGCAAGCAAGCGAGTAAGGTAAATAAATGCATATACAAGAAAACGTAAATAAAACTAATCATATCTCACAGTGTGCTCTGTGGGTTCGGGCATTAAATAGAATAGACCCAACGTTTCCCGGCGTGTCGTAAGAGGCGACTAACAGGGGTGATGTTAGCACGGCATCACTGGGCGAAAGTCTTCTACACAGAAGTCACCGGCCAGGGCGGAGGAACCTCACGTTACTACAGGTTCAACGACCATGTGCTCAGGGCCAAGGCGAGCCACACTGTATTCGTGGATTTCGGCTGTGGCCAACAGCCTGGAGAGGATTGGGCACCGCCAGGTCTTTTTTGCCCAAGACACACTACATGATGACACAACCCACTAATTCCATACCGGATCGGTCGTCGCCCGGGTCGTCACACGGCACAAGGACCGCGCCTTCCGTTGGCCACCAGGACGGAGGTGTTAAGTATGCTACTGATGGACAATTTAGCAAGATCCGCACGAGAAACAACATCGTCATAGGAACCTGGAATGTCAGGACCCTAACTGCGGAAGGAAAATTAGAAGAACTGGCCCACGAGTTGGACCACTATCGATGGAATGTTCTAGGTATCAGCGAACTGCGCTGGAAAGGCCTAGGTGAAACAACGACCGACAAAGGCCACAAGCTCTATTTCAGCGGTAGGGATGACAGGCACGAACACGGCGTTGGATTCTTGGTCCACAAGAACATTCTAGCCACTGTCATGGGTTGCCGCCCAGTCTCCAGTAGACTCATTACCATCCGCCTGAGAGCAGCCCCTTTCAACATCACCATCATCCAGGCCTACGCCCCAACATCAGACTATGACGACAGCGAAGTGGAGGATTTTTATGAAAATCTACAGGCGGTCCTTGACCAAGTGCCGAAGAAGGACATAGTCATAGTGCAAGGCGACTGGAATGCCAAGGTTGGCCAAGATGCGCACCACAACTGGGGAGACACATGTGGACCCCACTGCAACAACGAGACAAATGACAGGGGTCTGAGACTCTTGGAGTTTGCCAGATACAACAATCTGGTACTGGCAAACACGCTTGGTCTCCACAAAAACTCCCGACGATGGACATGGCACAGTCCTGGCGGGGAGCATCACAACCAAATAGACTACATCATGGTCAAGAAACGCTTCAGATCAAGCATCAACATTGGCAGGACACGTACTTTTCCAGGAGCAGACATCGGAAGTGACCACGATCTCGTGATGATGTCTTTCCGGCTCCACTTGAAGAGAGTAAATACAGCAAAGTGCACTAGACTGAAGTTCGACCTGGACAAACTGCAAGACCCGGAGGTGGCAGAACTATTTCAGGCCACAATTGGAGGGAAATTTGCACCACTGCTCATTTTGGGGGCTGGTGAAGTAGATGTCAACACCATGACCACCACCTTCAACTCAGCTGTGACAGATGTCGCCACTGAGATCCTTGGCAAGCACCGACCAAAGAAGAAGCTGTGGATCACACCTGAACTTTTGGATCTGTGTGATAAACGAAGAGAGATGAAAAAGAAAAAGAACACCTCACAGGGAGCTGATGTCTACCGAAAAATCAACAATGACATCCGAAAAGGCATGCTCACAGCAAAGGAGAACTGGATAGAAGATCAATGCCAGGAAATAGAGAACAGTCTGAACAAGAACAACAGCAAGAAGGCCTACCAGACTGTGAAGCGGCTGACAAGTGTCAAACAGCCCAAAGTCTCCACTATCCAAAGCAAGTCTGGCATATGCCTTACAGAAGAACAAGAAGTCTTGGACAGATGGACAGAGTACTGCTCTGACCTTTACAACCATACACCAAATGGAGACCCATCAGTTCTAGCATGTCCCGAGAACAGAGAAGAAGAAGAAATCCTCCCAATTCTCCGGGAAGAAGTTGAGGCAGCAGTGCAAGCGCTAAAGAAAGGGAAGTCAGCGGGAGTGGACAACATACCCGCGGAACTGCTACAAGCAGGAGGAGAAGCGATGATTGATGCCCTCACCATTATCTGTAACAAGATCTGGCAGAGTGGGGAGTGGCCTATACCATGGACCCAGTCGCTTGTCATCACTCTTCCCAAAAAAGGTAACCTTCAGGAGTGTGAAAATTACCGGACCATCAGCCTCATCAGCCATCCCAGCAAGGTCCTCCTGAAAATAATACTCAACAGGTTGAAACCCCAAGCTGAACAAATCATAGCTGAAGAACAAGCAGGATTCAGGGCAGGGCGAAGTACCACTGAGCAGATTTTCAACCTCAGAATAATCTGTGAGAAATACCTACAGCACCAACAACATCTATATCATGTGTTCATAGACTTCAAGAAGGCGTTTGACCGAGTCTGGCATGCAGCTCTATGGGCAACAATGAAAGTGTACAACATCAGCCCTAAAATTATTGAAGTCATCAAAAGCCTGTATGACAAGGCTACCAGTGCAGTCCTCCACAACAGAGCCATCGGGAATTGGTTCAGAACAACAATCGGTGTGCGTCAAGGATGCCTACTCTCTCCAACACTCTTCAACATCTTCCTAGAGCGCATCATGTCGGATGCTCTTGCAGACCATGAAGGCACAGTCAGCATAGGGGGTAGAGCAATCTCCAATCTTCGTTTTGCAGATGACATTGATGGATTGGCTGGAGAGGAACAAGAACTTGAACAGCTGGTACAGAGGCTTGACACCACCTCCAAAGCCTATGGAATGGAAATAAGTGCAGAGAAGACCAAAATGATGACCAACAACACCAATGGCATCAATACGGACATCAAAGTCCAAGGCCAATCCCTCGACACAGTGCATAGCTTCAAATATTTAGGAGCCATTGTATCAGACAATGGGTCCCGACAGGAAGTCCTCTCCAGGATCGCACAAACAACTGCTGCCCTGACAAGGTTGAAGCCCATTTGGAAAGACAGGACCATCAGTCTACATTCCAAAGTAAGACTGCTGCGCTCCCTTGTCATCTCCATCTTCCTATATGCTTGCGAAGCATGGACCCTCACAGCAGATCTCCAACGAAGAATACAAAGCATGGAGATGAGGTGCTACAGAAGACTTCTGGGCATTTCCTATACCCAACACATCACCAACGACGAAGTCCGACAGACCATCACACAAGCCATTGGACAACACGATGACCTGCTAACAGTGGTGAAGAAACGGAAACTTCGGTGGTATGGCCACGTCACCAGATCATCAGGCCTTGCAAAGACTATTCTGCAAGGCACAGTGCAAGGAGGTAGAAGAAGAGGGAGACCGAAAAAGAGGTGGGAGGACAACATTCGAGAATGGACTGGTTTGACACTGAGCGAAGCCATCAGGGCTGCTGAGGACAGAGAAAGATGGAGTATGCTGGTTAAACGATCATCTGTGGTGCCCCTACGACCTTCGGGTTATGGGACAGGATAGGATAGGATAGGATATCTCACAGTGGTTATTATGTGTGTGTTTGTGTGTGTATGTGTGTGTTACGTGCATAGCAATGTGATTCTATGTATTCGCACCCCGCCTTCTCTCCACTCCCACACACACACACACCCACACGCACACACACAAAACTGTTTGACGAAAACATTTATTGGTACAAGTGCGGGAATTATGTAGGATTAACTTAACGCTTACCAGATTATTTATAAGCCACTTACCTGACTTTTTTTTTTAATTCACTGAATGTTTTAGATGTACTAACTAAATTAATTAATTAATTAACTCTCTCTCTCTCTCTCTCTCTCTCTCTCTCTCTCTCTCTCTCTCTCTCTCTCTCTCTCTCTCTCTCGTTAGCTCGCCCGCTCGCGTCGCATGTGGATATTGTTGTTGCTATAACAGTTGATCTCTGTAGAGCATTTAACTGATCTCTCGGTGACCAATTAAAGCTAACGTCCCATTCTGTACCTTTTTCTGTTTATTGTCACTTCTTGTGATAAATATGATTCATTTTGTTATGCACTGGTGTTTTTCTCTCTGTGTATCTGGGTATGTCTGTGTGCAGCATACATGGGCAGACTGAAAAAAGAAGGGGATTTTGTGATCCTGCTCAACTGTAAAGAACTCAAGGAAGTTTTGGATTCCGCCTGGAAAGAGAGTGAGTCTTAATTAACCGCTTCGACCTCATGGCCAATCAACATCTTCGTTGTATTCATGGTCGTCATTATTGTCGTCGTGATCATCATCATCATCATCATCATCTGCTTCCTCTTGTATCAATATGATTATCAACGCCAGTCATCATATCATCATCAACGCTTCTTCGTCGTTGAATTCGCGAACGTCATCATCATCACCATCATTATCATCATCATCATCATCATCATCATCATCATCATCATCCCCACCACCACCACCACCACCACCACCACCACCACTACTTCTACCTCCACCACCATCATCATCATCTTCATCTTCATCATCGTCCAAAGAAGCAGAAGCATGTTTATAGTCCTCCACCTCACGCAACATTTTATCTTTTTCGACATCACTATCTTGAAGTCATATTGTCACCATGCGCATGTTCATATAATTGTAGTCAGTAAGGTTGATTCCTTTACACCTTGGTTAATTGGTTGACTAGTCGTGCGTTGGTATCGTCTGTAAATACTTTAAAATAGTCGGGAATCAGAATGAGCTAAATGTTGGTCGATCGGTGTCCGTCCGTTGCTCGCCGTTTCTCCAGAACCACTGAACAGATTTTAACCAAATTTCATAGAAACGTTAGCTACATGTAGGTGCATGGCCATCACGTGCTATCGCATTGGCTCTACTTCAAAGGTCAAGAACACGTTTGGTTCTGTATGTCAAGAATGGCTGAAGCGATATTGATTAATTTTTATGTACAGGTACTTGATACTAAGCATGAAACACGACTGAGACTACTTTGTGTTACTGACGCAATGTTGTTCAACTGTGCGTTTCAGCTGTGTATGGAGTGGATCCGGAGCTTCTGAGAGGCAAGCTGGGAAAGGAAGAGGCAGAGGCACACAAGATTTTGGAGCCCTACGTTGAACGTCTGAAGAACGAAGGGGTAATAAGAGTAGTTTTCGACTTCTATCTTAAAAGAGCAGATAAGCTGTCGAATAACATTATCTTATGTTCATTTTGTGAGAAGTCTTGTTGGTGTGAATCCACAACGTTTCCTAGTTACAGACTGACACTTTGCAGAGGGAAACATAAATATTATGTAGGCAGCCGACCACAGACACCGGTTTGTCTTGGAAATAGTACGGTAATCACAAGCCGTTATTAGTTTACAGTTAACTTAGTGGTGATGTTAACTAATATTTTCTCATATGTGAGGATCCATTATTTGGTTTGTATGAAATCGTATGCCCGTGTCGCTTCAACTACACATTCTGGTACATGTAATTCTGTAAAACACACAGGCTCAAAACCACGCATAGACACTGACACAGAATGGTCCTTGAGACTCGGTGTTCCATCCTTGAGGCACAGTGTTCCTTCCGTAGTACGTACAATGCAGCAAGTGGACGTCCTTATGGCCTGTCTTACTTGGACCTCCCTGGGGGTGCCGGGGGTTTCAGTATAAATAGTATCCCCGCTTTCTGGAAATTTAATGCTTTAAATTCCCACTGTCGCTGTCTTTCTCCTTTGTTCTTTCTCAGTCCTACTCTGTGCTATCAATCTACTATTTTTTCTTGAAAACTCTTCTGGGACAAAACTCCTCATTTGTGTGTGAGGTATGTTGGATCAGCTTGGGAATATTGGACGCTTTCTGCCATTGATGTTATTATTTGGAAATGTAGGCAATTTATATGTACGTGTTTTCTTGATATCTTATAATGATGTTTGTATTCTATTTTATTTTTGTAATCGGGGATTCGATAAATTAGAGTATAGCCTCAGCGTCCCCTGCTTGGGATGTCTTTATTGTAAAGTGACTGGCTGGTGGATTGCCTTCAGTGTTACCATTGGGGTTGTTTCTGCAGATCTTTTATGCTGACCTGGGGTGAGTCCCTTTTCAGCGAAGTTGTGGTCTTGATTTTGTGATCCCGATTCGGCTCTTTGCAGTCCACTGGACCCTGTAAGCAATGAATAACGAACTAACTGTCTTAATTGGAAGGTTCCGGGAGGTTCAACAACTTTTTTTCGAGGATCTCAAATCCCTAACCTAGGTTTGTGAACATGTTTTTGTCAAAAGGTTCAGCAACGTAGGTTCGGGATCTCAGAATCCTGATTTTGACCAATGCCTTGAGCCGCTGTTTGTCAGTTTCAGCTGGCAAGTGCGCTGTATACTAGGCTAAAAACAGTTATTTATAAACACTGTGACCTTTGTTTCAGATCAAGGTAAAACCTGAACTTGTGATATGCAGCCATCCAGGCCCTACTATCATCAGCGCCGCGGAGAAAGAGCACGCTGCACTCGTCATCTGCGGCAGCCGCGGCATGAGCACCATTCGCCGTACCCTCGTGGGCTCTTGCAGCGAGTATCTGCTGCATCACTCACATATCCCCGTCCTCATCTGCAGGCATTGAGATGAACCTGGATGGAAGATTTGATATATGCTCATTGCTGAGATGAGACCTGATGACTGTTACGATGGAGATATCAGTTCTTATTATTCCCTTAGCTACCACCTTCATCAAATTAAAGAGTATGTAGACTTTCGATATTAAATGTATGGGAGATGAGATTCGCATTGAGATGAGATGGAGTATTAGATATTCTGTGAAATACAACTATACGAGCTGAGTTGTTAGATGAGATTATTTAGGCGATAAGAGATAAGCTAGCTGTGATAAGGGGGTCAGGTCAGAAGATGTGAGGTGAGGCAATGAGACGAAATCAGATTTGAGATGAGATTCACAAAGAAAATAAGCAACCATGGGACGGGAAATAATCCTGCCAAAGTTGGACCTTTGTGTAGCCAGCGCCATCGTATGGGATAAAAGCAGCTAAATCGACTTTCGGCATTCTCTTGAACAGTCTTCGTAGATCAGTGTTTGTGACTGTGATCTCAGACGTCTCTTGCTGAGTACTGTTTTATAATCTCTACTGATTGTATTGCCTACTTGCAGCATTTAGTTTAGGCCTCTGATGGTCGCGTTTTTAATGCGGGAGTGCCAGGAAGAAGTTTAAAAAAAAAACAACTCAAACTCGCACTTTCACTTCTTTTTGTATATATAAAAAAGAATACCACAGATTAATATAGATTATATTTAATGAGTTGATAATGTTTTAGTCGAGCTAGACATATTTCCTTAATGTAATGAAGCAACAGTCTTATCTTGATTATTGACCGTAGGTGTCGCTGTCTTAGAACCTTCTTGTAGAGTCTCCGTTAGAAAGTCACATGCTGAGCGATGGTGTTAATGAAGAACTCGGCCTTGGCAATGATAGTTTGGGGGGGGGAATGGGTGGGGAAGGGGGGGTGCCTGGGATTTCAGTATAAATAGTGTCCCCACTTTCTGGAAATTTAGTGCTTTAAATTCCCACTGTCGCTGTCTTTCTCATTTGTTCTTTTTCATTCCTACTCTGTTCTATTAATCTACTATACTATCTTCTTCTTCGCTAGGCCAGTCACCTACCTTTTTTCTTGAAAACTCTTCCGGGATAAAATTCCTCATTTGATTGTGTGAGGTCTGTTGTATCAGCTTGGGAATGTTGGACGCTTTCTGCCGAATGGTCACTAGGGCTTCCCATGATGTTATTATTTGGCAATGTAAGCATTTTGTATGTATGTGTTTTGTTGATATTTTATTATGATGTTTGTATTCTATTTTGTTTGTGTAAACGGTGATACGATAATTTAGAGTATAGCCTCAGCGTCCCCTGCGTGGGATGTCTTTAATGTAAAGTGACCGGCTGGTGGAGTGCCTTCAGTGTTACCACTGGGGTTGTTTCGGCAGATCTTTTATGCCTATCAGGGGTGAGTCCTCTTTCAGCGAAGTTGTTGTCTTGATTTTGTGGTCCTGGTTCGGCTCTTTGCAGTCAGTTGGACCATGTAAGCGCTCAGGATTTGTGAGGAATGACCGACAATGTTTAGGCTTGAATTAGAAAAATCCAAAAGTGACTGTAGACCTAGTAATCGTTTGTCCAGTATTTTTTAAAAGAGCCAATAGAAGCAGAATGTGGAGTTATTTTGATTTCACAATGAACACATCAGCCTACCACTATTGTATTTTATTTATTTATTTTTAATCAAGGTCTTATGGCTGTCTAGTAGAAGCAGGATCATGTTAGGTTGTGATTTCAAACTTCGGCTAAACAAGAAATAAAACTTCTATTTTTTAAGTGGGGTGGAGGGGGGAATTAACGGCTGTGCTATTTTGACGTCTAGCGGACAACAAAAAGCAATACGCAGTGGTACATAATTACTAGTAATATCACATAGTATCACATAATGTAATCGGAAAACTTCCTCCCCCCCCTCCCCCACTCTCCTATCCCGGCACCCCCTTTCTCTCATGAAGAATATAATCCACCCCTGCCTTGCAGATAATCAATAATACGCAGGGATAAGTAAATTGTCTTAAATGAGGACGAAGTAACCTGCAAGGATTCGACGAAGTCGTTGATAAAAATAAGAACATCTGTGTAAGTCGAAAGCTAACGGTTTTTGTTACCTAGACAACAGTTACACTTGTTTATTCTTGTTGTTCACTCATGGAGACCAAATTAACAGTTCACATACAATATCGATATTTCGCATTATCAATAAACATTTACATCGCTATACCCCGTGGGGGTGCTGGGGGTTTCTGTATAAATAGTATCCCCACTTTCTAGAAATTTAGTCAACGTGTGATCACATTATTTTCCCCTTTACCAACAACTGGCCCGCTGGTGTCAGTATAAATCGGTCCAGTAGTCACCTATATGCGAAAGTGTCCTGTGACTATAATCTACAAACAAACAAGAAATTTAGTGCTTTAAATTCCCACTGTCACTGTCTTTCTCCTTTGCTCTTTCTCATTCCTACTCTGTTCTATCAATCTCTTCTTCGCTAGACCAGTCACCTATTTTTTTTCTTGAAAACTCTACCGGGACAAAACTCCTCATTTGTGTGTGAGGTCTATTGGATCAGCTTGGGCTAATTTTAGATGCGTTCTGCCATTGGGAATATTAGATGCGTTCTGCCAAATGGTCACTGGGGCTTCCTATGATGTTATTATTTGGCAATGTAGGCATTTTATATGCATGTGTTTTGTTGATATTTTATTATGATGTTTGTATTCTATTTTGTTTTTGTAAACGGGGGTTTTGATAAATTAGAGTATAGCCTCAGCGTCCCCTGCGTGGGATGTCTTTATTGTAAAGTGAACGGCTGGTAGATTGCCTTCAGTGTTACCACTAGGGTTGTTTCGGCAGATCTTTTATGCGGATCAGGGGTGAGTCCTCTTTTACTTCTCTGGTCCAGATTTGGCTCGGAAGAGTCCGCTGGACCTAAAGCAATAACCATGTAATGTAATGTAATGTAATGTAATGTAATTTACATCGCTATCACAACAATGGAATATACTGATTCATAATTACGATAAAGGACGATGCATAGTCAACACGTATTAATGGATACAACATGATCACCCTTCATCGGTCTCCCCTCTAGCCAAAACAACAGCTTACCAGCAAAGAAGTCGCTTTACAACACGACGCACATTGTGATGATAGATCTCTAAAGATACGACGAACGAGTTACGTTCGAAGATAAGAAAGAGATAGTCTGAAGTCGATCATTCAAACAGCGTGCTTGCCCAACCTTCTTCCCTCTCTCGAACCAAAGCAAACCTGTTATCGCTATTTATCACAACGCTGGTTCCTTGACGATCACTATGACAATAGACCTTGTGATTTCTCTTTCTCCCGAACGCCAGTCCGTTGATGATCGTTTAAAGATGGGTTTTTTTTTTCGAAGAACGTCATATTAAGGCAAGACAACAAAAGGCAGTACCCGTTAAAAAAAACAGCTTATCAGCGGTCGAGCGGTATCATCGTTGGAATCCTCTCGAGACTCGTTCGTTGGTAGGTAGATTAATGTCCCCGGACACTAAAAGCGTATAATGGACGTGGACGTGATGTCATGATGAGTAAAAAATCCCTGGACGTGAGTAAATTATAGTGCCCGGACACGTGAGTGTAAAGGTGGCTGTCAAGTGAAGAAGATGGAGTGTTAGGCCCAAATAGGGCAAAAGATCAAGTGACGAAGTCTTGAAGGAATAGAAGACAACATGAAGATAGGAAGCTCACGAGGCAGCTACATGAAGATGAAGAAGTCGTCAAATGAGAAGTTATGAAGAGGCAGAGCGCCCGAGGCGGTAACAGGAACGATGATACAGACTCGAAGACAGGAGGAAGGTGAGTCGCTTATTGAAATGTGGCGATGAGCCCAAGGGTCAAGCAATGGAGCCGAGTGAAGAGGGAAGGCTATCACTGAGAAGAGCTTGCGGCGCCAAGCGCCTGTTGTCCAGAGGTGCCACTCTCCACAACCCATCTCAGGAATCCCAGTCGTAGTTAAAGGCTCAGGGCTGCTAGGGAATGGAACGGCGACAGCAGTGCGTTAAGGCGCCTTTCGTCGATAAGCCACCGCCGCCCAGTAGATGGAGCCCTACAGGTGAGAAGATGAAGGTTGAAGTGGAGTATCGGTTTGGCATCTCTCACAGGATGCAGAGCTGCTCCAACTTTGGACACCAGAAACTCGACCTCAGAAATAGCAAGAAAAGCGGGAGTCCTCCATCACATCAGATAGCGCACTTGTGGGTCTGACCGCCTACTAGAGCAGAACTGCCAACCCTGCTCGACTCGCTGCCAACGAGTGCCGACTCTATGATGATCTCGAGACTTCTTTTTCATTTAAATTTAAAGTTCCCGGATACTTCTGCATACAGGGGACTATATTTAAGGTTTGTCGCAAAGAGGGGGGTCTAGTTGGGCTAGCTAAGATTGGTAGATTAAAACCTACAACGCCGATCAGAAATGACAGGCAGTGTTAAAATGGGAAGAATAAAAGTAGAATGGTTAAAACCACCCCAAAAGGGGGAGAGGTAGCAAACAGCGGCAAAACACAGACCAACAAAAAAAATAACCACGTTTGGCTTCAAAAAGAAGGCTGTGGGAGGGGATTAATGTTGCCTACAGCTTGAGTCTAACATTAACTTAAGAGCTACACGAAGGGGAAGGGAATTTAAGAGATCAATATGCATTAAAACGCTAAAGGTACTCAGCTGTACACCGCTAAGGACAAGGAATAAAAGATAACAGTACTTAAAACCAGTCTTCAAACAGCAAGTTAAGAGGTTACTGTGACATTAATTTAAGTGGCAGAGCTTCACTGCATAGATGTATAAAAGCAAGCATAATACTAAAATAAAACTAGCTATTAACTAAAAGGCTGTCCAACATAGGTTAAAAATGCAAAGGGGGGTTAAAAAAGGAGTTCCATTCACTTGCACAAACATACGCACGCTAAAACAATTTAAGTGGTAAATGGATAATACCAATAATTAAAGCTACATTGTACACAAAGATGGGGCAAAGCAGCCGCTCGGCACCAGGGCCACAGGAGGTCAGAACCCCTCACGGGGGCCATTGTAATTAATACATTAATACCAATGTGGGTCACTGTGGCATGACCGCTAGGGGGATCTCGGCCGCCCCGGGGCCGCAAACCTGCGGGCGAAGCTCTTCGGCGAGCCACAGACGATGGCAGACTGAGATGCGCGAGACGGCTCAGCTTCGGTGTAGGGGAGATATGGATCTCCCCGCGGTCGAATGGCACGACGGCGTATCGCTACCTCGGGACAACCGCCCTTAGCCGCAGGGTGGGCGCCGTTGCAATTGCCGCAAAGTCTGGTCGAACTAGTGCAGTCCCTGGTGAGATGGTTCTTGCCACACTGTGCGCAACGATCATCATACCGGCGACACAGAAGCCTCACATGTCCCAAAAGGTGGAAGCAAGTACACCGCATCACCGGGGCGACGTAGGGATCGACTCGGAAAACCGTGCGACCCAGCGTGATGAGGGTGAAGAAAGTTCGGAGTATAAAAGTAATTTTTATGCAGTTGGAAGGCAGGCAACCTGCCCCGGGAAGCCTAACCACAGACTTACCCGGCAGGTCACGGGCGCCCAACTCGTTGCGGACCTGGGCCAAGAACGATGGGTCATTCTCCATAGCCGGTAAGCCGCGGACCACCCCAAAAGTGGTAGTGGTGATATGTGTGGTGATCGGAATGCCACACAGCAGAGAGCAGCGAAAAAGCTTCCCTTGCTAGGCGGCAGACAGGCAACAAACTAGCCAGTCGTCCAAAGGTGTGCGACGGATAGAAGGAACTCTGAGAGCACGCTGGCCTGTCTAAACGTTCCAAGACCCGAGAGGGTGGCGGGGCCGCCTCCCAGGTCGCGCAAAATCACTTGAAAGTCAACGACTTCGGCACGCAAGCTAGCCTGAGGAGGCCGAAAGGGACGCAAATTCTTGATCTGCGCCAGCCCAGCACTGGCAGCGTCAGCATAAGACCGTACGGGAGCAGGATTTGTCACCAACGGTCCAAGAGTAAGGTACGGGTCCTTGGCGGCAGGTGACGCAGTGGTACGTAAAGGTGGCGCCTGGGTTCGCCTGAGATATCTCGGGGGGAGTGAGACGGGGGGCGGGCACGCTACGGGCTGCCCAGAGAAGGGGACTGAAGAACGTCCTCCAAAGTAACCGGCAGCGGCGCGGGGTTGCCTGAGCAACTGAGGACATCGTCCATGTGGGACGCAGGCAAAGGGGCCTGAGGCTGCGACTGGGGCGCGTCCCCATAGGAAACGGATCTCTTAGACCTCGGGGCCCGAACAACCTTAGATCCCCGCCTTTTACGGCTAGGCGAAGCGGGGGATGGGACCCTAGGAAAGGGGGTCAGAGAGTGCGGCCCACGAAGATGACCCGTGGCACCAGACGAGGACATAATGCAGCCCTGTGGCTGTCAACAAGGAGTCGGGCTCGCGTGGCCGCAAGAGCGGCCGCCTTCACCTGCTTTTTCCCCAAAGGAGGGGGAACAGGATCAGTAGCTAGGAAATAATTTGGCGTGATTCCAACACCCTGGCCACGACAGGAGCGAACGCTACCAGAGCATTCTATAATATAGAATTGTATTACATACATAGAATCTTATTCTCTATTATAAAATGTTATTCTATACATAGAATTTTATTATGGACATAGAATTTTACACTATATTATAGAATGTTATTCTATACAAAGAATTTTATTCTATGACTTACAATATTGGTTTCTTTTTTATAAATGGAATTTCAACTAATGAATGCTTTTTGTGTGCATAGAATGCTTTCTATGTGCATAGAATTTATTCTATGTATAGAATGGTCACATAGAATAAATGGACACATGGCGCCCCATAATAACAGCGCGGTGTCTTCATCAACGTAATATGCCTCGCGATATTCTAAACATCGCGCTCCCCTTCGAAGCTGCTACATAAATCCAAAATAAAGTATAAAATTTAATAAGTCTAATGGTTATGTTATTTAAGGGATCTGAAAAGTATAATTCTCAAGTAATAGCACGTAGATAGTTTAAACATAACAGAGACAGAATAAGGCCTAGGTATCGTATGGTCAGAAATTTGCGTAGCCAAGACGGCTATATTAATATTGTGGTTTTAGTTATACACATATATAATACATATGCGAATATATATATATATATATATATATATATATATATATATATATATATATATATATATATATATATATATATATATATATATATATATATATATATATATATATATATATATATAAACATTATAACTGACATACGTACACACACCCTCACGCACACACATACACATAAACACACACAGAGGAATATAATGTTAACAATCATGAATATATAACAATATGCATTATTATTTCTTCTTGTCCCTTCTTTTCATTCGGTCCATTGCTTTCATTCATTCGTTATTATTGACTGTTTATTTAATGGCGCCTCGCGTATGTAAGGAAGGCGTTTGTGCAGAATGACAGAGGAAACGATTTTAAGTTTAAAGTTCGCCTTGTTTTTTACAAGAATTAATTTGTTATGTTAATTATTACTTTGTGTGTAGTGTTGTAGAAATGCACAACGAATTGAATGTAGATTTTGCAAAAGAATAAAAATAATAACAAAAATGTATTCCTTTTGTTGCGGTTTCTTAAATTGGTACTTGATGTTAATTATTTTACTGTTTGCTTTAAAAAATTTGCTGTTTGCCGTAAGCTCTTCACGCCATTCACATACGGTGTGTAAAAGTGGTGTGTGCGTGCGTGTGCGATTTCACCGCAGGGACATCCTAGTAAACGTTCATTGATGTTAGAAAACACCGGAATTTTTTATTAATGTTTCTGTACTCTGCACAATGTCGTTTTACCTATGTTTCATTCTGGAAGGCTACGACATAATTAAAGCAAGAGATTGATGGCAACGACGGCGAAAATGATCGTTACGGTGCTGGTAATGACGACTATAATGATTACTGCAGATGATGTGGTTGTGGTGGCGTTGATGTTCGTATTGATGAATGGATGGTTGGTGGTGGCTGATGATTATGATGATGATGTTGTTTGTGAAGTAATACAGTTAGCCTTTTATAATGTCACTGCGACCTCCACCTGAATTACAATTAAATGTTGCGAAAAGCAGCTATTTGCACACGGATCGATTATAGATTTTATTATCGTTGTATTGTTTCATTTCTATATTGATTCTGAAAAAAAAATAGTATTCATGTTCTATAACGTTAAAACAGCGAGTTTAGTTTTTATAATCACAATTGCTATTTTAAGGCTAACCCCCGTTGGGGTGCCGGGGGTTTCAGTATAAATAGTATCCCCACTTTCTGGAAATTTAGTGCTTTAAATTCCCACTGTCGCTATCTTTCTCATTTGCTCTTTCTCATTTCTGCTCTGTTCTATCAATCTGCTATACTATCTTCTTCTTCGCTAGACCAGTCACCTACCTTTTTTCTTGAAAACTCTTCCGGGACAAGACTCCTTATTTGTGTGTGAGGTCTGTTGGACCAGCTTGGGAATATTGGATGCTTTCTGCCAGGTGGTCACTATGGCTTCCTATGATGTTAATATTTAGCAATGTAGGCATTTTTTATGTATGTGTTTTGTTTATAATTTGTAATTATGTTTGTATTCTATTTTGTTTTTGTAAACTGGGGTTCGCTAAATTAGAGTGCATCCTCAGCGTCCCATGCGTGGGATGTCTTTATTGTAAAGTGACTGGCTGGTGTAGAGCTTTCAGTTTTACCACTAGGGTTGTTTCAGCAGATCTTTTATGGGGATCAGGGGTTGTCCGGTCCTGATTTGGCTCGGAAGAGTCCGCTGGACCTAAAGCAACAATCATGTAATGTAATGTAATTTTAAGGCTAGCTTCACACTGTTGCCATAGTATTACTATGAATCACGTTTAATGAAAAGGCCCCAATTTGAAGGCTTTGTTTACTTTTCGCGAAAACGGGTTTACCCTAATATTTGTATTGTTATCACATGACACAATGATACAGTGGACTTCAATGCTCAAACCAACCGCTCAAGTTTGAGTTTTCAATTTCGGTTCTGACAGTGAGTGATTTCTACCTGAATAATGGTACATCGAATACCATAGCCCCGAGACCTTTGACCCTTTTTGGGAGTGACCAACGAAGCCGAAGAGTGTGTCTTAGGTTTCAGGGGGTAGGGTAGAGTCTATTTTACCAAAGAGTTTATCATTTTGATACTAAACTCTTTGGTTTTACCAACCCAAAATGAAAAACCGTACGAGCGAATGTTTGCTGGCTAACCCACGGCTTTTGCTATTAAAAGCTAAGGAATTTATTCATTTAAAAATATAATTTCGATTTAGTTTTTTTTTTAAATTTTGTTTTTGTTGTAAGCTTATATTATCAGCGGGGCAACCCTCATTTTGAATGTGAAAGAAACTTTGGAGGGGGCGTGGTCAAAGTGGTTCTCTTTAAATAAAGTCAACAATTCTTAAGCAGATATTTCTCCAAGAGATCTTCACACAGATGAACCAAATATTCAATAATAAACGTTCAACGCATAATTCAAACTTTAACTCGTCCTTTTCTTTTAATTTTCCCACTAGGGTTGTTTCAGCAGATCTTTTATGCAGATTGGGGGTTGTCCGGTCCTGATTTGGCTCGGAAGAGTCAGCTGGACCTAAAGCAACATTTATGTATGTTTTCTTTTAATTGTTAAAATGATAATAATTAGGATATTTGTATAGCACTTTCTCCTATAAAAGCTCGTTTGAAAGCGTAATTCTCAACCATTCACACACCCAAAAGAAAATCATTACTATAAAGAATTGAACCAAAAAATGGATCTATTAAAGAGAAAAATATGAAAACAAAATATATACACGCTTTATTCAAGATGCGGCAGATGTGGTTGATAAGAGACAATGCTAAACAGACCATTGTTGTGGGAAGAGATGAGCTTGTAGGTTCTGTTTGAAGTAGGAGATTGAGGGTTTGCTGCGGAGAGGGAGTGGACCCCAAGCAGACGGTCCAAAGGCAGAGAAAGAGTGGGGTTCGGCAGTAACACGTTTGTTGTTTGTTTGTTTTCATGTCTTTTTCACCAAAATAACAAGACAAAATCAAAAACAAAAAATAAAAAGAAAATAAATAAATAAATAAAAAGTTATATTTATGATCAAACATCAATTCTCATAGAGACTGACTAACTGAAGAACCAATACATTTTTGTTTGCTAAACTAATGCATACACCCAAACTAATATTGCCCAAAGATGTGACATTTTTAGGCAGACTATTACGCAGTTGATTGCATTTACATAAAACATGTATTTAAAAAACAAACATTTCATTACATATACATTTGATATTCTTACAATAATTGTTTTTTTATGGAATTTAGATATATTCTATAAGCCATCGTCACTACAGTCTTGGGAATTCCATTATGTTGTTCAAAGAGTTTATTAAAATGACATTGGTTTTAACTTCCTTTTCAGTTAAAACACGCATCTCTTTAACAGACAGAGGTATATTTAATTTTACTGCATTATTTTCGGCACAATTTTTTTGCAGCTCGGTCAGCCCAGTCATTAAAGAGAAAACCACAATGAGAAGGAACCCAACAAAAGTTAACTTCTGTAAAGATGTTAATCTTTCTGAGCGAGTCAACTCATCCGTTCTTTAGTAGAGACTGTAATGTTTTGCCTTTTACTGTAAGGAGCTAATTTCCGCTTTAGAAAATGCTTTAATTTCTTTATTTTTATCAATGGGATATATTTGCTTCAGTGGAAAGAAAGTAGTTATTCTGAAGAACAAGAGATGTTTAATCCAATTAGGTTTAAATACCTTTGTGAACATTCTTTCAAGTCAGGGCTGAATTCATTTAAAAGCCTGCGCTCGCTGCACTAGAACAAAAAACAAGAAGATAATGCGCCATCCAAATGTATTCCCACATATAGAATTTAAAATTATAAATACACACGTGAAGACCTAGACAGACCCAGCGCAGCAAAAAAAATAAAAAGCACAAAAAAGGGGGGTAGCAGCTCGAGAAGACAGACATTTATGTTTGCAGAGGTTGCTGTCTTAGTGACCATACTTTACATAAGGTAACAGTCTTAAGCGTGGAATGTGACATTTGCTTTAATGCAATTTTGAGAGCAGGTGAGGCTGTGCCATTGTCGCAATATTCCTACAAATGTTGATTGAAATCTAACCAAGCGTTCTTGAGATATGACATGAAATTAAATGCACCTTATACCAGATGTAAAATTGTTTGCTGTGCTGGTTTGTCAAAAACATGCCTCATATTTACAGAGAGTTTTTTTTTATGTTGGACAAACATAAGATGCATATTCACAGCTACAATCGTTTGTTTTTAATCGGTTGCATTCATTTTGACAAGGTGCAAAATTGATGGCGCAAGAGATTTTACGTCCCAGGTTTCTTTGAAATCTGTCGCAGGTCTTGAGATATCGGGTGCAGCAAGAGGACCAACAGACCGACGCGTAACGGAGTCTCGTTTCGGTCGACTTCTATGTATAATTGTATTTCCAGATTTCAGTTCTGCGAATATAGGAAGACAACACGCAGAGAACCAATCAGAATTAAAGTAAAGAGAAAGAAAACCATGTGGAGGTCATCTTATTTTCTTTGTTGTTCGTTGAAGGATTAAGTTCATATTGCCAGATAAGTCTGAAAATACTTTGAAATAGTCGGGAATCAGAACAAGACACAATGTCGGTCGGTCTATCTGCCGGTCCGTTACACGCCATATCTCAAGAACCACTGGATTAATTTTGATTCAAAACCACAGGAACATTACTTAAATTAGTGGCTTGCCATCATATTTGTTCTACCGCAAAGGTCAAGGTCAGTAGAGTTATTTTGTTGCAAAACACGTTTTGCTCAATATTTCAAAAACGGCTAAAACGTTTTTGTTGAGTCTTGGTATACAGATACTTCAAATCATGGGCCATCCTTCACAAGCATACTGGTTGTCTGGTCAGTCGCTCTGAATTTTACTTTGTTGTTGTTGTTCAAAGCTCTTTTTTGCCTTATTTCAAGAATAACTCAACCGAAATTCATCTGTTTTACTTTGGGGATATTTTAACTACTGCTATGCGTGTTAGATCATTCAAATTTGCACTTTCACAAAGATCAAGGCCATTGTGCTTCACGATTTTCTAAACACGTTTAGCGCTGTGTCTAAAACTTGGCCTTACCGATTTTAATAATTTTGGGGCCTGCAGATAATAGACTATGATTCCATGTTTCCATTTTGCTTCACAAGACTAAAGCTGATTCACAGTACCACCAAGAAAATTAACTCTTTTGAAAATGTTTATTGTTGGGCTATATGTGTGAGTTTCTGGAAATCATTTTAATGACTTGCCATTGTGTTTCCTTCTCATCTAAGATCGATTTTCAGTTCAAAGAGTGCTCATCATGAGTTTTGCTGAAATCAGGTTGCCCAAGTGGCACTTGTTATCCAACCTTACTCACAGTGTAACGCTATTGACCAGCGGAGCCATCTTAATTGGCCCGTGCATGAATGCTAATGTAATCAATAAATTATTTGCAAGTGTTTTCGCTCCATGCAGCCATTTTTGACCATAACATAACCAGGAAAAATGACTTAAGAAAAAAAATTGTAACCACTAGCGTGTACACACACTTATAAACTTACACATGCGCTCTCAATCTCTCTCTCTCTCTCACACACACACACACACACACACACCAACACAGGCACACGAACACATATACATACACACACCAACGCGCGCGCGCGCACTCCCACACACGCACACACACACACAGGCACGCGCGTACACAAGCACGACCTCTCTCTCTCTCTCTCTCTCTCTCTCTCTTTCTCTCTCTCTCTCTCTCTCTCTCTCTCTCCACTTCCCTCACTAGCTTATATTCTTAAAACTTCTCAAATGTATTTTATTGCCTTTGATCAAAGGATAATGTCCACATTGAGATCGAAGACAATGAATCCGCATAAAGTTTTGTATTACACTGTAATGACTATATTGTTCGGGCAAATAGAATAGACCCAACGTTTCCCGGCGTGTCGTAAGAGGCGACTAACAGGGGTGATGTTAGCACGGCATCACTGGGCGAAAGTCTTCTACACAGAAGTCACCGGCCAGGGCGGAGGAACCTCACGTTACTACAGGTTCAACGACCACGTGCTCAGGGCCAAGGCGAGCCACACTGTATTCGTGGATTTCGGCTGTGGCCAACAGCCTGGAGAGGATTGGGCCCTGCCAGGTCTTTTTTGCCCAAGACACACTACATGATGACACAATCCACTAATTCCATACCGGATCGGTCGTCGCCCGGGCCGTCACCCGGCACAAGGACCGCGCCTTCCGTTGGCCACCAGGACGGAGGTGTTAAGTATGCTACTGATGGACAATATAGCAAGATCCGCACGAGAAACAACATCGTCATAGGAACCTGGAACGTCAGGACCCTAACTGCGGAAGGAAAATTAGAAGAACTGGCCCACGAGCTGGACCACTATCGATGGAACGTTCTAGGTATCAGCGAACTGCGCTGGAAAGGCCTAGGTGAAACAACGACTGACAAAGGCCACAAGCTCTATTTCAGCGGTAGAGATGACAGGCACGAACACGGCGTTGGATTCTTGGTCCACAAGAACATTCTAGCCACTGTCATGGGTTGCCGCCCAGTCTCCAGTAGACTCATTACCATCCGTCTGAGAGCAACCCCTTTCAACATTACCATCATCCAGGCCTATGCCCCAACATCAGACTATGAAGACAGCGAAGTGGAGGATTTTTATGAAAATATACAGGCGGTCCTTGACCAAGTGCCGAAGAAGGACATAGTCATAGTGCAAGGCGACTGGAATGCCAAGGTTGGCCAAGATGCGCACCGCAACTGGGGAGACACATGCGGACCCCACTGCAACAACGAGACAAATGACAGGGGTCTGAGGCTATTGGAGTTTGCCAGATACAACAATCTGGTACTGGCAAACACGCTTGGTCTCCACAAAAAATCCAGACGATGGACATGGCACAGTCCCGGCGGGGAACATCACAACCAGATCGACTACATCATGGTCAAGAAACGCTTCAGATCAAGCATCAACATTGGCAGGACACGCACTTTTCCAGGAGCAGACATTGGAAGTGACCACGATCTCGTGATGATGTCTTTCCGGCTCCATTTGAAGAGAGTAAATACAGCAAAGTGCACTAGGCTGAAGTTCGACCTGGACAAACTGCAAGACCCGGAGGTGGCAAAAATATTTCAGGCCACAATTGGAGGGAAATTTGCACCACTGCTTATTTTGGGGGCAGGCGAAGTAGATGTCAACACCATGACCAATACCTTCAACTCAGCTGTAACAGATGCCGCCACTGAGATCCTTGGCAAGCACCGACCAAAGAAGAAGCCGTGGATCACACCTGAACTTTTGGATCTGTGTGATAAACGAAGAGAGTTAAAAAAGAAAAAGAACACCTCACAGGGAGCTGATGTCTACCGAAAAATCAACAATGACATCCGAAAAGGCATGCGCACAGCAAAGGAGAACTGGATAGAAGATCAATGCCAGGAAATAGAGAACAATCTGAACAAGAACAACAGCAAGAAGGCCTACCAGACTGTGAAGCGGCTGACAAGTGTTAAACAGCCCAAAGTCTCCACTATCCAAAGCAAGTCTGGCATTTGCCTTACAGAAGAACAAGAAGTCTTGGACAGATGGACAGAGTACTGCTCTGACCTTTACAACCATACACCAAATGGAGACCCATCAGTTCTAGCATGTCCCGAGAGCAGAGAAGAAGAAGAAATCCTCCCAATTCTCCGGGAAGAAGTTGAGGCAGCAGTGCAATCGCTGAAGAAAGGGAAGTCAGCGGGAGTGGACAACATACCAGCGGAACTGCTACAAGCAGGAGGAGAAGCGATGACTGATGCTCTCACCACTATCTGTAACAAGATCTGGCAGAGTGGGGAATGGCCTACACCATGGACCCAGTCGCTTGTCATCACTCTTCCTAAAAAAGGTAACCTTCAGGAGTGTGAAAATTACCGCACCATCAGCCTCATCAGCCATCCCAGCAAGGTCCTCCTGAAAATAATACTCAACAGGTTGAAACCACAAGCTGAACAAATCATAGCTGAAGAACAAGCAGGATTCATGGCAGGGCGAAGTACCACTGAACAGATTTTCAACCTCAGAATAATCTGTGAGAAATACCTACAGCACCAACAACATCTATATCATGTGTTCATAGACTTCAAGAAGGCATTTGACCGAGTCTGGCATGCAGCTCTATGGGCAACCATGAAAGTGTACAACATCAGCCCTAAAATCATAGAAGTCATCAAAAGCCTGTATGACAAGGCTACCAGTGCAGTCCTCCATAACAGCGTCATCGGGAACTGGTTCAGAACAACAATCGGTGTGCGTCAAGGATGCCTACTCTCTCCAACACTCTTCAGCATCTTCCTAGAGCGCATCATGTCAGATGCTCTTGCAGATCACGAAGGCACAGTCAGCATAGGGGGCAGAGCAATCTCCAATCTTCGTTTTGCGGATGATATTGATGGATTGGCTGGAGAGGAACAAGAACTTGAACAGCTTGTACAGAGGCTTGACACCACCTCCAGAGCTTATGGAATGGAAATAAGTGCAGAGAAGACCAAAATGATGACCAACAACACCAATGGCATCAACACGGACATCAAAGTACAAGGCCAATCCCTCAACACAGTGCACAGCTTCAAATATTTAGGAGCCATTGTGTCAGACAATGGGTCTCGACAGGAAGTCCTCTCCAGGATCGCACAAACAACTGCTGCCCTGACAAGGTTGAAGCCCATTTGGAAAGACAGAACCATCAGTCTACATTCCAAAGTAAGACTGCTGCGATCTCTGGTCATCTCCATCTTCCTATATGCTTGCGAAGCATGGACCCTCACAGCAGATCTCCAACGAAGAATACAAAGCATGGAGATGAGGTGCTACAGAAGACTTCTGTGCATTTCCTATACCCAACACATCACCAACGTTGAAGTCCGACAGACCATCACACAAGCCATTGGACAACACGATGACCTGCTCACAGTGGTGAAGAAACGGAAACTCCGATGGTATGGCCACGTCACCAGATCATCAGGCCTTGCAAAGACCATTCTGCAAGGCACAGTGCAAGGAGGTAGAAGAAGGGGGAGACCGAAAAAGAGGTGGGAGGACAACATTCGAGAATGGACTGGTTTGACACTGAGCGAAGCCATGAGGGCTGCTGAGGACAGAGAAAGATGGAGTATGCTGGTTAAGCGATCATCTGTGGTGCCCCTACGACCTTCGGGTTATGGGACAGGATAGGATAGGATAGGATAGGACTATATTGCCATTTCTTTTAAACTCCTTTGAACAATAATAACGACTCCCGTCTTTGAAAAGAACTCAAAGATCCGAACCGTTCCTACAATTTAATCTCCAACGTTTGATGTCGTAGCTGAATATCTGTCGAAGATTAGGCTTAAATCTAATAACAATATTAATGTTCGCGCAGTCACAGCATGGGACGGAAATGCATTGATAAGTAAGAAGTAAACGTTAGAAAAGGTAGAAAGACTATCGGAAGTCAGAAGTTCCGCCAGGCTCATTCATATCTCAAAGACTTGTCCTAAAAAAGTATAAAAGAAATAAACACATTTTTTTAAAGACCAACAGAATCAATAGTTCTGTCAGACTTGTTCTTACATTTAATTTTTATTTAAATGTATAGGCTAGAACTCTATTTTGTATGTCGGTATAAATCCCATCCCATCCCATGATTTTTCATCTTTGTAAACGTGATATCATCATCATCATCATTATCATCACCACCACCACCACCACCACAACCACTGTACATTTCCAATTTGTCTATAAAAAGACTAACAGACCTAATAAGTAAATGTTATCATTTAATTTCTCTAGAAATGAAAGAAATTATGGCCACGATCGAAAATCCTGATCCTGATAAAGTTACAGGATTCTCTCCACATACAATTTAAACGGATGAGAAACAATGACCTGACGGGATATTATTCTGAACAATCTACGGGCTGACAAGTTCTATAAATAACCGCCAGAAATCTCTTACTGCCACAAAATTGTTCCGCATTCTATTTCCGCATTCAGCAACTTAATTTATATTGCACGCAGTTGCAGAACGTTGGAACGGACATGTCATCTGCAACGGCCACTTCTAGTTGTGCTAAATTCCGTCAAGAACTAACATACATCACGCAAACTGTGACTGACACCATGTGGTCGCTTTCAACTTCCGGCAATATTCAAAATGGCAGCCACAAAATTTGGGCAGAGCACATGACATCGACACAAGCTGCTCTAGGAACTGGAAAAGAGGAAATAGTTGATCCGATGAGCACGGCGACCATGAAACTGATCGAGCGTATTGTGCAGGTAGGATTGATGCCGCCGATAGTTGTGCTTGGCGTCCTTTTCAACGTCGTTAACATTGTCGTCTTCATGCGTCAGGGCCTGTCTGATCACATCAACTTCTGTTTGTCCAGGTAAGCCTATTTTTTTTCTTCTTTATTTCTTTTTCAGATGTGAAAACATAAGGAATCGTATATGATCTTCAGAGGTAGGTCAAATATTTACAGTGCGGCATTGAAGAATGGAAGTTAAGCAGGCCTTCATTGGCGCAAGGAATGGGAAAAGAATGTCAAACAGAGAGGGCTTGATATTGAAAGGGCCTTTTTCTCCTCGGTTATTTTCTTTTTGTAATGTGTGTATGTATGTGTGTGTGGGAGGGGGTGGGTGTGTGCGTGTATTTTAATTTTTATGTTTTAATGTGGGGTTTTTTGTGTTGTTGTTATTGATTTTTTTGGTCTTTTTCTGTTGTTGTTCGCGTGTGTTTATTTTGAAGGTAACTATGCAAATGTGGTGGATATCTAAGAATACATATTAATGGCTTGTCTACTTTCCCAGCTTATCCGTGTCTGATGCTGGATACCTTATATCCTTGATCATCCACAGAGCCTACGCTGTTGCAGACCTCATCAGTGACATTGCTGGAGAGTATTATAAGGTTCACACTTTTTTTTCTCACGTTCTCTGTTTCTGTCCTTGTTTAGTTCACTTTAGATGAGTCTGAAAACTGAGTTTTCTCGTATTCTCCTTCCACTGTTCATATCATAAGCGGGAAGACAAAAGAATTTATGATTTTGAACACTAATATTCGAAACAGAACATCCGTACCAAATTGCTTTTCCTGCATATTCTTTTTACGTGCGTATTTGTTTGTGTTGTTTCCGACTTATCTGAAAATACTTTGAGATAAGCGTGGGGAATCAGAACGAGCCAAAAGTAGATCTTTGGGTCTGTCGGTGCGTTGGAAGCCATATTTCAAAACCCACGGGACGGATTTTGACCAAACTTCATAGGGACATTAATTGGGTTAATAGTCTGCCTTCTTGTCATCATATTTCCTCGAGCGCAAAAGACGCGGTCACGATCGCCATTTTGTTGCTAAACATGTTTTGCTCAATACCTCAAAAACGGCTAAAGTGATTTTTGAGTGATTGTTGAGATTTGGTATGCAGGTAATCATGGGCCATCCTTCAGTAGCAGCCTGGTTGTCGGTCAGTCGGTCGATTCGTCGCTCCGAATTTCACATTTTTGTTCAAAGTACATTAAGCCTTAACTCAAGAATACCCGAACCGAAATGCACCGTTTTGCGGATACTTTACTGCTAAGCATAGTAGATCATTCGTATCTGCACTTTCTCAAAGGTCAAGGTCATTGTGCTTCACCATTGTTTAAACATGATTTGCGCTGTATCTAAAAATTGGCTAAGCCGATTTAATCATTTTTTATTTTGCAGATACTTCCGATAGTGGCCCATCATTCCAATTTGCCCCTTTTGCTTCGTTATGATCACGATAAAGCCGAGTCACAACAACGCCCAAAAAATGACCACTTTTGAAAATGCATATTTTTCGGCTATGTGTGCGAGTTTTTGGAAATACACGTGAATGGATGGCCATCTTTTCGCGTCCGCTTGTGTTCATTGCAGTTTGTATATCACTATTATGTGTCTTATTTTTTTCATGCGGAAGTCTCGGATGGCGAATGTGATCGGACTGTACTGTGCATTCAGCACTACCTCCAACTCCCTCACCATGCTTATTGCCGTGGAGCGTTGCGTCTGTGTCGTGTGGCCCCTCAAAGCAAAGGTCATTCTCACTACCAGGTAAGAAGCCATCATCATCATCATCATCATCATCATCATCATCATCATCATCATCATCATCATCATCATAATCATCATTATCATCATCATCATCATCATTATCATCAACATCATCACTATCATCATCTCATCATCATTGTCATCATCATCATCATCATCATCATCATCATCATCATCATCATCATCATCATCATCATCATCATCATCATCATCGGTTGTAGCCGCTGCACTTCTACATCATCATCATCGGTTGTAGCCGCTGTACTTCTATTGCAATAAAAGTTAATTTGTGTTTTGACCTGTTCAGGAACATCAGGGTGCTCGGTGTGCTGGCGTATTTTGTTTGCTTTCCCATCAACATCCTCTTCTGCTTCAAGTACGACGTTCTCGTTTTCGTTGCGCCCGAGACTAACGTCACACACTATCGTCCCACCGTGACGTCATTCTACCGACGTAACGCTCGCGTCTATGATTTCGTGTATGAAAACTTCAACATCGTCGTGCCGACCGTGGCCTTCTGTGTCGTCATTCTCTGCACGGTGATCATTGCTGTTCGCATGCGCTCTGTTGTGGCTTGGCGGCAGAAATGGGCCACCGTGAGTATGCCTTCTGTTTATCATAACGAATGTCCAGTAATCCCTGGTTTTGAAGATAATGATGACGATGATGACGACGACGACGCTATTAACGACGACAACGCTGTTGACGACGACGAACGACGACGACGATGATGATGATGATGATGATGATGACGATGTTGATGATGATGATGATGATGATGATGATGATGATGATGATGATGATGATGATGATGATGATGATGATGATGACGATATATTTCTTTTTAAACAAATTTTAAAAAAAGAGAGGAAGAAGAAGAAGACGAAGAGAGACATGCCATGCTTGCAGGTGACGAGGAAAGACACGCGCGTGGAGGCCTCAGTAACCCGGATGCTTACGGTGATTTGCGTCATCTTCACCGTCAGCATGGTGCCCTACGTCATCTGCGCCTTCACTCGCTTGGTGGTTCCAGAGTTCAGACCAGAGGGCCATTACACCAACTCTCTGTACGCATCCACCGGTATCATGCATCTCATCATGTGCATCAACTCATCCGTCAACTTTCTCGTCTACTATAACATGAGCTTTAAGTTCAAGTCCACACTGAAGGCTATGATTCATTGCAAAGGGAAGGGTGGTGGGAGAAGAAGCAGAGCTAACTTCTACTTAGCGGAGCCCATCAGCGTGACCTGTTCATCACGAAATATTACTGCGGGGAACGAGTTCAGCACGCCTCTTCGGGATCACAGCACTGGAACGGTTGGAACAATATAACTTACAACGGTATACAAAACGCAACAAAACTAATCAAGCAAAGAGCCAAGCCAAACCAAACTAATTAAAAGCAAATTCAAACAAAGTAGCAAGTAATCCAAATGTATTTCCATATACACACATAACCGAAAAAGAAGCATTTTCAAAAGTTAACATTTTTTTAATGCAGGTGGGCGGGAAAGAGGGGGTGGAGGGGGCGGGGAGCAATGTTTTGACTCGGCTTTATCCTAACGAGGCATATAATGAAAACATGATACGTCTGCCATAACGCCAATGGCGGGTGTGGATGTTAAAACGTCAATGTTCATTCAAGGAAAACATGGAATGATGGGCCACTATCTGATCTATGTGAAGAACACAATCTCAAAATCGGGTTAGCCAAGTTTTAGATACAACGCAAAGCGTGTTTAAACAATGGTGAAGCACAATGACCCTGACCGCTGAGAAAGTACAAATACGAATGATCTAACATGTCTAGCAGTAGTTAAAGTATCCGCAAAGTAAAAATGATGATTAATTTCGGTTGAGGTATTGTTGAGATAATGCCAAATGTGTTTTGAACAAAAAAGTTAAACTCGGAGCGACGGACTGAAAGACTGACCAACAAACCGGAGTACTACCGAAGGATGGTCCATGATTCCAAATATCTGTATAATAAAACCACAAAATCGCTTTAGAGGTGGTGGTTTGTGTGTGTGTGTGTGTATGTGTGTGTGTGTGTGTGTGTTTAAATATTGAGCAAAGTGTGTTTCGCAATAAAATGACTCCGATGACCTTGACTTTTGCATTAGAGAACAATATGATTGCACGATTTTTAATTAGGGAGGCAGGCCACTAACCTAGGTAATGTTTCTATGAAGTTTGGTCAAAATCCGTTCCGTGGTTCTTGAGATATGGGTCCAACGAATGCACGGACGGCTCTACTGGCCCACCGACATTTTGGCTCGTTATAAATCACGACCAATTCAAAGTATTTCCAGATATGTCCATTTTCCTAACGGACTGTCTTAATTGGAAGGTTCGTAATAAGTTCGTGGAGGTTCACGAACTTTTTTCGAAGTTCTCATATCTCGAACCTAGGTTCCTGAACCTTTTGGACAAAAAAAAAATTCAGGATCCTAGGTTCCGGATCTAAGAACCTCGAAAAAAAAATACGTGAACCCCCACGAACTTTACAATTAAGACAGGCCTTAATTTAGTCTAGATTGGGTTATTGTAATTCACTTTTTGTAGGTTGCACACAGAAAGTCCTTAGACCTCTTCAGCAAGTCCAAAACTCTGCAGCTAAACTCATTTTCAAAGCACGAAAATCACAGCATTGCACGCCTCTCTTTCAAGAGCTACACTTGCTCCCAGTTGAACAACGAATTAAATATAAAACCTCGTGTCTTTGCTACCACATCATCTCTGGAACTGCTCCTAGCTATCTTTCCGAACTTTTGACTGTCTATGTTCATTCTCGGTCTCTCCGCTCGTCTGCAGATGAAAGAATAATCCGTGTACCAGAATACCACAGGGTGAGACACGGTGGTAGAGCTTTCAGTTTCTTCTCCGTTCAGACCTGGAACTCGCTACCCCGGTCCGTCCGTTACAGTCCTTCACTAGCGTCTTTTAAAATGAACTTGAAGACGCATCTTTTTAGAGAGGCCTTTTCTTAGGCGCCATGAGTTGAGTGTTGTTTGTTATTTTTGGTGTTGGGATGTGTATGTGGTTGCGTGTTATTGACCAATGTATGCATGTTGTGTTTACATTTGTTTGTGTAAAGCGCTTTGTGACTTTGGAAAGCGCTGTATAAATTGCCTGTTATTATTATTATTATTATTATTAGTAGTAGTAGTAGTAGTAGTAATAGTAGTAGTAGTAGTAGTAGTAGTAGTAGTAGTAGTAGTAGTAGTAGTAGTAGTAGTAGTAGTAGTAGTAGTAGTAGTAGTAGTAGTATAGAACTCGTCCCTCTTACTAGGCCCCCTACTTTTATATCACGATCTCAAACTCCTCTCACCGAAAATCGCGTGTTATCGCATTTTTCTTTTCAAGAGAAATCGTCTAGTTCGTTTCTATAGATTTGAAAAATGCGATGACCCGCGATTTTCGCTGAGAGCAGTTTGAGATCTTGATATAAAATTATGAGAGGGATTCTATAAAGAGGTCGATATCGTATCCAGATACGAGCGCATGTGGCTCAAACGTAAACAAGAACAGGCTAGTAATGTACTAAAAGTTTGGAATAAAGTAAAATAACAGTTCCTCGCTACCAGAATTACTATTCTCATGGTGTATGGAGAGAGAGAGAGAGAGAGAGAGAGAGAGAGAGAGAGAGAGAGAGAGAGAGAGAGAGAGAGAGAGAGAGAGAGAGAGAGCAATGGCTGATAAAGGTTGCCAATGACATGCAGGGAATGAATGAATGAATGAGTAGTTATTCATTGCTTACAGGGTCCAGCGGACTGCAACGAGCCGGATCAGGACCACAAATTGGCTGAAAGAGAACTCATCCCTGATCTGAATAAAAGATCTGCCGAAACAACCCCAGTGGTAACACTAAAGGCACTCCACCAGCCGGCCACTGTACAATAAAGGCATCCCACACAGGACTGCTGAGGCTGTACTCAAATATTTATCGAACCCCCGTTTACAAAAACAAAATAGAATGCAAACACCATTTTTAAAAATATCAACAAAAACACATACATATAAAATGCCTACATTGCTAAATAATAATAGCATAGGAAGCCCTAGTGATCATTTGGCAGAAAATGCACAATAATCCCAACAGACCTCACACACAAATTAGGAGTTTTGTCCCGGAAGAGTTTTCAAGAAAAAAAGTAGATGACTGGTCTAGCTAAGAAGAAGATGGCATAGTAGATGGGTAGAACAGAGCAGGAATGAGAAAGAACAAATGAGAAAGACAGCGACAGTGGGAATTTAAAGCACTAAATTTCCTGAAAGTGGGGATACTATTTATACAGAAACCCCCCGGCCCCCCTTCTTCCCCCCCCCACGGTATGAATGAATGAATGAATGCTGCTGCTGCTGCTGCTGCTGCTGCTGCTGCTGATGATGATAATGAAAAAGATTATGTGATTTTGTTGGTGGTGGTGGTGGTAGTTGCCGCGCGTCAACGACGCTGTGTGGGTTGTTTGGAAGTTCGGCACGCGTGACCGATCCTGGATGGCAGAGCGGTACATTACATTACATGATTATTGCTTTAGGTCCAGCGGACTCTTCGAAGCCAAATCAAGGACCGGACAACCCCTGATCCGCATAAAAGATCTGCTGAAACAACCCTACTGGTAAAACTGAAAGCTCTCCACCAGTCAGTCACTTTACAATAAAGACATCCCACGCAGGGGACGCTGAGGCTGTACTCTAATTTATCGAACCCCCCGTTTACAAAAACAAAATAGAATACAAACATCATTATAAATTATCAACAAAACACATACAAATAAAATGCCTACATTGCTAAATAATAACATCATAGGAAGCCCTAGTGACCACCTGCCAGAAAGCGTCCAATATTCCCAAGCTGATCCAACAGACCTCATACACAAATAAGGAGTCTTGTCCCGAAAGGTTTTTCAAGAAAAAATGTAGATGACTGGTCTAGCGAAGAAGAAGATAGTATAGCAGATTGATAGAACAGAGCAGGAATGAGAAAAAGCAAATGAGAAAGACAGCGACAGTGGGAATTTAAAGCACTTAAATTTCCAGAAAGTGGGGATACTATTTATACTGAAACCCCCGGCACCCCAACGGGGAAGGCAGAGCGGTAGGCTAGATATAATAGTCTATCACACCATGGACTAAAAATATTCTTTGGTCCATGATGACACGTAAGGCTCACACATCCATAGGCGCCCATATTTGAATGTGAGAAATCCCAAAGTCTATAGCCTCGCTGTCTATGAGAGATCCCGAAGTCTGTTAGCATCAATGCCTATTTATGCATTACTATAATATGTGAGAGATCCCGAAATCTATAGCGTTGCTGTCTATATAGGCATAATATATGTGAGAGATCCCGAAGTCTGTAGCATCGCTGTCTATATATGCACACTTTATGTGAGAGATCCCGAAGTCTGTAGCATCGCTGTCTATATATATGCACACTTTATGTGAGAGATCCCGAGGTCTGTAGCATCGCTGTCTATATAGGCCTATGCCTATTTATGCATTACTATAGGTAAGAGATCCCGAAGTCTGTAGCGTTGCTGTCTATATAGGCATAATTATGTAAGAGATCTCGAAGTCTGTAGCGTTGCTGTCAATATATGCATATTATATGTGAAAGATCCAGAAATCTGCAGCATCGCCGTTTATATCTGCATACTATATGTGAGAGATCCTGAAGTCTGTAGCATTGCTGGCATTATATGCATATTATTATATGTGAGAGATCCCGAAGTCTTTAGCGTCGCTGTCTATATCTGCACATATGTGAGAGATCCCGAAATCGATAGCGTTGCTGTCTAAATATACATAGGCCTACTATATGTGAAGGATCCCGAAGTTTATAGCGTTGTTGTCTATATATGCATACTATGTGTGAGAGATCTCGAAGTCTGTAGCATCGCTGCTGTCACGTCACCCGAATGGGATCAGTGACTTCAGCTCAAAAGCGAGTGAAGGGATACAAACTCAAACTAAAATACTAACACAAAAATACCAGATGAACAGTTACACTCTTTTATTCAACACATATACACACAGGAATATGGGAAATCTAACCCTACCCCAGCCCTTAGCCGCTCCCACAACCCCAACTTTTAACCAATAATTACCTCCCTTGTCTAATCCGTAACCCCTTGACACTGGACACAAGAAGCCAATACAACCCAGATAACAATATGAAAATACAGATGAATTAATGCAACTAATGGCTTATGTATACAATCACCAAGATCTGAAGAAATGTGTTTAATTAATATCAAACTCTTTATACAACAGCCTGATTCCGTTTCCAATACAAAGCTTAACTAAATCATCTGGAATTAGCACCACAAGCCTGATGTCTATCACAGACTGTAAAGAGTCATTGTTTTAAATGTTCACTATGTATTTAGTATGTTTTATTTGCGTGTAATGTGTATATGTATGACTGTGAACGTGCGTGGTCCTGAGAATGAAACCCAAGCGGCAGCCTAGTAGTAGAGGTGTTGTGTCGCTCAGGTGGCAAGGGTCACGCAACGTCTTGGCTTCCCGGACGGGTTCGAAACGACGTTGTACCAACGCCCGGGGTCACATCGTAAAAGTTTCGGGTTTCCTACTTTATCCTGGCGCCTTTGCGCATGCGCCAGGTCATGTCCGGCCGGCCTTTTCACGATGTTCTTAGGCGTTGTAACCTTAAACCTTAACCCTAACTCTAACCCTAATCCTTACTAAGACTACGATAGCACTGTGCGCATGCGTCGAATTTTGTAACGCGTCGACCAATCAGAATGCTCACAGTCGCTCCCAGCTTTGCTCCCAGCCAAGCTAAGATACTAGGAACTGTGACGATGTCACACCGGCACCCTTCAATACCAACGTGGGCGCAACAGCAACAACGACCAGACCACCAGTCCAAGTAGGGGTAGTAGCACGTAGAAACAGACGTAGCAGTACGTAGAAACAGAAGTAGGTAGAACGTAGAACATAGGTAGTAGAACATAGGCCCAATCTGGTCAACAAAATAATGCATTTTACTAGGCTATCTCTACAATGTAAACATAATATGGGAAATAACTCCTTCCGCCGTCCGCCATCTTGACCTGTTTGTTTATGCATCATAACAATTCACATTTCTTCCATAATTTATACTACTCATGAACATGATTATCATACGAATGCATTATAAATCCATTCCGGATCAACAATCTTCATTCATCCTCTCTCTATCCATCACCCCTCCAGCATACTATATTTAATAGGCCTACATCGTCACCCTTGACCTTGTTCTTGCAACAACGTCAACAATTAACATTATTCCATTGTACATACCAGCAAGAAAATAATATAAAAAATAATATTTATCAGAATACCCCTTTACCATGTTGTGTTGTATGGTAGTAGTAGATCATTGGTATTTGTACTGTTTCAAAGGTCAAGGTCATTGTACTTCACCATTTTTCTAAACACGTTTATCTCGGTATCTAAATATCAAATTGGTTGTGCTAATTAAAAGGGATCCACTTAGGACCGCCCTCACCACAGATCCTTTTCACATTCACAGTGAGTATTGTCCAACTGAAGAAAACAAAGCCTACAACATAAAATAACTTCCCAAAGAATAGTTATGTTTTTTAAGAATAAATTCCGTAGTTTGTGTGCCTATTAATAGCAACAGCCGTTGGCTATCCAGCCAACATTCTGGAGCTAAAAATAGCTACCAAATTCGGTTTAAAAAAAAAAACAACTGAACCCGTGAAAACAAATGCTAGAAAGGTTTTTGGTTTTAGGTTGATAAAATAGACCCTGCCCTATCCCATACACCTAAGAAACTTAAGGCCGCGTGGTTCACTCAGATCTCAAAGGTCACAAGGCTGTACCGTTTCAAACAGGGGAATAAACTCTCTGTCACAATCGAAATTGATCATTCAAACTTTAGCGGTTGTTTTTAGCAACCCCACTTTATCATCGTTTAATGTTATGGCGTCATTCATCGCTTCCCCTCCGGCTTGCAGCAATTCCGCCGGTATGTTGTCCACCCCCGCCGACTTCCCCTTCTTTAGTTGATTGCTGCCTCAACTTCTTCTCGAAGAATTGGGAAGATTTCTTCTTCTCCTATGTTCTGGGGACATGCTAGAACTGATGGGTTTCCGTTTGCTTTGTGGTTGTAAAGGTCAGAGCAGTATTCGGTCCATCTATCCAAGACTTGTTCTTCTGTAAGGCATATGCCAGACTTGCTTTGGATCGTGGGGACCTTGGGCTGTTTAACAGTTGTCGGCCGCTTCACAGTCTGGTCGACCTTCTTGCTGTTGTTCTTGTTCACTGTTTCCTGGAATTGCTATTCTATCCAGTTCTCCTTTGCTGTGCGCATGCCTTTTCGGATGTCATTATTGATTTTTCGGTAGGCATCAGCTCCCTTTGAGGTGTTCTTTTTCTTTTTCATCTCTCTTCGTTTATCACACAGGTCCAAAAGTTCAGGTGTGATGCACGGTTTCTTCTTTGGGCGGTGCTTGCCAAGGATCTCAGTGGCGGCATCTGTCACAGCTGAGTTAAATGTGGTGGTCATGGTGTTGAAATCTACTTCACCAGCTCCTAAAATGAGCAGAGGTGCAAATTCCCCCTCACACCCCCTCCCCCCCCCAAAAAAAAAATAAAATAAAATTGGCTTTGAATATTTTTGCTACCTCCGGGTCTTGCTGTTTGTCCAGGTCGAACTTCAGTGGTGCACTTTGCTGTGTTTACTATCTTCAAGTAAAGCCTGAAGGACATCATCACGAGTTCGTGGTCATTTCCGATGTCTGCTCCTGGAAAAGTGCGTGTCCTGCCAATGTTAATGCTAGATCTGAAGCGTGTCTTGACCATGATATGGTCAATCTGGTTGTGATGCTCCCCGCTGGGACTATGCCATGTCCATTGTCTGGATTTTTTGTGGAGACCAAGCGTGTTTGCCAGTATCAGATTGTTGTATCTGGCAAACTCCAAGAGTCTCAGACCTCTGTCATTTGTCTTGTTGTTGCAGTGTGGTCCACATGTGTCTCCCCAGTTGTGGTGCGCATCTTGGCCAACCTTGGCATTCCAGTCACCTTGCACTATGACTATGTAGTACTTCTTCGGCACTTGGTCGAGGACAGCCTGTAGATTTTCATAGAAATCCTCGACTTCGCTGTCGTCATAGTCTGATGTTGGGGCATAGACCTGGATGATGATGATGTTGAAAGGGGCTGCTCTTAGACGGATGGTATTTAGTCTACTGGAGACTTGGCGGCAACCCATGACAGTGTCTAGAATGTCTTTGTGGACCAAGAATCCAACGCCGCGTTTGTGCCTGTCATTTCTACCGCTGAAATAAAGCTTATGGCCTTTGTCGGTCGTTGTTTCACTAGGTGTGCGAAGAAAGACCTGGTGGGGCCCAATCCTCTCCAGGCTGTTGGCCACAGCCGAAATCCACAGATATGGTGTGGCACGCCTTGGCCCCAAGAACGTGGTCGTTGGAAATATAGTAACGTGAGGTTCCTCCACCCTGGCCAGTGACTTCTGTGTAGAAGACTGTCGCCCAGTGACGCCGTGCTGACATCACCTCTGTTAGTCGCCTCTTACCACACGCCGGGAAACGTTGGGTCTATTCTATTCTGTGCCTGAACCCACAGGACGAATAGTTCAGATCGAATTATAGGCCACCATATTTCAGATTGTGGCCTATTATTCGATGTTTCATTTTGCTTCTGTAGGATAAAGCCGAGTCACAACACGGCGGAGGAAATTAAAACTATTAAAATGACTGATTTTTCGGCTATGACGTTTGTGTGTCTGGAAATATATTTCAACTAGTGGTTTTGTACCCTGGCAAGCCAGGGTACACAGGTTGCTGTTTAAAATGTAGACAGAAAGACAACTGTTGTCTGCGAGTTTCATTTGGATGATTTTGCCTTGGCTTCTAAAAGTATCTTCATTTATTATTTGATTTTTATGTTTTTGGAGAAGAAAAAAAATTAGGGTTGGTGCAAAATGTACAGGGTCGGTCCCATATGAATAAGCTTCATGGGATTGGTCGTTTGAAGGGGTGGGCTTGGTTACATGAGCATGCAATGCACTGAAATTAATCGTAATGTACTGCCAGGGTACAAAGGCATCCTCTCCCTCTAACTTTGGTGAAGCATATTTGAGTAATGCACTAAAATATTTTATTTTAATTTAGTATTTATGTTAGGCAACGTATTTTTTAATGTCATACATTTATTTAAAAATATTAGGCATGATATTTATTGCAATGTACTTACACTTACAGCCGACGCTGTTGTCAAATGTCGTCTGCAAAGTTATATGTGACGTCACGTTTGGCGCTTGAATGGGATTCTGGCAAGATTGTTTGCGAATGAATTTTTGTGCGCATATAAGTATGGATGAAAAGGAAAGTGAACAGGTAACCTTCAGCTGTAAGATTGGTGACATGAGTGCAACAGTGTTTTGAATGGAAATAAAACAAAATTTGCGGTATTACGGAACGGCACGTTCTTGACACGGGTTGAATCAGAAGCGCGCGGAATGAGGCTATTGCAGTTTGTGGACATTTTGTTTAATTATTTATCTCAGAAACGGTTAAACGTTCGGTAAAGAAATGTCGGCTATAACGATTTCGCGGGTTTTGAGCGCACAGCAGGCCGATCCGCAGCGCCCAGATCAGCGTCCATACCGGACAAACTTTAAAGTAGAGGCGAAGAATCGATCTACGATGGGACCTCCATATAACAAACACCACCAACAAAGCCAACAAGACACTTGGGTTCCTGCGGCGTAACCTGAAGGTTGGCTCCCAGCGAGCAAAGCAACAAGCCTACCAAGCCATGGTACGTCCCATCCTGGAATATGCAGGGACAGTCTGGGACCCGTACACAGTTAAAGAGACCCACAAGCTGGAGGCCGTCCAACGACGAGCTGCGCGCTGGACAGTGAAGCGACACCGTCAGACCTCCAGTGTGGACGACATGCTTGCAGACCTCAAATGGCCCACCCTCCAGGAGCGACGCCGGAAAGCCCGCCTGACCATGATGTACAAGTACGTCAACGGACTTGCCATCATCAACACCACCAACAAACCAAACCCAAATCCTCAGCGCAGGACCACACGTCAGAAACACCCTCTGACTTTCCAACTCCCATCCTGTCGTACACTCTACCGACAACAGTCCTTCTTCCCTCGAACAATCAACGAGTGGAACAAGCTCCCTGCCCATGTGGTCTTAGACCCTGAGCTGGAGAGCTTCAAATCTCAGCTGTAACCCTTCTCCTACCTTTCTCCTACCTTTTTTTTTTTTTTTTTTTTTTTTTGTGCCGTATTTTTATAAGCGCGAGGTACCATCTCTCCTAATGTTGGCTGCAGCGTCCTCAATATGTTGAGGTTGGCAGCCCCAAATGAAAGAAGAAGAAGAAGAAGAAGGACTTCAGGCTAAGCAGTTTATATATATAGATGGCTTGTCAACTTGGTTTCCTTTGTTGGGTTTACAGCAAAGATATTTAAAAAAAAAAAAAAAAATAAGGCAACTAACTTGGCCCGAATTCATGAGTGGATCGCCCTCGCAATATATTTGATACAGTTAATTCCAAAACAACAAATTTCTTCGAACAAAATAATCGTTTAATAGCCTAGGGCCGTAGGCCAATTTTTTTTTTAACTTTTTTTTTTTTTTACTATCAGGCCTACCCACTGAGCTATAAGGGCCTACCAAAGTCACGAGGATCCGTGTTCGGGAGCTCGTGCTTGACTTCTGCATATTTACTTTCAACATTTATTATTTTATATTCGCAGTGCAACTTCTGTTCCTCTTCTTGATTTCGTTACAAACTTTGTTATAGCAATTTCAAAACTAACCCTATCCTAACTTCTCATGGACACGCGACCGGCTCTTAGCAGAGTTAAGCAAGACCCACGTGGGAAAAACGCTGAGAGTACATCGGTTCAGTTCAAAATGTCTCACTTTAAAGGGGTGATACCATACAAGAAGTAACATATTTGCTGTTGATACGGCAGTTCAGTGATCCTATTATTAATACTGAACTCCATTTTATATGTTAAATACGTAATATATATTTAATTTTCGTACAAAAGTTTCATCTCAGCGAAAAATGTAGTCATTTTTAAGCCTCGTTTCGCTCAGATTGGACTACTCCAACCTTTCCTGTATTATTACATCTACCGGCGACTTAGCACTTATATTAATGCGCACAATATAATCCATTGTCAATTTTCTAATAGCAAATTGATTTTAGCTTCAAATCTCAATCTCACGCAACACGCGCTTGTGTTTCAATACATATTATAAAGAAAATGAACAAAATTCAGTTTACAAATCTGTCAACTGACTTTACCGAAGAAACGCTGCGTGGCCTGTTGGAAGATAGGGGGTATGCAGTCAGCAACATACTGTTGAAAGGAAGTTCAGCCGTTGTGGACCTTGAAGATCCATTAATCGTCAAAAAAGCAATAGATAGTTTGAACGGTAAGCCTCTGGCAGCAATATTTCTTGATTCTTTCTTTGATTACGTGTATTTGAAACGTTTTCCAGCATCAAGGTCCTGCACACTGATTAAAAATGGCTGGACGTGTGTTACGCCTGTTGCCCAAATGTTATTTTGTTTGGGACATTCTTCCAAAATGTATCCAGGGATAGTTGTTGCTTTTTTTTTTTTTTTGTAGTGAAAAACTATGTTTTAACACATAATTTTCTTGTCATTGGACGCTTGTATTTGTTTTTTGTTTCAATAATGGCTCACGTATGTTCGAAATATGCACGTCCGAACGTTTGACAACCCGTGTGCACCTCGTGTTCGGCAGATGGATCTGCACAGCACAAAATATTCGATTTAGTGCACGATCGACAGTGTTGACTGAGATGTGCATATGGTGAGGTGTAGCATAACATAAAATATGTATAAGCTTGGTTGTAAGATTACTTCAGATTTTCACATTTTTGTTGAAAATGTCCTTTTCCAGGTGTTGTTCTTCACGGCCAAAACATGCAGGTTGAAGCAATGGCACGCAGAAAGTAAGTACTTTTTAGTTTTTATACTCGATACTAAATTGTGCAAAGGGTTTTTAACCTCCGTTTGTCAATCCGATTAATGTTTTTTGTTTGAATAACCAATATAGGCCTAGCTATAGACTACTTAATAAGACATTTTGTGCCCTGTGAACTCTAGACAGTTGATCATGTACTGATGTACTTGTAGGCTATTACAATTCATCCAGCTGTGGTAGCCCTTGACAAGTTTACTGTTTAGTCCCACTTCAAATCTAGTAAATTAGCTTAGCCTCTCAACTATATTAACCAGAATGATCAATGCACTGATCGTGGGCCCTCAACATCAGAAGAAGAAGAACCTCGGTTAACACCGAGACAGTCAGCAACAAGTCAGCAACAAGTGAAAGATTCAGCGGGGAGCAAAGCAACCAAGTTGTTGAAAGAATATATACTGAATTTCCTTATAGTGAATGATTATGTAATTTCTTTCCAATTAAGTGCTTTCTCCTGCCCAAGAAAATTTTGCAATGACCAAGAAAAAAGTGTGTAGCTTTCTAGCTTTAACTCTTTGCCTGCCAGGCATGTTTCCACATTTGTGCCAGACATTTCTCTGGCACCGGAAAGAACGTTAAGTACCTTAGGCATTTAAGCTATTGTTCTTTCAATAATAGTTGTTAAATAGACATATTTCATATCAAATTAAAGGTAAAAGAGTGAAGAATAAGAAAAAAAAACACAAAAATGTTAATTTGATTATGTTATTGAAATATGTGTTTTGAAAGCATGTTGATCTTTTTGAAATGATAAAATAAAATTAAAATATTTCTACATACCACAGTGATAAAAAAAATCTGGAGGAATAATTCCAATCACTGAATCAGCTTCACACACCAGAAAGAAAATTTATTTAGGATCAAAATACACTTTACAGTTTGAAATTATATTGATTATTAGCAGAGTTTGACATACTGTCGATTGTGCCCATCAAAATGCTTAGTAAAATGCACAAAAAACACTCTAAAAACAAATCAATTTGAAGAAACAACGCGCGTTTCGATCGAGAACGAAAGTAGAAAGAGTTATCTCTCTTTGGTTAAAATAAAACTTGGATTGGACAGCGCAAAAAAACCGGAACGAAACGGAATACTGAAATCGACGATATATCGTCGATTGGCACAAACTTGGCGGCTCAGATCGACGATATATCGTCGATTGGCAGGCAAAGAGTTAACAAAGTGATTTAGATTTAGAAAATTTAGAAAAAATTAGTTGCTCAATTTTTGTTTTTGGCTAAATGTTGTGTAAAGACTGTTTGTTTCCTAATTGTTTACAAATATATATGTTTGGGAACGTATTGTTTTGAGCCATTATTTTGTTTATTCCTTAAATCCTTCCCCGAACACCTGATTGATGAAAAGTACGGACTGACCCTTTTCACTACTTATACTACTTCCAAGCACATTTTTTGACTAGTGATCAGAACATCACTTTCAGGGTCCATAAAAGAGCACTTCACTCAGCAGTCGTGGTGGTGTTTTTTTTTCTTTCAACACTGCAAAATTAAGAAAAAACAAAAACTAAATCTTGCATTGCTGCTAGTGTGAGATCGATCTGTCTAGTCGCTTTCCTTGCTTATTTCCTGTAAGGTAGATCACTCAGGCCCTCAATAACAATCCTAGACATTGTGAAGAGGAGGAATCTGGCATGGTTTGGCCAAGTCAAGCGGCACGACACCTTGCAAAAAGTATTCTGCAAGGAATAGTGAAAGGAGGCAGACGCATAGGATGGCTAAGTAAGAAAGAGCTGAACCGATATCAAAACATGGACGGAGCTAGAAATTCCGCGCCTCCTGATCTCTATTATGTCTCACCAACGGCCTGTACGGCTGCGGGACTGAACTTAACTAATTACTCATGATCGTAGTACTAACAAAACTTACCCCTTAGCACTTGGAATCCCGTGTTTGAGGGCTGTCATTGCAGAACTGTATGCACTGGAATATCCCCCATTTGATGTAAGAAATAAAGTATTGGAATTAGTATTCAAACTTTAAAACAAAGGTCTCTTGGCACTATAGGTTAGGCCAATTAAAAAAAAAAAGTATGTTTAAGGTAACATAGGGAAAACAGTAGGGTCGGTAGGTAGATTGTTTTTCTTGATGGTCAGCACATGTCTCAAGCTGCCCATGCTGCATGCTTCCATTTTTAGCTCAACGAAATGGAAGTTTAACATGAGTTACTTCCCTCGACTCCTCCTTGCTTTGAGCTTAACCCCCTTCTGTCGTCTTTTCAATGGCTGAGCGCAAACAGTTCTATTTGGGTGTGAATTTTTGTTTTTTAACATTTAATCCTTTAACACGCGGAGCGACCTAGAGCAACCGAAATTTTTGCTGTGTGCACGCTCGCAGAGCGAACGGCAACGGCTGGTAATGACGTGGTCTTCTTAGAGGCTGTCATGTGGAAATCTATTTATAACAAACGTACGAGACTCTCGCACACGTGATCGTGATTTCTTACGGTTCCCAGCAGAGTTTTCACTGCATTTTTTGAGTGTGTAGATCGCACACAGTGAGTTTTCAAAGTTTGATTAAAGTTTTAAGTTTGAGAGGCGGAGAATTATGGCATCAGATTCTTGCAGAATCTGATGTAGAATTCTTGCAGAATCTGATGAAAAAAAATGACCCATTTGAAGGATTTTGGGAAGCTGATTTGGTATAGGTTAATGATGGAGAGGAAAGTGATTTGGATTTTCACTTTGACGATCTGTTTCCATCGGATTTGAATAACGGCAACGTTGAAGTTGAACAATCGGTGCTTTATTATTTGTGGCAGTGATCATATTGCTGCATGTTGTGCAGTATGCAATGTTGACATTCAGATTTTTTTTTTCCAGTTGCAACACATTGTAAAAATGTGTAACATTTCATTTTGAAGAAAAATGTGTGGTTGATTTATTAATAATGATAAGTGGAACATAATTTTGGGTGGTGCATTTTTTTTTGTATGTGCATGGTGTAGCATTTTGACAGAGTTACTTGCCTTGACCTAGGAAATAGAAGCAGATAAGGCTTAAGCTCCTGGAGTGTGGGGGTTAGACTAGAGTGTTAAAGACGATCCCACAAATAGGGTCAGACCCAAAAATTAAGGTTGGTCTGTATGGTTGTAAACACTTTTTTTTTTTTTTTAAATGGTTAACCCCTTGCACCCGGGATGCCCCACCAATTCTGAGCCCCATCCCCTGGGCTCCCCGGAGAAAAATTGCATTTTTAGCATGCTTTTAGTAAAACAACGAAAACATAACCAAAGTGTTAGACAACCCAAAGTACTTCAAATGTCATCTCTTCATCTTCATTATCATCCCACAATTGATCGATTACTTCCTGAGTTGTGTACAGTCGCTTAGCGACGCTTCCTTGATTTGTAGACCTTCGTTTCATGACGCAAAATTGAGAAAAAACCGTCACAAAAACACGCACTGTGCTGCACTAGAGCGCTGACATTTTGCTTTACCTTATTCCCAATAACCCTCAATAACCCTATTCCAAACAGCAAGTACTAGAAAGAACAGTAAGCTGTATACGGACCGCAAGATTAACGGTAAGGTTACGAGACCGATTTATCGGTCTTTCGGGGCACAGCTGTTTAAGGGCTAGACCGATATATCGGTCTTTCGGGTTCAAGAGGTTAATGCTCTTTTGAGACATTTGATTCACTGGAAATGTTTATAGTTTTGACTCCCATATGTGCAGCATTATATGTAAACGCCCATCGATAAAATTTTGTCCTGTATTTGGTAAATTTGTTTGAGACAAGTCCCAAAACTATATTTTAAGTTATCTGTCTCAAGATCAAAGATCACTGGAGATTTACAAGTTGGTTCATATGGATACTTGGAAGTGGCCCTGACACTAAACTGTGAAAGATACCAGTCCCCTGCAGATCCTAGTTTGAGGGCTTGAAGGTCTCTGTGTAGGTGGTTAGGTCGGCAGATGTAGTAATGACTAGTTATTGGCTTTCGGATAATTCTTTGATGATATGCACCAATTTGTTTTAATTTGCAAGTTCAAGTTCTCCCATTCTTGTTACAGCCGCAAGGGAAACAAGATCCAAATTAAGAACATACCAACTCACGTTGTTCGTGAAACCATTGAAAGCCTAGTGGAGAGCTTTGTACCGGGAGGAAGCTTGCAGAAATATGAGGAAGGTAAGTCTCAGGAGGTCAAGTAAAATGCTGGCTATTTAAAAAAAATATACAACAGCTGATGTTTTTTCAATTGTATTGCAGCGACAGCCTTTGGACATGCAGAGCAGAGATCGGAAGTGACCATGATCTTGTGATGTCCTTCCGGGTCCACTTGAAGAGAGTAAACACAGCAAAGTGCACCAGACTGACGTTAGACCTGGACAAACTGCATGACCCGGAGGTGGCAGAAATATTCAAAGCCACTATTGGAGGGAAATTTGCACCTCTGCTCATTTTGGGAGCTGGTGAAGTAGATGTCAACACCATGACCACCACCTTCATCTCAGCTGTGACAGATGCTGCCACTGAGATCCTTGCCAAGCACCGCCCAAAGAAGAAACCATCGATCACACCTGAACTTTTGGACCTGTGTTATAAACGAAAAGAGATGAAAAAGAACACTTCACAGGGAGCCGACAAATCAACAATGACATCCGAAAAGGCATGCGCACAGCAAAGGAGAACTGGATAGATCACTGCTAGGAAATAGAGAACAGTCTGAACAGTCTACATTCCATCATAATGGACTTTTAAGATCCTGACGTTCATGTCCTAGACGGGTGAGTCGAGTGCCGGTAACAAGAACACACCCAGCATGCACCTTGGTAAATAGTGCCATAATGATCAACATGATTGATTGTGGGCAAGACGGCAAGACAAGACAAGATCATCAGCAAGAAGGCCTACCAGAATGTGAAGCGGCTGACAAGTGTTAAAACCGCCCAAGGTCTCCACGATCCAAAGCAAGTCTGGCATATGCCTTACAGAAGAACAAGAAGTCCTGGATAAATGGACAGAATACTGCTCTGACCTTTACAACCACAAACCAAACGGAGACCAGTCAGTTCTAGCATGCCCCTAGAACAGAAGAGCGAAGAAACCATCCCAATTCTCCGAGAAGTTGAGGCAGCATTGCAATCACTAAAGAGTAAAGAAGGGGAATTCAGCGGGAGTGGACAACATACCCGCAGAATTGCTTCAAGCCAGAGGGGAAGCGATTATTGACACCCTCACCATTATCTGTAACAAGATCTGGCAGAGTGGGGAGTGGCCTACACCACGGAACCAGTCCCTTGTCATCACTTTTCCCAAAAAGTGTGACCTCCAGGAGTGTAAAAATTACCGCACTGTCGTCCATCCCAGCAAGGTCCTCCTGAAAATAATACTCAACAGGTTGAAACCCCAAGCTGAACAAATCATAGATGAAGAACAAGCAGGATTCAGAGCAGGATGAAGTACCCCTGAACAGATTTTCAACTTCAGAATAAACTCTGGGAAAGCTCAGTCGTCAGAGCGCACAACTTGAAAACCTGACTTCAGCAAACTATTTTGTGATAAGAAAGCCTTTAATCAACTTATCAAGTCTGGCATCAAGCTCTGTGGGCAACCGTGAGAGTGTACAACCTCAGCCCTAAAATTATTGAAGTCATCAAAAGCATGTATGACAAGGCTACCAATGAAGTCGTCCACAACAGCGCCATTGGGAACAACAATCGGTGTGCGTCAAGGAAGCTACTCTCTCCAACACTCTTTAACTTCTTCCTAGCATCGTCAGATGCCCTTGCAGATCTCGAAGGCACAGTCAGCATAGAGGGTAGAGCAATCTCCAACCTCCGTTTTTCCAGATGACATTGATGGATTGGCTGGAGAGGAACAAGAACTTGTACAGAGGCTTGACACCACCTCCAGAGCCCATAAAATGGAAATAAGTGCAGAGAAGACCAAAATGATGACGAACATTACATAACACCAATGCCATCAACATGGACATCAAAGTCCAAGGCCAATCCCTCAACACAGTACTTCAAATATTTAGGAGCCATTGTATCAGACAATGGGTCCCGACAGGAAGTCCTCTTGGACTCCACTTCCCCTCCTCCCCTTCCTGTGGGGGTGCCGGAGGTTTCAGTATAAATAGTATCCTCACTTTATGGAATTTTAGTGCTTTAAATTGCCGCTTTCTTTCTCCTTTGTTCTTATTCCTACTCTGTACTATTAATCTACTATAGTACTATCTTCTTCTTCGCTAGACCAGTCACCTTCCTTTGTTCTTAAAAACTCTTCTGGGACAAAACTCTTCAATTGTGTGTGAGGTCTTTACTATCAGCTTGGGAATATTGGATGCTTTCTGCCAAATGGTCACTGGGGCTTCCTATGATGTTGTTATTTGGCAATGTAGGCATTTTATATGCATGTGTTTTGTTGATATTTTATAATGTTTGTTTTCTATTTTGTTTTTGTAAATGGGGGTTTGATAAATTAGAGTAGCCTCAGCGTCCCCTGCGTGGGATGTCTTTATTGTAAAGTGGACGGCGGGTGGAGTGCCTTCAATGTTACCACTAGGGTTGTTTTGGCAGATCTTTTATGCGGATCAGGGATGAGGCCTCTTTCAGCGAAGTTGTGGTCTTGATTTTGTGGTCCTGATTTGGCTCTTTGCCGTCTGCTGGACCCTGTAAGTAATGAATAACTATCTCCAGGATCGCACAAATAACTGCTGCCATGAAAAGGTTGACGCCCATTTGGAAAGACAGGACCATCAATCTACATTCCAAGGTCAGGCTCCCTTGTCATCTCCATCTTCCTCTACACTTGCGAAACATGGACCCTCACAGCAGATCTGCAACGAAGAATACAGAGCATGGAGATGAGATGCTGCAGAAGACTTCTGGGCATTTCCTATTACCAGCATATCACCAACGTCGAAGTCCGACGGACCATCACACAAACATGATGACATGCTCACAGTGGTGAAGAAACAGAAACTCTGATGGTATGGCCAAGTCGCCAGAGCATAAGGCCTTGCAAAAACCATCCTGCAAGGTACGGTGCAAGGAGGCAGAAGGAGAGGGAGACAGAAACAGGTAGGGGGACAACATTATAAAATGGACTGGTTTGACACTGAACAATACCATGAGGGTTGCTGAGAACAGAGAAAGATGGAGTATGCTGGTTAAACGATCTGTTGTGCCCCCAACGATGTTGAGTTACGGGATAGGATGGGATTCTGTGCTTAGGTTATGAATTTGAATCGTTTCCTGCACTTTTTTTGTATTCCCAGACTTCTTTGGAAATACTTCGAAATAGTTGAGAGGAAATGGAACGATCCAATTGTTGGTTGGTCTGTAAATCTGTTGGGCACCCACCATTATCCCAAGAACCACTGAATGGATTTTGACAAAACTTCATAGGGAAATTACTTAAGTTAGTTCCTCTTCTGCAAAGGTCAAAGTCGCTGGCATCATTTTGTTGCTGAACTTGTTTTGGTATACATATACTTCAGATCATGGGCCATACTTCAATGGCAGTCCAGTTTTTGGGTGGTCCATTGCATCAAATTTAACTTTTTGCCTTGACTCAACAAGAAAACATTTTTTTGCTTTTTGGATACTTTGAACTAGTCTATTGCTAAGCATGTTATTGTTAATCGTTCAAATTGGTGTTTTCTCAAAGATCAAGATCATTGTGCTTTACCATTTTCCAAATTTGTTTTGCTCTGTCTTACATTGGCTTTGCCAAGTTTGATAGTTTTTGGCTTGCAGATAGTGGTCTATCACCAGGGCGCGAAATTAACTTTTTTCCTTGAGGGTAAACAGGACCCTTAACTTTTAAAAAGTGAGGGTCCTGTCTGAAATGTGAGGGTCCTAATACATAATAAACAATCGCCCATTGATTGGCCAAAAAGCGTGACTCCGAGCCAATAAAAAAAGATGTACTTAATATTATTCAAGGGTAATAACTCGAGTGACAAATACCTCGCATCCATAGCAACATATAGCGCGATGGGTACTCGACATCGATTTTCGAAGATTTATTATTGCCTTCTACTTTTCACTCAAAAATTATTTTTGCATCGAAGATTTTTTTTCTGTAAAAATGAATTGATTACTCAACTTTGTAACGTAGTTGACATTTTTTTTGCGGGTAAATCGGGCACGCTAGAAATAAAAAGAGCGGGTCCGAATCAACATTTGAGGGTAATTTGCCCCAGACCCGCCTTAATTTCGCGCCCTGATCACTCTATGTTCTGGCAAGCAAAGTTGGTGATAGGAACGTAAATCCTTACCTTACTCTCTGGATCACAGACTTCCTTAGCCACCGTACACAGTTTGTATGAAGTCTGTCATCATCTTCACATTCTTCTGCATCTGCATCCTTCAGTCAGTCTTCAGCTTAATACTATCAACACAGGAACGCCTCAGGACACAGTTCCCTCCCTGTTTATTTTCACTCTCTACACCAATGACTGCAGGAGCGAAGGATCATGAATCATGGTTTTGGACGATGCCGCAATCGTAGAAACATCTAACTCGGCAGCAAGCTTTGAGCGGAATGTGGATGCCTTTGCCACCTGGTGTGATAACAACCACTTGGAGCTTAATGTCGGTAAACAAAAAAGATGTTGACTTTCGAAGGTATAGGATGGATGTAGTACCTCTTCAAATCAAAGACCAGACAATAGAAATTGTTGAAAAGTACAAAGCTGACCTGCCGACCCTTTTTTTCCTCCTATGTTACCGTAAACAGACATTATTTTTTGGGGCCTAATAAAGATTTGTTGAATTGAATTGAATGCAGACCTGCTTACCCGTCCGTATTTCGCCGTATTGTCCCGATATTTTGACCTCGAGTACGCTGTTACGATCTCTTTTTAAAAAATACGAAAATCGACCAAAATTACAAAATTCGGTAAAAAGTACACTTAACCGGAAGCGGAAGCTAAACAAATTGCGCCAGAAAACTATAACTCAGTGGATAGCATTGTGTTTTTCAAGTGTATACTCTGCAAATATTTAATTGTCATGGAGAACAGAATTCATGAAACAGCAGATGATGATTCAGATGTTGAGATGGCGAGTTCATCCAAGCGTGTTTGTGTGAAACGAAAACAGACATTTCTGGTTTCTTATTAAAAAATTTTGGCCTTGTTTGGTAGCTCATAAAGACCTGCTGGTTGGTGATCAGGCAAGGAAAATGCTTGACAGTCCCAAAGACTACAACCTAAAATCTGAACGTATTGCAAAGTTCTATGCTTCAGTGCGTGCATACTTTGAGGAAACTTGCAGCTATCTTCTCCTGAAACTGCCCATCACTGACCCTTTGCTCCAGCACTGCAGAATCATATGTCCTTCAGTTCAGTTGACTGCATCTTCCCAAGATCTACGCTTTTTTGTGAAGCGATTCCCTGCACTCTTTCCACCAAATACAACATCTGAACAAATCAGGAGCAATTCTCCGAGTATCAGTCAACTGATGTCAAGGGATTGGTGGGCCCAGCTATGCAGGTGGACGAATTTTGGCTGCAGGTCAGCAAAAACACCATTAGCTTTTGCAACTGTGCCAGTTCATGCTGGGACTCTGCACCATCCCACACAACAGTGCTGCTTGTGAGAGGGTGTTTAGTTGCATACGTAAAACGTCCACTAACAGTGACAGTAGGTCCAGTATGGGCAAAGATGTTGTTGACTCACTGATGGTAGGTATGTTCAGACCTGAAAGCTCTTTCACAAAAAAAGAACTGCAGCAACTGAAAAGTGCATACATGCATGTTTTTAAAAAAAAAATACAAGTAGATCATTATCACATATTATGTTGATGTGGTGGCCTAACACTTTTGCATTGTTTTTCAATTAAGCACCCTAATTTTTAAACAATAAATTTATTGAACAGTGTACCGTTTCTTGATTTATTTTACGTGTGTAATAATATATGAAAATTTAGCTAAGAGCAAATTAAGATGAATAATGACAATAAGTTTACATAGTTCTATATTTTAATTTATTTATTATCATTATTTTGGTTCACGTAAAATAACGACAGTTTATATAAATACCGAAAGTCAAAATCTGGTCATGATTTCCAAAATCTGGTTTTGAAGTGCCTGGAGTACTGACAAAAAAATTTTGAGGTAAGCAGGTCTGTGAATGTTTTCCTTTTGCTTCGTGAGGATATCGCTGTCGCAAAACCGGCCAAGAAAATTATTTTTAAAATGCTTCTTTTTCAGATTTTTGTGCAAGTGTTTGATAAAAAATTTGAATGGCATGCCATCTTGTTTTAATTGAGAAATTCAGAATGCATTTCTACTGTGTAAGTGGATACTTGCAATTGGTGTATAGTAGATGAGCTCATTATGTGTATGCGTCTTTTTCAGTTGGTGCAGAAGGAGCAGTCTACATAACATTTGATAATCCAGAAAATGCTCAACAGTAAGTATTCTTTTCTGGATAGCTTTAGAGGAAGTAAATTAATAAGAATATGTGCCTTGCACCATCAGTCAATTTACTTCTTGCAGTTTTCAGAAAGACTTTATATGAAAATACTTTTGCAGAATGTGTACTATTATGCAGTTCATGCATGATTTTTTTTTACTTGCATATGTAGTATGTACTTGCCTCAAAATCTAAATTTTGTTGGTTCAAAACAAGTCCTAAATAGCCATACAAAAAAAACTTACTAGAATGCATAGCAATGCTAGTCTTATGTATTCACAACCACCCCCAAATAATCAAGATTTTTTGCAATTCTGTGCAAGATGTCTAAAGCTGTGCCTCTAAATTGTTAACAATATGAAATTCACAGAATCAGTTGCTTTTGATACTTAGTAACCGCTTGATGTTATTAATATGATATAGTTAAGTAAATTCACTGAATCAGCTGCTGTTGATACTTCATAACCGTCTGATACTTTCATTGCTTGAAACGCTCAGTACACCACCTATATCGTCAACCTGATGTTCAAAGCCATTAAATGACTCATCAGAATCTGAATCCATGACAGTTCATGAGAGCTTCATCGGCAAACTCCCCCATTTTAAATGATTTTTAGACCGAACAGACTTGAAAATCGAAGCTCGACTGGAAAAAATCACAGCAGCTTTTCTATTGAAAGTACAACACTGAGAATTGATCCAAAAGTAACTCTGCTTCGTTCCCCGATATTCAGTGATTTGCGGCAGTAATATAGCAATAGTGCATGTGTATTGTGGATTTAAATAACCCCCAGCATTGGCGAATCAGTCCGCCTGTAGTGTCTACAGCCGAGAAGTCTAGGATAAGGATAGAATGAAGATCCATACTGGGCTCTCATTTTCGTGTAGAATATTGTGAACAAGTTCACTAAGGGGCTGTGAGTCATATGGGGTTTTCAGTTCATGTAAAAATGAAGGCCGATTATTATCTAATTTTTGTACAGTATAGTTGGGTTTATTAACCCCTGAAGGGAAATAAGACAGTCACCAAATGACAGATGTTACTTGGATAATGGTGATTACTGAGAAATCTGAATAATGTTAATTCAGCCCTTGATTTTGAAGTGCTGGGGAAACAATAATAGTAAGTCTTCCATCCTATTCCACGCCTCTTCTTTCAACACTTTGGTGTGTCGGTCACGTTGAGCAATTTTGATCATCTTTTTCTTTAAACTTGCCTATATAGGCAATACATTTTGGGTTGAAATGCAGAATGTTGTTGATCGAGTTATTTTCAGCGCATTTTATGCTAACAGTAACAGGTAGAGGATTCCGGTTTCCCAATACCCTATTAGCATATATGACCTATCACGAAATTGTTCGACTATAGTTAACCACCAACTTACCCTGTTGATTGCTAGGCAGGTTGTTAATCTGAAATCTGGAAAATTGACTTGACATATTTTGTGAAAAATTGTATCCATATGTATTAGATCTCTTCAAAGTCTTCCTTCCCATAAGTGTTGGTAAATGCAATTGTGTAAACTTTCACTATACGACATGTTGGCACATTTTGGCAGAATCTTTGTGGCTCTTTCAGTCTTTGCCAGGCATGAATTCACATGGATTTACGCAAAAATAACACTTTGTCCAAAAATAAATATAAAATCCCGCAAAGTAACATTATTTTTGGAAAAGAAATCACTGCGAAATTTTAGGGTGGGCAAACTGAACGAAAGTACTGGTGTACTATCTTCTCCAACTAGAAATAACATGTGCTGGCGATGCTTCCACTTCGGCACATGTTTTAATCACCTATGAAAATAAAGTACACAGACATTGTTTCGCGGGAATCTTCAACTGCATAAATGGACATCTGTGTTTAGAATAAGTGGTAGTGAGAGTGGTTTGAAAGGAAACGTGAAGAGATCATGCTCGGGACATACTTTAAGAAACTGAAGGCACCGGGATAGGCCAAGCCCTTAGAGCCAAAAAGAGCAAACCCAATTTTTATTATCATCAAACTTTATTTCGCTGTGAACATTCATCTCTGGAGATAATGAAGGAAATATACCTAAGATGATTAATGGAATTTGAAAAGGTATTGTTTTCATTAGAAACAAGATGGCGAGCCAGCCATACCAATGAATTACATAGTCTGAGAGGGCATTTTTTGGTTTTAAATTTGTTGAAAACTTGCAGCTTCATGGGGTGTTGTTCTCTGACCCCCACAAGGGGAGGGCCCCTTGACCCCTTGGAAAGAGGGGCCATGGACCCTGCATCCTCCAAAGACATTTTTCCTTGACAACGCAAATGTGGCAGTACATTGCCTACTTTGCTGAACATGCTCAGTTGCATCCCATTGCCTAAAAAATGATCAGATTACATTTCCACATTCCACATGAGAGCGGACAAAAACCTTTTAAAAAGCATTTAAACTTTTTTTGTCCATAAATGCAATGGGGTGTTTTTATTAATCCAGTCATTAAATTTTGCCCCAAGTAATTTTCGTCTGTACTTTTTTGTACACTTCTAGTAAACCTAAAATTTACTTGTTTCAGGGCAATAACATCTCTTGACAACTACCAGTTGGAAGGAGCCCAGCTAAAGGTACTTATTATTGTGGCATTTGTTGCACAACTGATGCAAATCTTGTTAATGCAGCCATAAGCACATACAAAGAAAACGCTTTAAACGAACAACTCTTTTCCTATCCTATCCCTTAACTCAAAAGTTGGGGCACCACACATTATCGATTTACCAGCATACTCCATCTTTCTCTTTCCTCAGCAACCATGGCTTTGCTCATGTGTCAAGCCAGTCCAGTCACAAATGTTGTCCTCCCACCTCTTTTTTAATCTCCCTGTTCTGCCTCCTTACGCCGTGCCTTGCCAGATTTAAGAGATTTCTTGATTCAGTAGTTCTCCACCCTGTCGGAGGCTGCCATGTGGAAATCTATTTATAGCAAACGTGCGAGATGCTCAATCGTGATTTCCTGCGGTTTCCGGCGGAGTTTTCACTGCATTTTTTTAATGTGTAGACGGCACACAATGAATTTTCAAAGTTTGATTGAAGTTTGAGAGGTGGAGAATTATGGCGTCTGATGAAGAAAATGACCCATTTGAAGGATTTTAGGAGGCTGATTTGGTACAGGTTATCCCTTAGCCTGCTGACATGTTTTTCCTGCTCTGTGCTAAAGTCTAAAGAAAATTTTGACTTCCAAACAGCACAGCCAAAACAGCGCGCATGCAGAAATGCACTCAACAGTAGCGATATCATGAACCAAAATGGACTGTAATCAAAGCCTGATAAATACAAAAATAGTCTTTGTAAAAGGCAAATAATATTATTATAGATCTAGTGAAGATAACAAAGTTTTTTTTCACCTACCGTCGTCTGCTAAAGATTGTAGGTGGCGAACTTCTTCTTCGTCTGAATCGTAATCACTCCCTCCAACCTCCGTCAAATAAACATCACCCGCATCAAAATCTTCATCCCCACTATCATCAAAGTTTTCTTCCTGAAACATTTGCGCCACCTCTTCTGCCGTGTATGTTCTGCATGCCATGATGGCGACGAACGAAAATTTCGCCAGCAACAAGTGCTTCGACACGTGCTTTTTGATCGAAAATTACCCTCTAAACCAAAAGATTTTTCTTTCCAAAACATTACAGTTGAAGGGGAAACAACTTTTGTTTCATAATCATGACCAAGGATTTATTTTATAAACGCTTTTACCTCCCTTATACTATCGCCCGTACAATGTATGTGGACATCGCATTAGGCTTGTGTTAAACACCACGTACTATGTACGTTGACAGCGCAGCATGAAGGTTAATGATGGAGAGGAAAGTGATTTGGACTTTTACTTTGACGATCTGTTTTTGTCGGATTTGAATAACAGCAACATTGAACAATCGGTGCTTTATTATTTGTGGCAGTGATCGTATTGCTGCATGTTGTGCGGTATGCAATGTTGACATTAAGATTTTTTTTCTCCAGTTGCACATTTCATTTTGAAGAAAAATGTGTGGTTGATTTATTAATAATGATGAGAGGAACATAATTTTGGGTGGTGCATTTTTAATTAATTTTTGTATGTGCATGGTGTAGCATTTTGACGGAATTACTTGCCTTGATTACTTGCATGTATTTAAATGTAATGACTATGTAAAGCGTGGTGAGTCTGGTCATAGGCTGGAGTACCCGCTATATAAAAATCCGCTATTATTATTATTATTATTATTATTATTATTGACCTAGGAAATAGAAGCAGATAAGGCTTAGGCTGGGTGGGGGTTAGAGGGTTAAATTCCCACTGTCGCTGTCTTTCTCCTGTGTTCTTTCTCATTCCTACTCTGTTCTATCAATCTAATATACTATCTTCTTTGCTAGACCAGTCACCTACCTTTTTTCTTGAAAACTCTTACGGGACAAAACTCCTCATTTATGTGTGAGGTCTGTTGGATCATCTTGAGAATATTGGACGCTTGTTGCCAAATGGACATTGGGGCTTCCTATGATGTTATTATTTGGCAATGTAGGCATTTTGTATGCATCACAGTTATTAAGTAATGAATAACTAACTAATACCTTCGGAGTTTCTTCTACTACTACTACTACTACGACTAGTAACTACTACTACTACCACTGCTACTACTACAGTGGAACCTCCGGTATCCGTCTCTCTGGTATATGACTCCCTCCTTTATGTGACCTGAAAACTTCTGACGGATTCACTTCCAATAATAAATGACCTCTGGTATGCGACAACCTCGTTTATGCGACCAGCGACCGTGCCTAAAGCTTTTTATACGACCGTCTTAGGCAATTTAAAAGAGATATCAGTTAATTTATTGTCTGTAACTTTCGTTTTTTCTCTTATGTTAGTGTACGCCTGCTGTTGTCTATTTCCGGTTCGCAAGTAAGGGACATGACTTGCCTACACTGGCTTGTCAAAATGGCGTCGCGCATGAGGAAAGTTTCGAGTTTGGCAGAGAGAGAGTTTTTCCCTATTCAAAATGTCTGAAGACACGACTGTTTTATATTTTTGAAGTTGTGAATAAAAGACAAAGCTAAAAATGAAACGTGTTTTACAGTTTTCTTTGTCAGAGAATACATGCTGGTGAGTGTGAAAATTATGACTACATACCACTCCGAGACTGACCCTCCCTTCCCCCCCCCCTTCCCCCCCCCCCTCAACCCCTTGTTTTTGGTATAAGACCACCTCTATTATAAGACCGTTTTTTCTCCGATTTTGGACGGTCGTATACCGGAGGTTCTACTGTACTACTTGAAAGTGTTTAGGGAAGGAATTGTTGGATTGGGGAGGGAGACTTGTGGTGGTAGAGTTGATTTAAAAAAAATTTTTTTTAAAACTATTGTTGTTTACCTTGGAGAACCAAAGACCTAAAACAGTGGAGGGGGGAGGGGGAGTTTTTTAAATTTATTTTTAAATTGTACACATGATCGTATTCTGTTGGCTACATGATAAATGCTTCGGCTTCAACACCAAAATAGAAGGTATGCATGTATTGTATGTCTCTATATCTAGTGTGTGTGTTTGTACAATTTTGTGTTCTCGCTTGTATGAAAATGTGTTAGCTGAAATCGTTTTCAATTGGTTTTGCTTAGTAAATGCATAAAACCCCCATCAGGGGCCTTGCCTCTGAACACCACCGGCCCCTGACCCTCCTTTTTCTCATTTTGGAAATCCCTTCTCTGCAACAGGCAAAGGCACTTCACACACAGAAGTGCTCTTTAACATGTTTGTTAGAATCTAATAATATATTATTTATAACAAATGGAATATCTTGCCATTTAATACTCATTTGCTATTGAATACTTTACCTGTTTTTTAAGTTTATTTATTAAAAGTCTGTTAAAGTGACATGACCGTAGCTGAACTTGTCAGAGTGAGTAAGATGTCAAATACTTTTATAGTTTTGCTGTTAGATTCATTGTTCTAAAAATGTATTTGGTAGAGCAATGTAAGAATTGACCTGTTTAAAATATAATTGTATTCTTTGTGTAAGTTGATTTTTGTATAACATTTTAATAATGTTGGCGTGTCGATTTTTACTTGGAATGTGCGGTCAGCAGTTATTTTATATATGTTTTATTCAGGTTGACTTTGCCAACAACAAGACTGTGAAGAGACCAACGCGCCCAGCTATCAGCTCCAACTCTGGGATGAACCGTCAAGAACTTCCCTTGAGGATTGTGGTGGGCAGCGAATATGTTGGTGCTATTATTGGCAAATCTGGACAAACAATCAAAAACATCACACAGCAAAGCAGAGCACGGTAAGTTTTGAACCTGAAATTAGATACTGAGACTGAGTGCAAGATTAACCCCTTTACTACCGAATTCTAAAAGCAATTCTGGATTGCTGTCTTCCAGGGCAAAATGCAACTTTTTGTATTGTGTTCACTTATCTGTTCTTTTAAAATAAAAAATTTATTGTGAGGTCTCATTGAAATTTTCCATGTTTCTTTTTTCTTATACCCTTGGCTATAATGTGATATCAAAATAATTTGTAAGTATTATAATTATTGATATAATTAACTTTTTTAAAATAAAAAGTGATGGCTTTTGCACTGACGCAGATAGGATCTAATATACCTCTCAAAACGGAGCAAAAATTTTTGTTATTGTTTACTAGCAGAAATTTGAGGCCAAGCGGAATGAAATTCCTCCATTTGACATCAGAATGCCGGATCATTTGAATAAAGCAGGCATTGATGTTCATTCCATCAACGATGATGAGCTTCGGCTGACGCTCCTGAATGGAAATTGAGTAATCCAAACATTAACTGGCAGTTGTCCGCTTTCCTCAAAAAGAATACCTCTGAAACTTTCTATAGACAACTTTATTTAGAACAGTGTTCTTTGTACCCAGGTTATGAAAAACTTTTCACGGATGGATCAAAGGATAATTTTGTCGCTGCTGCTTCGGCATCTGAAAGAAAATTTGATTATCTCCTGCAACAACGATTACCTGACTTTTGTTCTATATACACTGCGGAGCTGAAAGCAATTTTACTGGCGTTAAAGCAAGTTTATCAGTCAAAAAGATCTTACTTCATTTATGATTCATAGTCGGCACTCCAAGCCATCTCCACACAAAAATATCACATCCGTTCTTAGCAGAAATACATGACCTCCACACTAAACTCGTGTCTGGCGGGAAAAAGATCAGGCAGCAAAAGAAGCATTAGATCATGGTATACCATCTCAAATTTTTCAGTTTGTTCCTTATTCTGACCTTCACAGCTTGACTAGATCTTACTGTCGAAAAACCTGGCTAGAAAGATGGTCCGGCGAAACTAACAGTAACAACAAACTTTTTCAAATTTTACCAGACCTCTCTGATCCAACTGCACATTGGACACACTTATGTTATGTGACCCACAGTTTTCTTCTCAGAGGGGAGGAATTACCTTGGTGTCAAGGCTGTGATCAGATATTTTCAGTTCGACATTTTTTTACTGAGTGCTGCGATTTGATTGAAAAAAGATAACATATTTTTAATACATCAGATTTAAAGATTTTTAGAGAGGTTGCCTGTGAAAGTTTGAATATTTAAGAGTGACAAGCTTGTTTTTTAAGATTTGAACCATTTTATAATATTTTAACCCTTTACTGGGCACACGTTTGTCTAGTTTTTAGCTCTAAACAGGCAAGAATTTTTATAATTTTAGAGATATTTAGGGGTACGTTAGTAAAAGCACCACATCTTAGGAATTAGTGCATAGATTTAAATGGAATAAAATGCAAAATGAACAGAAATAAATTCTCTTTTGATTATCTACCTTTTTATTCTTCTCTTCTCTTGTCATGTCTTGTTTTTTATTACTCCATGTGTTTACAAAACAAAAGTTTTAAAAAGTCCAAACAAGCCTCCTCCTCTTCTTCACTTTCCTGCCAATCTGAAAGATCGGATGCATGCACGCTACTGACACTGTCAGTACCGATCTCTTCCTCCAACTCAAAGTCCATTTCTCTCACTTCAATGTCTGATAAATGGAAGCCTGTAAACCCCCCTTCATACGTCGAAGAATCCAAACCATCCATTCTAGATGCTCACACAAAAAAAATTGAGTAAAAAATCGAAGAAACGAACGCATCAACATGAAAACTTGTGAAAATGCAGTCAATTGTTTTCACAACAGAATAAACCAAAAGTCAATTGCCGGAAGTCTTACAATCTTTCATACAAAGCGAGAATATAACCAATGGTTGATACAGACGCTTTCGGGCATTTTGCCTGTTTAGACCTTCAGCCGCTACGCCCAGTAAAGGGTTAAGATAATGTTTCTCTGGTCCTGATTTGGTTCGGAAGAGTCAGCTGGACCTAAAGCAATAATCATGTAATGTAATGTTATTGTTTACTAAATATCAGAATTTACATGTGGAGCTCAAATTTCTGCCAGAAAATACTTTTGTTTGTAGCAATCTATCCATCGTTGCTGTTTTTTTAGCGGACTGTATTTTGCTTAACTTGAAACGTGAAACAAAACAAGTCTCAACGGATTTTAACGGTCAACGGGAAGCAACCACAATTTCACTAACAGCATCCTCAAATGCCTGATAGTGTATCTGATTACTTCCCTTTAACCACAGTGCCACTTTGTGTTTTGAAATAAGTTCGTATCTTGGACATAAGTACGTGTCTTTTTTTTTTTTTTTTTTTTTGAAGTACGCACTTTTTATTTAAGTCGGCAGTGAAGGGGTTGCGATAGGTATGAGGTATTCACTAGACTTGGTGTATCACAACTTGAATAATTATACAAATTTGTAAAGACTGTTCAAGGATGTGAAAGCATTTGCACCGAATGCGAATATAATTCATCTCTAGCAACCTAATCCTTGTAGCTGACTTGCGTGATGTGCCTTCGTGTTCCTGTATTTTCACCCTATCTGTTTTCAATGATTATGTTTCACTGAATCACAAATTTGTGTTTTGTTAAATTGTGAAAGTTGTTCGCAGTGAGATATTCCTGGAAATGCAATAACCAGTGATTGGCTTTCAGCAACACCTACGAGAGATGCAGCATTTCGATGGAATCCAAGAACAATGAAATGTGGAATATTGTTTAGAACAAAAGAACCATCTATTAATTTAATTGGATTAATTTTTGACTCGCATGCATAACAAAATAATTTCGTCCCTTATCAGGGCTTTGCCCCCCAGAGCTGACCACACTGTAAACCCCAACCACTTTCAGACCTGCTTACCCATCCGTATTTCGCCGTATTGTCCCGATATTTTGACCTCGGGTACGCTGTTACGATCTCTTTTTAAAAAATACGAAAATCGGCCCAAAATTATTATTTTTTAATTTTATTTTTTTACAAATTTCGGTAAAAAGTACACTTAACGGAAGCGGAAGCTAAACAAATTGCGCCAGAAAACTATAACTCATTGGATAGCATTGTGTTTTTCAAGTGTGTACTCTGCAAATATTTAATTGTCATGGAGAAAAGAATTCATGAAACAACAGATGATGCTTCAGATGTTGAGGTGGCGAGTTCATCCAAGCGTGTTTGTGTGAAACGAAAACAGACATTTCTGGTTTCTTATTTAAAAAATAGGCCTTGTTTGGTAGCTGATGAAGACCTGCTGTTTGGCGATCAGGCAAGGAAAATGCTTGACAGTCCCAAAGACTACAACCTAAAATCTGAACGTATTGCAAAGTTCTATGCTTCAGTGCGTGCATACTTTGAGGAAATTTGCAGCTATCTTCTCCTGAAATTGCCCCTCACTAACCCTTTACCCTAGCACTGCAGAATCATATGTCCTTCAGTTCAGTTGACTGCATCTTTCCAAGATCTACGCTTTGTGAAGCGATTCCCTGCACTCTTTCCACCAAATACAACATCTGAACAAATCAGGAGCAATTCTCCGAGTATCAGTCAACTGATGTCAAGGGATTGGTGGGCCCAGCTATGCAGGTGGACGAATTTTGGGTGCAGGTCAGCAAAAACACCCGTAGCTTTTTCAACTGTGCCAGTTCATGCTGGGACTCTGCACCATCCCACACAACAGTGCTGCTTGTGAGAGGGTGTTTAGTTGCGTACGTAAAACGTCCACTGACAGTAGGTCCAGTATGGGCAAAGATGCTGTTGACTCACTGATGGTAGGTATGTTCAGACCTGAAAGCTCTTTCACAAAAAGAACTGCAGCAACTGAAAAGTGCATAATGCATGTTTTTTGTTTTTTTAAATACAAGTAGATCATTATCACATATTATGTTGATGTGGTGGCCTAACACTTTTGCATTGTTTTTCAATTAAGCACCCTAATTTTTTAACAATAAATTTATTGAACAGTGTACAGTTTCTTGATTTTTTTTACGTGTGTAATAATATATGAAAATTTAGCTAAGAGCTAATTAAGATGAATAATGACAATAAGTTTACACACTTCTATATTTTTATTTATTTAGTATCATTATTTTGGTTCGCGTAAAATAACGACAGTTTATATAAATACCGAAAGTCAAATCTGGTCATGATTTCCAAAATCTGGTTTTGAAGTGCCTGGAGTACTGACAAAAAAATTTTGAGATAAGCAGGTCTGCACTTTAAACAATTCCCATCCCTGAATAGGGGTATGTCAGGTGGGGAAGAACACAAGGTTGCAAATATTAGTGCTATATCGGTTGTTTTAAGAGATGAAAGTATCGGACAAGTACTCGATGGTTACTATCAGCAGTGTCCGATTGATTTTGCGAATTTACCAAACCAAATTATATTGATAACATTTCAGAGGCACAGTGGTTTCAGTTATACATCACTGATGAAGCGAGTTCTTTGTCACTAAAATAAAAGTAGACTGTACTACAAGTATAATTAATTGATCAGTTTGTTATGTTGTGTGCATCGTGTGTTCTTGGTTTTTTTTTTTTTTTTTTTTTTTTTTTTGTTGTTTTTTTTTTTTGTGTCACATCCACTGCCTTAACAGATGCCAATACATACACAAGAGTAGATTCTTGTATTATTAATGAACCAAAATAGGAAAAATACCCACATACTCTTTTGCATCCTAGCACACGTTGTTACCCTTCTCCGTTCTATCCATTATCACTCTCGTTCATAAATTACCTCCCTTTATCGCCCCCACGGGCTCGGCTCCGCGTGCCGGGGGTGGACCCCAAGCCTCTCTCTGGCTGGGTGACCAAGTTGCCTACCCCTTTTTCTTCTCTTTTATCTTGTTTCTGTCTTATTGGTCCTTTCACCTATATTCTCTTCACCCGTAAATTCTCCCTGTATACTGTGCAGTTTTGACTCCCTCTCTTCTGCCTTACCGGACTTTCCCTGTCTTCCTTTTCCCCATCATTCCTTCTTTGTCTACCCTTCCTTTTCTCTGTGGCCTTCTCTTGGCCCCCTGCGTTTGCCGTGCAGGGCAACCTGTGTCGGGGGAGAAGGGGATCCTGGAGGTTGAGGTCACTGAGGGACTGCGGTTCCGTCACACTAACACACCTCTTTGGCCCGGACTTCTCCTAGACGGGAGGCTGGCGTGGCCCGCGTCAGTCAAGCGGCTGGTCGTGTATTGCCCTAGCTCTGCTAGAAGGCTGCGGCTCATGGGTCAAACTTGAACAATACCGTAGTGGCAGTGCGGGACTGTCTGGGTGTATATCCCCCCTGTAACCCTGGTGCGTTCCCTTGCTGGATTTTCCGCTTGGACGCATCCCCTTGTTGGACTCCGTGGTGGGTGGGGGGCAGGGGGGATGAATAAACAATCTTAAAACATGGCATCCACCAAAAAACAAAAACGTACTTATGACGGACTGGACAAGGATACTGGACATGATTCTGACAGCGACACTGAAACTCGACGCACAGCCAAGGAATCTGGCCTTTTCAAAACATGGCCACGCTTTTTGACCGTTAAGTTGACAAATGAAAGCCAAAAGATTTCCCCTTTTGTCGTTGAAAAGTGGTTTGAAGGGATATCTCGCCAGATCAAAGATATCAAAAGACAACGGGATGGTAGTTTTTTAGTGGACTGCCCCACAGAAAAGACTTCGGACCAATTGATATCTAGAGATGGCACCAAGCTGGAACTCGGTAGCAGAGTGTTTGACGTGAGTGTGACTTGTCACCGCACACTCAACTCCTCCAAAGGAGTTGTGCGGTCATCCCAGTTTGATGGTCTGTCTGAGACGGAAATTAAAGATGGCTTGGCTAAGCAGGGAGTGACTGAGGCTCATAGGGTCATGCGAAAAGACAAGGACGGAAACAGAGTACCCACTAATACTCTGTTTCTGACCTTTTGCACACCTGAAGCACCAAAAAGAGTTATTGTGTGTTATGAAAGTATTCCTGTTTCCGTGTTTGTACCTTCACCACTGCGTTGTTTTAAATGCCAGAGGTATGGACACGGTAGCACGGCATGCAAAAACACGCCGACCTGTTTCAAGTGCGGGGGGGATTTTCATGGTGAACAGTGCGGTAATGCTCCAAAGTGCTATAATTGCAAGGGAGACCATCCTGCGTCTTCAAAGTCTTGCCCTGCTTGGATCAGGGAGGCTGAGATCCAAAAAATCAGATCACGAGACAAATGCTCCTTTCCAGAGGCGAGAAAACGGTATGAGCTTCTCAACCCGTGTGATACAAACAAACCGAGTTTTGCTAAAGTGGCCTCAACACACACTTTGCCAGACATGCTCAAATCCATCTCATCCATGATCTCTGTTGCTAACAATTCTGATTTAGGATCGCTCCTGAGCTCTCTGAAAACCTTAACACAATCGCTAGAGAAACGCCTGTTGGAGAATGAGAATAAGGAGAGAGTTAAAGTTACCCCTAGTAACCAGCAGCGGTCGACCACAAGCAGGCCGACTCCCACTGCGACAGTGCCACCTCCGGCGGCAGTGTCGAAAGCCGTTGCCACACCTCTGCACCCTGTTCCGCCTTCGGGGCAGGGGCGGACGTCTGGTTCGCGACCTCCCTCCACATCACCCCATCGGGGTCGAACCCATTCGGCTGGGGTCGCACAGCGTTCGTCGAGCTCAAAGTCCTCTTCAAGGACTGACAATAAGTCAAGACCATTGTCTTCCAAAAAAGACGCTCATTCGAATCGGTTCGCCTCCCTGGAGGTAGAATCAGTTGACATGGAGGAGTCGCCTTCACAGGAGTCAGCACCTCCATCTACAGCTAAAAAATAATCTATTATAATTAAGGAGAAACTTATAACTTTGATTGAAATGAAACATACTCCTTTTATTTATTTCTACTATGACCTTTTTAATACAGTGGAACATTAGGGGGCTTAAAGCCAACTACGAACAGTTGCTCCTACTTTCTAAAACCCGACCAAGCTTAATATGTCTACAGGAAACTCTTCTGAGCCCTGATAAAATACTCCAGTTATCTGGATACTCTTGCTTGCAGTACAATGTTTCTCGTGGGAACGCTTTATGTGTTCGTTCAGACATTTTATTTAGCCCAGTTACATTGACCACACCCCTGGAGGCGATTGCTGCTCGAGTATCTTTCCAAAAAACTGTAACAGTCTGCTCCTTATATTTGTCCCCTTCCAAAACCATTTGCAAAGCTGATTTACTAAACTTGATAGACCAACTCCCAACTCCCTTCCTGATTGTTGGGGATCTGAATGGCCACTCCCCCAGATGGGGAAGTGACCATCAGAATCCCCAAGGCAAAATTTTGGAGAATGTTGTTGATGACCTCAACCTTTGTATTTTGAATTCAGGTTCCCCTACGTATTGTAACCATTTAGGAAAATTTTCTAATTTAGACCTGGCCATCTGTGACCCCTCTCTTTTTTTGGACCTGGATTGGAAATCTCATACGGATCTCTGTGGGAGTGATCATTTTCCAATTTTTCTAACGTTTCTAGAAGATCAATCTGAGGAGCCCCAAAAGCGCTGGAATTTCAAAAAAGCAAATTGGGTCCAATTTGGACACTCCGCAGCTTGTCGAATTACCACTGACATTCTCAATTCCGAAGATCCAGCTTTGGCTTTTTCTAATATCCTAATAGAATGTGCTTCCGAAAATATACCCAAAACATCTATTAAAAGCAGTGCCCCGAAGACCCCTTGGTTTGATGAAGAATGCAAGACTCTTCATCATCAAAGGAAGCAAGCCCAACGGAGTTTCTTTCGAAATCCTACAGCTGAAAATAAACTTATTCATCAGAAACTACGAGCTAAAACTAGATATATCTTTAAACAAAAAAGGCGTCTATCATGGAAAACCTTCTGTTCCAAACTTCATACCAAAACCTCTCCCAAAACAGTCTGGAAAATTATAAAAAGAATTAAAGGAAAAAACTCCAAAGCCGTGATCCAAGGTCTGAAACAACGTGGTCAGATTATCACTGACAGAAAGCAGGTGGCTGACTTGTTAGCCTCTACCATCCATCACAATTCTTCATCTGCTCATTATTCCCCCAAATTCCAAAACATCAAAGATAAAAAAGAAAGAGAATCCTGTTTTTTTGACACCGATAATTGTGAACCATATAACCTCCCATTTTCTATGGAAGAATTGACAGATTCCATCTTGAAATCCAATAACTCTGCTTCTGGCCCTGATGATATTCATTATCAGTTAATTTCGCACCTGCCTAAAGATTCCCTTAGAATTCTCTTGGCTGTGTTTAACCATATCTGGTCTTCTGGTTCCTTTCCCCCATCTTGGCGAGAAGCCGTAATTGTTCCAATACCTAAACCTGGAAAGGATCACTCTGACCCAAACAACTACAGGCCTATTGCCCTTACAAGTTGTTTGTGCAAAACTATGGAAAGAATGATCTATGAGCGTTTGATGTGGCAGTTAGAATCCATTAATGCTCTTGATGTCACTCAGTGTGGTTTCCGCAAAAACAGGAGCACTTCAGATCATCTCGTTCGATTTGAGTCATTCGTCAGAAACGCGTTGATTAACGGCGAACATGTTGTTTCTGTGTTGTTTGATCTAGAAAAGGCTTATGACACGACTTGGAAGTTCGGGATTCTAAAAGATCTAGAACAGCTAGGCTTCTGCGGGAACTTACCCATTTTTATAGAAAATTTTTTAACCGATAGAAAGTTTCAGATCCGCCTTGGCTCCACTTTATCAGAATCTTTTGAGCAGGAGATGGGTGTGCCTCAGGGTAGCATTTTATCTCCTCTTTTGTTTAATGTTAAGATCAACAACATCGTTCAAAACGTCAAATATGGCATAGATAAATCCTTGTTTGTTGATGATTTCTCCATCTCGGCTAAGGGTAAAACCTTGGCTGGGGTGGAGCGTCAACTTCAGCTTTGCATAGATAAAATTCAGGGGTGGGTAGAAGACAACGGCTTTCAATTTTCGCTTTCTAAAACCGAATGCATTCATTTTCATCGCAAACAGAATCAGGTTTTGAACCCCTCTCTCCATGTTTATGACCAACCCATCAAAGTTTCTAAACAAGTAAAATTGTTGGGCATTATTTTTGACAGCAAATTTACTTTTCTGCCGCATATTAAATACCTGAGGGACAGCTGCCAAAAAGGTCTTAACGTTTTGAAAGTTATCAGCCACACAGACTGGGGAGCAGACAAGCAAACTTTGCTCCTGCTCTATCGTTCTCTAGTGCGCTCTAAATTGGATTATGGTAGCATCGTATATGGTTCTGCTAGGAAAGCCTATTTGAAAGCCTTGGATCCAATCCATCATCAAGGTCTGCGGATCTGTCTGGGGGCGTTTCGCACTTCACCGAAGGAAAGTCTTTACGCTGAGGCTGGCGAACCTCCCTTGGATATCCGCAGGCTCCAGCTCGCCATGAATTATTTCCTCAAACTTAAAGCAAATCCTGAAAATCCCGCTTATGATTGTGTTTTAAACCCGTTATTTACACTTAAATACTCCAACAAACCGACAGAAATTCCTCCTTTTGGTATCAGAATACGTCCTCACTTTGACACTGCAGGCATAGATGTTGACTCTGTTAATGATGATCAATTGCTAACTGTACTTCCACCTTGGAACCTCCTCAACCCCATTATCAACTTTGCTCTTACATCCTTCAAAAAGACCGAAACATCCGAAACTGTTTATAAGCAACTTTATCTCGAACAATGTTCATTGTATAAAGGATATGAAAAACTTTTTACAGACGGGTCGAAGAAAGGAGACTCAGTTGCTGCTGCGTTGGTCTCTGGGAGACACCTAGATCAACCTTTGCAACAGCGTTTACCTGATTGTTGTTCTGTTTTTACAGCTGAGCTTAAGGCAATTCATCTAGCTCTGAAACAGGCTTTTCAATCCAAAAGAACCTCTTTTTTAATCATGTCTGATTCTCTGTCAGCACTTCAAGCTCTTTCCACTAGAAAGATATCGCACCCTTTTCTGGCTGAGATCCATGACCTCCACACACAACTTGTTTCTAAGGGTAAAAAGATAGTTTTTATGTGGGTACCTAGTCACATGGGCATCCGCGGCAATATTGCAGTGGACAAAGCGGCTAAAGAAGCTCTACATCTGGATTTCCCTTCAGAGATTTTCCAGTTTGTTCCATACTCTGACCTGCGTTGTATGACTGGATCTTATTGTAAACGGCTGTGGCAGACTGAATGGTCTAATCAAATCAATAACAAACTATTTCAAATTCTTCCAGATTTGTCAGCTTCTTTACCAAACTTTGCATCCACTCGCAAAGAAGAAACTGTTTTGGCTCGCCTTCATATTGGACATACTTATATCACTCATAATTTCCTTTTAAAAGGAGAAGAACCACCATGGTGCTTTGCATGTGACAAATCCCTTTCTGTTCGCCATTTTCTGTCTGAATGTGCTGATTTGGTTGATGAAAGAGAAAGATGTTTTGGTTCAATGCCTTTTAATGAGATTTTTAAAGTATGCAATGGTCAACACTTGTTCCAGTTTTTACATAATGTGGGTTTGTTTTATCGCATTTAAGTCATATCCTCTTATTTGGTATTCTTGGTTGAGTTTAATTAGACTGATTTTATTTACATCTTTTACCATATCTAAATGTTAACAGTTTAATCTGATTTTACCTAATTTTATGTGGTCCTGATTCGGCTCTTGGCAGTCCGCTGGACCCTATAAGCACTGACTATCTATCTACCTCCCTTTATCATAATTGAAAAAACGAATTTCCCAAATATATTTCCCTTTATTTGGACATGATTTGTTTCCTTTTACAACCATTAAAACAATTGATCAATTTCCATTTATAAATATTCTATATATCGTTTTTTAATTATCAACAAAATGGTTTAAATTTACATTTTACTTCTCTTTATAATGCTATCAAAGAATCATGCATAAATTGCTTCCTCTTAAAAACGTTGATAAATAATTATCACATATAAATTATTTGTTTCCTTGCATTCAAAAATTTACAAATACTCTTGCACCCGAGCAAAATGGCCCCTTAAGGATTGCTTGCAGGTACTTACGCTACTGGTGTTTTTCTTGGAAACGATGACACAAGATGACACATGTCCTAATGGATCACAGATGTGTGAATGCAGCGCTTTTCTTCTCGGGTCATCGGCTCCAGGATGACTGGACGCTGCCTTGCATGGCGGTCACAGCAGAACGACACTCTGCTTGAGAAAGGCGGCAAATAGTACACAACTATGGCCCGCACCCCCTTCCCTCCCCCTCCCCTCCCTTCCCCTCCCTTTCCCTTAAAAAATGCTGCTGGCATTAGAATAGTTTTGTTTCCAAAATTACTCTCTGCCCCGAAAGTGGGATGGGTTTCAGATGCTTTTACCATCAGTGCAAATTCCCAGCCATTTCTGGTTCTGATTGGCTGAATTCCCCACATAAAAGGCAAGGTGGTTAACATACTGATAAATTGTGGGGCCGTCGTGTGACTATAATCTACAGTTACACTTTATACTGATAACCATGTGTCTGTAGTCTGAATTTGCAGTGCCTGCGGAAGCAATTACCTTTGCCTCAAAGACTCTTCAGATCTCTTTAAAGCCAGGAACATGACTTTTCCGATACCATAGAAGCGCTCCATGCCAAAGGGGTTGGGGTGCTTTGGTTTTTATCTCTAATGCAAATTCCCAACTAGTTCTGGATGTGATCAAAGGCAGGGCAGTCAACAGATCAATATTGATAAACAAGTGTCTATGTTCTGAACTTGCTATGCTTATGCCACCTGTTTTTATCTCTAATGCAAATTCCCAATAGTTTAGGTTATGCTTATTGAGAAATGTTAAGGAGCCAAAAGATATTAATATTTCAAGAAAGGTGTGTGTAGTTCTGGCTACTCTCAGAGATGCCAACCCTCACTGTTTCGCCGTATTCAGAGGTGCCAACCAGTACGGCAGCTTTTATAAAATTACGGAGGAGAAGTTGCCGATCGTTTGTCTTTGCCAGCGGTGCTTCTGTACCAGTTTCTGGTCTCATAATAGAATTCCTGCACTCACTGAACGTCGTTGTGTTCACAAGCTGATTTTCATGGTGATTTTAGAGTAAAACAAGTGTGGTGTTCAACAAGCTGATTTTGATCATGATTTTAGAGGACTGAAAATAGCCTGCTGTTTCAGAAGGGAAGCCTGTCATTACTTTATAGTGTCATAGGCTGGGTTTTGCGAGAAAAAAAATACTGACAAGTGTTAAAAAATACTGACAAACGGGTCCAGAAATACTGACAAGAAGATTAGGTGGTTGGCACCTCTGCGTATTATTTTCCGGTGGCAAATAGTTTTTTACGGATTTATGCTGAAGTCATTTTTCTTACGGCGAGAATAATTTTTACAAGAATATATATTTGCAGCTGATGATTATGGCAAAAGGACTATTACACGTTTCAGACTGATTACACTTAGGCACTGTCACAGTATAAAATAATGCAGCATATTATGTAACGACCTTATAAGGTAATCTATTTGATTAGTTTAACTTATTGCGTATCGTAGTTCACAACCTTGTTAGCTTCGCTGAAGCAGCAGACAAAACAATGCAAAGAAATCAATGAGATGTACCTTTTTAAAAAATTTTTATGCCGATACACAACCTCAAAGCGATTTATTTTAATTAACTCTAACATTGTGCTGTACATGATTCTGATTCGTAGCAGGTTGATGTTAAAAATTTTGTGAACTGACATCGCTTATCCTTCTGACTTCGGTCGGTGTCAAGTTTTACCACAGATTATTATAGAATTCTTTTGCGGAGCTCAGTCATCTTTGAATTTTCCGATATGATTTTTAATAAGAAATCTCAATCCTGGACCTTTGCTCCCTCTTGTCTACTGACACAATTTTAAATCTACTGACAATTTATAAATTTCTCACTTGACAGATTTTTCTACAGGTTGGCATCTCTGTGGACTACATTTTTAATAAGAAATCTCAATCCTGGACTTTTGCTCCCTTTTGTCTACGGACAGAATTTTAAATCTACTGACAATTTATAAATTTCTTACGGACAGATTTGTCTTCAGGTTGGCATCTCTGTACTCTAGCAGCAATGCTATAAGCGATAAAGCGCTGAAACACCACATCACCAGGGCAGTGCGTGGCTCGCATGGTTTGCACTAGTGATTACTGACTGAATGAACGACCAGTTCGACGCTGTGGATGTGATTTTTGTTTCTTGTTATTTCATGTACTTCATTTTGTCTGTTTCAGAGTGGATATCCATCGCCGTGATAACATTGCACCAGAAACAGTAAGTGAATTTCTGACTCTTATGCATAGAGCAATGCGAGTTTTTGTACTCGCCCAAATCTTCGCAAAGTGAGCCCTAAATAGTTCAAAACTGATACCTAAACAAAATATCTGTGCAAAACTGTAAAGTGGCTAATTACTCTGAAGCTGTTTGATCTATCACAGCCAAACTTGGTAGGATGGTGTATAATCGTGAGAACTTGAAAAATTATTGACGGTCACACTAGGTCAAGAAATTAAACAGACTTGCCTACCATACGTTTGGTAGTTGTATTTGTACGCAAGTTAGCCTTATAGTACAGGCATCTAATCAGCCTGCCAAAAATACGTGTTTTTTTATAATTTAAAAAAATTTTCTTCCCCTTAAAAGAATCGCAGTGTAGTTACTTCCTTTAGCAAGGTTGGCGCATGCACACATATCGTAAGTTCCCTGCACTTTAGTTCCGTTTTCCTCCATTCTGCTTAATGCTGTGTATACTGGGTACTCATTTTCATGTTAAATATTGCAAGGTCCATCAGGAGCATGTGAATCATATGGGCTTTGCCCTTCTAGTTACTCATTTTTTGTCCAGAATAAGCGAATGATTTTTCCACAAAAAATGACAATTCTCGCTCTACACAAATACAATTTTTATTTTCTAAAATTTGTGTAACGCTGAGTCCACCCCACTATTTTCATCGCCAACTGTTCTACAAACAAACAATTTTTTTTTTAAAATTTCATTTCGCAAGATGTGGTGCACGTTGGCTTTGTGTCGCCAGGACAAAATGGCATCCAGAAAACGTGAGCATGAAACTAAAACAAAATGAAAACTGCTAAAACAAGGTGAAAGATACTGCAATGAAGCAGGTTAAACATCAAGCAGACATTCAAAAAGGACTATACCCAACGTTTTCTGTGGATTGACTCAAGAAAGAGCATTCATCATGCGTACTGCACTGTATGCAGAAAGGATTTTGGAATTGGCCTAAGTGGTGAATATTACATAGTGGTACATGGTATATTAAATCCGCAGCCCACAAGGAGAGCTGTTATCTATCGTTTTTTTGCCACTGATGATAACGAAATTCATCTGAAGAGAGAGAAGAGGGTAGGAGGGGTGTTACGTTGAAACGCGAACGATAGTATGTTTGAAGCGCGCACGATAGATCTAATCGTTTCGATTTGCAAAGTATTCAATGATGGAGTTTATTTACCTTTGATTTGAGTTTGCGTTGTGGTTAGAGGAAGCTTTGTATAACGTTTATAATTTTGGTTGGTCGATATTATTGGAGAATCTTCTAGACTCGCGTGTTTACTGTCAATAGAAACCTCCCGATAAATGTAGAAAGTTGAGAACGTTCCCGGAAGGAGAAGAAATATGTATGACGTAAGACAGTGATGACGAAGTTTAAAGCGATTGGTAAATTGCGTCAAACGAGATCGTTCCACCTTGTTCTGGACTAGAGAAAAAATTATATATTCGATGTTCTGTGTGTTGTTGTGAATAGTTGTTGATAGTGAGTTGGAAAGTAAAAAGTTGAGAGTGGAAAAGCGATTGTATGCAGTTGTTGATGTGTGCTGAATAAAAGTGGAAAACTTCATACGTCGACTCCGTGTCTTGTTGCTGAGTGAGCAGGCTGCGTGGATAAACGAATCTGAGTTGCACACCTATCAGGGATCCAAGCATCGGGACTGAATCAAATACTGATAAAGAAAAACACCATCATCGAATTGAGTGTAACAAGGGGGAAGAGAGAAATAATTTTGGCAGTTATTTTGAGTTGTGTATGGCAGTAAAAGTGAGCAAGTTGATCATAACAGACCTGTTTACATTACGATTTGAGCGTAATAAATTCCGTTTTTTGATATCTCATTCCGCTATTACACTTTGCCTCTTAAAATTCCGCTTTGCCAGATGCCAAATTACGTTTTCAGCAAATGCTGCTTGAGAAAAACAAAATTAGTCTTAATTTTTGGTTATTAGACAGCCCGAGTTTAGTCGTATGTTTCCGGCAAATTTCATTATTATAAGCTTCTCTGAAACTTTAAATTTTGTGACTTCTCTTCACGAATGTCTGAAAAAGTAAAAGTTGAGTTAGCCTTTCAGTTTAATTAGACCAAATGTGTAGGCTGTCTTGAAGGAACATTTATATTTTTGGATTGAACTACATATGCTTTTTATGATGCACATTTATCTGCTATTGTCAAATAACAGAATGGCCAAGGAAAGGCAAGAGTATTTTAAATTATTTATTTTCAAGTGGAAACCTGACTTAATATTGAACCTGCAAATTTCATTATAAGAAGCTTCTCTGAGATATTAACTTGTGTGAGACATCATACATGTCATATGTCACCCAACTGAGTTTGTGCTTCAGTACTAGCTTGCATAGGAGAAGTAAAGCAGACAAGGTATTTGTTAGTTTATTTATTTTATTTTTGTATGTTTATGACGATTTAAAAGAAGTAAAAACCAACTTAAACTAAAATGATTATCTTTTCTTGAGCTATTATTTGATTCCTATAATTAGACCAAAATTGCGCGACAAAGAGATTCCTCTTTGGACTCTCAAATTCCTCTTTTTGGCCTTCTGGATTCCTCTTGGTTCTACTTGGGTGTAAACAGGTCTGTCATAAACAAGGAATGTGGAAAGATAGTATATGTGACATTGTAGGACAAAAAGGTGAGAGTAGTTTAAAATAATGTGCAAAGTAAATGTTATGACTTATCCTGTTGAATTAATACTGCTAGTTCTTTATTGCGCAATATGTAAAGTGGCACAAAATACATTTTCATGCACTCGTTACAGAAAATAACCTCTTGAAGTGTAGGGTCTGAGTATTGATAATGGATTTAGCGTTTGAGTTATGATCGACATCAGACAAATACAATGCAAGTTTGATGACAAATACAATGCAAGTTTGATCAACCTCTCTCCTAAGGTCAGGGTCACGAGCCATCACAATTGGTTAATATGGTTATTCCAGTATAACCCTGTGAACTACATTTGTAGGGATATGTTAGAATCAATTTGTCCTTCTGTGTTTAGGTGTCCACTCATTTTTGATGGATTTATATAAAAAGCCAACTTTTTAAAGAATTATTTTCTGCTCCTTTTTTCTCAAAATACTAGTTGACTTGTCTACATATTTATTACAGAAAGTTTGGCTCCATTTCACAGATTTTAATGCTGGCTCTTTTTTTTTTTTTTTTTTGAGACACATTATACGAGTACGTCTTTGATCAAGTGTGATTTATTTTTAATAGTCTCAATTTCAGCTGGTCACAATCAAAGGGTCTCCTGAAGCTTGTTCAAAAGCCTGCAAAGAGATTATGAAGGTCGTACAAGCAGAAGCACAATCGCTCAACAGAGGGTAAGTTATTAACTGTTTTATTGGCACTATGAGATCATTTGAACAGGAAAAAATCCATTTGAACTGGTAATATTGGTGAAAGTTTTTGGAGCCTAAGCCTTGTCTGCTTCTATTTCCTAGGTCAAGGCAAGTAACTCCGTCAAATTGCTACACCATGCACATACAAAAATTAATTAAAAATGCACCACCCAAAATTATGTTCCACTTATCATTATTAATAAATCAACCACATATTTTTCTTCAAATTGAAATGTTACACATACATTTATACAATGTGTTGCAACTGGAAAAAAAAATCTGAATGTCAACATTGCATACTGCACAACATGCAGCAATACGATCACTGACTCAAATAATAAAGCACCGATTGTTCATCGTTTTTGTTATTCAAATCCGACAGAAAAAGATCGTCAAAGTGAAAGTCCAAATCACTTTCCTCTCCATCATTAACCTGTACCAAATCAGCCTCCTAAAATCCTTCAAATGGGTCATTTTCTTCATCAGACTTTGAAAATTCACTGTGTGCGTTCTACACACTCTAAAAATGCCGTGAAAACACCGCCGGAAACAGAAGGAAATCACAATCACGTTTGCAAGAATCTCGCACGTTTGCTATAGATTTCCACATGGCAGCCTCTGATCAGACCACGTCATTGCCGGTCGCTCTGCGAGAATGCACATAGCAAAAATATCGGTCGCTGTAGGTCGCTCCGTGTGTTAAAGGGTTAAAATAAAACCAGCCAAATATAGATAATTGTACAGTCGAATGGTTCTGTTTAACCCATCTTATGCAACATTGGGTTATTAGATCATACATGAGCATAAGAGGTCTTGTGAAGGTCAAGGTCATCACAAGATCACTTTTTTTTGGGCATAATACAACATTTGCTGTAGTTTATTTGATAGTACATGATTGTTTGGAGCCAGAGGTCAAGGTCATCTCAAGGTCAAGAGTATAGAAAGATTGAAGTCGGTATTTGCATTTTAATGTCAACGTTTCATTTGATGTTTTTTTTTTGACACTTTCATGTTAAATATTGCATGTGAGCCTTATGGGCTTTGTCCCGCTAGTTTATTCTAAAGAAACCAGATATCAAGGATATTTTTTTTTGCATTGCTGTCACATTAACCCTTTCACCACTAACTGTTGGGAATCTCAGACATTCCCATGACCAGCTGTCAAGAACACAGTATTGCACATACAGTGATGTTGCTAGAAATTTTCAGCATATGCCATTTGGTCAGTTCAGTCACAAACTTTAGGACATTTTGAAAATCTTTCGGCCATCATTTTGACTTATAAAAATGTTGCAACTAATACCACACACAGAACACTGACGAAAGAAGTTTTATTTACATTCAGGGTTGCCAACCACAGGGATCAGTTTACTAGCGCGCCCTGCGCCATTGACGCATAATAATTAAAAATGACCCATCCACAATTCTTGCCAGGGGCCGAATGGCGCTTCGATTTTTGGTACCAGTGCGCCACCACAATAACAGTGCACTGTATTGGAGGCGACAAACGTGCTTTTGCTAAGGCAAGTTCAGAGATTGGCTATGAGGGCCCGGATGTTGATCTTTCAGCCAATAAGAGGTGTTGTACGATTCTTCCAAATCAGAATTTGCTATCGTCTGCGCGTATGTTGTGTCCGTGCAAGGAGGATTTTGTGTTTTTCTTTGTGCCGCTTTGAAAATGCCCTCCCCCCCCCCCCCCCCCCCCCCCAAAAAAAAAAAAAAAAAAAAAAAAACTAATCTTGAGGTAGGACAGTTTAGATTGTCGTTTGCTGCTGTTAAACTACAGTCTACCGCCGCTAATCCTACGCAAGATGATTGTGTGAGCCCCGAGTCAAGTCAAAATACTGATCCCTGTTCTGGTTAATGTTTTGTTGGTAAACATGCTTCACAACACATGCACACTCACAATAATCTATTTTGTTTTAATTTCTGTAATAATATCTCCAGGTTATCTTTTACATGTACGTAAATTACTGCTGAAATCATGGCCCATTGAAATTTGATCTGAGGGGCCCAATGGCCCATAGCTTTTTTGTGTCAGGCTGAACCCTGCAACCACTACAGAATTTCCGTAGTAAAATTTCCGTGCATCACTGCGTCATCGAGATCAAAACACAGCGTGTATTGTACAGCATGCTTGGCAGATTTTAGCATTCAACATGGCGGCTTCCACGATGTGACGCGACACGTGAATGGCAACTGTCACAAAAGTCGTTGCCCTGATCCAGAAAAGTTAGTCCCTGTTCAGTCGGTAGCCACCTTCTTCAAGCCCGATATGGATCTCTCAATAATTCGTGCGGAAACACTCTTCACGACCTTCGTTGCAGACTGTGTATGCATGTCTTCGTAAAAAAAAAAAAAGCGAGGACGTATGGCTACTGAAAATGTCATAAAACTACTGAAATTCAGAATTTTTACTACTGAAAACTTTTTTGGGGGTTGGCAACTCTGTACATTTATTAACAACAAAATAATATAAAAACTTGATGAAATGACTAGAATGGATGACTAATAAACTCAACTGAACTGTGAACTTGGGTGAATCCATGATGCAAAAACATAAAACAAAACAAAAAATACTAAAAAATTAAAATGTACTGGCATGACACCTGACATGACTAGTCATGTCCCTCAATCTCTGAAGACAGGCTTCTAGGTTTACACCTTAAATTTTGCCAAGTTTAGCCTTCTCCCACACAGACAGTGCTTTATAGGGGGAATGGGAGAGGTGGATGTCAATGCTTCCCTGATGCAGTTTGACTCAAGAGCATGTCCTGTTTTTCAGATGTAAGCCTGTTTCTTTGTGCTGCCATGATAGTGTTCTGTGCAGAAAAGCCTCTCTCACAGCCTGCTGTTTGGACAGGGATGGAGAGGGCCAGATGTGCCAGTTTCATCATGTTGGAGAACTCCTCCAGGTGATACTGGGGCTATGAGTTGCCACAATTTGGCTGTTTCATATTTGGGGGTACCTCTATGCCACAACAGTCTTCTTGAAGTCCACCCACTCAGACTGAGCAGCTTCTGCACAGAGAAGGGCTGCAGATGTTGTTGACTTTTCAACTTTGTTGCCGTCTCCATCAAGAATAGTGATCTTGTGGGTTTGATCCTGGTCGTAATGATAAGTCAATCTTTTGGATGTCTTCGTTTCCCCAAAACAAAAAGTGTTATTGCCGGAAGCACAGCGTTCGCAACAAGGGGAGTTACTCTAACTCTCTCTGCTGATGCATGTGTCGTCTGCTTGGCGCTTCCGATACGCAATGTTCGACCATAACTTATAACACCTTTATTTATCTGATAGGAAATTAATATGGCCAGAAGCAATAACAACGAAGCAGACATAAGACAAGCAAACAAAAAATGTACAAAGGGTGGCCGATTGAGGCGTAATACCTTAGGACAGCGGGCCGATCAGAACATGACTCTTTCGACCTTTTAGGAATTTTATCGATGAATGGCCGATTTGCCGACGAAAACGACATCACTGCACATACATCATGAAATATTTTCTAGAGTCTGTGTAGGAACACCTATCTGCATAAGATTACCCATGAGAGAGGAAACCAGTGACTGGTCTGTTTTCCCCCAAGGGTCTTCTGTTGGCCGTACGGTCGCATTGACATGCCATCGGAGGTACTAATACAGCCATATGCAGAATGAACCTTGCTGCTGTTATTAGGCACATAAACAAATTAATTTATCGATTGTAAAAACTGTATATCTGAATTTTTTTCTCGTTTTGTTGGCTCAGTGAATTTGAAATGGATCTGTGGCACTTAAATGTGATCTTGGGCATTTTAACAGAAACTGCTTAGTATAAAATACCTTGTGCCAATATTTTAAATTTAAAAATGTGTTTCATTCATTTTATAGGGAGTGCCCATTGAGGATTCTCTGCCCTAATAGTCTGTGTGGACGCATCATTGGCAAGAAAGGAAATGTGATCAAAAGTTTTATGGAGAAATCGAACACAAACATTGTTGTCTCAAGGTGAGTAGAATCTTGTTAATTATATCCAATATATAAAAGGAAAAATTGTAATGTATTTTGGGAGTAGAGGGTGTGGGGATTAGAGAGAAAGATTGACAGTATAATTTTATAAACAGGTAGCAGCAGCCTCTATTCAGCCAAGTCGGGAACCTCCTTAAATTCTTTGTTAATGCTGTAAGTACCGCAAAGAAAATAAAGTTTAGTTGAATCGGTAATGCTATTTTGTGCAATACTGTATGTATAAATGTTTAATTTGGCATTGTTTTTAAAACAGGACAGTGTATTTTGTTGTAGTTTAAAAACATATTTTATTTGATGGGTACTGTCATTATATTGTGAGTAGTTTAATGATGAAAAAGGGAAGAAAACAAATTAAAGCAGACTATTTGTAATACTGCAATTTTAACCCTTTGGCACTCGCAACACCTGTGCAGGCCTGCAAGCTGAGCAGTACCTTTGTTTCCTCTTAAGGCCCGTTAAGTCCCGCGAATTAGTCTACAGCGTCGTAACTCTTAGCAAAGGTCAACCACAATGCATCGCTTTATAATTTATTGCAGAAAATCTTCCATTTCCGGCTTAGTTTTTTTTAACTCTTAGCGTCCTATAGCGCGGAAATGTGCGCCTCGCCCGTTATCGTGAAGCGCGGTAATGCGCGCCTCATTAGTGCACCTTTTAGTCATGAAATCAAAGGAAATAGGAACTCTCCGGTGCCTGAGAGGTTTAGTCAACTTCCGGAAAGGTTTCCGTGTGTTTTCCGCTATCGTTTTCGCAAGTTTGACGTGGTTTTGTGTACTTTTTTAACGATTTTGTTAAAATACCTGTAATTATGAATTAATTACAAAATTCCAACAGGTAAAAATAGTACTACAGTCAAAATGGTTCTTTGGGTACATAGAATAACCATTTTGTAAACATATCCTAAAATATAAAGTTAATGTGACAATAAATAAATTTTTTGCAATGTTTTCAAATTCATAACCCAATTTATTGCAATAAACTTGAAATCCTTACAGGATATAGGCGCAAATGTACAGAAAACCTTATAGGACGCTAAGAGTTAAAGATCTACAAGGTGGAATAAGCGATAGAATTTTCATGGTGATTTTTTTAAACCAAAAGGTTTTGGGCCCAAATTTAGGTTTTACAAAAATGGAGGAGGAAGATTTGGAATCTGATTATCGGTGAAAGCGACGATGACAATGACTTTATGGGCTTTATACTAGAAGAAATAGCGAAAAGAGAGGTGTCTGATGTTGACTTGGATTTAGCAGTAACCCCAAATTGCATTGATTTTGACAATTTTGATGATCAACAAAACTTGCAGAATTGACAGATAAGTTATGAGAGTTCAGTAGATTAGATAGTGATTCAGATCAAGAGTTGCCAACAGTTGCTGTTCCCAGCGAAAGAAAGAAGAAAAGACAAACGAAGAAGACAGGTAGGCCTACAGATAGTCCAAAGAAACAGAAAGCATAAACAAACTGTACAGTGTTTGCAACTTGGTGTCATCTTTACCCATTTAAACGTTGACCTAGTTTCTTCAGTTACATTTTTATTACAATGTTTCTCCCTTATTTTTGTTTCCATTTTGGTAATTTTATTTCTTTAAAGATCACCATACCTTGTTCTTTTAAAAACAGCTTGTTTTATAAACTCTATGCTGGACAATAAGCCCTTTAAAAAAATTGAGTTCTAATTCGGACATATATGAAAATATTAAACTGTTGTATTTGTATTTTTTGTGTGCATTTTCTGTACCTAGGCTATCCTATCTCGTAACTCGGAGGTCATAAGAGCACTACAGATGATCTTTTAACCAGTGTACTCCATCTTTCCCTGTCCTCAGCAACCCTGATGGTTTCGCTCAGTGTCAACCCAGTCCATTCTCGAATGTTGTCCTCCCACCTCTTTTTTGGTCTCCCTCTTCTTCTACCTCTTTGCACAGTGCCTTGCAGGATGGTCTTTGCAAGGCCTGATGATCTGGTGACGTGGACATACCATCGGAGTTTCCGTTTTTTCACCACTGTGAGCAGGTCATTGTGTTGTCCAATGGCTTGTGTGATGGTCTGTTGGACTTTGTCGTTGGTGATGTGCTGGGTATAGGAAATGCCCAGGAGTCTTCTGTAGCACCTCATCTCCATGCTTTGTATTCTTCGTTGTAGATCTGCTGTGAGGGTCCATGTTTCGCAAGCGAATAGGAAGATGGAGATGACAAGGTAGCGCAGCAGCCTTTCCTTGGAATGTAGGCTGATGGTCCTGTCTTTCCATATTGGCTTCAACCTTGCCAGGGCAGCAGTTTGTGCGATCCTGGAGAGAACTTCCTGGCACTGTGTTGAGGGATTGGCCTTGGACTTTGATGTCCATGTTGTTGGTCATCATTTTGGTCTTCTCTGCACTTATTTCCATTCCATAGGCTCTGGAGGTGGTGTCAAGCCTCTGTGCCAGCCCCACATATTTTAAACACAAAGTGTGAAAATTAAACATTTGGTGATATTTTTCATCACATTAAAACGGGTGTAAATCCTCATTTTGTATTTTTGTTTTTTCTATGAGTGGCATGAACATTTTGCAGTTATTTCCCCTGTGTTGAGAATTCAATAAGGGGAAGCTGAAAACTGTCCAGAGTAGCATTGGGTTAAATGGGTATATTTCAAGAACCATTATATTAACTGTTTTCTGTGTTTTGCTTGTGTTGTAGTTTAACTCTTAGCGTCCTATAAGGTTTTCTGTACATTTGCGCCTATATCCTGTAAGGATTTCAAGTTTATTGCAATAAATTGGGTTATGAATTTGAAAAAAATGCAAAACATTTATTTATTGTCACATTGACTTCATATTTTAGGATATGTTTACAAAATGGTTATTCTATGTACCCAAAGAACCATATTGACTTTAGTACTATTTTTACCTGTTGGAATCTTGTAATTAATTCATAATTACAGGTATTTTATGGACTATGTTAATAAAACAACAATAAGACAGAGTTGATTGCATGTGAATGTGTGCACAGACAGTCAACACAGACAAGAAAACTCACTCTGGTTGTCTACACCAAGTCCTTGTGCTCTTTCAGCAATAAGCTCATCGATAAGGTTACCAAACTCACTATTACTGTCGAAGCTAACCCCTGCCATCATGGCGGAAAATTTCGCAAACTCAAACCTTGAACAAAATCGTTAAAAAAGTACACAAAACCACGTCAAACTTGCGAAAACGATAGCGGAAAACACACGTGAACCTTTCCGGAAGTTGACTAAACCTTCTCTCACGCACTGGAGAGTTCCTATTTCCTGTGATTTCATGACTAAAAGGTGCACGAACAAGGCGCGCATTACCGCGCTTCAGGATTACGGGCGAGGCGCGCATTACCGCGTTATAGGACGCTAAGAGTTAATAAAAATCATATTACACAACGAGTTTAAAAAAAAGGTACATTTTGGCTGTCGCTAAATATGTCTATTTTCTGTACTTCAATATAAGCATATTTGATTTACCACGCATTATTTTGATGAATAATCTGTTAGGCAGAGCTGTTCACTCCTCCGGTTTGACCGGATTTTCTCCGTTTTGACTGTAAAAATCCGCTTATCCGTTTTGAAAACAAAAACTCCGGTTTCAAACGCGAGCGATGAAAAAAAAAAATTTTTTTCGGTAGAAAGACGATTTTTCTTCCGTTTCGTAAGTTTTCCGTAATAAGACAAAAACTGGAATTTCCTGTACAAGTTTCGATTTCCGGCTCTCGCACTTTCTTTCGTGTGTGATCGAGCATTTGTGCATGTTTTCGAAGTGACTAATCTGTTCGCGATGCCGAAAATAAAAAACGCAGAAGATGGTGGACAAACACCACCCAAAAAGAAGATGCTTTACACGCAGAAGTGGAATGCTTCTTATTCAGAACTGCATAAGTGCTTAACGAGCTCCGAAAGGTCTGAAAACTATGCTTACTGCAAAATTTGCAATCTTGACTTCAGCGTTGCGGACGGCGGTAGAAATGCCATTGAAAGGCACGTGAACTGTGATAGACACAAGCAGTTAGCTAACCAACGCTCAAAAAGCTCGTTTATTGCTAAAGCAATAAATAAGTGAATGCTTTTTCAAATTTACTTTTTAATGTGTTTTTGTAGTAAATTTAACTGTCTTTTTGTTTTCTTTTTTCTCAATCTCTCAAAAAATGTATTCCAGTACTGTACTCCTGACAGACAAATGAAACTCCTGACAGACAGTCTGCTTACTCCTGACTGGCATTGGTAGGGGTGAACAGGTCTGGTTAGGTAAATTCAATGCGCATTATTTTGATGATTAATCTTTTAGGTAAATTGCATGAATTGAAACTCAGTAAAGTTTGAATGAGAATGGATGTTTAGAAAGGCTTCACTGCCTGTTTTATCTCATCCTACTACTACTCCTACTAATACTATTACCACTACTACTACACTACTACTACTATTACCACTACTACTACACTACTACTGCTACCTTCTCTAATTTCTATTTGGGATGCACAGAGTGAAAAAAAATTGCAAATGATGTTTATTGGTTCAAAGCAAATAGTCTTTTATCAAAGTTACGTAGTCTTTTTGACTCATGTTTAGTGCTCACACTCCCTCCCCAACCCCACCCCCCAAAATAAATGTCCGCCTGTCTGCTGTCTGTGCAAAATCTTTAAAGTGGCTAAGTACTCAAAACCTGTTTCAATTATCACAACCAAACTTGGTAAGATGGTGTATACCCACAAGATCGCAGGGTCAACAAATGTTAGTTAAAAAAATGACAATTTTTAACAAAATTCCACTTTTTTTTAAAACTAGGTTAGTAATATTGAACTTGTGATTCTTTGATGCATGCTATCAATGAGGCGCACATAATATACACATTTGGTCAACCTCACTCTAAGGTCAAGGTCAATGGAGCTGTCTAAAGTTGGTTAGATTAGGTACTTTGAAGTGACCTTGACCCAATGATAGATTGATCTTTCAAATAATTGTTTCAGTTTTGCGATGATCTTGAAAGTCGAGGTCATTTTAGGCTTTGCAAAAACATACAATTTGATAGGTCATCGTACAGGGGATTGGTTGTATATTTAACCCAGAGTATGCAACATTGGGTTATTTGATCATACATGCACGAGAGATCACATGAGGGTTCAGGTCATTCCACGGTCAAGGTCCCTGAAGGTCAAGGTCATCCCAAGGTCACAGTTTTTCACCTAATACAACTTTTTCTGTAGTTTATTTGTTAATACATGAGTATTTTAGAAGACGAGAAGAGCATAGAAAAATCAAAGTCGGTATTACTTTGCATTTTAATGCCACCGTTTAATTTTGTTTTTCCTGGGCACTAGTCTAATTTTCATGTTAAATATTGCGAGTTCCATAAGGAGCATGCGAGTCGTATGGACTTTACCCTTCTAGTTTTCTTTTTTCATGGAAACTCCTGTGAAGGCATCAGTGATCCATAACTTTAAGAAGTGATGTTTACCGAATTGTTTGGCAAAGCATAATAGAAACTGTTTTTGACTAAAGCCAATCTGCTGGCAGTTTTGAGACGGGCCCTTACCCAGGCAGCATGAACGATATGAACAGCTACTACGTGGATCGTGTTATCACAGTGACAGGCAGTCTAGACGATGCTATCAAGGCAGAAGAAATGATCAGTGAGAAGATGAGGCAGTGCTACGAACAGGACGCAAACATGTACCAGGTAGTACTCATAACCGTCATTTTGCTGCAGTTTCTGATTTAAAGTTTATAGAATTAATTCATAATGACTGGGATTATTCAATTGGTTTTCTGTAGGAACCCTCGTGGGAATCCATGGAATTTCAGTATAAATAGTATGACCACTTTTTGGAAATTTAGTGCTTTAAATTCCCACTTTTGCTGTCTCTCTCCTTTGTTCTTTCTCATTCCTACTCTGTTATATCAATCTACTATACTATCTTCTTCTTTGCTAGACCACTCACCTACCTTTTTTCTTGAAAACTCTTCTGGGACAAAACTCCTCATTTGTGTGTGAGGTCTGTTGAATAAGCTTGGGAATATTGGACGCTTTCTGCCAGGTGGTCACTGAGGCTTCCTATGATGTTATTATTTGGCAATGTAGGCATTTTATATGTATGTGTTTTGTTGATATTTTAAAATGATGATTGTATTCTATTTTGTTTTTGTAAACGGGGGTTCAATAAATTAGAGTGTAGCCTCACCGTCCCTTCGTGGGATGTTTATTGTAAAGTGACCGGCTGGTAAAGTGCCTTCAGTGTTACCACTAGGGTTGTTTTGGCAGATCTTTTATGCGGATCAGGGGCGAGTCCTCTTTCAGCGAAGTTGTGGTCTTGATTTTGTGGTCCTGATTCGGCTCTTTGCAGTCCGCTGGACCCTGTAAGCAACGAAATAACTAACTTTCTTTCTTTAGGTAATGTTCCATGATTATTGCTTTAGGTCCAGCGGACTCTTCTGAGCCAAATCAGGACCAATTTTCCTTCTCATTTTGATTTACTTGACGGATGTAAAGAAAAAAGATTAAAAGCCTTCAAATATTAAATACATGGGTGAAACCTTGTCATCTAAGGACAGAAATCCTTCTTTTTTTTTCTGATGGAAGGTGACTTTTTTTCTTTTTTTTTTTAAATTTGGAAGAAAAAAGATCTGTCTAAAATCTCAGTGTAGCAGGTGATAGCTTAGAAAGCACTCTTCAATTTAGGAGAACGGAAACGGAACTTCCGTTTTGGTCTTTGGCAGCCATTGACAAGTATGTGCATCAGAAACAGTAGTGCAATAGTGTTCACCTAGTCTTCTTCTGAATTTTGAAACTTCGTTTTTATTTTTTATTATGGACTGAATCAGTGGAGTGGCGATGAATGCAGCGTAACGGTTTACCTTTGAATGTTGGGGAAAGTATTGGATTGGATTTGCTGTGAAATAATGCAGGTCACCCAACCTTATTTGTTGCAAAATAATATAGATTGCATTAACTTAAGGTGACGCTGTAAATGTGCCAAGGACTATACAATCTTTATTTTATTAAAGGGTACAGAATGGAGAATAAAACATTTGAAACCTATTTCAACTTGTAGAGAAAAAAGCCACCCACTTCTAAGAAGTTGTCATAGTTAATATTGTGTATATCATTTAATGTAAAAAATTATTTTGCTTTCAATTGCTGAGGGGTTTCTTTGATGTAATTTACAGTTTGCTTAATGTAGAGTACTTTAAAAACCAACAGCACACAGCTTTGAGCAATTATAGATGCACCACAAGTTACACTGACATGACATGACATGCGGTTATTTGTTCACTCGCTGTACCACATATTCAGTCCAAATTTTTTTAATTTATTTTAAAGCAATTAGAATAAGAAGAGTCCACAAAATCCCTTAAAAATTTAAAAAAGTTGTTTTGGATGCTGGGCTTTGTCCCCCTGTACTCCCCACCTGGGGGCTGCCTCGGACCCCTGCCTGTCATTTTTTTTTATTTTCTACAGGTTTCACCCATGCAAATGTATTTTTAGACACACTCACAAAGCTGAAAAGCAGCTTTTTCAATAGTGTTAATTTTCATGATGTTATGCCTCAGCTTTTTCTTTAAAAGTGGTTTAAAACTACTTGCTAGAATGCAAGGCAGCAGCAGTTTAAAGATGTTAAAACAGCTAGTGGGCGTTAGGCAGGTAAATGAAATCGTGGGCTGGTAGGACATGTTGTGGCAGGCAAATTGATACCAGATGTGTAATGCAGATAAGGGAAATTTGTACACACTTAGGATGTGTTGCAGCAGCAACAGATGATGTTTAGTGGTCTGCCCACTCTACCCATGATGCCAGGAGGCATGAACAGTTATGCTGGAGCAAGACCTCCCTACCCATACATGGTATGTCTGTTTACTGTAGTATATAATCTTTTGGTTTAACTATGACATGGTGGTGCATTCATACTGCCTGTTTTGTGCTATTTATCTTTCAAGTTGTATTGTTGACATGTATTGTTCAACTAGCAAGTGAATATCAAAAATACATGCATTGCCGATTAGGCAATTGGCCTTTTAGTATCGTTACATATATTGCTTTACACCTCACCCATCCACAGCATTTAACTCGTTCACAGCCCCCTACATATATCGTACATACCTGTAAAAGTGTTCCCAAACGCCCATGTGCGTGTACGGTATACGTACTTCTTTCTAAACACAAAGCGGCACTGTGGTTAAAGGAAAGTAATCAAATGAACTATCAGTCATGTTAGTCAAGTTGTTTATTTTGTCTTTTCCATATAATTATATAAAATAAAAATATTTTTCTTTCACAACTCTACGCCCATTTTGGAGCAAATACGCTAATTTAGACATTTTCAAGCTTGTCAGTATCATTGGTGAGTATAAAATATGACTTGAATGTATTTATAGGGTGGAGCTAGCAACTTTTATCCAGGCCGCGGACCTTACAGTGGAGTGGGAGGCCCTAATGCAGCACCTCCCCAGCAGCAGCTGGAGGTGGTCTACCTGTACATCCCTGAACACTCTGTGGGCGCTGTCATTGGCAGCAAAGGCCAGAACATCAAAAACATCATGCACCTCTCTGCTGCACGCATCAAGGTGAGCAGAGAGGGTCGAAAGGGCTCGAAGAGTGAAGTGAGTCGCTGTCAGCTTCTTTATTTATCTTAACTCTGGTGTTAGAAGGTTTGCTAACACTTTTTGTTTAACTTAAAGTTAACAACTTGTTCGTTTTGAGTTCCTTTTGATTTTCTTTAATTAATCTACATCGATAACCCTCACCAATTGTTAGTGGCTATGGGCATTTTGGAAACTGTTTTTACATTGTAGCATAGGAAATGTTGATTCCATTTTTGACTCGCATGCATAGCTGAGTCTATGTACTCAAACACCCATCCACCCACGCCACTCCACCCACCCACCCCCCCCCCACCCCCCAAAAAAAAGCCCACTCTCTGTGCAAAACTTGCAAGTGGTTTAATATATCGGAACCTATTTAAACTATCACAACCAAACTTGATAAGATGGTTAATATATCCATGAGACCTCGTGAATGATCGGTGAATGATTGACTTCACTTCAAGGTCAAGATCACAGAGTCAACAAATGTTGGTAAAAAAATAACAATTTTTTACAAACTTTCACTTTCAGGTCATCGAACAGTGGAATGGCTATATATTTAACCCATAGTATGCAACATTGGGTTAATTGATTACATGAGCATGAGGGGTAACGTAAAGGTCAGTCACTGAAGGTCATGGTCAACCCAAGGTCAGTTTTGGGGGGGCATAATACAACTTTTGTTGTAGTTTATTTGATAGTACAAGAGTGTATTTGGAGCCGGAGGTCGTTCAAAGCATAAAAAGATCCCAGTCTGTATTACTTTGCATTTTAATGCCACCATATTATTTCGTGTTTTTTTTTTGGGGAGGGGGGCACTTTTCGTGTTAAATATGGTGCAAGTTCCATAAGGAGAATGCGAGTTATATGGGCTCTGCCCTTCTAGTTCACATATGTGGAAAGGAATTTTGCATGTCAATAAACATGATTTGGAAAGTTGTATGCTTGGGTAACTTCACAAGAGAAACAACGCACAATGTTTGCATTCAAACCATGTTTTAACAGATTATATTTCAGTTATCATAACGCTAGTAGTTTTGCATATTCATATTTTTAGTTAAAAGAAAGAATGTCTAATGCAAGTGTTGTGCTTTTTTGTTAACTAATCCACCAAGAGTCCGCTGGACCTAAAGCAATAACCATGTAATGTAATGTAATCCACCGAGTTTATTAGATGAATTATTGTTTAGTATCGTGAATATTTCTTCAATTTTGTTGCAGAAGTATTCTGGATAGTCTTCATTAAAAATTTAGTAACTGTTCCATTAGAAATTTTGAAAAAGAACATTTTAAAAATATATACGGGAATGGAATTATTTCATTAGCGTGGAGTAATGTTTATTTTAACAAGCCTTAGGATGGCATTGTTAAGTCGTACATTAGCTGTAAACAGAGGTGCCAACCAGTACGGATTGACCGCATTTAATTCCGGCCAAGTGAATTAAATATGGAAATACGATAGCTTTTATAAAAATATGGAGAAGTTGCTCATTGTTTATCTTTGCCAGCGGTGCTTCTGTACCGGTTTTTGGTCTCATAATAATACTCCTGCACTCACTGAACGTCGCTGTGTTCAAAAAGTTGATTTTTATGGTAATTTTAGAGTAAAACAAGTGTGGTGTTCAACAAGCTGATTTTCATGGTGATTTTAGAGGACTGAAAAAAGCCTGCTGTTTCAGAGGGAAGCCTGTCGTTACTTTATAGTGTCATAGGCTGGGTTTTGCGAGAAAATACTGACAAGTATTAAAAAATACTGACAAACGGGTCCGGAAATACTGACAAGAAGATAAGGGGGTTGGCACCTCTGTGTAAATAATAATGAGACATGAAGTTTATAAATGAGATATAAAGTTTATAAATCTGTAATCTATAATCATAAGACACGAGACTGTGTCAAAATTAAAATTATTAATAATACTGACCATGAGTGCCTGTGACTGTGCTAGAATTCCTGTGTATGCATAGTGGTAGGCACAGTGTCGAAAGAAAATGCAGGTCTGATGCAGTGTCTAGGAAAAGACAATTGATTGTAGTATTTACTACGAAAAATGTTCTGGCAGACATTTGGGGGACGCAACATGCACCCATAAATGCTATATACAGAGGTGCCAACCAGTACTGATTGACCGTATTTAATTCCGGGAAGTGAATTAAATACGGAAATACTGTAGCTTTTATAAGAATACGGAGAAGTTGCTGAACGTTTATCTTTGCCAGCGGTGCTTCTGTACCGGTTTCTGGTCTCAGAATAGTACTCATGCACTCACTGTACGACGCTGTGCCTGCGGTATTTTCCGACACGTTTTTCGATTTATGACTGTACAAGTACTCCTTGGACTGTACTCTAATCAATCACGTGATGAAAGCCGAATCAAGTACACGCGACCTGAATCAAACACATGATCCATTTGTTCAATGAAAACACTCGTTCTTAGCCTTTCAGGGTGAAGACTATAATGGAGGGAACTCGTACAGATCTATTTTTAAACTGACGTCAACTGGTGTTACCCTACTCAACCCAACCCAACCCTACCCTACCCCTAGTCTAAAAATAGACGCAACTAAACGTCTGCAAGATTTTCTGCATTCATATACAGAAGCAGATTGGGCCCTGCCAGGTCTTTTTTTGCCCAAGACACAACACATGATGAGGCTATCCACTAATTCCATGCCGGATCGGTCGTCGCCCGGAACAAGGACCGCGCCTTCCGTTGGCCACCAGGACGGAGGTGAAAAGTATGCTACTGATGGACAAATTAGCAAGATCCGCACGAGAAACAACATCGTCATAGGAACCTGGAATGTCAGGACCCTAACTGCGGAAGGAAAATTAGAAGAACTGGCCCACGAGCTGGACCACTATCGATGGAACGTTCTAGGTATCAGCGAACTGCGCTGGAAAGGCCTAGGTGAAACAACGACTGACAAAGGCCACAAGCTCTATTTCAGCGGTAGAGATGACAGGCACGAACACGGCGTTGGATTCTTGGTCCACAAGAACATTCTAGCCACTGTCATGGGTTGCCGCCCAGTCTCCAGTAGACTCATTACCATCCGTCTGAGAGCAACTCCTTTCAACATTACCATCATCCAGGCCTATGCCCCAACATCAGACTATGAAGACAGCGAAGTGGAGGATTTTTATGAAAACATACAGGCGGTCCTTGACCAAGTGCCGAAGAAGGACATAGTCATAGTGCAAGGCGACTGGAATGCCAAGGTTGGCCAAGATGCGCACCACAACTGGGGAGACACATGTGGACCCCACTGCAACAACGAGACAAATGACAGGGGTCTGAGGCTATTGGAGTTTGCCAGATACAACAATTTGGTACTGGCAAACACGCTTGGTCTCCACAAAAAATCCAGACGATGGACATGGCACAGTCCCGGCGGGGAACATCACAACCAGATCGACTACATCATGGTCAAGAAACGCTTCAGATCAAGCATCAACATTGGCAGGACACGCACTTTTCCAGGAGCAGACATTGGAAGTGACCACGATCTCGTGATGATGTCTTTCCGGCTCCATTTGAAGAGAGTAAATACAGCAAAGTGCACTAGGCTGAAGTTCGACCTGGACAAACTGCAAGACCCGGAGGTGGCAAAAATATTTCAGGCCACAATTGGAGGGAAATTTGCACCACTGCTTATTTTGGGGGCAGGCGAAGTAGATGTCAACACCATGACCAATACCTTCAACTCAGCTGTAACAGATGCCGCCACTGAGATCCTTGGCAAGCACCGACCAAAGAAGAAGCCGTGGATCACACCTGAACTTTTGGATCTGTGTGATAAACGAAGAGAGTTAAAAAAGAAAAAGAACACATCACAGGGAGCTGATGTCTACCGAAAAATCAACAATGACATCCGAAAAGGCATGCGCACAGCAAAGGAGAACTGGATAGAAGATCAATGCCAGGAAATAGAGAACAATCTGAACAAGAACAACAGCAAGAAGGCCTACCAGACTGTGAAGCGGCTGACAAGTGTTAAACAGCCCAAAGTCTCCACTATCCAAAGCAAGTCTGGCATATGCCTTACAGAAGAACAAGAAGTCTTGGACAGATGGACAGAGTACTGCTCTGACCTTTACAACCATACACCAAATGGAGACCCATCAGTTCTAGCATGTCCCGAGAGCAGAGAAGAAGAAGAAATCCTCCCAATTCTCCGGGAAGAAGTTGAGGCAGCAGTGCAATCGCTGAAGAAAGGGAAGTCAGCGGGAGTGGACAACATACCAGCGGAACTGCTACAAGCAGGAGGAGAAGCGATGACTGATGCTCTCACCATTATCTGTAACAAGATCTGGCAGAGTGAGGAATGGCCTACACCATGGACCCAGTCGCTTGTCATCACTCTTCCCAAAAAAGGTAACCTTCAGGAGTGTGAAAATTACCGCACCATCAGCCTCATCAGCCATCCCAGCAAGGTCCTCCTGAAAATAATACTCAACAGGTTGAAACCACAAGCTGAACAAATCATAGCTGAAGAACAAGCAGGATTCATGGCAGGGCGAAGTACCACTGAACAGATTTTCAACCTCAGAATAATCTGTGAGAAATACCTACAGCACCAACAACATCTATATCATGTGTTCATAGACTTCAAGAAGGCATTTGACAGAGTCTGGCATGCAGCTCTATGGGCAACCATGAAAGTGTACAACATCAGCCCTAAAATTATAGAAGTCATCAAAAGCCTGTATGACAAGGCTACCAGTGCAGTCCTCCATAACAGTGTCATCGGGAACTGGTTCAGAACAACAATCGGTGTGCGTCAAGGATGCCTACTCTCTCCAACACTCTTCAACATCTTCCTAGAGCGCATCATGTCAGATGCTCTTGCAGATCACGAAGGCACAGTCAGCATAGGGGGCAGAGCAATCTCCAATCTTCGTTTTGCGGATGATATTGATGGATTGGCTGGAGAGGAACAAGAACTTGAACAGCTTGTACAGAGGCTTGACACCACCTCCAGAGCTTATGGAATGGAAATAAGTGCAGACAAGACCAAAATGATGACCAACAACACCAATGGCATCAACACGGACATCAAAGTACAAGGCCAATCCCTCAACACAGTGCACAGCTTCAAATATTTAGGAGCCATTGTGTCAGACAATGGGTCTCGACAGGAAGTCCTCTCCAGGATCGCACAAACAACTGCTGCCCTGACAAGGTTGAAGCCCATTTGGAAAGACAGAACCATCAGTCTACATTCCAAAGTAAGACTGCTGCGCTCACTGGTCATCTCCATCTTCCTATATGCTTGCGAAGCATGGACCCTCACAGCAGATCTCCAACGAAGAATACAAAGCATGGAGATGAGGTGCTACAGAAGACTTCTGTGCATTTCCTATACCCAACACATCACCAACGACGAAGTCCGACAGACCATCACACAAGCCATTGGACAACACGATGACCTGCTCACAGTGGTGAAGAAACGGAAACTCCGATGGTATGGCCACGTCACCAGATCATCAGGCCTTGCAAAGACCATTCTGCAAGGCACAGTGCAAGGAGGTAGAAGAAGGGGAAGACCGAAAAAGAGGTGGGAGGACAACATTCGAGAATGGACTGGTTTGACACTGAGCGAAGCCATGAGGGCTGCTGAGGACAGAGAAAGATGGAGTATGCTGGTTAAACGATCATCTGTGGTGCCCCTACGACCTTCGGGTTATGGGACAGGATAGGATAGGATAGGATAGGACATCCATGCATCGCGTCGAAACTGTCAACAAAGTACGCACGCTGTACTGTCTGTGGCTTCGTTTTTTTTATAAGTCGTGGTGGCTTTGACGATGTTGTCAGGCATGTTGCATCTGCTAGGCACAAAGCTTACATACTGTCCAAGATCATACTGAGGATTCTCCTGATCCCTTTGTCCAAATGTTCATGTAAAAGGGTCTTTTCTCTGGTTAGAAAAAATAAAACTGACTTCAGAGGGACTATGGGAAGTAAGACACTGAATGCAATACTGCAGTTGAAAATTCAAATACTGACTGCTACAAAAGAAAACTCTCTCCAACGCTTCTGAAAAAGGGAACTGTTAAGTCATTAAAACAATAGAACTGCTGACATTGCTTTTATTGGAAAGACTATCAGCATCAATCATTTAAAGTAAAACAAGTGTAGTGTTCAACAAGCTGATTTTCATGATGATTTTAGAGCAAAACAAGTGTGGTGTTCAACAAGCTTATTTTCATGGTGATTGTAGAGGACTAAAAATAGCCTGCTATTTCAGAGGTAAGCCTGTCGTTATAATGTCGTAGGCTGGGTTTTGGGAGATCAAAAATACTGAAAGTGTTAAAAAATACTGACATATGGGTCCAGAAATACTGACAAAAAGATTAGGAGGTTGGCACATCTGTATATATGAAGTTTATGTGAACTGGAGAAATTTGAGAATGGAAAGTTCACCTCATTGGAGGTGAGGCACTGTACAGGGTTTGCACATGCCCTAAAACCCCCTAAAAATCCCTAATTTTTGCCAATTCATTTTAGGGGCCGCTAACAGTCCCTAAATTTGCAGGTTAATCATTTTAGGCTCTACAAGGCCCTAAAAATCGGGAAAGCTGTACGTGAAAATTATCGTCTACTGTTAGCAAGTCCGCCATCTTTTTTCTCTATTCAGCAAAAGTGCTGTCCCTTTTATAAACTTCTGGCAAAAACCAGTCTCTTTTCCGCTATTAGCATCTCGGTCTGCAGGCTGCACATTTCAGTAAAGCGAAGTTTAATTCCGATCCAATGCCATGGGAGAATGCGTTTTCCACGATGTATGATTGAGCCACAAAGACTATAAAGACTGTATATGACGTGACAGTGAGACAAGCCTTTTTGTCATCTGTGCAAAAAAACTGCATTTCTTGCTGGAAGCAGGAAGAGTGCTGGAATCTTCCTGTGACATGGTTGTTAGTCAGTTCTTCAATTTGATTGATGGCACAACCAGAACCAAGTTCATTGAGTTCAGACCAGATGAAGACAGAGTTGACACACTACTACTCTCTTGTGTAGCTGGTCAGAAACAATATGAGAAACTTTGGGTGGGGATAAAGCAGTTGCTACTGTTATCTCGTCAGCAAGAATCAGTTGAGAAAGGCTTTTCTGTTAACGAGGAATTGACTTTAGAGAAGATGTCACAGAAAGCTCTTGTTGCTGAGAGGCTAATTGGGGAGTATGTTCACAGAGCTGGCGGTGTAGAGAAAGCAGAGTGACCAACGAATGGCTTCTCTCTGCATCATCTGCAAGAAGCAACTACCAGCAGCACCTTGATGATGACCAAAAATTCAGAAGCAGAAGATGCAAGGGGACCTAAAAGTAAAGATGTTGAGGACAAGCTTGCTGGCTTAAAACTGAAAAGGCCAGAGCTGAGGAAGATATCAGACATCTAGGAATGAGGGCAGACAAGCTATCTGAAGATACCGAGCGCAAGAGTGAGCTAGCACTTTTAAGAGAAAGCAACACTCAGAAAAAAAATGGAAAGATATTGAAACAAGTCTTCCAAAACTGGAAAAAGAAATTAAAGACGAGATGAGCCATCTTAAAGATCTGAAGTAAAGATAGCGATGTTGGTTTTATTTATTGCCATTCTTTTGTTAGAAGTCTTGGCCCTTTTAAAAAGAATCAAGTCACAGGATGTTTCATTTTCAAAGTGTACATTGGTGAGGTGATTCTTTATCTGTTGTTATTGTAAGTGACATGAACTGACCTGCAGCTTGACCTATTTTAAGTCATTTCACGCGATGTGAAAGAATGAACGTGGATGTGTAACGTCTGCACCAACCATGGGCCATACGGCAGACAGTGTTACAACCTGTTTCATTTTAAAGTGATGGTGGTTCTTCATTTTGTAGAAAATCTCTATGATCTGGTGAATTAGTGATTCCTTATGTTTTGTTATTGTGGCGTGTACGTGTGTGTAATCCCTAATTTTTGATGGCCCTAAAAAGCCCCTAAAAAGTCCCTAAATTTTGAGGTTGGATGTATGTGTGAACCCTGACTGTATTAGAATTGGAGTGTTGAGTATTGTTTGAAAATGTGGCATGATATGAAAAAAAAATAAATTTCAGATTATGGGTGGTGAGGGCAAAAATGGCAGCAACGAGAAGCCAGCTGCCCATCAAGGACAGCAGAATGTAGAGGAGCGCAAGGTCATCATCACAGGCACTCCTGAGGCCCAGTGGAAGGTATGGAAGACTTTCTTCTGGGTTTGATGGTAAAATAAAATTTTCAGTCAATATGACAAGTGATCGGAATGAAAATTCCAATAAAAATTGATCCACTTTTTTTGTTTCTATATTCGGTGTTCCTAGCAACTGTTTTCCACATGATTCCTTGTAACTGAGAATGTGATGGTCTCAGGAATACTGTTATTACTGCACGTACATTTATTTTGGGTTGCGTTTATCAAATGACAGGCTGCAGAAGTCTCCGCGATTTTCCGAATAAGAATTAAAAAAATTTCCGAGACAAAAAAAAATTTTCGATTAAAAAAAATCCCGAATATTTTTTTTACCGAGTACCGATTCACATTTTCATGTTTCTTATGCTGTACATTTCGCGCGTATTGTTGACCTACTGAAAGAAAGGTGCACCCGCCCGCATATGCTATTCTGAGTTACTCTTTTAGTCTATGAGCTAAGTCTGTGAACATCAACGGAGACATTGTAGAACTGTGATTGAAATTGTGTGCGTTAGACTAAGCCGCTTCTTTTGTGATGAACACGCTTCATTAACTTTTTTTCAAAATGTCGTGTGCTTCTAGAATTGTCAATCGTGGCAAGACATTTAATGAAAGCAACATCCAGAACAAATGGAAATGGGAATGGATGGAGAAGTCAACGAAAGTTTTCAGCCTTTTTGCGAAAGGTGGATTGTGAAGGGATGATAAGATGTTTATTGTGCGATAGAGAATTGAGCTATGTCAATAAAAGATTGTAAAAATTTTTTTTAAGGCAATTTGCACTTTTTTAACCTGTTCATACTAAAAAAAAAATTTTTTCCCCAAAACATAGCTATACATTTTTCCAGTATTTTCATCCAGGAAATACAACAAAATGGCCTTAAAAAGTGAAATTTTTCTTTTCCTTCGGGGGGATTTGCCCTGAACCCTCTACCAGGGCTTTGCCCCTGGACCCCACTGGGTCCTAGGCAGCCCCCAGTCCCCGTCCAAACTTCAGAGATTTTTTTTTAAAGTTGTTCTGCAGCCTGAATGACAGCTGGTTTTATCTTTTCAAAAGCTATGTGGAACCCATTTTCTCCGAGGAGTTGCTTTTTAGTCGGCGACAAATTATTCGTTTTTGACTCATGCATGTAGCAGGGTCTGTCTACAAAGCTGAGCACCACGAGGGGTGCTGCTTTTCTAGATAATATTTATCACAACAAGCTGCTTATTTGCCTTTCCATTTGCTATTATCTTATTTAAAAATGATCGGAGAGATAGTATTAATAATTTCAAGATGAAAATGTCTATAGAACCTTTGTATTTGCTTTGTAAATGTCTGAAAATGGCCTAAAATTTGACCTAATTTTGTGACATGAGAAGGACCGGGTTTTCTTTTAAGTGTTTACATAAATAAAGATGTCATAGAACACGTAAAATTATTATAATCTAACTCATTAGTAATAGTTTAAACATGCACAATACTTACAAAAACAATTTGTTTTGTATTTTGGGTATTATAGCCGGAGTAAATTTGGATGTCCAACGTAACGCATGGTTTCCGAAACAGGCAGAATGTTTTCAAAAATTGATCTTTGTCTTAAGCGCAAGAATACATGTTTTTTTAGAGTTGTCTTTCTTGGTGGTATGTTAAGAATGAATTCCAATGTTTACAAATAACAATTTATTCGTTATGTAAATGCTTTGATGGTCTAAAAAGCATCGGTTGACATCGTTTCCGGATTTTCGTGTTACGTTGGACTACACACAAATTTATTTTGCTTATTTCAAAGCATACCTAGTAGAACTATTTTAATGACGTAAAGTAGGCCTCATTAGCGGATTGATATCAGGGTTCGTACAGAGTCATGGAAGTCTGGAAAAGCTATGGAAAATAGAGAAAGTGATTTCCAGGGCTGGAAAAGCCATGGAAAAAATTTATTTGTCTAGATAGGTATGGAAAAGTCATGGAAAAACAACCACAAGGCAATCTTTCAGTTTGACAAGCATTTTTCTTCAAAAGAAAAAAAAATGAAAATACCGTTTATTTGAGATGTTCTCCCGGCGATGTTGCGATTGAAACCGAAAGTAGCAAATTAATTTTTCTTTTAGCGCGGTTATTTCCCTTGCTTACTCTTGCGGGTTAAAGACACAATAAACCTACTGTTTTCTTTCTCATCCGGCCGATGCAGAACAGAAGAAAGAAGATGAGGACAGAATCAATTTGCAGTACAAAGACTTCTTATCAGAGTGTGCTTCTGCTGATAACTTTCAGTCTTTTGACAGGGATAAAGACAGATTAGACAGACTCTTCTTCTCTGCACTGGCCAAGCGAAAGAAGTTGAGTGGCCTTTGGAGTGTTGTGAGAGAAGTGCTGCTTTTTTCTCATGGCCAGGCCAGTGTGGAGAGGGGATTCTCTGTTAATAAAGAAGTAATGACTGACAACATGTCACAGAAAACTCTAACAGCACAGAGAATTATAGCAGACCATTTGGCTAAGGCAGGTGGAGCCAGTCAGGTGCCAATTACAAAAGCACTCCTCTTCAATGCAGCTAGTGCAAGATCCAGATATGAGGTTTACCTTGAAGAAGAGAAGAAAAAAAAGAAAGTTAGTGTTAGATGAAATTGAAGAGCTGAAGTCAAAGAAGAAACGATTGGAACTTTGTGCAAAAGACCTGCTTAAATCTGCAGATAGGGCAGAGCAGAGTGAGAGCCTATCATTTCTGTCCAAAGCCAATGCTTTGCGCAGGTCAGCGACAAAAAAAGAGGCAGAAGCCATTACTCTAGAGTGCCAAATTGACCAGAAGCTCAAAGAAATAAAACAGTAATTGTGAATTGTGTGTTCATTCTCAGGAAAGTTGAACTTAAACACATGACACATGAAAAAATGTAGGGCATATTTGTTTATTAAAATCATATGGACTGTCAGTATCACAGATCATAGGCTGTCTTGTATTTTGTAAGTACACGTCTCACAATTCCTTTTTTTTATGCCGGTGTTTTTATGTGATAAGTATTCTATGTAGAATTGTTCGTTTCTTGTGTGTGTAAGATGGTCTTGAAAATGTTTAGGAAGCCATGGAAAAAGTATGGAAAAAGTATGGAATTTTGTTTTCCCAAATTTGTGGGAACCCTGTGATATATACACTCGTCCCTTCTCGTGTGGTTTCATTTTACGCGGGGAATCTTTTTCATTGTGTGTGGTTTCTGAGTATCACGTAGTGGTTACGTTGGACATCGCACGCAGTGTCACCAAGAAAACTGACTCTTTACGGAAAGATTCTTCATGTTTATATAATATTTTATGTTTTTTAGTTATTAGGATAAGTTTAATTCGACTGTGGTGCCTATTTTAATGAAAATAGATCTCCGGCTAGTCCAACGTAATTAGAAGCCAAGAAACCATTATTTTTTGTCGTTCTTGTTACGATGGATGATGAGATCCGTTCAAAATTTGTTAATGAATAAATAAAAATGATCTTTGAAACAGCAGTGACAAGTAAACTTATTTAAATTTATTATTTGACTTGATTTGGATACGCTAAGTTTGATAAATATTATTTAGCCGAATATAATTTATCGTCAAGCTTAATTTGGTTTCCGTGTTACATTGAACTTTTTTTTTTTTTAAAATAAGAACCAGATTTTTTTTAATAGAGACCTGTAAGATCTCACTTTTATTTTGTGATTATGTTATAATATTATACACAATTTGTATGTGCAGTAGCTGTTTCAGGTTGTTTCATTTTAAGTATAAAAGAACTTTTAACGATTAAAATTTGTCGAAAATTGACTGACTTGATAACGTATCAATAGATAAGCTTCTTTACTAATGTAAACATTTCTTTTTAATCTTATATCTGTTTGATAGCAAATCTCTTTATAAATAAATATTCTTTGCCAACTTTATATATATATTGTTGGTTTTTAAGTACTATTTGGTTTCCGTGTTACATTGGACATTTCGTTGAGTGTGTACACTAAAGGTCTGACTACATGCATATAAGGTCAAAACTTATCTTCTAACCTGCATGGCATGATCACACACATACATATCTTTCAAATAAACCACACAATGTATGTATTTGACAACTTTTTGGGGGGGGGGGGGCACGCATGTCACAAAAAGTGAACCAGCTTTGTAGACAGACCCAGCAATTTAATCTGTAAGCCTTTGATTTCAAGTGTTTGGTTCCATGACACATAATGGAAACATGAAGTGTTATATTGATTTTAAATTATTTTATTTTGCAGGCTCAGTTCTATATTTTTGAGAAGGTGAAGTCTGAGATGAGACTGGCTGCTCAGGATGAGGTGCACCTGCGCTCTGAGGTGGTGGTGCCAAAGGCCACCATCGGGCGCATCATTGGAAAGGGTGGACAGAATGTTAGTAGTGCCATTAGTTTCTCATGTCGGATAGCTATCTTAATCCTGTATTTGCCTGCAGTATTCAGGGTTTGTAATTTTCTGCGGTTCAGCGAATTTCCCTGCACTACCAGCACCTAGGCGGCCCCTGGACCCAGGCCAATTTTATCTTTTTAAACTCGAGGCCATTACATGCCCTGAATATTGTTTGACATTGAACTTGCATGCACCCATTCCTGTTTAAAGAATAGATGAGAAAGAAGACACTGGGTGAAAATGCCTGTGTGGGGAATAATGGCAGAGATGCCAACCCTCACGGTTTCGCCATATTATTTTCCGGTGGCAAATTTTTTTTGTACGGATGTTTGCTGAAGTCTTTTTTTTTTCGGCGAGAATTTTTACAAGAATATATATTTGCAGCTGATGATTATGGCAAAAGGACTGTTACACGTTTCAGACTGATTACACTTAGGCACTATCACAGTATAAAATAATGCAGCATATTATATAAAAATATAAGGTAATAAATCTATCTGATAGCATTGAAGCTTGCTTTAGTTTAACTTATTGCATATCGTATGGAAACTTCAAATTGAGGGTAGGCATGCCTGTGCCGGTCGGCAAATCAGAACACGCTGTTTACTATGTCACAAAAAGTGTAACGGAAACTGCTAATCGTTACGTCATTCATCACCAATTTTCTATTCTTTGACATGGTTTATCGATCCGTCCTTTACTTCAAAATGAACGATCTTTCACCATTGACTCCTTCAGTTATGGACTTTATTTTTTATTTTTAATAAGAAATCTTAATCCTGGACTTTTGCTCCCTTTTGTCTATGGACAAAATTTTAAATCTGACAATTTATAAATTTCTTATGGATAGATTTGTCTGCAGGTTGGCATCTCTGTAATGAGCTGTGGTGTTCATTTGGGTGTTACAAGAAAGTTGACGCGAGGCGAGTTGGGAGGAGTAAAATTAAACTTGCAGTTTTGACTCGCATGCGTGCAGCAATGTGGATCTTTTTCACCTCTCTAATTTCATACTCTATTCTTTGTTTTTACTTCCAAAAAAAGGGGTCACAATTTTAACACTTGTATGCCATGAGTAGGTACCGGCAGGGTAAAATTTGGTTTTAAGTTTTCACACAAGTGAATGGTACAGAGTTATAGATTGGGGTAGAAATAAGAAAACAAAAAAAAATTATGGGTCTATCTCAATTAGAACCAGAGAAACAGCTATTTTCGTAACGAGTTTTTGTACCGCGAATTGCGTAATTTTGCCAAAATTGATATTTTGCAAAGTTTAGATGTTCATAACTTAAAAATTATAAAGCCCATGAGCCTAATTTTTGGAGTAAGCAGAGTCCTGGTAGTGACAAAATAGCCTATTTTTTTTGGGACCTGGCAGTTGTCAATAGAATTAACTGCTGAACTCCAAAAATGCCCCCCCCAAAAAATTTTCCCCGTGGAAAGATTCAGAAGCAAATAGCTAATAACTTCAAACGCATGCTATTTGATCATTTTATATCCGATTTCATTGATTTAAACTGCATTTGTCTTGTTATATAGAGATCTTTTAATTGATATGTATGAAGGTACAGTGAAAATTAAAATAGATTTTTTTCTTTTTGTACCCCCCTCCTTCCCTTGCAAGACCCCCACCTCCGCGTGAAATTTGTTCTTATGCGTATGTTGGCAACTATTATTTAACATATTTTCTGAGATGTGATACATAATAGTGCAGACAACAGTTTGTGGACCTTAACTAGCAGTAGCATTTACAAAGGAGTCCAACTTCTCCTTGCCATTTGGTCTTTTAATGGACTTCTGCAGGGAACAGTACTTCTCATAGATTTTATCCATGCTTTTCTTGTCTAGCTGCTTGGCATTGGCTCCTAGGAAAGTCAGGACAGGCTGGCAGATGGTGTAGGATTAGTCTCAGTCTTCACAAACCTCACAAGATCCACAACAACTCCAGCCTACAACAATGAATATGAAAGGAAAAAATAAGTGCAAGTGCAACAATGCTGATCTCAACACATGACATTTATGATAAAATACTTGAGATCCATCATCCTGTAATAAACATGACATGTAACACGCATTTAAATTAATAATAATTACTAATAATAATTATTTTAACATATGTAAACAGTAACGTGAGTGCTAATAAAATTTTAAAACTAAAAAAGCAGTGCGTAGGCCTACCAATTCTAGTCTCTAGAAGAACAGCGTTTGTTGCTGAACGCTACTTTCGGTTTCTATAGGCCTACACGTATAAATATTACATCAATCATCGATAATCCCACAAGGAAACTACACAACTATGCGTGAATTATGGTTTTGCGAAACCTGAGAAAGAATTGTGTGACTATACGTAACGGCTAAATGTTTGCACTAAAATTAGCCGATGGTCGTATCTGAACCATCACTCGATGTTTGAACACTTCTAAGACTAATCTAACACTACTTCGGTCGAACTTTCAAAAAAAAAAAAACACGTTTCGAGGTATACATTAAACAAAACTATGGGCAATACTAATTTTATCTGAAAACCATCTGTAATTATCAAGTGTACTTACCAATTGATTATCCGATTTCGCGAAGAAATGGCGACAAACACACATCGTTAGAAGCTGACATTTTCAGATCGTCCGCCATGACAGTTCGGGTCAACCACAAAGCACGCTTGAATGGGTACTCGTCTTTTACTGGCTCGCGGGAACTCTGTATGGATCATGTCACTAAGTTGCGTACACCATTGAAAAGGTCGAAAACCCAGCTTTCCAGCGCATATATTAATGTTGGCATTTTTTCCAACCGATTAAAAGATATTTGCAGTTGAAGTCGTTCCTAAACTTTGACTGTGAATTTCAACGAGAAAAAAAAATGACTAAAACAATATTTATACGAAACGAATCGTTGGCTTTTCGTCTTTTAACCTGACCTAATTTGCATATTATGAATGAACTATACAGCCCGCGAGCAGACGTTTCGTGAGGTGTGTGTGTTTGTCGCTCGCGCTGCCTTCATAGGCAGGTTGAAAATGGCGATGTGCGGAGCAGCTTTTCGCTGCCGATTGCGATCGTTCTCCCTTCTCCCTCAACACAACCCATCAACAAGAACACACAAAAAGTAGATAAGTAAAACGTTCGGGTTTTATTCTTTCTTATTCACAGTTTTTTTTTACAAAAATTGAATTAAATCGCAACACAAAAATTAATTCAAAATATGCCATTTTCACCACATCTAGACCTTTCACACATAGGGAAAGAGAGGCTGCCGGTACCTACCATGAGAGGGAGCAAATATGCTGTTAACCCTTTTTTGGGCACATGTTTGTCTATTTTTTTAGCTCTAAACAGGCAAGAAATTTTAGAATTTGAGATATTTCGGGGTTAGTAAAAACACCACATCTTAGGTATTAGTGCATTGATTTAAATGAAATAAAATGCAAAATGAACAGAAATAAATTCTGATTTGATTATCTACCTTTTTATGCTTCTCTTGTTATGTCTTGTTTTTTTTTATTACTCCATGTTTACAAAAAAAAGTTTTAAAAAGTCCAAACAAGCCTCCTCCTTTTCTTTACTTCCCTGCCCATCTGAAAGATCGGATGCACTAATGTCGGTATCGATCTCTTCCTCCGAAGTCCATTTCTCTCACTTTAATGTCTGATAAATGGAAGCCTGTAAACTCTCCTTCATCAGTCGAAGAATCCAAACCATCCATTTCAGACACTCATACACAAAAAATTGAAAAAAAAAATTGAAAAAACGAACGCTTCAAAGAGAAAATTTGTGGAAATGCAGTTGATTGTTTTCACAACAGAATAAACCGGAAGTCAATTGCCGGAAGTCTCGCAATCTTTCAACGCGATAATATAACCAGTGGTTGATAAGGACGCTTTTGGGCGTTTTGCCTGTTTAGCCCCGTCGGCCGCTATGCCCGGTAGAGGGTTAAAACAGCATTTTCTTTTAGCGTCTCCCTGAGTAGTCCCTGCACCCCATTGAAACCTTGACGGCCTATGGACCCCGGCCATATTTCAGTGTTTTTCTCTTAAGACTTATTCTCCAGCCTGTTTTATATATGTTCTGTTTTTGCATTGATATTGGAGGTCAAGGTCATTTTAGGCCTTGCAGAAATGTACAAAATATTGGTCATCGTACAGTGGAATGGCCGTTTATTTAACCCATAGTATGCAACATTGGGTTCCTTTGATCAGACATGCATGAGGGTCAAGATCACTGAAGGTAAGGTTATCCCAAGGGATGATACAAATGTTGCTGTACTTTATTTGATAGTACGTGAGTATATTTGGAGCCGGAGGTCAATGTTATCTCTAGATCAAGAGCATGAAAGATCAAAGTCGGTATTACTTTGCATTATAAACCTTGATTTCTTTGTATTTCCTTCTGGGCATTCAGTTTTATTAAAATTTTGCGAGTTCCATAAGGAGCATGTGACAGGGTTTGTACGGTCATGGAATTTCAACATTGGTTTTCCAGACCGGAGGGAGTGTTGAGTGGTCACTGGTCTTGAAAAAATAACATTTGGACATGAAAAGTCATGAAGATCGAGATTTGTAAATCTATATGAACCCTGACTGATGTGAGTCGTATGGGCTTTACCCTTCTAGTTTTTTTTGTTTTTTTTTAGGCATAATGCAACTTTTGCTTTAGATATTTGATTATACACGAATAAAAGGGCAAAAGCATCGAAAGTCAGTATTACTTTGCATTGTAATGCCACCTTTTCGTTTTGTTTTTTCAGGGCTCTCATTTTCATGTTGCAAATTCCATAAGAAAAGCATGAGTCGTATGGGCGTTGATCATCTAGTTTTCACAAGTTTTGCCCTCTTGCGGCGTTAACTGCTGTTAATTTTGCTAATCAGAGGAGTTGGGAATTGTGCGGTTGCTTGTGGCAGTAGTTCTTAACTCAAAATCTTTGTTGGCACAGGTGAAGGAAATGCAGCGTGTGAGTGGCGCCATCGTGCAGGTCCCTGAAGACCAAGGGGAGGTTGATGAGGTACCTGTGACAATCATTGGACATTTTTACGCCTGCCAGTCAGCCCAGCGTCGCATTCGCTCTCTGATGAACAACATCCAGGGCCTGCAGCAGCAGCCCCGCCGCTCAGCATCCGCTAGGCCTAATTCCCAGGCAAGCCAGCTTCAGATGAACGGAAACTAGATGGTGCAGATCTGCACCAAACACGAGGGGTGGAGACCCCCACCCCCTTAACCCTTTAACTGGCCACTTCACTTTATATTGAACTGTGCAGTGTGCTTGAAATGTAAAACTCTTCATGACATGTTACTTCCTGGCTGTTGGTACTTTAGCTACTTTTTTTTTGTGATCTAGGCTGTCCAGAGGAAGAAGGGCTCAAAGTTCATGTTATTATTTTTGTAGAGCCTTTTTCTTGCTGTGGGCAGTGCCAAAATATGTTTGTTGTGATACATCAATCCAGCCTAAAGTACCAAGAAGAGGCAGAATATGCCATGGAGGGAAGGAAGAAGTTTTGAGGTTGTGGGGGTGAGGAAACATCTCGCCCGCCACCTGGACATTGTACCAAAGAGCCTGCCAGCCTCCAGTCTCTGCTTTCTGCTTATACCCCCTCCTTCTCTTCAGCTTCTTTCCTCCCCCTTAGCCCCTTCTAGAATCACGGTTGAAACAAACACTTCCACTCCTCTCCGATACTGATGCTTGGCATAATTATTCTTGTACTTACATCTCGATTATACTCTTTGTACTTTTACAGTCCTTTTGGCTGTGATGGTACAGTTTGCCATAAAGCTCATGAAACGAGACTGCATGAATCGGTAAATTGCATCAGGTATCGGAGATGACTGGTAGAGCTATTCAGATACCTACCCGGTACATTCTTCTGCACTAGCATTTTTGCCTGTGTGGGAACTTAGGTACACTTTTCTAACCTTTTGTTTGGGCACCCTTTTTAGAAACCTGTTGACCTTCCTCTATGGCCACTCTCCTCTTTATTTCCTGCTGTAGTTACGCGAGAAACTTGAAGGCCCAAGGTACTTTGGCATGATAGACTGACGTACATTTCCCCGATGCTCTCATTTTCTCTATTTGCTATCATCATGTTAAAGACAACTTGTCTTTTCTCACTGTCAAATAGAGCGTTCAAAGTGGCAGGAAGAGAAAAGTCAGAAGCATGAAAGACCCGCCATCAAAATAGAAGACATTTTCAAAAGTAAACAATGGTCCCTTGTTTGTTTCCCTGTTGAAGCCAGGTATTCTTTCCTTCTGAGACTGGTGGCAGCTAATGTGATAACCAGTTCCACAAGGAATATCCTTTCCTTTCTTGTGGATTGTATTATGATTGGATTTGATGACATACAGAGTGAACAAAACGTGGGGCTTCAGAGGCCATTGTTGAATGCATGATCATGGTCTTTTTTTTTGCACAGATGATGGTTGAGAGAGTTTATTTTTTGATTCATGTTGATGGAGGGAGGATTTTTTTTTTCCAATGTTTTGTTGAAAATGTTTATATAAAGTGGGATACGCTTTTGTTCCCACTTATGTTTATTATTATTAATATTAACTGGAAAAAAAGTTGCTGAACAGTCTGTTAACACTCTTCTTCAGTTTAGCAGTCAAAACTCTGGATTACGAGTCAAAATGGGAAAGTCCAGAGCAAGGTTTGACGCAGATGTTTTTTGTTTTTTCATTAGCAGTATCGGAGGAGACAACTAGTCACTGTGTCACTCCGGCTGACCGATACGGCTATTGGCAAGTTATTCTTTGGTCTTTTTTTCCTCCACTCTTAAGTTTAACTCTTTGATACACTTGTTCCATCAGCCATATTAGACAGCGTGCTTTGCCTGAGCACAAACACGTTGAGCTCCGGGAGAAAATGAAAACACAGTGACAGGTGACACTGTTTGGATGCTTTTCAGTTCTTTTAGAAAAACAAAAACACTCGCATGAAGGCCCTTGTGGTTTATCGCGTGAGCGTGTACAGAATTATATTCTGACTTGCATTTGGCATTGTTCCAGTTCATCATTTGGTATAGATTTCAATTTAATTTTTTTCAAATTCTGTCTGCTGTTAAGTTTTCTTGCTCTTGAACAGAACTTGGAATCAAGTTTTAAGTTCTTAGAGTGTGTTATTGCATTGTACTGCTTCCTTTTTTTATAACTAAAACAACTGTACATTATAGATTTGAAGTGTTCCTTTCAGCTAAAAGTTTTTGTGGATCAGTTTTCGTTTTCATCTTTGTTTGAGCCAAGTCTTGGATCAATGAATTTGTACTCCACCCTGATGTACTTCTGTTTTGATGCACAGCTGTGCATTCAGTTGGCGTTCTTGGAATATGTTCACTTACCTGTGTGAATTTTATGTTCTTTGGAGATTTGTTAGAAATGTTTCCAAGAACTTCTTGACTAGGACTCGGCACGATTTGGGTTGTGCTTTGATTTGTGGAGTTTCATCAGATTTCAGTGGTTTCTTGAATTGTTTAATTGATCTTTTCATCTTTGCTAATTTGTTCTTGTTCACTTTTTCATCAAAAAGTTGACAGTTTTCATGTTGAAGTCTCCTAAAGTTGATAAGTTTTTCTCCAATTGATTTGACTTGGTACATTAGATTTTAAAGTTGATGATTTGTATTTGACCTATGTTAACCTGCATTGTCCACTGACACTGGTGTAGGATATTCCAGGCTTGGCTCAAATGTGGACAACTTCACAGTGTTGGATCCAGAAAGTCGCACTGTAGAACAAATCATTCACATTGTAGTTTTTTCTTTCACTAAATTACATTTTTTGTTTCATTGTACATGGCTATAATAAGAAGCAGAGGAATAAACTCCGACATTTTTTAGAAGATTAAATTTAATTGGCATTGGCATTGCGTTCTGAAATTCACAGCTTGGTTATTGGTTGATTATTCCACTGCTTGCTTACCTTTTCTTAACTTTAAACGTTTGGCTTTTCTGTTTTACAAGTTTGATCAGTATTGCATGTACCAGTGTTTAACACATAACGATTACAAGTAAAACTCGCCACCATACACAATAACTAAAAATATGGTAGTCAAGTTGAGATAAATGCTTGTACTTGTGAAACTTGTAACAAATCTGTTTCTGTGCTTCGTGGCACAGGCAAACGAGCTTGATGCAATACATGGTCTCCTTGCTACCATCCCAAAAATAAATTCTAGTTTGAACAAAAAGTTGCGTTAAGTTTTTGTTTTGTTCTAGGCAAGTCTGTATCAAATTCACCCTCGTTGGGGTGCCGGGGGTTTCTGTATAAATAGTATCCCCACTTTCTGGAAATTTAGTGCTTTAAATTCCCACTGTCGCTGTCTTTCTCATTCCTGCTCTGTTCTATCAATCTGATATACTATCTTCTTCTTAGCTAGACCAGTCATCTACCGTTTTTCTTGAAAACTCTTCCGGGACAAGGCTCCTTTATTTGTGTATGAGGTCTGTTGGATCAGCTTGGGAATATAGGACGGTTTCTGCCAGGTGGTCACTAGGGCTTCCTATGATGTTATTATTTAACAATGTAGGCATTTTATATGTATGCGTTTTGTTGATAATTTATGATGTTTGTATTCTATTTTGTTTTGGGTGAATGTTTGTATTCTATTTTGTTTTTGTAAACGGGGGTTCACCCCCGTTGGGGTGGCCGGTGGAGGGCATTCAATTTTCCCACTGGGGTTGTTTCAGCAGATCTTTTATGCGGATCGGGGGTTGTCCGGTCCTGATTTGGCTCGGAAGAGTCCGCTGGACCTAAAGCAACAATAAATCAATCAATAAAAACCCCCGTTGGGGTGCCGGGGGTTTTAGTATAAATAGTATCCCCACTTTCTGGAAATTTAGTGCTTTAAATTCCCACTGTCGCTGTCTTTTTTCATTTGCTCTTTCTCATTCCTGCTCTGTTCTATCAATCTGCTATACTATCTTCTTCTTCGCTGGACCAGTCGCCTACCTTTTTTCTTGAAAACTCTTCCGGGACAAGACCCCTTATTTGTGTGTGAGGTCTGTTGGATCAGCTAGGGAATATTGGACGCTTTCTGCCAGGTGGTCACTAGGGCTTTCTATATTATTTAGCAATGTAGGCATTTTATATGTATGTGTTTTGTTGATAATTTATAATGTTTGTATTCAATTTTGTTTTTGTAAACGGGGGTTCGATAAATTAAGAGTGCAGCCTCAGCGTCCCCTGCGTGGGATGTCTTTATTGTAAAGTGACTGGCTGGTGGAGAGCTTTCAGTTTTACCACTAGGGGTGTTTCAGCAGATCTTTTATGCGGATCAGGGGTTGTCCGGTCTTGATTTGGCTCGGAAGAGTCCGCTGGACCTAAAGCAATAATAATGTAATGTAAACGGGGGTTCTTTAAATTAGAGTACAGCCTCGGCGTCCCCTGCGTGGGATGTCTTTATTGTAAAGTGACTGGCTGGTGGAGAGCTTTCAGTTTTACCACTAGGGGTGTTTCAGCAGATCTTTTATGCGGATCAGGGGTTGTCCGGTCCTGATTTGACTCGGAAGAGTCCGCTGGACCTAAAGCAATAATAATGTAATGTATCAAATTCTGTGATTTCTAGAATTTGTGCATGAACTGAACTGTACTATCTCCATACTGTAAAGTTTTGCACACGCATTTTTTTTCTTTATTGTGCGAGTGTAAAAATAGTCAGTTAACCATTTGAAAATCAACAGAAATCTTATAAACACAATTATGCATCAACGTAAATATTTTATGCGCATGACACTATAAAAATTCTAGTGTACACAAATCAAAAGATGGATCTTACATTCTCTGGACTGTTGAGGGCCACAAGTTTTGACATAACATTGCTACACTAGCAGGACTATACAGTATGATGGAAAAGGCAAACTCAACTTGAAACGTATTCAAATAAACACTTTACAAACTTAATTGGAACTTTATCATGCATACATGAGCCAAACAATGCCCAAGTCTGTCAAAAGTTTGCCATCAAGCGAAGAGAAATTTGCAAAGCAGTCAAAGATATATTTAACATTGCACTTTTCACACAGTCTTACATTTCACAAGTATTGATGATTTGAAAAATTCATGGCACACGCCACAGTGAACATTAACTCTTTGTCAACTTTGCTCCGTTTTGGGGCAATGAAAGCGGAAGATACAACAAGCTGTGGTTATGCACACATTTACTATGACCAGTAATGCAGCTGTAGACGTTGTGGGCAGATTGTTAAACATATCCGTGGGGACGAAAATCAATGATCCGTTCACCAAATGTAAGTAAAATTTAATGGGCAACCCTTTCTGTACTAGCCCTCCCCATTATCAAAGTTGATGAAAACGTTTTTGTATGATCATGCACTGTCTCTCGTGATTTCATTCAATATTTTATATGAAAGGTGTTTAGCTTCTAGTAAAAATTTTGTCTGAGTCACTAGAGTGTAAAATCACTTGCAGGTCAGCCATTGTTAAAGGGAGTCCTGATGTAATTTTTGTCAAACTTCCACACTAGATAGATTGAGTTGATTAATCCACATTATCGAGGTGAAAGCTCTGTAAGCAGCTTAAAGAGAAATTTGTTTCCTTGATAATGTAGCTTTGGGAGTCTTGCCAAAGCGCTCTTGATAAAACCGCCACAGCCAACATACTACAGCATGTTGGTTAGGCTCAGCTGAGATTATTTGTGTGTACCTACACAGGTCTTCTAAACGAGATAAACCATGTAGTGCTTCAACCAGATGATCTTTATAATGCTCCAACACAACATTTAGGTTTAAATTTCACAATCAGACACCAAACATGTATGAATATATAAGCAAATATCTCTTAGCACGAATTGGTGGAGGGGAGGGCGGGCATCTCAGATGCTCCTTCACCTTGGATAAAACAAGAAAATAAAGTGTCATGCAACAACTTCCAACCTGCTGGCTTTCTACTGTCAACAGAAGTTTGCAGAGCAGGTTTTGTTTGACCCCCACCCCCCCCTCCCCCCACCCTACCTCCCTCTCTCTTCCCTTCTGAATGTTGAACGTTTGCACACTACTACTTAATTTACGGATCCATTACTTCCATTGCCACGTGTATTGTTTATTTTTACGTTGTTGCACACGTGATCATAAAAACTGCAGCCCATAAATGAATTTGGTTCACCTGTGCATCCCTATGTCCAGTTAAACTATTTTCTAAATCTGCTACAGTCTGTTTTTGTTGTTTGTGCTTTTTTGCAAGGACAAAAAGAATGACCATGTCAGAAAACTAGGAATATGAATCAACATGACACAATCTCTTTTTTTGACTACCTTTACGACTACAATTCTGCCCAGGGAAGTTAGATGGAATTGGAGTGTGTAATAAAGGAAATATCCATCCACGCAAAAGATGGGCAGAATACAAAATTTGGGAGACATGAATGCAAATCGACAGGGAGAAAAAACTGAGAAACACATGGGTGGAAAAACTGACAAAAAAATAAATTAAAAAAAAAAAAGTTGAATACAAAATAAAAATAACTGATGACAAGCCATTCAAATGTATTTCCAGATACTCTTACAGATAGCTGAAATTCTGATTTCAACAATTTCAAAAGTGTAACTTTTTATTGCATTGCAGTGAGTCGGCTTTAAACTAAAGAAGTAAAACCAAATCATGTTGTCAGCATCGACAACTACCTTTCTGAACCGTCCATACTTGTCTTCTGTGTTCCCCAGGGGTCAGTTCTAGGTCCTGTTCTATTCATGATTTACACATCTCCTCTGTCTCAAATCATCCCAAACCATTAAAATTTCCACCATTTCTATGCAGATGATACACAGCTCAAAAACAGTGACACTCCTCAAAACCTTCCATCTATTATGACCTTCCGACAGCTTTAAAAACATTTCTAGCTGGATGACTGCCAACACGCTCCAACTCAATGCTAACAAAACTTAAGTTATGCTCACGGGTACCAAATACAACCTGTCTTCTTCCCCTGTAGACACTGTCACTCTTGGCCAAACCATTATTCCTATTTCATATTAACTTGGCGTCATCCTTGACAACACCCTCTCCATTTCAGAATTCCTCCGCAAAACCTGTCAAACATGCAACTTTCAGCTCCGCAGAGTAGGCCTTGTCTGCAAACATCTGACCACTAATGCTACAGCCAAACTCATTTCCTCTCTTGTCCTTTAACTCTCTTCTGACTGGACTCCCTTCCTCTTCTGTTCATCTGCTCCAACATGTTCAGAACTCAGCTGCTCGTCTGGTTCTCAAAATGAAGAAATCTGATCACAACACCTCCTACATTCTCTCCACTGGCTTTCTGTATCTCAGAGGACTACCTACAAAATCTGTACTTTCCGTTAAAAGCGTCCATGGATAAGCCCCTTCCTAACTCACCCAGAACATTCATTTCTACAAGCCATCTAGAAATCTCCGTTCTTTGACACCCTCCTGCTACAAATACCCTACAAATTCTCCTCTGCAGGCTGTCGATCCTTCTCAGTGCTTGGTCCTTTTAACTTGGAACTCCCTTCGTCCCTCTCTTCGCAGCTCTCCAAACATATCCACTTACAAGTCCAACTTGAAAACTCATCTCTTCCTTAAATCTCTCTGATCTCGCCTCCCATCACCATCATCATTTCTTCTTTTCTGATTCAGACCACCGCCATCACACCGCACACCCCCAGCCCATTCACTCCTTTGCTGCTCTCCTCCTTACCCTCTCTCCCCTGTCTTGTATAGTTTACTTGTAAATATTCTTTCTTGTATTATGTCAATGCATAATTTATTAGTGTCTCATTTGTGTATGTTGGTATAGATCGCCACGCTTTGAGCCTAAATGATTTGGGGAAAGGCGCTTATAGCATCCTGTATTATTATTATTTTTTAACTTCTTTTCGTATGCGTTTCGATGTTAACGTTAAGTATAAATGCGTGAGAACTGCGCTCTGAACTGATGTCATTGGTAAAAATTGCTATATAAATACCTTATTATTATTATTAAAATGTGTTTATAATACAGCTGATCTCAGCTACCCTCACCTTTGAGAAAACGCAAAGGTCAAGAACACAAATGGCTAAGTGGGGATTAAAGATCTGCATAGTATCAATTACCAAATCAATTACCAAAATCAATTAAGTCATTCTTGAGATTGTGGAAAAATCTGTTTTGAACATAAAGTTACATTTTATGACTGACCAACAACTGGGTTGCCAATGACTGACTGACCATAAGTTGAAATAACTATACACCAAAAATTAACATAGGTTCAGCCATTCTTGATATATTGAGCAACAAAGTGAACCCAAAGATCTTGACCTTTGAGTAGAGCAAATATGATAGCATGGGAAGCTGGCCACTAACCAAGGTCATGATCTAATGAAGTTTGGTCAGAATCTGTACAGTGGTTGTTGAGAGATGGAGGGCAAAAGACCGTCTGGTTTCTGGCTTGTTCTGATCCCTGACTATTTCAAAACACTTCCAGATGTGGAAATACAAAAAGTATCCAAATGAGACAGGCTATCACAGATAATCATGTTGACAAATTAGTTTTTAAACAGCACACATACCGCAGAACAAAATAGTTCTAAACATTTACTTCCCTCTGAGATTGAGCCATGCAAGAAAGGAACTTATTTGCTTGGGAGAGTGATTTAACTTAATATGTATTCTCCACATCAGAATAAAACACTGGGTCTTGACACAACTTATAATATCTTCCAACTAATAGAAAACAAAAAACATTGAGCCTCCTCACGCAAACCAAACACTACTGCTGCTACAACCATTTTACCGTGTGAAGCAAAGCGAATCACTGTGAGCAAATCAAATGTTTAACATGAACAGTACCACTAAGTCTGCAAACAATAGCAATGGAAACTTACAGTTGTAGACAAGTACGTTTTGCTCAGCATGGTACATACATGTATTTATGCCATGAACAACAGGCGAAGACGGAACATGTTTATCAACCAAATTAGTGGCGAAAACAGTGTCACAACGTCAATGAGATTTGGATAAGATAGAAAGTAAATAAATAAACAAATATAGAACATGAATCAATAACTGAGTGAATGAATAAAATATTAAACAGTAATTAAATTAATAAAAAATGACATACATATTTAATGAAACAAAATCAAATAAGAGACGAATCATGTTTATCATTTTGCTGCCTTCAAATCACAAAACGTGCACATGTGCAAATTGGCTTCTAATGGTATTGGCTTTGTGGGAAATTTACATGAGTTAGGTCTTTTTCAACTGTTTTTTTTACATATTCACACACACGAAATCCAAAGGTCACATTTAGAGGCACATAGATGCAAACCTATTAATTATCCAAAGAAATAAAAGATGTAAAATAACTATTTACATTCTTTCCGAATAATTAATCGATGCCACAGATATATGCAAAAGAACAAAACAATAATCTAATAGCTCTTGTTCTCCTTGTCCGATCCGAGACTATTTATAAACATCTCATTAATGATGAAGCAAACAAAACACTTTTCTAATCAAGGACATCAGTTTGAAAGCATGGATGAAATTAAGCAATTAGACAAATATAGTGTATATCTTGTGTTCTTATTATTTGATGCCTTTCTAGTTCATTAAAATGAGCGAGGCCATTTATTCAAAGTTTTACACTAGATAGTATAATCATGAAAAAAGTGTATTAATCCACATTATTGAAGTGAAATCTCTCCTATAAACATATGAACAAAAGACAACAAGTGGAGTTCCAAAATGAGGTCCAAGTACTTCAAAGGCAAGGAGTGCCCAACATAGCATCACACTGGACAACAGGCACTAAGTTGGTGGCTCTAAGCCATAGCCATGCCTTCAAGCTTGTGTTGTCAGAGAGAGTGTGTGCGTGTGGTTGTGTATTCTGTTACCACCTGTTTTTCAATGTGTGTACTTTTAGCAAATAACCCTTTCATTTCCAGCTGTCTATCACAGACATTCCCAGCGCCAGCTGTCTAGAACCACATACATTGGCCATGAGAGGGTTAAAATGGTGCGGCGTAATCACGTTCTGCGTTCAGCAGCTGCTATTTTAGAATGCTTAGCGTTAAGTTTAAGTTTTGCAAATTTTAGACACAACAAATATTTGAATATATCAGCAAATAGTCATCCTTTAGCATGAATTAGACATTTATATATTAGTATTTTGGTTGTTTGATTTTTATCTAGGACTAAGACTCATGTTAACTTCAATTAAAAACTAAATTGCCTCTCGTACATCATAAAAAGCAAGAACTTGTTCTCAATCTTGACATGCATATTAATACAGCATTCTACAAGCAAAAAATGGTATAAACAAGGTACAAAAGGTAACACCCGTGTTTATATGGTTGTCATCAGAGACATTGGACACTTAAATTCATGCTAAATAACAAGTATGTAAACTTAAAAAGAAAATGTACATATGCATACATATGTGTATAAAAAGGCACATTGTCAAATGCATCAATAACCATGACACTGAATGTAGAAAAGAATGTAAAACAAAATTGTTACACAATACACAAAAGGTCCTAAACTTTCACGATGTTGGTGTGGTCTAAGGCAGGACTAACTTGCCTTGTCCATAGGCTAGAAACCAATGGCACCTGACAGATGTGGGATTGGTCCCGCCTCTGGGCGTTATGTTTCTCCAAATATTATTTACTTTTGACTCGGGCAACTTCTCTGGGGTTTTATCCGGGTACTCCGGTTTGCTCCCCCAGCAAAATTTCAAAAACACAACAGATAGTTCAGGTTAGGGTGCACCACAAGCTGCGACTACGCCTTCCTCAGGGGAGGCGACCCAGAATATCCCAATAAAAAGGGACAATAAAGTGTTTAAAAAAAAAGTAGTAGTAAAACATAATAAACCAAATCATATAAATGTATAGTTTAATTGAATATGAAAGTTCTACATTGTATATGGCTCTAATTGTGGAAAATGAATCACACACCATTACAATATATATGCCATTCACCATTTGCTGATAAATAAATAAATAAAAATTATCATACTATGCACAACGTACTTTATAAAAAGCACATGAAACCTTTTAAATATTGTTCAGTCATTTGCACTGACAGTTCGCAATATAAACAATGTTGTAAAAACAAAACAGTAAAACTGTTGAATTTTCCTACACTCAACTGCCTGATATAAATAATGTAATTCGGTAAGAAACAATGACTCAGCCATTTCAAATTTAAAAAATATTAGAATACAAAATTGCCATGGGGGGTTCAGAATTTGAAGAAAATAAGTTTACAGCAGATACATTACCTCAAAAATTACATAAAACTTATGTACTATATTTGTGTACATGTATTGTAATAAAATACCAATACAGCATAAAAGCTAAGCTGATTACATAAATTGTTACAAAAAATACATATCATTATGCATTAACATCAGTTAGTCTGGTCATCAAAAATAAAAATGTATAAAATGGTAAATGAGCAAGTGAATGACGACTTTGCTGATAGCAAATGGACATCTTATACAAATACACGACCTTATACAAAATACACTAACTTATACAGTGAAACCTCCAGTATAAGACCGTCCAAAATCTGAAGAAAAAAAAAAGTCTTATAATAAAGGTGGTCTTATACCGAAAATAGGGGAGGATAGAGAAGGGGTGGGGGGGTGGGGGTGGTAAGGGATGTCAGGGTCGGAGGGGTATGTAGTCATAATTTTTTATCCTTTAAGATAAACTGAATTTGGGTATTCCCAACATCTAAACTTCTATCCATAGACAAACAACTCTCCCCCTTTTGACTTCTTTCAATCACTTTCATTCTCTCTGCCAAACTCAAAACTTTCCTCTTGCCTGACGCAATTTTGACAAGCCAGTGTAGATGAGTAATGTCCCTTACTTGTGAACTGAAAATAGCAGACAACAGCAGGCGTACACTAACATGAGATAAAAAAACGAAAGGTCCAGTCAATAAATTAACATATATCTTTTAAATTGCCTAAGACGGTCGTATAAAGGGCTTAAGACATGGTCGCTGGTCGTATAAATGAGGTTGTCGCATACCAGAGGTAATTTATTATTGGAAGTAAATTTGTCAGAAGTTTTCAGGTCACATAACCGAGGGAGTCGTATACAAGAGAGACGAATACCGGAGGTTCCACTGTACAAAATACACTTCCTTAAACTTAAGCCTTTTGTCCAGGCTACATTTGAGTTGCTTCAGTTATATTTTCTTTCATTAACATTTGCAACTATCTTTCAGTTAAATGTGCGTTAGTAAACCTTCCAGGCAAAGTGTATTTTTGTAGACTACTGCTTGAAACCTGCTTGTCCATACTGCTAAAACCAACTGTATTTTAAATGTCTACTGTTCTAGTTTTCTAAAATTTTTAGCCTAAACAGAAAAATAGGAAACTGTTGCGCCGTTGTGCTTCTTAAAATTAACATAATGAAACCATGAAAGTATTGATGAGCATCTTTAAATGCAGCTAGAGTGTGAAAGTACAATTTTGTATTTAGGATGCTGACTGATGCAGTCATAGATCTATAACGATAAATAAGTTCTACTGCAAATTCAAAGGGTTACTGAAAAATGCCACATGAAAAGTTGATGGATGAATGGATTTTTCATGGTTAAACTGAATGAGGAATGGAATGGAATGAGTTGGGGCCAATGAAGTGTATAAAATAAAATGAACAATGCATGCAGCAGAGCTATGCACTTTTAGTTCTTCACACAGTGCAAGTGTAATCAAATTGTTGAAAATTGTTTTCACAGATCTCTCAGAGTAAACCTTTCAAGTTAATAACATTGCTGGCAAATGAAGGATACATAAAACTGCACAAAGTGTTTTAGAACATATGGACTGCAGCAACATAAAGGGACATCAAACTTTACGAAGTATTATCACGGATGAGTGGATTCCTCAGGATTCAGAAGGCTAACTTTATTATCATAAGTTGTTGCTTGATCGATCCACAACTACAATGGAGCAAGTTCAGAAATGGAGCAAAATGCACAAAATGTAAATGTCAATGATTTATTTTCATTCATTAAGATGATAATAGACGATGGGTGTGTATGGACTTGCTGCTGAAATGGTCTGTTGAATATGAGTTGCATATTTGCCAGGAGCTACAAGATAGTGCATTTCTTCTTCTTCCCCACACGTTTTTGACGATTGTTCTTCAGATGCGCTGGTTGAGCTCTGAGTGAAAACAAAACGAAAATCAAACATTACCAATCCATTTCAAAAGTAAAACCTGAACGTAACATGCATTTGAAGTATATGGAAATGCTGTAAATGCCAGGATAACAGGAGACATACTGGAACATTTAGCTCCGTGTCATTGTATACCGACAAAGGGTCAAAAGAATACATGTGTATTTAAACAAAACTCTGCCGTAAGACAAGTTATCTACTTACATGCATCTTTCTAACAAAAAGAAGAAGAGCCTGAATGCAAGACAAACAAATGTATTTTCACACATCTACACACCACGCAAATCTGTATAACAAATTGGTGATATGTCCTAATCAGTTTTGCTCACACACAAGCAAAATAACAGCAAAAAGTAAAAACTAGCATCTTATGAAGTGTTAATTTTTGTGGATTACACACACAAAATATAAATGGTTGCATACTTTAAAAAAAAAGTTATGTTTCAAAACTGCATGTATAAGTTTTACCCAGTTATTTGTAAAACTTTTTAATCTAGAAGTAGAATTGTTTTTGTAAATGTTTATGATTGCGAGCCACCTTTGCCTGGCAAATTGTAACTCCGTGCAGTAAAAGGGTTAAGAAGCAATAATGAACAATTAATAACTTTTGGAACAATATGCAAGGTAACAATTATCCATCTTGCAATTTGCCATCTTAAGATACAACTAATAACACAAAATGTGTGTAAAAATTATCTATTTGAGTGACTAACATTGGAGAATGTATAAATATAATTGCTCTAAAAGGCTGAGTAGTAATTAAAGTACATGCTAGTAAAAATAATCAAAAGTCTTTTTTTAGAGAGAGGTGTGGGGGAGGGGTGGGGGCAGATGGGGAAGGGGGAGGGGAGTTGTGGGGGAAAAAAAAGCATTTTGAACAAAAGAATTAAGTCCTGAGCGATGGTCGGATTAAACAGCTGTACTGCCACTGAATGATTGGCCATGAGTTGAAGTGCCTTTAAACCAAAAATCACGAAATCTGGCTCAGCCAATTCTGAGATATAGGGCATAAACTGTTTAGCAGATTTGGTCAAATCAACGTGACCTTTAAAGTAAAGAAATGTGATGGCATGGGAAGCTGGCCGCTAACCCAGGTAATGTTCCTATGAAGTTTGAACAAATTCTATCAAGTGGTTCTTGAGATATGGTGTGCTCATTTTAATTCCTGACTTCTTCAAAGATACATCTGCAAAATATATATATTTTATTGAAAAGATGGGTTGAGGAGCATATATTTTTTCGAACATGTTCTCTATGCATTGTACTCACCGGATAACTCTGACAACTTGATGAAAGGCTAAATCCACATTCAGAGGTGGGTCTTTAGCACTTGTTTCAATGTAGGGTATCTGAAACAATCAACAACAATCAGCTATTGTGGTGCCGGGGTTTTCTGTATAAATACTAAAATAGTATCCCCATTTTATGGAAATTGAGTGCTTTAAATTACCACTGTTTCTGTCATTCTTATTTGTTCTTTCTTGTTTCTAATCTGTTCTATCAAACTATCTTCTTTGCTAGACCAGTCACCTACCTTTTTTTCTTCAAAACTCTCCTAAAAGTCCTCATTTGTGTATGGGGTCTGTTGGGTCAGCTTGGGAATATTGATCACTTTCTGCCACGAGGGCTTATTATGGTATTATTATTTAGCAATGTAGGAATTTTATATGTATGTATTTTGTGAATATTTTAGTGATATTTGTATTGTATTTTGTTTTTGTAAATGGTGGTTCGATAAATTAGAGTACAGCCTCAGCGTCTCTCCCTAAAGGGATGCCTTTATTGTAAAGTCACCGGCTGATTGGGTGCCTTGAGTGTTAGCATTAGGGTTATTTCAGCAGATCTTTTATACGGATCAGGTTAGTTCATTATTATTAAAGAATCCAGCGGACAGCAAAGGGCCGACTCAGGACCACAACTTGGTTGAAGGAGGACTCACTCCTGATCCGTATAAAAGATCTGCTGAGACAACCCTTGTGGTAACATTGAATGTACTCCACCATCCGGCTACTTTACAATAAAGGCATCCCATGCAGTGGACGACGAGGCTTTACTCTAATTTATCACACCCCCGTTTACAAAAACAAAACAGAATATAAACATCATTATAAAATATTAAGAAAACACATACATACACAATGCCTACATTGTAAAATAATAACACCATAGAAAGCCCTAGTGACCATTTGGCAGAAAGAGTCCAATATTCCCAAGCTGACCCAACAGACCCATACATGAATGAGTTTTGTGATAGTTTTCAAGAAAAAAGGTAAGTGATTGATATAGTTACATTACATGATTATTGCTTTAGGTCCAGCGGACTCTTCCGAGCCAAATCAGGACCAGTACTAGTGAAGAAGATAGTAGATTGATAGAACAGATTAGGAACAAGAAAGAACAAATGAGAATGATATAAACAGTAGTAATTTAAAGCACTAAATTTCCACAAAGTGGTGATACTATTTTTCCCTGGCAACCTCATAGGGCTTACGGATCAAACGTGAGCCCTCTTTCAACCAAGTTAGGCTCCTGATTTGGCTCTTTGCTGGATCCTATATTTGGTAGAATAGTTATAGGTTGAAACCCCAAGCTGAACAAATCATAGCTGAAGAGCAAGCAGGATTCAGGGCAGGGCGAAGTACCACTGAACAGATTTTCAACTTCAGAATAATCTGCAAGAAATATCTACAGCACCAACAACATGTATATCATGTGTTCGTAGACTTCAAAAAGGCGTTTGACCGAGTCTGGCATGCAGCTCTGTGGGCAACCATGAGAGTGTACAACATCAGTCCTAAAATTATTGAAGTCATCAAAAGCCTGTATGACAAGGCTACCAGTGCAGTCCCCCACAACAGTGCCACCGGAAACTGGTTCAGAACAACAATCGGTGTGCTTTAGGGATGCCTACTCTCTTCAACACTCTTCAACATCTTCCTAAAGCGCATCATGTCAGATGCCCTTGCAGATCACAAAGGCATAGGGGGAAGAGCAATCTCCAACCTTCGTTTTGCAGATGACATTGATGGATTGGCTGGAGAGGAACAAGAACTTGAACAGCTGGTACAGAGAGGCTTGACATCACCTCCAGAGCCTATGGAATTGAAATAAGTGCAGAGAAAACCAAAATGATGACCAACAACACCAATGGCATCAACACGGACATCAAAGTCCAAGGCCAATCCCTCAACACAGTGCATGGCTTCAAATATTTAGGAGCCATTGTATCAGACAATGGGTCCCGACAGGAAGTCCTCTCCAGGATCGCACAAACAACTGCTGCCCTGGCGAGGTTGAAGCCGATTTGGAAAGACAGGATCATCAGTCTACATTCCAAGGTAAAGCTGCTGTTCTCCCTTGTCATCTCCATCTTCCTATATGCTTGCGAAACATGGACCCTCACAGCAGATCTACAACGAAGAATACAAAGCATGGAGATGATGTGCTACAGAAGACTTCTTGGCATTTCCTATACCTAGCACATCACCAACGACGAAGTCCAACAGACCATCACACAAGCCATTGCCTTGGACAACACGAGGACCTGCTCACAGTGGTGAAAAAACTGATACTCCGATGGTATGGCCACATCACCAGATCATTAGGTCTTGCAAAGAACATCCTGCAAGGCACAGTGCAAGGAGGTAGAAAAAGAGGGAGACCGAAAAATAGGTGGGAGGACAGCATTCGAGAATGGACTGGTTTGACACTGAGCGAAACAATCAGGGTTGCTGAGGACAGGGAAAGATGGAGTACGCTGGTTAAACGATCATCTGTGGTGCCCATACGACCTCCGAGTTACGGGATAGGATAGGATAGAATAGAATTACAAATAATAAATACAGTTTTTGTACATCACTTACAACAAAAACAATTGTGCAACTTGAAACCAAACAACCAAACAAAAGTTGGACAAAAAAAGGGTACAGTCTGTTAGTGTTACTCTAGAAATTGAAATGTGGAAAAAGAAAAAGAAGAAAAATAAAAACAAAAGCTCACCCTCAGTCTAGTAGCCAAATCGCGAACTTGCTCCTCTGACACTTTGCGTTGATGCACGAGATCTACTTTGTTGGCACACAGTATCATTGGGTAGGAATCTCTGCAATTTAATTTTTACATCGTTCATTACGTTTAAGTATAAGAGTGAGAACAGTCTTTTCTTGTAGTGAAGAACAGAGAGAGAGAGAGAGAGAGAGAGAGAGAGAGAGACAGAGAGACAGAGAAGAGAGAGAGACAGAGAGCGAGACAGATAAAGTAATGTGAACACAGAATGATCAATGTTGAAGATCAGGAGGAGGTGGGCTATGTGGGGGTTAGGGAATGGGGGATTGTTTTAGTAAGCCACTATTACTAGTGCAGTAATATATATAATAAGCCTGAACAACTTATCCTGCAACAAAACAATGATATAATTAAATACCATTTATGAAATAGTCAAACAACACCCACCTGTCTTTCACTCTAAGGATCTGTGTGTGGAAGTTCACCATGTTTTCAAAGCTCTGTCGATCTGTGACGGAGAAGACAAGAAGAAACCCATCGCCTTTTCTCATGTATTGCTCTCTCATGGCACTGAACTCTTCCTGGCCAGCTGTGTCTAGAACTGAATAAGTCAAAACAAAATTCATTTTAATAGGTCATTATTATATGAGAGAAAAATCACTGGATGTTTCTGTTGTTTGGTGTTGTCACGAAGAGAGGGGTTGGGGGATGGGGGTAAACTCTTAATCTCTCGCGCTGTATTACCTCCTTTGATAGGCTAATGGTGCGATGACATTCAAGAGATTAATGCTAGGCCAACTTAATAAGTGAGAGAGACAGACAGGGAATAGGCGAGATGGATAGTAGGGTTACACTAGTTAAGAAATTCAAATTCAAAGGCCAGACAGGATAATTGCAATTTCTATAACTATTCACTTTTATTAATTTGAAATGGGCAGTGTAGGTCAAATACTTCTAAAGTGAGTCACTGGAATAGCGTCTTTCAGTAAGGAGTAGTTCGGTGATATTCTGGGTAGTCAATATCGGGGGTACTAGAGCTACTGCAGACTGGTTTCATCACAGGGCGAGAGTGTATCTGTATGGTTTCAGGGGTCTCTCTGATAATCTGGCGAGTGGGGATTCTCGTAGGCTAATCACTTAGCTCGGTACTGCAGAGCGGCGATTGGTCCAGGATACTCTGGGTGGCTTGTTTACAACGGTGGCGTGGGTGCGATGATGCAGGTCAGTTGGTCACGCGGTGACGCATCGATCACGAGTGATTGTCTTGTGATATGGTACAGGGCTGGAATTCGGCTTTCGTAGCTAGCCGTCTGGAAAATGGCGAAGTCCCGAGTCACGCTTCTCATTGACCTCCTGGGTTGTCAGGGGCCTGCAGCGGGTCAGCGACTGGGAGATGATACAAGGCCGGGGTGATTCGCCCGGTACAGGAACCCGTCTGTAATGTAATACAGACTCTGTATCAGCGGGGGATCGGGATAGTGTGGATTCAGGGCCTGTGGTACAATCGCCCTTCTCAGAATTCAAATTGGTTGACCGGTCAAGGTTGAGCCAGTGCATATACCAACAGTCAAACAATGCAACTAGATTTACTGGGCCAAAGTGGAGTTTATTGGCAGCCGCTAGTATGTGATACCTTCGGCGCATTAGGATGGGGTTGGCAACAGGGCAAATATTTATACATTGGGAGCATGGTGGAAAGCAAATGTAAGGGTACAGGGCAAAGGGGTTGTAGTGGGGACTTTAATCTATGTGGAGGGACAGCATGACATGGGGTATTTACACATGGGGCTAACGGAGCATACAAGCATAAATCCAAACATGTCATGGGTCATATACAAGGTAGAAAATATGTGCAAGGGATAAATACAAGTCACAGCAACACATCAAGGCAAAACTATAAACATGAACATACATATCGACAGGACGCATGAACATGATGGGCGAACGACGGGTGATGGGTCTGCTATATGACAAAGAGTAAGTTCCCTCTCTTACCTTGGCTTAGACGGGTGGAAGCACACGGGTACTGTCGAAGCTCAGAGGTCACTCGGTGATGGAGACGTGTCTTCGGACAGGTTGTGACTTCAAGGCTGGAAGGCTTGGGACTGACACTATGTCAGGTTCTGTGGCAGGCTTTAAAGGCGATGCCCCGGGGGGCGGGGCTTAAGCGAATTGGCGAGCGAGCCTGCTAGAGATGGCTGGTTGGGTGGAAATGATGGCTGGCTGAGTGTGGGTGTGGAATGCTTGCAGCCTAGCTCAGAGGTGCTATTGCACGCCTTGTCACAGGTGTGTGGTTTTTATCTTCTCTTCTTCTTCATGAAAATGGAAATTTAAACACTTTTTGAAACACTTTCAAGTACTTTTTTTTCGTTATATAATATAAAATATAAATAAGGCCATGATGTATCTAATGTGATCACAACAGCAATTTTGTCAACCATTTACATTTTAGTTCTTAAATAAAATATTATATACTGTGGGGAAAAAAAAAACCAGTATCAGAAACACTTTCCTAATACCTCCCCTAACCATAACCATCCCACAAAATAGAAAGAAAAAAATGCATTTGGCTATTATATTATGTAATCACGATAAACAAGCTCTAAAATGATTGTAATCTTTGATTGTAATCTTTAAAATGAACACCAAAAATACTAAACACAGATGTGAAACAAAATACACAAAGGAGGTAGAAAATATTGACATACTTATATTTTTGACGTCAAACATTATGGCATAAACTGATAAAGGAACAGCATGGCCTTTCTGGAGAATCTAAGCTTCCTTTCTTTCAGCAAAGGATTCAGCATTAAAACATGCCTAAATGCAAACTGTTCCAGTCACTGAGTCAGATTCAAAAGATCCTCAATACTCATTATAATGGCAGGTAGTTTAATTGAATATGTTACAATCCTAAACTTAAAAGTAAAATAGTATTTTTATGAGCTGTGGTCTATTTACTATTATTAGTATTACTGGGTCTCCGACAGCAAAAACTGAGAAAATAAAAACTTACCGTCTAGAATGCACCATTGTCCATCTATCTCCACATATTGGATGTATGAATCTTCAATGGTGGGATCGTAATCCACAACAAACATCTTTTGAAAGAACTGGATGGTTAGTGCTGATTTGCCAACACCGCCATCTCCTACAACCACAAGTTTGTAAGTGGTGGCATTATCGTGCGGTGGTCTGTTTGCCATGATGCTGCTTCCTCAAAGAGCTGTCTTCAACACAAGTTATTATCTCTTCCTGTTTCAGTGATATAACCGTTGTTCCCCTTTGAAAAGGGAAGCACTTGTACAAAGAGCCAATTGTTGTTCTGGTTTTGGGTGGAGTTGAATCTGGTCTGCCAGTCTGGGAGGTCTGGCAGCAGACTGGATCTACACAAGCACCAAAACACTCGAGAATTTGTTGAGTTTCACTTCGCTGCCACTTGTATATGGATGGTAGTCATTTCCATAAATCCTACAAACTTCCCGACTACCCTGCTGGCTATCTGGATCACCTAAAAATGCATACAATTATTCAAAATTAATTATTTTAGTGTTCTCATCTGCTGGGAGCACTTGTTGGATTGTGCACGTATCCTTGACCTCATAGAGCATGTGTGCCTTCCGCTTCCGGGTACGAAAATTCCACTACTGTGAAATAATAGCACCATACACTGTGTTTGGTATTGGAGAACCAATAATGAAATGTTAGAGGGAAAAAAAGCATACACATTTTTTTTAATTTAAGCTAGAATGCCTGTTTAATTCTAGCTCTCACACCAACTGCTCAAATTAGAAGCAATCTCTCTCTCTTTCTTTCTCTCTCCCTCTCCCACTTCTCTCTCTCTCTCTCTCTCTCTCTCTCTCTCTCTCTCTCTCCGTCATCTTCTTTTTAATGCTTCCAGTTTTCTTTACAAAGATCACACATACATTCTACCAATATGTTTTACACTGCCGTGTGTAAAACAAAACGATCAGACCATAACTTAAATTCGTGGGGTTACAACCATTGAATGATTCATTTAGGCTTGGCTACGGTGACGTCTGCTGCAATTTATCAAAAGAGTCCATGACAAGTTGCGTCTTTCCTCTCAAAATAATATCAGCATTCCGAGGTTGTTCCGTGCATGTACTAACTGAAGGACACACATACATTAAAGTACTCATTTTCTTTTCTTTGGAAATGAGTTAATGCATGACTGTGTCGACAACAAAATATGTAGGCTGATGACTGACAGACACAATATTATATAGGCTATATAATTATAATATAATATTGAATACGACAATAAAATATGTAGGCTGATGACTGACAGCCACAATATTATATAACTATAATTACAATATAATATTGAATACCCAACCTCCAATCACCAACAATTACAATTTTGTGCAGCAGCAGCAAAAATAAAAACAAAAACTATCATCATAATTAGTAACAACAACAATCACAGCACGTTTATGCATTATTTATCGAGTTGCTGAGTTAAATAAATTACCAAATAAAACAGGATTAAAGTTCACAAAAACAACTAGACAGGCAACACCGACCTAATAAAATATAAGATAGCAGAATAAATAACTAATAAATAACCAAAATAAATAAATAAACAGATATAGCTATACTACAAGTTAACTATATATGTATTACTACACAGCAACATTATAGTCTAGTACCTTCAATTAGCAGAACTTCAGCAAAAACTTTTCGTAGCAATTTTTTTGGCTCTAGAGTTGCCTACGGGCCGCTGTGTATGCCGTAGTGTGATATGCGCAGAGAATAAAAAAAATAAACATTGCTGTTAGTACAGTCAAATTTGTGGCGTGCTCTAAAAATAGCTGCACCCTAAAATAAAAGGACAATGATTGGACGCTAAATATAGCAAATAGTATTGGTACATGTTAGCTTATTACTAGGTGGACAATTTATAGTCCTATATAATAGGTATGTGCGCGTCGTCCCCTATACGCTTTGGTGTTGGGGACGCAAATTTAATCCCAACCAACATAGTGCATTTTAGAATGGCGTGGTATTGGACGCAGTCAATCTTCAAAGAAAACAAACACACTAAATAAAATTCGATTTCCTTTCCGTTGTATTCTAATAGCGACTTGCCTTTGCATCACATGTTTGAGTGATGAATGTGTGTTTGTTGTGTTTGTCGGAGTGTGGGCAACATGTGAACATGTAGGCTATGTTGGTTACAGATCGCAGCGCTTTGAGTCTAATTTAGGAATAAGGCGCGTATAGCATCCATTATTGTTATAATTATTGTATACTGTGTACTTGCGAGTACCAATGCAAACCGCATACTCTAACTCATTGAGACGGCAAAAATTATGTTTTCATCTGCACAGTCAGACGAAAAGAACCCAACAAACTATTTTATTATACAATGCCCCACTTTGGTTCTCGAAACGAGAGAGAGAGAGAGAGAGAGAGAGAGAGAGAGAGAGAGAGAGATGATGATGATGATGATGATGATGACGATGATCGTAAGCCTTCCATGTATTACATGCTAAGTAATGAAATAAATTCTTGTTTGCTGACATACGGTTTGCAGGGTCCTTGCCGTGCTGTGAGAAGAGATTATAAAAACCCAGCAGCCTGTACAAGAAAGCCTTCGAGCGTGAATAGCTGCCATATTGATTGACTTAAAACTAATGATTTTTTTCCCCCCAAAGCTTTGAAATAGTCGGGGAATCAGAAAGAGCCAAATGGTCTTCTTTACAGAAAAAAAAAAAGAAAAAAGAAAAAAGAATACACACACGCACACAAAAACACGATACTGGTCGTAGGTCGTTGGACGCAATATCTGAAGAACCACTGACCGGATTTTGACCAAACTTCATAAGAACATTAGCCCTATCTATGGTAGTGGCCAGCCTCCGGTGCCACAACGTTTACACTATGGCAAAGGTCAAGGTCGTTGGGTTTATACTGTTGCTAAACACGTTTGGCTATATATATATATATATATATATATATATATATATATATATATATATATATATATATATATATATATATATATATATATATATATATATATAAACCACACACACATGTACACACACACCAAACCCACCCACCCACACACACACACACACACACACAAAGAAAAACAACAACAAAAACAAGGCTAAACCAATCTAGTTGATTTTTGTATCTCCAGACTTATCTGGAAATACTTTGAAATAGTTGGGTGGAATCAGAAGAGCTAAATGTCAATCTGTCGATCAGTCTATTTGTCGATCCGCTGGAAGCCACATATCAAGAACCACTGAACGGATTTTTATCAAATTTAATAAGAACATTACGTAGGTTAGTGACCTGCCTCCCATGCCATCATATTTGCTCTATCGCAAAGGTCAAGGGCACGAATTCATTTTATTGCTAAACCCTTTTGCTTAATATTTCCAAAACGGCTGAAGCGATTTTGTTGAGTTTTGGCTTAGAGGTACTTCAAATCCTGGGCCATCCTTCAGTAGAAGTCCGGTGTGACATCGTCAAAGTTCCTAGTATCTTATTTGGGCTGGGAGCGACTGGGAGCATTCTGATTGGTCGACGCATTATAAAATTCGACGCATGCGCACAGTGCTGTCGTAGTCTTAGTAAGGATTAGGGTTAGGGTTAGAGTTAGGGTTAGGGGCTAGGGTTTGGGTTACGACGCCTAAGAACATCGTGAAAAAGCCGGCCCGACTTGACCTGGCGCATGCGCAAAGGTGCCCGGCTAAAGTAAGAAACTCGGAACTTTGACGATGTTATACCGGTTGTCGGTCAGTCTGTCGGTCCGTCGCTCCGAATTTCACTGTTTTGTTCAAAACACACTTTGTGCCTTAACTCAACAATAACTGAACGGAAATTCATCATTGCTATTTTCAGACTTATATGATAAATGGTGAGGGTTGTAGGGATGGGGAGTGGAGGGATCAGAACAAACCAAAATGTCTGTCTGTCTGTCTGTCTGCCTGTCCGTCCGTCCATCGGTCGGTCGGTCGGTCGGTTGGACGTCATATCTCAGGAAGCACTGAACGAATTTTGAATAGTCTTTATAGGAACATTACCGAGATTAATCATTGATTTCCGAAATACTTTGAATTAGACTGGGAGAATCAGAACGAGCAAACTGTTGGTCTGTCCGTTGTCGAAACCACTAGTGCACTAACCAAGTAGAATAGATCCTTGATAGCAAAAAGAAAGAGGATCTTTTATAACATAGCGTTAGCAGTAATAGCCTACAGCCCATGTATCATAGGTAGAAAAGTTGGATCATACTGCGTCTTTGATGAAGCCAATCGGCCGCTTCAACGGTTTATTCCCAAACCGCGAACCTATAAATATCTTCATTTACATCCAAAACTAATATCTACCGCTGAGCGATCGATGATCCACTTTTTGCTATATGCTATCGCGGATCCATTCTATTTGGTTAAAGCCCCTGTGGGCGAGACGAGCCTGCCGATCAAGCCGTTTATTTCCAAACCGCGAAAGAACAAACGAAGCTTCGTTTAGATCGAAAAATGCAGGCCTATCTATGATACATAGGTACGCTATCTACCACTTTGATATGGAGGATCCACTTTCAGCGTGTATAATGCTATGATATATAGGGCTGTACTCTACTGCTTTGTGATCGGAGTAAGCGTGGTATACCCTGTGGGTATCAGCTGGCCCAAGTGCGGTTAAAAAAGGGGGATTACCATTTAGACTTTAGTTAGGGTATACACTTGAACTCACCAAAGCTGTTTTTGTCGGGTTATAACCTTTTTAACTTGGAACGTGTATAGGGGTTTGGCGTCCACAGATTATGTTAGCTGGATGCTATGGCGTCAGGTGCTAATATTGATTTGTACATAATGCATTGTGTAGCACTGTGAACAAAATCACAAGAGCACATGCAAAGCTGTCTGTACGAATCACGCAGCAGTTAGTTAACTTTTAGGGATTACAAGTAGAGCAAGTTTATTTAATGTTCTATTGATGGGGCGACGTAGTCGTCACAAGCGAGAGAGAGGGAGAGAGAGAGAGAGAGAGAGAGAGAGAGAGAGAGAGAGAGACAGAGACAGAGACAGAGAGACAGAGAGACAGAGAGAGACAGAGACAAAGACAGAGACAGAGAGAGAAAGAGAGAGACAGAGACAGACAGAGAGAGAGACCGGCACACCGAGCGCGAGACGGAAACAGAGATAGAAATAGAGACAAAAAGACAAAGAATGCATGCGTGAGTGCGTAGGTGCGTGAGAGTGTTCAAAGGTTGTGTGTGAGTGTGTTTGTGTGTTGTTGACCAACAACACCAAAGGCATCAACATGGACATCAAAGTCCAAAGCCAATCCCTCAACAAAGTGCATAGCTTCAAATATTTAGGAGCCATTGTATCAGACAATTGGTCCCGACAGGAAGTCCTCTTCAGGATCGCACAAACAACTGCTGCCCTGACAAGATTGAAGCCCATTTGGAAAGACAGGACCATCAGTCTATATTCCAAGGTAAGGCTGATGCGCTCCCTTGTCATCTCCATCTTCTTATACGCTTGCGAAACATGGACCTTCACAGCAGATCTACAACGAAGAATACAAAGCATGGGGATGAAGTGCTACAGAAGACTTCTGGGCATTTCCTATACCCAGCACATCACCAACGACGACGTCCGACAGACCATCATACTAGCCATTGGACAAAACGATGACATGCCTCCAGTGGTAAAAAACCGAAACTTCGGTGCCGGGGGTTTCTGTATAAATAGTATCCACACTTTCTGGAAATTTAGTGCTTTTAATTCCCACTGTCGCTATCTTTCTCATTTATTCTTTCTCATTCCTACTCTGTTATATCAATCTACAATACTATCTTCTTCTCTTGACCAGTCACCTACTTTTCTTCTTGAAAACTCTTCCCGGGACGAAACTCCTCATTTGTGTGTGAGGTCTGTTGGATCAGCTTGGGAATGTTACCACTGGGGTTGTTTCAGCGGATCTTTTGTGCGGATCAGGGGTGGGTCCTCTTTCAGCCGATCGTGGTCTTGATTTCGTGGTCCTGAGTCGGTTCTTTGCAGTCCGCTGGACCCTGTAAGCAATGAATAATTAACTAAGTAACGAACTAACCGTGTTATGAACCGTATGTGATTTCCACTCCGTACACACACGTTCACATGCACGCACGCTGCAAACTGTTGCCCTCCTCACATATACACACTACCTCCATCTAGCTTCCCACACACTACTCATCTATTCGCCCCCTCCCCTCTCCATCGTATATGCAATTAAAGGTCGTGCACCAACCGTTCAAATTTAATGCATCCACGCGACGATTTACAGTGAAGTGGATAAATGCATTCACTCAACACTTCGTTCATTACAGTAGTTAGTTAAGTGTTGGCCAACGGAAACAACGCGACGTAACGGGCTTGTCGCTATGCATGATTGGAACAAAAGATCTTTTCATTAGAGAGACTAAAGAGGATTCGGTGCCGCCCATTGGGAAACATCGAGTGGGATAAACTAGTGGTAGGTAATGTCATAAATATTTAAGCTGGCTAACTTTAAAATAGGGGTGTCGGATAGTGCAGTGGTTGGAGCACTCGCTACTGTGTCGAAAGTGAAGCACCGTCCGGTGCGGTTAGCACTTGGATGGGTGACCGCTAAGGTGTGAAGCGACAAACAACAACGCCCCCAGTTGACTCAACTGTGATTGAGTACCTACTCTCTTGAGGGTGGGGAAGGTAAAGCAGCGAGGGAGAGAGTTGGGCATCACCCTCATTACGCTGGCCCAAGATAAGTGTGATCTCCAACATCACGCTCCCCTACGGCCACAAGGCTATGGGACTACCTTTACCTTTTTTTTTTTTAAACTTTAAAACAAGGGAATGTTTGCTACTACAGTAAAACCTCCGTTTTGCGACCTTTAAATTGCCATTAAAACGAGGTCTTAAATTGGAGGGGTCTTAAAAAAGAGGTAGGACATTTTCGAAAAAGACATTTTAAAAAATTAATACAGTAAAATAAATACATATACAAAAAGTACACATACCATTAAGTATAGGGAACATCTACCATCTTTCAGAAATATAGATTAAACTCTGTCTCACAACCAATACAGTCAATATCTTTCTGTTCCTCATTATTTACAAAATAAAAAAAATCAATGTTGGTATGATAGTTGTTTAAAAGTGTATGTAAGTGCTGAGTGCATGTTTGGAGTTATAACTATTTATCAGATAACCCCATTAATATGGTTGTAATTATTTTTATTCAATTATTGAATAGTTGTGAGGTTTTCTTTGAAAGAAAGCGGTTATTTCTGTTTGTTTGCATAATCCCTCCACCCGTGCATGTTCTCTTAGTATGTCACTTTGAACACCAGACAACGTGTCGACAGGCCCCTGCTTAGGGCAAATCTGGTCAGCTCCTTAGAGTATTTCAAGCTGCTTTAATGCATCGTCTGCTGTTAAAAGTTGTAAACGAAACTGTTTTCTTCAAGCGCACAAATATGAGCCTAGTATTGCTTTGGAATCTGAATTTTTCAGATGCTAGGTCGTAAAATTTAATTATTTGAAGGTCGCAAGTCGCGTTTTAGAGGTAGTCGTTTAAGAGAGGCCGTTTATATAGTACAAAGCATCGGTGAATTTTTTTCCGGTCGTATGTTAGAGGAAGTCGTTTAAGAGAGGGTCTCAAAACGGAGGTTTTACTGTATTAACACTTCTGTATGCAATATAACAATACCGCGCTTGTAGATAATGCATGATTCCAACACAAGGACTTTAATTTGACTTCATTGTTGCGTGAGAAAGGATTGTACGCTGGACAGTCGAATAGATTTGAATAGTGGCACGACGCGATGGCTCGATCAATTATCACCACCACATTTACCATCAAAGGACCCCAACATCACACATTTCAGTGTTGCCCCACTGAAATAACACACACACACACACACACACACACACACACCCACCCACCCCACACACACACACATTTGTGTAGAAACGACGTTGTGATGACTGTCGTGAAACTTTACATACATTATTTTGACACATTTACCATCATTTTGACACTATTTTGACATTTTGGAAGCTATCCTTAACCCTAACCCAAACCCTAACCTTAACCCTTAACGTAACCCTAAGCCTAACACAGCCCTAACCCTAACGGAACACTATTTTGACGTCAAAATAACGGGGCCGTCAAAAGAAAGTACGTAGAGTTTCAAGTGTATGTCAGAGTAACGTCGTTTCTACCTAGCCAGACACAAAGTCGAGGGTGCACAGTATTTTCATGACTTTCCAGAAACTCCACATACTTTGTGCTGACAATGGGTCATATTTCGTCCCCATTTTTAAGTACTTTGAAGTGTTCGAACACTAACCCTAACCCAAATGGATCATTGTTCTGACGTCAAAGCAAGTAGTTCTGTCAAAACAAGTTATGTAGCTGTTCACTGGTTTGTCCAGATAACACCGTGTAAACATGCCCCTCCCACCCACCCCCACCCCTCCCACCCACCCCCCACACACAAACTTTTCTTTCAAATGTACGGGTTTAATATAAATCGCTCAAATCATTTGTTTCCGTGTTTTTTCACAGATTTTTATTGCACCAAGAGCGAATCGTAAAACCAAACTTGTTTACATAATAATGAAGCGACAGCTACAATTCCATGCTAAAAATGATCTCTTTGGGCACGATTGTCTATTATATTATCAAACAGTGTGGCCACAATGCAAAGACCCAAGAAAACTTTGCCACAAAAACGACAACAAACAAACAAAAAACAACAACACATCCTTGATATCCTGGCTCTTTAAACTATAGTAATCTAAACAAAGCGATTTGTTGTTGTTGTTGTTGTTGTTGTTGTTGTTGTTGTTGTTGTTTGTTTGTTTGTTTGTTTGTTTGTTTGTTTGTTTGTTTGTTTGTTTGTTTGTTCTAGAGACATTGGGATTTTACGTGCGAACGTCGGATGGGTTTAAATGTTTGTACGGCGACGCTATTGGTAATTTTAGTATGTACCATCCATTCCATAACTTTTAAGCTTACTTTTGTGATGTCAAAATACCGCGCTTGTCATTCTGCCGGGTCCTAACAAAAGGTCTTTGTAATTTTCTTCTTCTTCTTCTTTTTGTGAAAAAAATGTGTCTGTATTTTTTTTTCAACATCACAGTCAGCACAGATTGCTCTTATATAGTGCACTTACTAGCTCAGAGAGCTTTTCAAAGCGCTGGGCACTAATATTCAGCAATCACACAATAGTTTGCTGAGGTCAGGATTTAAACCCACGTCGCCCAAGACGCACTGACACAAGTCGTACGCTCTGACCACTGAGCTATCCCTGCCGCCACATTTTTCCTCTTTTTTTTTTTCGTCTTGTTGTTATCTTTCTACCTCCATAATGTTATCACATACACACGTCCCATGGACCATCTCCATCCGCTCCGGTGCACCTGCGCTGTGCAATAGGTGAGCAGCGATATGATATACATGAAGCAACACAACACAAAATTGACTTGTCTTATACTCCTAGTCAATAACAAGTGTCCCAGTGAAAACGTGTTGTAAGCGATGGTTTTGTCACAGGGTTAGTCCCAGACTTCATATTGTCTCAAACTGTGAATTGCAGTTGGAGGAGACCAATCAGGCAGTCTCCTTCCTACACTCTTTTATGCTTACAGTACATTTCGGAACTGACAATTTTAACACAGCGGTCGATTTGGGCCCTCCGGTAATAGCCGTTGGTTTCACAAGGCTGGGCAAATATATGCAGTTTCGAATCGCAACATGAATTTAGAATACATTTTGACAATTTTCTTGTGAGACATCAACATCGTGTGCAAGTCCTGGAATAGTGTACGGCATACTTCGTATAGAAGGTAAGTGCAGAGAGCGGTTGTTGTTGTTGTTGTTGTTGTTGTTGTTGTTGTTGTTGTTGTTGCTGCTGCTGCTGTTGCCGTAGTAGTAGTAGTTGTTGTTGTTGTTTCTTGGAACCGCCTCTTTTACCATCTTGGATATTCGACAGATGTAGTTTCTTAGTTGCTGTTGTTCATTTAGACCACTGCCTTCATTATTTTAAACATTTTGCAACTGTTGTTGTTCTTTTTGTTTTTGCAACTGTTGTTGTTGTTGTTGTTATTGTTGGTAATGTTGTTGTGACTGATGGTGGTTGTGGTGATTCTCTTTTTTTTCCATAGGACCGTCGCTGGACCTAAAACAATAACCATTACAATTATATGTAATGTAAAGTAATCTTGATGATTTCGCATTTATTTTGTTATTTTTCTCGTGGTTGTGATTGCTGATACAGTATAATGACGTCTCCATCGATAAATTTATTTAAAAAATATTGTGTCGCTGTTGTTGTTGATGATGATGATACATTGATGACTGGCACTCACATTGTGCGTTCTTTGATAAATGAGAGGTGGTCTAAGCAAACTGTCCTTGACAATAACTTCCAAGTAAAACCGAGCTTTAAGCGATGGTGCTATCCAAGGTTTAGTCCCAGACTTTATGTTGTCTCAAGCTAAGCATCGTATAATTAATAATTATCAAATGCAATCTATTGAGTTTACTACAGTAGCATACTGATTGACTGAGTTTTGAGTAAACACTAGTAATAATGGAATTGACGATCACAGATCAGTTTTCAAATAAAGTGTGCGCTCAATACGCAGTGTTTTCATTTCCATAATTACGGATGTGTGGTCGAATGCTGTTTTAGTATTTACAGTAGGAAATGTATGGAACCCTGTAATAGCAAATAGGAAATTAGATATAGGCTATATGTAACCTCTTTGGTAAAATTCCTATTAACTTCGTGTCAAACTGTTACATTTAGTAACGCAATTGGAACAGTCATCATCATCATCATTATCATCATCATCATCATCATCATCATCATCATCATCATCATCATCATCATCATCATCATCATCATCATCATCATCATCATCGTCGTCGTCGTCGTCTCGTAGTCATCATCATCATCATCATCAGCAGCAGCATCATCATCATCATCATCATCATCGTCACCACCACCATCATGGTCTTTCTCCTCAGCATCATTATCGTCGTCGTCGTCGTCATCAGCAACATAGATTGACATAGTCATCGTATTTATAATCATCGTCATCGTTATTGTTATAATAATGTACTCGCCTTGAGCGAAGTGACACAGGAATGCATGCATATATTAATTAACAAGGCTGATCAAACGAATTATTTATGAAATACACGCAAGATGGCTAAAGAGCGCTGAATAAATTACATAATGTCATACATTGCGGATGTCCTCCTTAATGGTACACCATTATGTGATGTGTTATAATCATTTAGTTCATCACCCTTGCAGATGAGTTCGTTGTTTTATAGACGGCCTGGAACTTAAATTGCTATTCTGTTAATGTTGCGATAACGCACCCGTGGCATGGAGATAGTCACTGACTTAAATAAATAAAACAATCAGTCAAAAAATCAATAAAGAAAGACATAGAAAAAAACTGTTACCATTAGATTGTTGTTGGCGTTTTCTTTTGTTGCTTTTCGTGTTGTCTGGCTTCATCATTGTCAGTACTGGAACATGGAGAAATGTCATGTACAGCTTTGTTTATTCACGCTTTCCGCCATGCGTAATTAAACATATAATCCCTGGATATTTTATGCAATTACCGTTTTGTATAGGAATGCCTCTTGCCTTGAATTATTTGTTTCGTTGCGTCATTACAATGGACAATGCGAACGTGCCCCAGGTGTCATGCGGTAGTTTTTGTGTTTTCTGAACATTCTTTGTTCGCATCATCATCCCATCATCACATGGTGAAAGTTCGTGCAGCTTTGGCTTTGTCCATTCACGGTTTCACAGCCGCATACTTGAACCTACAATACGTGCGTGTTTTATGCAGTCGTCGTGCATGTTTGTTCGGTGGCACCGTGAGGTGAACCTGTAGCCTACAATCTTGTCATGTACAGGTAAAATGTTTTGTACCGTTTCAATGAATGTGTTGTTTTTTTTGTTTCGTTGCACCATTCTAGCCTACAATGTTGATTGTTGTAACATGTTAATATTTACAAACTCCAGTATTGTCAGCATCGGGGGTAGAGCACTCTCCAACCTCTGTTTTGCGGATGACATTGATGAATTCGCTGGAGAGGAACAAGAATGTGAACAGCTTGTACAGAGGCTTGACACCACCTCCAGAGCTTTTGAAATGGAAATAAGTGCAGAGAAGACCAAAATGATGACCAACAACATCAATGACATCAACACGGACATCAAAGTCCAAATCCAATCCCTCAACACAGTGCATAGCTTTAAATAATTAGGAGCCATTGTATCAGACAATGGATCTCGACAGGAAGTCCTCTCCAGGATCGCACAAACTACTGCTGCCCTGAAAAGGTTGAAGCCCATTTGGAAATACAGGACCATCAGTCTACCTTCTAAGGTAAGGCTGCTGCGCTCCCTTGTCATCTCCATCTTCCTATACGCTTGCGAAACATGGACCCTCACAGAAGACCTTTCAAAGAAGAATACAAAGCATGGAGATGAGGTGCTACAGAAGACATCTAGGCATTTCCTATACCCAGCACATCACCAACGACGAAGTCCGACAGACCATCACACAAGCCATTGGACAACACGATGACCTGCTCACAGTGGTAAAGAAATGGAAACTCCAATGATATGGCCACGTCACCAGAGCATCATGTCTTGCAAAGACCATCCTGCAAGGCACAGTGCAAGGAGGTAGAAGAAGAGGGAGACATAAAAAGAGATGGGGGGACAATATTTGGGAATGGACTGGCTTGGCACTGAGCGAATCCATGAGAGTTGCTGAGGACAGAGAAAGATGGAGTTGGTTAAACGCTGGTTAAACGATCATCTATGGCACCTCAACGACTTCCGAGTTACGGGATAGGATAGGATCGTATTATTAGGAGTAAGGAATAGTTGGGAAATATGTTAGATCTATGCTGGAAGCAAGTTACAGAAATTACAACTCGTGTGTTTTCTGTTTGATGGAAAGGCCATGTTTCATAATTATTACACTCCGTTTCACATTACCCGACTGTCCCTTATTAGTTGTAGTAAGTAGTAGGGGCATTGCGCTGCTCGAGCCTCAGGGTCATATTATCGGTAGGCTAGGCCGTAGTACGATCTCTTTGTCTCTGTCTCTGTCTCTGTCTCTGTCTCTATCTCTCTCTCTCTCTCTCTCTCTCGCTCTCTAGTGCAATGTGTGAAAGACTCACAACACACGCAGACAAGTACGCGCGCGCGCACATACGCACATACGCACACACACAAACACACACACACACACACCTATGGAAGACGGAACATCAAATCATTAACTCTCTCTCTCTCTCTCGCTCTCTCTCTCTCTCTCTCTCTCTCTCTCTCTCTCTCTCTCTCTCTCTCTCTCCTGAACTTTTTTTTGTCCAAAAGGTTTAGCAACCTAGGTTCGGAATCCGAGAACCTCGAACCTTTCAGCTAAGGGCTCTGTTTACATTAAAAATAATCGTGCGTGAGTGAAAAGCGGAGTGAATTATATTTTATTGATTTTTTTACTCACAGGCGTATAAGCTTATATATTTTCACATACCGTCTGTTCTGCTGCATTGCGAACATCTAGGAGCATCTTGAAGTCCAAAGGGAGAGAGCGAGAGAGTAGAGGGGGAGAGCGAGAGAGAGTTCGTGATTTGATGTTCCCTCTTCCTTAGAGGTGTGTGTGTAGGTGAGTGTGTGTGTGTGTGGGTGGGCGTGTGTGTGTGTGTGTGGGTGTGTTTGTGTGTGTGTGTATGCAATGTGGGTGGTTTGTTGTGGTGTGTGTGTGTGTGTGTGTGTGTGTGTGTGTGTGTGTGTTTGCGTGTGTGCCGACAAAATCCTGGGAACTGAGATAAATACTAAAGGAGAGTGTTACACTGTTGTTGTTTTTATCAGTAGATGATTCAGCTCCGATGCTTGAATCCTGATAAGTGTAACTCAGATTCGTTTATCCACGCAACCTGTTCACTCAGCAACAAGGCAGGAGTCGTCGTATGAAGTTTTCCAACTTTATTCAGGGTACATCAACAACTGCATACAATCGCTCTTTCCACTTTTTCAACTCTCAACTCTTTCTTTCTTTCTTTTGGTAATTTTAACGTCCCCGGACACAGTTGCATATAGGAGACGTGATGGTTGAAGTCATGATGATATAAGAAGTCGTACGAAGCTGCTATGAAGCTACAGTTGAAGTCGTTCATTGCAGAAGTAAAAGTTGATGCCACAATGTCTGCGCGCTTGGTAGGAGGTCTGCCGAAGTCACGGCGTGGAGGTGTGTGGAGGTGTGGCCGTGGAGGCCTACAATGAGTGAAGGTAGGCACCGGGAAATACTGGCGTTGCGTGCAACTGTAGTCCGGAGGACGCCACCCTCCACAGATGCCCCGGTGTCGCCCAGCCGTAGTGAAAGAGTAAAGAGCAGCCGGGGAGAGTGCGACCAACGGTAGCAAAACGACGAGGCGCCTTTCGCAGAGATGCATCCGCCACCCAGTCAAAGGAGCTCTGCCGGTAGAAAATGAAGTTTGAAGTTTTAGGTGGAGTATCGTATCGGGATCTCCAGCCAGACGCAAGCCGCTCCGTCTTCGTACTCCCTAGAAACTTCTCGACCGCAGTGCCCCCATGGCAAGAAAAAGCGGGAGTCTTCCAACGAAGTAGGTAGCGCACCCGGCTGGTCTGAACGCCTCCTAGAGCGGGACTGCCACCCCCGCTCGACTCTGCCCTGCGCACTGCGACTGTGCCTTGCTTGACTGTCTCAACTCTCAAGGTCAAGGTTAAAATTTGAGTCCCCGGACACAGGTGCGTATAGGGGACTGAGATTAAAATAAGGCATAAGGAGGGGGATCCCGAGGGGACTGGGAATAAAAATGTATTAAAAACCTCAACAACCTCAAGGCGGTGGAGATATAAAAACAGGGGTGGAAGAAATGGCGGAAGGGGACATAAAACGGGGGAGAGGGGGGGGGATGCGGTAGTTAAGAAGGATTAAAAGGTTACAAGGGTAAATACATATCTAATAAAGAAAAAAATGACTTGCACATATGTACAGGCCTGTAACAAGATGGCAGGACAACTCGAGACCTACATTCGTCTGGGACAAAATAACAAGTATAAAACGTAAGACGCGGGAAATTGAACAAAGTCAATTAAAAGGAACGATTATAAGTCGGGGAGAGCCAGCACAAGGCTGTAAAAGGCCTAACAACCACCTAGGGGGGTGCCTGACGGCGCCGCGTCACGTCGGGGAGGACCCCAGGGTGGGCAAACGAAAGGCCAGGGGAACAAGATAAGACAAATTCATATAAAATATGTACAGCACAAAGGCTATAAAAGGTCTAGCAACCGCATCCGGGAGCGCCCCATAGCAACCACTGCCATGTAAGGAAGGCTCCCAGAGAAGGCGATCGGTGGACCATAAAAGTGAAGATTAAATAGGTTAAAAAGAAGATAACATACAGCAGCAAACCATGGCCATGTAGGGAAAGCTCCCGAAGGGGGCCATCGGAGGACCATAAAAGCAATGATTAAATGGATAAAAATAAAAAAAATAATGTACAGCCCGTGATACACCTAACAGCAAGGGACCGCACGAGGCCCAGAATGTCAAATACCAGCGAAGGACGAGCAGCTGAACGGCCAAAATGAAGACAGGTGAGAGCACCAAGAGAGTCAGCGAAGACCTTTAGACCAATGCCCTCAGGAAGATGGGAGTGAGACAGGACATGTAGGGCCTCTCTGATGGCAAGGAGCTCACACGTGAGGACACAGGTACCGGGTGGGACCCCATAAGAGGACTCACCCACGCCCTCGATGTAAAAGCCACAGCCGGCACGGCCATCACACATAACCGAGCCATCTGTAAAGATCCGCAGCGAGCCCGCGGCGGCCCCTACCCGCTCACGAGCCAGCTGAGTGATAAAGGGAAGATCAAGATGTCGAACCAGGCCCCCAAACCCCAGGGAGACGTCAAGAGCGGGAGACTCCCATGGGGGACAGGGGGGCGGCAGAGGCTCCACGGGACAAGCCCCCACCCCCCCCCCCCCGGAATAGACGAGAGGCTGCTGTGTGCATAGGAACCCAAGCCCAGGACGGAGGTAGGAGCCATAGGCCACATAAAGGTGCGGGAGAGCTCATAGGAACTGGAATTCTCAGCGCGCCCTGCGCGAACAACATAATTAATGGCAAGCCTTTTGATCTGCAGATCCAAGGGAAGGACACCAGCGAGGCGGTAAACCAGCGAAGATTTGTTGTTGTTGTTGTATCAAATTTTATTCATCAGATTAACATAAGTTGTACTGATACCAGCGAAGAAGGAGTAGAGCGATGCAGGGAAAGGGCAATACGAAGAGCCCTGCACTCAGTGGCCACTAGCCTGGCCAATAAAGTAGGCGAGAGATCATAAAGGAGCTCAGCGCCATACAGTGGGCGTGAGCGAACGAGAGAGATAACCAGCGAAACCAAAGTCCTGGGGTCCTGCCCCCAGGACTCCCGCTTAACGGCAAGGACGACACCTAGAGCACGGCCGGTATTTGCCACACAATGATCAACGTGGCAGCAAGTCCAACAGCGCGAAGAGACCCCGCAACAAGATCTATGTCAGACTGAAAGCTCTCCAGATCCTGGCGTAACAATTAGTATTAGTCGACGCGCAACACACGGCCGCGAGTAGTCCTCCATATGGCCACGTCTATGTACCTGGGCCCAAACAAAGCGAAATATGAATACCACATGGCTGAAGGAAGTCAAGCTTGAGGAAACCCAGTGTGAACAATTCCTGTACAATCATGTAGATCCCTCGCTCAAGTTCTCACAGCACTGCGAAAATACAGCAAATAAAGCAAACCAACTCGTTGGCCTTTTAGGAGGTATTTCGACTACATCGATGGATAGACTAGGATGTTCCTGTTCAAAGGAATGGCCATAGCTCGAGTATGAGAATGCAGCCTGATCTGTACTATTTGAGAATGTACAGAGAAGAGTGACAAAATTGGTTCCAGAAGTGGCTGAAATGAACAAGGAGCAGAGATTAAGAGAGCTGAAACTACCAAGTCTGATGTACAGAAGGCTAATCGAGGTCTACAAACTGACCCACCATTGGATCTACAAAGTAAACATTGAGGGCTATCTGCTTCCTTATACAGATGAGAGAACAAGAGGTTACAGATACAAGCTAAAGAACAGTCAGCTCACCTTAAAATATAGAAAGCATTTCTTCAGCCTGATGGGATTGATGTTTTCAATAGCCTGCCACAGACAGCTGTTGAAGCCCCATCACTAAACTCTTTTAAAGATCGTATGGACATGCATTTGGCCTATCATATTATATCCTATCCCGTAACTCGAAGGTGGTAGGGCACCACAGATGATCGTTTAACCAGCGTACTCCATCTTTCTCTGTCCTCAGCAACCTCATGGCTTCGCTCAGTGTCAAACTAGTCCATTCTCGAATGTTGTCCTCCCACCTCTTTTTTTCTCCCTCTCCTTCTGCCTCCTTGCACCGTGCCTTACAGGATGGTCTTTGCAAGGCATGATGCTCTGGTGACGTGGCAATACCGTCGGGGTTTCCGTGTCTTCACCACTGTGATCATGTCATCGTGTTGTACAATGGTTTGTGTGATGGTCGGTCGGACTTCGTCGTTGGTGATGTGCTGGGTATAGAAAATGCCCAAAAGTCTTCTGTAGCTCCTCATCTCCATGCTTTGTATATTTCGTTGTAGATCTGCTTTGAGGGTCCATGTTTCGCAAGCGTATAGGAAGATGGAGATGACAAGGGAGCGCAGCAGTCTTACCTTGGAAGGTAGACTAATGACCCTGTCTTTCCAAATGGGCTTCAACCTTGTCAGGGCAGCAGTTGTTTGAGCGATCCTGAAGAGGATTTCTTGTCGGGACCTATTGTCTGATACAATGGCTCCTAAATATTTGAAGTTATGCACTGTGTTGAGGAATTGGACTTGGACTTTGATGTCCACGTTGATGCCTTTGGTGTTGTTGGTCATCATTTTGGTTTTCTCTGCCCTTATTTCCATTCATAGGCTTTGGAGGTGGTGTCAAGCCTCTGTACTAGCTGTTCAAGTTCTTGTTCCTCTCCAGCCAATCCATCAATGTCATCCGCAAAACGGAGGTTGGAGATTGCTCTACCCCCGATGCTTACTGTGCCTTCGTGAGCTGCAAGGGCATCTGACATGATGCGCTCTAGGAAGATGTTGAAGAGTGTTGGAGAGAGTAGGCAACCTTTACGCACACCGATTGTTGTTCTGAACCAGTTTCCGATGGCGCTGTTGTGGAGGACTTCACGGGTAGCCTTGTCATACAGGCTTTTGATGACTTCAATAATTTTAGAGCTCATGTTGTAAACTCCCATGGTTGCCCACAGAGCTGCATGCCAGACTCGGTCAAACGCTTTCTTGAAGTCTACAAACACATGATAGAGATGTTGTTGGTGCTGTAGATATTTCTCGCAGATTATTCTGAGGTTGAAAATCTGCTCAGTGGTACTTCGCGCTGCATTTGGCAGACTATCAGTATTCAACTGACTTCTCTATTAAATCAAAATTTAATAACAAGTGTTCAGATAAACAGCCAGAAACACAAGAGTCTGAAAACAAAGACCCTCAACAGGCTTTCAAATAGAAGCCACCTATGTATACCTATGTATGTAAGTAAACCTAAGTATACCTATGTATGTATGCATACCTAAATATACCTATGTATGTAAGTATATCTAAGTATACCTATGTATGTATGTATATCTAAGTATACCTGCAGGCCCGGACTAGGGGGGGGGGGTTACAGGGGTTACGTAACCCCCCCGCCCCCTGGCCTGACTATGTACCTTTTTTTTTTTTTTTTTTTTTTTTTTAGGGGGCTACGTTACAATCATAAGTAAATCCGGGGAGAAATTTCAACCCTCTCCCCTAGGCACTATAAAAAATAAATCCTCTTCCACTCTACTCAATTTCAACCACTGATTCTTTTATCACAAGTAACTACATTCTGTTACCTGAGACACTGTGCTTCCCATAGCTTGAGTCTCTGCATTGTAAAAGCATGCGGCTTGCCTGCAGTGAAGAACATGATGGGAGCACTGAGGGAACTGTCACTGTTTTTCTAAAACTCTCCAAAGAGACAAAGAAAACTTGAAGATACCATCGAATCATCTCAGCCTGACACGACAAAAACAAAGTTTGTTGATCTGTGCAGAACAAGATGGGTAGAAAAACATGAAGCACTGGAGGTTTATACATTTCTCTTTCTGGTTGTTCACGACTGTTTGGGACATATGTGTGAAGACAGTGACAATTGGGACAGTGAGACTCTGACCAAGGCAACTGGCTTTCTCCACACCTTGAGCAGCAGTGCTTTCCTCGTTGCATTCGTTGTCGTCCGCAATTGTTTGCGTTACTTAAAACCCTTGACAGTGAAGCTGCAGAAAAGGACAAAAGATGTTGTCGATGCCTACAGGGAAATCAAAGCGGTCAGTAACTGCATGTCTTCTATTAGAAGAGATGTCGACACAGCGTTCGTTGCCTGGTTCGGTGAAGTCAGCAAAATGGCGAATGCTTTGACAACTGATGTTATTGTTCCTCGTCAAGCATCCCGACAGACTCTCCGTGACAGCCAACCTGCGGCCACTCCAGAAGAACATTTCAAGATTAGCATTGCCATTCCTTTTTTGGAACACCTGTCAATCGAATTGGACTCGAGGTTCAAAAATGCTGACCTAGCAGTTGATGGTCTCTGTCTGGTGCCAAGCACTTTAATAGACAACCAGGATGGTTTCATGCAGGTTCCAGAAGGGGTGAAGACACTGGCAATGTTGTGGGAGTCTGATCTACCAGACAACGCTACCCTTGATGCAGAATACCAAAGGTGGGTTTGCAAATGGCGAAGTGCTGCTGAGAATGTGACAGCTATCATCCCATCCACGGCATCAGAAGCACTGAAACATCGTGACAGGGATTTTTATCCCAACCTGTTCATCATGCTAAAGAACCTTTGCACCCTGCCTGTCACTACTGCCGAGTGTGAGCGTTCAAACAGTCAGTTGCGCAACCTGAAAAACTACCTGCGCTCTACAATGGGGCAACATAGACTCAATGGACTTGCTTTACTGAAAGTGCACAGGGATGTTGATATTGACTTCAAAGAGGCAGTGAACTGTTTTGCCAGAAGATACAATTCACAAAAGGTACTAATGCCGAGAAACCTAGTGCAGCAAGACTGAAAGTGAAAGCAGGGCGGTGATGTTCATAAATTACAAGGTAAAGCTTTATACTGTTAACGATCAACAAAATGTAGTGAATAATAATAGTATACAAAACATCTCTGCTGATAAATAAATGTTCGTGTGTGTTTTTTTGTTGTTGTTTTTTTAAGGGACGGGCAGATGATTATTTTTGTACCCCAGAGTTTGTCATTTCAATTTGTTTAAAAAGCTCAAAGTCCCAGACCATCATAAATGGCTTTTTCAAGGTTCAGATTGCACCAGATTGCACCATTTTGCATCCTTGAAAAAAACAATTTCCGGGGGGGCATGCCCCCGGACCCCCCCTAGAAGGCTCGGCGCTTCGCGCCTTCGCTGAATCTGTAACCCCCCCCCCCCTCAACTTTACCAGGCCCGGCCCTGCTGCATGTATAGCTAAGTATACCTATGTATGTATGTATATCTAAGTATACCTATGTATGTATATCTAAGTATACCTATGTATGCATGTATACCTAAGTATACCTATGTATGTATGTATATATAAGTATACCTATGTATGTATACCTAAGTATACCTATGTATGCATATATACTAAAATATATCTGTATGTATGTATACCTAAGTATACCTATATATGCATGTATACCTAAGTATACCCATGTATATATGTATACCTAAGTATACCTATATATACATGTATACCTAAGTATACCTATGTATGTATGTATACCTAAGTATACCTATGTATGTATACCTAAATATATCTATATATGCATGTATACATAAGTATACCTATGTATGTATGTATGTATGTATATCTAAATATACCAATGTATGTATGTATACATAAGAATACCATAATGTCTTCTTACTTTTCAAGAAGGTGCTTTCAGCGTTGATGGTGGAGTTTCAAATTCCTTGGCCATATCAGCTATATTGGCTATATTCGTAATTCGATTAAATTACATCCGTCCAAATTTGGTGTCTGGGATAGGAAAAACATTCGATGTAAGCGAAACTATGTTGTTACCGTATTCTTGTAACTAGTAAATTCTAAGTAATAAATAAAAACAACTCTGACTGTGACAGGAGATTTTTGTTTTCCTTCGGTAAATGCGTTGTTCGCGAACAGTGTGTTCGTTGTATGCTTGTTCGGTTATATTATACAATATGTGTTAATCTTCATCACCATTATAATCTTTTAATACAGCTTTCATTATCAAAATCCTATCCTATCCTATCCTATCCCATAACTCGGAGGTCGTAGGGGCACCACAGATGATCGTTTAACCAGCGTACTCCATCTTTCTCTGTCCTCAGCAACCCTGATTGTTTCGCTCAGTGTCAAACCAGTCCATTCTCGAATGTTGTCCTCCCACCTCTTTTTCGGTCTCCCCCTTCTTCTACCTCCTTGCACTGTGCCTTGTAGGATGGTCTTTGCAAGACCTGATGATCTGGTGACGTGGCCATACCATCGGAGTTTCCGTTTTTTTACGACTGTGAGCAGGTCATTGTGTTGTCCAATGGCTATTATCAAAATCACCCACCATTATTTTCATCTTCATCGTCTTTTCGTATTTCTTGTATTATGTAGTTTTTAAAAAAATTTAAAATTAACCTCTCAACAGGCAGACTTATCAGTTGTCATCATCATCATCATCATCATCATCATCATCATCATCATCATCATCATCATCATCATCATCATCATCTTCACCACTATCGTCATCGTCATCAAAGGACTAACAGTTTTCATCAGTCTTTGGTCCCGTTTGCCATCAGACTGTACAACGACCACATGTGAGCCCACAGTAGGCTACTGTGTCTGAAGTCGCTGCATGACTTGTGAATGAATTCGTTGAACTGACCTTTGAAATGATCCGGATTCGTGACATCGTTCATTATCATCCAGTCGACGTCATCATCATCATCATCATCATCATCATCATCATCATCATCATCATCATCATCATCATCATCATCATCATCATCATCATCATCATCATCATCATCATCATCTCTCAACGTTGTCATCATCATCATCTTCGGGTCGTCGTCATCATCACCATCGTTAGTGTCGCCATACAATCGTTTATGTATCGTCGTTATCATTGTCGGCATCTTATCATCATCTTGTCATAATTTCTCTGTTGAGATAATAACGTATTCTTTAACTTGAACTTGAACTTGAACTTATCATTGTTTTGCACGGCTGGAAGCAATTTTTCCAATGTAAACTCTTGTACGAATAAATCTCTTATGTATTATTTCTTATGTCATCATCATCATCATCATCATCATCATCATCATCATCATCATCATCATCATCATCATCATCACCATCATCATCATCATCATCATCATCATCATCATCATCATCATCATCATCATCATCATCATCATCATCATCATCATCATCATCATCGTCGTCGTCGTCGTTGTTATTATCGTCGACATAACCTGTAATCTGTTCGTCCTTGTTAGCCTATTTTATTTACCTTTTGAGTGACAAATGTGCCTGTAGCGCTGAGGACATTTATCACAATTTCATGGCTTCAGAAGTGAACGTTAAACACAGACGGAGTAATAATGATGATGTTCGTGCTGATATGGCTAAGCCCTATTACTATTGACCGAGTAAGCTTGATATGCGTTATTGTTTTGATGTTCAGTCTTCCATAGGTGTGTGTGTGTGAGCGTGTGTGTGTATGCGTGTGTGTGTGTGTGCGCGCGCGCCCGTGCTTTTCTGTGTGTGTTGTTTGTCTTTTACACATTGTACTAGAGAGAGAGAGAGAGAGAGAGAGAGAGAGAGAGAGAGAGAGAGAGAGAGAGAGAGAGAGAGAGAGAGAGAGAGAGAGAGAGAGAGAGTACTTAAATACAGTACTTGTTCCACACACGACGTACAAGCAACCCACTGCTGCAGTAAATCCACAGTTTTTCCGCTACCAATGAAGAAAACGTGCATGTAAATAGCGCCTCTAAAGAGTTTGTCATCCAGGCAGCCTTTACCTTTTATTCATTACCCTGTTTACTGTTATAACAAGAGAATCCTTGCGACCTGGATGTGACAGAGTGCTAATTAAACTTTAATCAGTCCTACGCGTTACCGCTAATAGGATCGGACATACTATAGGACAGATGAACAGACATGATAAGAAGAGATCGATCACTCAGTTGGAATCGGCGTAGGAAAACATAAGTGACTAGCCTGAGCCAGTATCGCTTGACTGATGGGGCTGGGCTTGTTCGTTTTGGAGTTTAGGCACGTGAGAATCATTTGTGACACTGAAAGCTTTGGTTCCATGTATTTTGCGGTGTGGACCTTGTTATTGTGTTTCATAAGGTGGGAGGCTTGTGTTAAGTGCAGACTATTGGATGATTTTCTGGGAAATCTCTTCTCCTGTCAACATCTCAGCCCATTGAAGGAGTTCAGATCCTCCTAGTTGTTTACCCTCAGCACAACCTTTAACAGGTAGATCTATCTTGTTTTCCGCTTATAAGGAGGAGGAAGAGCAGGAAGAGGAAGAAGGAAACGAAGAATCGTCAGTCTTCTTAACTCGCATATTGATCTTACGTTTTTTTGTATTGATCTCTGGCTTTCTACAGTTTTATGCTAGTCGGGAATCAGGACGAGCCAAAAGTCTGTCTCGCTGTCTGTCTATCTGTCTTTCTGCCTGACTATCGTTCCGTTGCACACAGTATCTCAAGATCCACTCACTGAGCAGATTTTAACCAAATTTCATAGGAACATTGGCTGTGTTCGTTGCCAACCTCCCGTCGACCTAGTTGCTATCCTTCAAGGTCTCTGAAATGCATTGATGTTAATTCTTTTACTAAACACGCTTTGCAAAGCACTGACAGTGCAGTCAGCGTTGAAGCTTCGGGCTCATCACATGGGTTCCCTGAGGTAATTTTTGTCACCGTCTTCAGTTGTTTTTTTTAATTAAAAAAAAAGAAGTTTTAAATAAACATATGTGCGTGTGTTTTAATTTAAAATGTATATATTTTAATTTCAAAGTTATTATTTTTATTTATGATTGAAGGGGGTAGCGCTGGTCTGTGTGTGTGTATTAGAGAGAGAGAGAGAGAGAGAGAGAGAGAGAGAGAGAGAGAGAGAGAGAGAGAGAGAGAGAGAGAGAGAGAGCACAACTCTACACGATTTATACTGTTCATACGATCTGATTGAGATTTTCCTAAACAAGCCCAAAAAGTGCACTTCTTTACAACAATAGGAACCTTTACAAAAGATTTGATTCAAATTGTCTTAACGCATATTGAGTGTTTACATAAAACTATTATTTCACCAGTACCTGCATGTATGTGGGAATTAGAAAAAAGCTAAATATGATATCTGTTACTGTAATGAAAATAAGAACCACAACCCTCTGCTTACTGTAAGCCTATTTCAAGTTCGACATCATATACATGAGAAGTATTCTGGACAACTGGAAATACATACTGATGGATCTGTTCTTCACATAGATGAAGCAGGAGCTGCGTTTGTAATACCGGATTTAAATATATTAGAATCATATTATTTAGGGAAAGGATATTCGATATTCACTGCTGAATTAATTGCGATATTAATGGCTCTAAATACAATTTGTAATCTTTCTGCGAGTATATTCAGCGTTGTTTTATGCGTGGATTCTATGTCAGGTTTACAAGCATTGAATTCAGATAATAATGGTGAAAGAAACGAAATTATTTTGGAAATTAAAATATTATTCACAGTTTGATAACTAATGGCACTCTGGTGAATTTTGTCTGGATTCCCTCACATAGTGGTTTCCTTTATGATGATTGGGCTGATCGGGCTGCAAAACTTGGTGCTTCAAATATTAATTATCAAACAATAAAAATACCGTTGTCTTCTAAGGAAATTCAAAACTCTATAGGAAATAAATTTGTAACAGAGATTAAACTTAATTGCATCTATAATAAACTTCGTGGAAATGCTAGATCAATTTTAAGCATGGCAAATAGAATAATATTAAACTCAATTAAAACCAAATATTGTAAAAATGTGAAATGTGTATATGTGGTGAATCTATTTCTCTGAAACATGTATTATTTCAATGCAGTAATATGCGTCCATTTTTGCCAACTGATGTTTCTATTATTGATTCCATTGATAACATAAGCTTCGATGTAAGCGTTAGATTAGCAAAAGCTTTGATTGATTCTCCAGTTGGTCAGTTTATATAATTATGTATTTTATATGTATGGATGTATGTATGTATCTGGCGTAAATGTGTGTGACTGCGTGCGTGCGTCTTATCATCTCGATGACGAAGACGTTAATAAAACAACCAACCTCTAAACGATTCGTAAATATGTGTAGTTGTCTGGAAATATATTGAAATGGCTTGCCATCTTTTTTGCTGTTGGTTCAATAGACATCAGTCAAAAAGTCATAAGGTATTGTATTACCATTGTGTATCCTGCTGTCTACACTGACCTATTGATTTACTCTATAGGCTTGTAGCATCTGTCCCTAATTTTAAAAGAAAAAAAAAGATTGCAAGCTATTCAAATTTATTTCCAGACACACAGAGCTAAATAAAATGAGCATTTTTAAAAGTGTTTATTTTACACGGAATGATGGATCGATCACTATTTGAGCTATCTACGAGCACAATAGTAACAAAATCGGTTCAGTCAATTTTGAGATAAGGCACAACTCGTCTTAATAATATAATTGACATCAGCGAACTTGACCTTTGAGAAAGAGCGTAGGCGATAGACATCAAAGGCTTAGTGTTATCTAAGTATCTGCACAGGACACATAATCAGCATCGGTTAAGTCATTCTTGAGAAAGGGCACACAAAAAGCATTTTGAACAAAATAATTAAAATTCTAAATTCGAAGTGATGGAGCGACCGATTCACGTCAAACGGACTGACACTGAATGTTTGGCCATGAGGTTCAGCTGTTTTTGGGATATAGAGCAAAACCGTTTTTTAACAAATGGTTGACCTCAGCGATCTTGATTCTTGATCTTTGAGGTAGATCAAATATAATACATTTGCACAATAAGCTGGCCATTAAATCAGGTAATGTTCTTCTGAAGCTTGGACTGGTTCTTGAGGTATGGAGTGCCGCTAAACGAGGAACAGGCTGACCGGCTTTCTGCTCATTCTGAATCCCAACTATTTTAAAGTATGTTCAGATATTAAATGGAGGGAAAAAATCAACAATAATGTTTTTCACTGAATTATTAGTTACGCTAATAAACTAACTCAGTAAATGAGTCAAATCATCAGTTAATCAGACATCAGTCAATCGGTCATTTTTGTCAGTAACCTAAAGTTCTCGTAAATGGTATTAAATCTACCGCACAACCGCTTGACTTTGGCGTTCCTCAAGGCTCTGTGATTGGCCCTGTTCTGTTCATTCTGTACACCTCTCCTCTCTCACGTCTCATTAACTCACATTCTGTCCGCCACGAAATGTATGCTGATGACACCCAACTTAATCACTCTGACTCTCCTTCTAACTACAATCATTTAGTTCAGACCCTTCAAGATTGTGTTACTGAGGTAAAATCGTGGATGTCAAACAACCGTCTCAAGCTAAATGATAACAAAACTGAGGATCTCCGTGTTTCTCCGTCATCTGCAGACCCCTCTTTTCTTCCCTCAACTATCACTTTGGAATACTTCTATTTCTTTTTCTGACACTGTTCGCGACCTTGGTTTTTTTCTCGATCAGGATCTCTCCATGCAGCAACACATTGCAAAAACTTGTCAGATTGCATACATTGAACTTAGACGCATAAGCTCCATTCGACAGTATCTCACACAAGAAGCAACAAAAACACTAGTTAGCGCATGCACTCTGTCTAGATTGGATTATTGTAATTCACTCCTTTTGGGTTGCACACAGAAAGTCCTTAGACCTCTTCAGCAAGTCCAAAACTCTGCCGCTAAACCCATCTTCAAAGCACGGAAATCATAGCATTGCACGCCTCTCTTTCAAGAACTACACTGGCTCCCAGTTGAACAACGAATTAAATATAAAACCTCATGTTTTTGCTACCACATCATCTCTGGAACTGCTCCTAGCTATCTTTCCGAACTGTTGACTGTCTATGTTCCTTCTCGGTCTCTCCGCTCGTCTGCAGATGAAAGGATGTTCCGTGTACCAGAATACCACAGGGTGAGACACGGTGGTAGAGCCTTTAGTTTCTTCTCCGTTCAGCCTGGAACTCGCTACCTCGGTCCGTCCGTCACAGTCCTTCACTATCGTCTTTTAAAATGAACTTGAAGACGCATCTTTTTAGAGAGGCCTTTTCTTAGGCGCCAGGATAGGATAGGATAGGATAGGATAGGATAGGATAGGATAGGATAGGATAGGATAGGATAGGAGTGAGTGTTGTTAGTTATTTTTTGTGTTGGGATGTGTATGTGGTTGCGTGTTATTGATCAATGCACGCATGCTGTGTTTACATTTGTTTGTGTAAAGCGCTTTGTGATTTTGGAAAGCGCTGTATAAATTGCCTGTTATTATAAGTTATATTTGAACGTTGTTTACTATGTCCAAAGAATTCCACTGTAAACGTGGAGCCTAGCAATGCCGGACTGACGGGCTGGGGCTGATGTTTTAAACATTGTTGCTGCCATTCACAAGACGCACGAACGTCAACGCGAACCATCAAATCATGGATAACAGATCGTTGCTAACAGGTAAATTTACAAACATTAAATCTTTCTATATTTCTTTCATTCATTCAGTCATTATTTTTTCGGCTACGTCTTTACATCATTCTTTCTTTCTTTCTTTTTTAAATTCTTTTTTTCTTCTTTAATTACTTAATTTATTAATTCTTTTCTTTCTATCTGTTTTTTTTTTCTTTCATCGGCTGTCTTTTTTGCGAAAATTGACTCCATCATCATTTGTCGTTGGTGTCAGGTGTACTTTTGTTTTAATTGTTGAAAAGCAATTGAGGGAGTCAGGTAAATTGTTCTTGTTCTTGTTGTAATTGAAAAAATTTACATCTTTGAAAATGTTCACTTTTTGATTATGCGTGAGTGTATTAAAATACATTTGGATGTCTTGCCATCTTGGTTTTGGTTATTTTTCTCATTGCGGCTTCAGTGTTCTTATTAAGTGCTTTTCCAGGTAAGTTGGGACTTAGTTTTGGATGTAATGTGTGTTAGTAAGCTAGAGTATTAAATATCCATATTTGTATTTACCTTTTTTTTTTCACGCCATAGGAGCACTGCCTTACACGAATGACTATGTTGCGTCATATCCGCTCATGACGTCGTATCCGGAATGGGACTTAATGGAGGTGTAACTAGATTCTTGGTTTTTTTATGCTATAGCATATTGATCCACATTATCCGGTGGTTCTATCCGGTAACTGGAATCCGAGATCATCAGTCGATGAAAATAATGATCAATTGCAGGAGGGCTTGTGTAATATATAGACTATAAAATCGTTATGGCACCCAAAAAATTTTATAAATGTTTTGAAGACAAAATAAAGCAAGTCCAGCGCGGCGCTAGTTTTGAGAAAATCACCATACCTTATCTGCCTGCTTTATTGTGTTGCAAGTCCAACAACAATATGGAGGTGAAAGCGTTCCAATAAGCGTATACGCAGCCTAAAACGACGTTGGGCGCCTCTTTTTGTTTTCAGGGCGATAAGCCATTAATTACTACTATAACAGGCGACCTTTTAAACGTTCCGAAACGAAGTTAAGAGTCAATTTTCGCAAATATTGGACTTAAAAAATGTATGTATATATGTATACACATATATGTAGATAAACTATGTCTTAGCGTGAATTAAACACACACTCTCTATTCTCTCTCTCTCTCTCTCTCTCTCTCTCTCTCTCTCTCTCTCTCTCTCTCTCTCTCTCTCTCTCTCTCCCCCTCTCTCTCTCTTTCCCCACGCAGTTTTGATCTTGGTGCACTTTAATTATACATGTCTGGATTTTGCAAAGTAAAGGACGCCTGACTTTCCTTTCAAAATCCACACTGCAGATGCCTCTCTTTTTGCTCTCTCTAAAATAAAAAGGATTCAGAGCAGAAAATTAAAAAAAAAGTTATTTGTTTTAGAAAACATAGACCTGCTGTGCTTCGTCTCCTTCCTATCCTATCCTATAACTCCAAGGTCGTGGGGGCACCACAGACGATCGTTTAACTTGCGTACTCCATCTTTTTATGTTCTCAACAACCCTCATGGCTTCGTCCAGTGTTAAACCAGTCCATTCTCGAATGTTGTCCTTCCATCTCGTTTTCTTCTTCTGCCTCCTTGCACCGTGCCTTGCACCGTGCCTTGCAGGATGGATTTTGCAAGGCCTGATGCTCTGGTGACGTGGCCATACCATCGGAGTTTCCGTTTCTTCACCACTGTGAGCATGTTATTATGTTGTCCAATGGCTTGTGTAATGGTCTGTCGGACTTCGTTGTTGGTGATGTGATGGGTATAGGAAATGCCCAGAAGTCTTCTGTAGCACCTCATCTCTATGCTTTGTATTTTTCGTTGTAGACCTACTGTGAGGGTCCATGTTTCGCAAGCGTATAGGAAGATGGAGATGACAAAGGAGCGCAGCAGCCTTACCTTGGAATGTAGACTGTTGAGTATTAATTTCAGGAGGACATGGCTGATGAGGATGATGGTGCGGTAATTTTCACACTCCTAAAGGTAACCCTTTTTGGGGAGAGTTATGACAAGCGGCTGGGTCCATGGTGTAGGCCACTCCCCACTCTGCCAGATCTTGTTACAGATAATGGTGAGGGCGTCAATCAACGCTTCCCCTCCGGCGTGCAGCAATTCCGCGGGTGTGTTGTCCACTCCCGCTGACTTCCCCTTCTTTAATGATTGCACTGCTGCCTCAACTTCTTTCGGAGAATTGAGAGGGTTTATTCCTCTTCTCTGATCTGGGGACATGCTAGAACTGATGAGTCTCCGTTTGGTTTGTGGTTGTAAAGGTCAGAGCAGTCCTCTGTTTATCTATCAAAGACCATTGAGTTGTTTAACAATTGTCAGCCTATTCACAGTCTGGTAGGCCTTCTTGGTATTGTTCTTGTTCAGACTGTAATCTATTTCCTTTCGTTGCTCTTCTGTCCAGTTCTCCTTTGCTGTGCGCATGCCTTTTCCGATGTCATTGTTAATTTTTGGGTAAGCATCAGCTCCATGTGGCGTGTTCTTTTTGTTTTTCATCTCTCTTCGTTTATCACACAGATCCAACAGTTCAGGTGCAATCCACGGCTTCTTCTTTGGGCGGTGCTTGCCAAGGATCTCAGTGGCGGCATCTGTAACAACTGAGTTGAAGGTGGTGATCATGGTGTTGACATATACTTCACCAGCTCCCAAAATGAGCAGAGGTGTAAATTTCCCTCCAGTTGTGGCTTGGAATATTTCTGCCACCTCCGGGTCTTACAGTTTGTCCAGGTCGAACTTCAGTTGGTGCACTTTGCTTTGTTTATTATGTTCAAGTGAAGCCGGAAGGACATCATCACGAGATCCTGGTCACTTCCCATGTCTGCTCCTGGAAAAGTGCGTGTTCTGCCAATGTTGATGCTTGGTCTGAAGCGTGTCTTGATCATGATCGATGTAGTCAATCTGGTTGTCATTCTCCCCGCTGAGACTGTGCCATGTCCATTGTCTGGATTTTTTAATGTTGAAAGTGGCTGCTCTCAGGCGGATGGTAATGATTCTACTGGAGACTGGGCGGCAACCCATGACAATGGGTAGAATGTCTTTGTGGACCAGGAATCCAACGCCGTGTTCGTGCCTGTCATCTCTACCGCTGAAATAAAGCTTTGTCGGTCGTTGTTTCCTCTAGAACTTTCCAGCGCAGTTCGCTGATATCAAAGATGTTCCATCGATAGTGGGCCATCTCGTGAGCCAATTCTTCTAATTATCCCTCCGCAATTAGGGTCCTGACATTCCAGGTTCCTATGACGATGATGTCTCTCGTGCGGACTCTATTAATTTGTCCATCCGTAGCACACTTATCACATCCGTCCTGGTGGCCAACGGAAGGCGCGGTCCTTGGTGACCCGGGCGACGACCGATCCGGTATGGAGTGAGTGGTTCTTTTCATCATGCAGTGTGTTTTGGGCAAGAAAGACCTGGCAGGGCCCAATCCTCTCCAGGCCGAAATCCACCAGTACAATGTCTTACCCTTTTGGGGGAGAGTTATGACAAGTTCTTTCCTTGATGAGCCTTGGCCCCGAGCACGTGGTCGTTGAACCTGGCCGGTGACTTCTGTGTAGAAGACTTTCGCCCATTGAAGGCGTGTTGATATTACCTCTGTTAGTCGCCTCTTACTACACGCCGAGAAACGTTGGGTCTATTCTATTCAGTGCCCGAACCCACAGAGCTTCGTCTCTACCTGACAGAATGAGTCTGCTTAGACAACTTTACTTTCACCTGTACGTGTTTGCACCTGAAATGTGTGCAGGAGATTGGGAGATTGTGTTATGCAGCAGTTTGTTTTTTTAATTGGGTGTGTGTGTGAGCGCGCGTGTGTGTGGGTGTGTGCGTGTGTGAGGGTGTGTGTGTATGAGCAGTTAGGAGCAGGAATCACCAATGGCAAGGGGAGTTACCGTGGATTGGAAAATGCGTTTATCTCATTGCAGTGTTTGTTTCCCTCTCTGAGTCGATCGCTCGATTGGTGAGAGAGAGAGAGAGAGAGAGAGAGAGAGAGAGAGAGAGAGAGAGAGAGAGAGAGAGAGAGAGAGAGAGAGAGAGAGACGGGCAGACAGACAGAGAGAGACGGGCAGACAGACAGAGAGAGAGAGACGGGCAGACAGACAGAGAGAGTCGGAATGAAGGACAAACAAACTAGGATACATACAGATTTTTTTTTTAAAGAGAAAAAAAAAAGAAGTGTGACGAGGCCGACACTGAGTAAGCGTAAAGACATAATTATATAGGTCCACTGACACTGAATATCGCCATTACTGCAGAATTTATAACCTGCAACTGATGCATAGCTTACAAGGTGATATGATGCAGATGAGTCTTGGAACGTAATATTACGTCCCTGTTCTTTCCATCTGTCATTCACGGGTGTCAGGTTATTTAATGTTAGAGATTAAAGGGGCTTCTTGATGTATGGAGACGGAGGTTGGCCAATGGCTAATTGGATACCAGGCATCTTTTGTTGGCTAAGTTTAGCCTCGATCTTCTTGATGAGTAGCACTGAGATTTAAATAAATATCAACCTAATAGCATCCTGAGAAACCATTCCAGACTTATTTTGGTAGCATATCCCAGTAGTGGATGCCGATGAGACATTGTTTTCGTAGTGTCCGTATCTTTACATTGACTATTTTTAAACGGATTTCCACCAATTTGGTGTGTGTGTGTGTGTGTGTGTGTGTGTGTGTGTGTGGGTGTGGGTGTGGGTGCGTGTGTGTGTGTATGTGTGAATCACTGAATGATCCAACTCTCCTGGCACGTTGGCTTTTAAGGTATTTAGATACGTTGAAATCAAAGTGGATAGAATTTACTGAAATGAGGTTTATTTTAAAGCAAACATCCTGGGAATACATAAAATGAAAAAAAAAGTATATCACGCCGTGCTATTTTCAAGTTAGAGCATAATTTCTTAATTGAAGGGTGGCAAACTTCAGAAAAAAAGTAGTATAATAGTAAACAGCTGCACAGATGGACAGAAAATGACGATTTGAGCATGACAACCAATATCAAGGTAGAAGTATACTTTGTAAATAAATTTCGGATATTTTGATTAAAAATTAAATTTCAGTGAGACACATTTTCTATGACTAAATTGTTTTAAAATTTGGACTAAAATCAGACATTAATGTAGCGGAAAGGGAGGCGACTGGTTGAGGCTTGGGAGAGAAATTGTCTACCTCGAATTTCTTGGTTAGACTAGCCTTGGGTGGCTCCTGCTTTGCAGAATCCATTGGGGATGCCATTGGGTTATGGGGGACAAGGCGACACGACATTTGTTCTCCCCAGCCTTCTGCTTTTGGTGGTGAGCGGGACAACATTGTCGGCAGGCATTTTATGCAGGTCGGTGGCAGCGACTTTGCAGAAGAGTGCGTGGCACTAGTAGCCGGCAATCCGGTACTACCAACCACGCTTCACCGCCTTGCAGGGCAAATATTTTTATGTCCCTCTTTTGAGGGATAAAATGAAAATAACAGCTCGGGTGGAGCAATGTTCTCGAGGTCGTGGCCGAGAGACGGGAGTCAAATACTCCGCTCGGCTACAAGTGGTGCAACGAAAACTTCATTATTAAATTACACAACAATCACTAATCTATTACTACACACATCCAAAACACAACTTTGTGAAAACGTTTGCTTCTTCTATATGTCTCTTACTCAGATATATTGGCACAACCTATCTTTTCTACTGTTTTTGGTACTGGCACAGTGAAATCTTTATTCCTAATCCTAAATATATATCTAAATAACTCTCGGCGCGAACTATAAAACTGTACCTTGGCCTACACATGTAAGACAAATGTGGCCTACCTTTACTTGGTTGTCTGTTGTGCCAGTCGTGCCGAACGCCGAAGATCAATCGTTGGAGTTCTTGCTGGGGCGGCCATCTGCGCTGGGGGTGCCGGCACCAAAGGCGCTGGCTCTCATGCAGCGGTTGGCCCGTTGTAGTTGGTGGTGACTATGGTAGGGTCAGGGAGGGTTCCCATCCAGGTCTCAGGCTCTCCTTCTCTGTCGCTCTCGCTAGAAGGCATGGTCTCGAGTGGGTCAGGACGTGGGATGAGAAAATAATTACATCTAACCTCTTCTTACAACTTTTCCTCTGTTTCTCTTCCGATGTATGTCCCTATAAAACTAATATTTAATTTAAGTATATACTATTAGAGAATGAACTAAGGCATCGGAAAATATCACACTTAAGGTGTTACAGTGGAGGAACAACGAAGCTTAACGTCCTATTGCATTAGCGTTAAGGACGATCACCACGTCGCCACCCTGACAACAATGATTATCATTATCATATCAAAGATAAGATCCTACAGATCTCAATGTGTTACAGTGGAAAATCTTTGCTATGGCTACAAGTGCCACGCACTCTTCTGCAAAGTCGCTGCCACCGACCTGCATAAAATGCCTGCCGACAATGTAGTCCCGCTCACCACCAAAAGCAGAAGGCGAATGGTCAGCCGGGGAGAACAAATGTCGTGTCGCCTTGTCCCGCATAACCCAATGGCATCCCCAAAGGATTCTGCAAAGCAGGAGCCACCCAAGGCTAGTCTAACCAAGAAATTCAAGGTAGACAATTTCTCTCCCAAGCCTCAACCAGTCGCCTCCCTTTCCGCTACACTAAAATTACAATAAATTATGAAATAGTAGATAGAATTACCAGAAACTTTGAAGGCACATTAACTTTGAAAACACATTATTATCATATTGTTATTCACACACACACACACAAACACCTATACCCACACACACACACACCTACCCACCCACCCCCCCACACACACACTTGTTTTCACGGTGTTATTATGACTTTCATGAAACGCCACATACGTTGTGTTGACAATGGGTCATATTTTGTTCTTCTTTTTAAGTACTTTTAATTTTTCTAACGCTAACCCAAACCGTAACCCTTACCCTAACACAACCCTAACCCTCACGGATCATTGGTTTGACATCAAAACAACGAAGGCTGTCAAAACAAGGTATGCAGATGTTCACTAGTTTGTCCAAATAACGCCGTGTAAACAAGTACGCACACCCACTTGTGTTACGTTGAAATGTTACACTCGATATGATGTTGGTGTTTTCTATCAGTATTTGATTCAGCCTTAATGCTGAATTCCTGATAAGGTGTAACTCAGATTCGTATATCCACGCAGCCTGCTCACTCAGCATACAAGTCACAAAGTCGACGTATGAAGTTTTCCACTTTTATTCAGCACACATCAACAACTGCATACAATCGCTTTCCACTTTCAACTTTTCAACTCACTATCAACAACAATAACTATCTCTACCCACACGCAGGGCATCCATTTTAAAATTTTTTCTCTTATTCGAGATGACGACAGGTCGTTCTAGAAATGACGCATTACAACCAACCAATCAGAACTAAAGATCGTCATCACTGACTTACGTCACACATCTCACTTCCTGTCAAAAGAATGTTCTCCATTATCTACGTCCATCAAGAAACTTCGATCGATAGTAAACAAACGGATCCAGAAAATTCTCCAACAATATCGACTAACGAAAATTATCAACGTTATACAAAGCCTCTCCTAACAACAATGCAAACTCAAATCAAAGGTAAATAAACTCCATTATCGAATACTTTGCAAAACGAAACGATTAGATCTATCGTGCGCGTTTCAGATATACTACCATTGGCGTTTCAACGTAACATAACCCCCCACTCAAGAAGAAATTTACCCAATTTCTTTCAACAACGTTGAAACGTAATACACAAACAAAGTACAGAATTAAGACTTATTTTAGCCTGTCTGAACACTGTCAATGTTCTCAGCTCATTCACATAGAGTCAATGTTTCTCATCTGCAAGTCTTTCTGGATACTGTCAATGTTCACAGTTTATCTACACAGTCAATGTTTTTCATCTTCAAGCCTGTCTAGATATTACCGATGTTCTAAGTTCACCAACACAGTCAATGTTCTTTCATCCGCAAGGAAACGACGCCCTCGTCAGTTGCGGTCGTCATCGGCCCAGGGTCAAAGACGATGATCACGTGGGCTTCCCTGGAATCAGTGCGTCCCCCGTTGTCTCCTTCTTCCATCGAACGTCCGATGAAGTCGACGTTGTCAGCTCCCAGAATGCATTTGCTGGGTCTCACGGTCAGGTTGGCTTCTGCGGGACGGTGGAACGGCTCCCTCAAGGTCTGCAGATGCTCCTTCCAGGTCTGGGTGTGGACTTCATGTTCGACCAAAGTCGTAGAGCCTGGGACATCATTGAAGTTATGGGGAAACTCGCCCATAAGGTCCTTGAGCTCCAACCTTTGACCTTCCGTCAAGCTCGGTCCTAGCTTAACATCATCGATGCCTTCTTTGCTGTGGAAGTCTCCCAGTTCCAACAGTTCCTCGCTGTCAAAGCGGTCGTCGATCACAGCTGCTGTTGCTGCGCGTACAGTATCTTGTAGCCTTTCCACGTACAGTTTAAGGAGGTTGGCGTGGTATATCTTGGAATGCTGGCCGACCTTCACCTTGTAGTCGTTGATCCCCACCACGGTCTCCACTTCGTACGGGCCTTTCCACTGCATCAGCAACTTATTATGATCGGTAGGTAGCAGCACCAGCACTTTGTTGCCAGGTTTGAACTTCCTGTTCACAGCCCTACGATCATAGTAGTGCTTTCCACAGTCCTGGGACTTCTTCAGGTTTTCTCTGGCTATCTCAAGAGTCTGCTCCAGCTTCTCCCGTAGCTCAAACACGTACTGGTAGCTGTTCTTCACCTCTGGGGTGTCTACTTCTTTCGTCCACAGTTCTTTCAGGATGTGCATCGGCCCTCTGATGGTTCTTCCGTACAACAGCTCGAACGGAGAAAAGCCGGTGGACTCCTGCGGCACTTCTCTGTAGGCGAAAAGTAAGGCGTTGATGTAGCGATGCCATTGTCTGGGCTGCTCGCTGCACAGTTTCTTCAGGGTGGACTTCAGCGTAGCATTGAACTTTTCGACAAGCCCGTTGCACATCGGATGGTAGGGTGTCGTAGTCAAATGCCGGATGCTCAGCAGTCTGTTGACCTCCTTCATGCAGTCAGAGACGAACTGCGTCCCGAGGTCTGTCAGAATTTCTTCAGGTACTCCACGTCTACTGAACATGTCCACCAGTGCCTCTGCTACAGTTTCAGTGTCAATCTTCTTCAGAGGCTCTGCTTCTGGGTACCGAGTCGCATAGTCCACTAAAGTCAGTACCCACCGATGACCTTCTTCACTCGGAGGTCTTATTTCGCCGATTAAGTCTAAGGCCACCCTCTTGAAAGGTCGGTCGATCAGAGGCATCCTCTGCATAGGCACTTTCGGGACCCTTCCTCGAGGTATGGTCTTCTGGCAAATGTCACATGATCGGCAGAAACGGCTGACGTCCGCATGAAGTCCTGGCCAGTAGAACACCGCCTGGATTCTATCCGACGTCTTCTTGATACCTAGGTGACCTCAAATGATTGAGTCATGTGCTACTTCCGTCACTTGGCGCCTTAGAGGTAATGGTACCAAGACTTGACGTAGAGGTTTCCCTCCGTTGACCCTCGGGTGCTGGAAGATTCGGTACAGGATCTTGGCCTTCACCTCAAAATAGACCGTACCACTGCCTTTGGTCACGTGGTCTTGGCGGTTCCTGTACTTGTTTAAAGTACTATCAGCTTCCTGGAGCTGGATCAACTTATCTCTGTCCACGATGGCAGCTTTGGAGTTGTCGGCGACCTTCAGTGGCGTAGACACCTTGTCTCTCTTGGCCTGGGCCCTGGTAGTAACAGCACCGACGATCTCTGGTCGGCAGGGCTGAGCCGGAGTAACCACATTGTCCCGTAGCAGCTCTGTAAGGTCTCCATCGGGAAACGGCAATGGATCCTCCTCCACAACTTCGACGTGTTGAGTTGAGGCAGGACTCCACTCTGGATCGGGGTCGTCGGGTCGTCTCGCGCCATCGATGTTCCCGATCATCAAATCATACAGCGGCTTCTTCAGGCAAACCGCTTCGACTTCGCCTATGTAGAAAGGGGTGTTGACATGAATCTTCGCAACTGGCGCTTTCACACATTTGCTGTCGGCCATGAGTGTCCATTTAGAATCGCCAGTGAATTGTTCTTTAGCGGTTAGGTCTTCTCTGACGATGACCCCACTGCAGCCAGAGTCTCTTAAAACAGTCACTTCATGATTTCCGACGCGTCCCTTGGAAACAGGCATGTTCTGTACGGTCACAGCTGCGCTGGCGACGACGGGGATGGATTTCCCGTTGGCCAAGAGGAGTTGGCCATCAGTCATGCACTCTTGCACGTCCGCAGGGGTAGCTGTGCGCTCGGTCTCACTCGGAAGAATGACGCTCCCGCCGCACACTTGATGGTCAGATCTACTGGTTTGCCGTTGATTGGAGAACCGCCTCTGCCGGTTGCCCGCCGCTGAATTGTCCGTACTGCTCCGCTGTCCGCTACTTTTGTTTTGAGGACAGTTAGCCGCTCTGTGGTCTGTAGCGTTGCAGGTGAAACAGCCCCTTGAATGCCCTTCCCTGGGAGGAGGCGTGGAGTCCGTCTGTCTCTGGCTAGTCTGGCTCCCCTGGATCTGGTTCACATGGTTTCCAGTCTTCTGAAAATGTTTCGTCGCGCTGGGTGGCCCCAGGGTCTTCCCATGAGCGATGAGATATCTTTCAGCAGCCTCAGTCACATCTTTAAGCGTCTGCAGCTTTTGTTCTTCTAAGTGGGTCGCTAGGTCCTTGTGACAGGCATTGAGAAATTGTTCCTTCACGATCAGGTCATGGAGACTGTCGTAAGACTTCCTTTCGCCTGATAACTCCACCCACTTGTGTAGATATGACGACAGGCGCTCCACAAACTGCTTTGGCGTCTCGTCTGACTTAGGCCGGCATTCACGGAAGCGTTTACGGTAGCCCTTCTCTGTAAAGTTGTAGCACTGTACTAGGGCCTCTTTCAAGACGTCGTAGTTTTTGGCGTCATCGTTCGACAGTCTGATGTAAACTTCGAGCGCTTGCCCTGTCAGAAGTGCACTTAGTCGAATCGCCCAGTCTCGAGGTTGCCAGTTGGAGCTTTCGGCGAACCTTTCGAATCTCGCCAGATAGCTGTCGATCTGGTCCTTCCCGTCGACGAACGCTGGCAATTTTGGAGCCATGTGGTCGCTGATGACTTGTGGCGCATGCTGATTGTTTTGGATACGCGCCAACTCTAGCTGGTGCTGAAGTCGTCTCTCTTCAATCTCTCTTTCTTCTCGGCGTCGCTGCTCCTCTGCTTCTCTTTCTTGACGCCGCTCTTCTCTTTCTTGACGCCGCTCTTCTCTTTCTTCGCGCCTTCGCTGTTCCTCTAATTCTCTTTCTTCGCGCCGTCGCTGTTCTTCTCTTTCTTCACGCAATATTCTCTCCTGGCATTTGACGTACTCCGTCAGCTGTTTGCCTTTTAGATTTAGTTCAACCCCTTTCTGCCAGAAGTCAGCCATCTTGATGCTTCTGGAAAGTTCTTTTCTGGAAAGTTCTTGACTGTGCTGCACCTTTCTAGACTGTTCTAGAACAGCACGCTCTCTGCCGTAGCGCTGATGCTTGTCACTAGTCGCCTTCGTTGACGCAGGCCCCGCTGTCCTCGTCGTATGCGACGCTGCACCACGCTGGTGTTGATGTATACGCTCCTGTGCTGAAGTAGACGCGACGTCCGCTCGTCGCTCTCTCTAATACTGGCGATGTAGCTCCGAGACTGTCCCTCGACGTAGTCTTGCGGCAGCCACGTAGTCCCGATCTGTTGTTCACTCACGAAGCAACTCTTCAGCGACTACACGCCCTTGCAGTCAACCCGAACCTATCGGTGATGTAGTCCCAGTATGTTGGCCCCTCTCGACGCAACTCGTTGGCGGCTACCCTCGATGACTGCCTCTCGTAACGTTGACTCGCTTGTTGTAGCAGTTGAACCCTTGGCTATAGCGTGAATCCCGGCTTGGCCCCCAAAATGTTACACTCGATATGATGTTGGTGTTTTCTATCAGTATTTGATTCAGCCCCAATGCTGAATTCCTGATAAGGTGTAACTCAGATTCGTATATCCACGCAGCCTGCTCGCTCAGCATACAAGTCACAAAGTCGACGTATGAAGTTTTCCACTTTTATTCAGCACACATCAACAACTGCATACAATCGCTTTCCACTTTCAACTTTTCAACTCACTATCAACAACAATAACTATCTCTACCCAAACGCAGGGCATCCATTTTATAATTTTTTCTCTTATTCGAGATGACGACAGGTCGTTCTAGAAATGACGCATTACAACCAACCAATCAGAATTAAAGATCGTCATCACTGACTTACGTCATACATCTCACTTCCTGTCAAAAGAATGTTCTCCATTATCTACGTCCATCAAGAAACTTCGATCGATAGTAAACAAACGGATCCAGAAAATTCTCCAACAATATCGACTAACGAAAATTATCAACGTTATACAAAGCCTCTCCTAACAACAATGCAAACTCAAATCAAAGGTAAATAAACTCCATTATCGAATACTTTGCAAAACGAAACGATTAGATCTATCGTGCGCGTTTCAGATATACTACCATTGGCGTTTCAACGTAACAACTTGTATATCTACCTTGATGTCTCTCCACTTTCCTAACATACAGACCCCAACACACAAAAAAACGCAAATAACTAAGAACCATCAATAAAGACGCCGGGTAGCCCACTTCAGTTGTAGTGCTGTTTATCGCTGGCTGCCACCCTTTCTCGGCCCTTCTGAATCTTAACAGATAGCACCAGGGCAACAGTACCCAAAAGCCTACACCGTTATATAAGTCTAAATTCACTAACTTATAATTATAACAACGTGAATAGCAAGATTACATGGCGGTGGCGTAATATTTAATATTTAATGTAAAAAAAAAATTCGCACACTCCTTTGGGACTTTCGAATTTGGACCCCCTCCCCACCTCCACTAGCTACGCCACTGCCTACACGGTGCCATCTTCCTTTCTTACAAATTAAGTTTATGAGAGACATCGACAAACTTCAACCGTTGCACTTTCAGCCTACGACACTAAAGTCTCTGTTCTTGACTCATTCAGCTTTCTTCTCGGCTAAATTTCGTCATTACTTCAGCACACTTTAAAAGTCTTTTTATTCGCCTTAAACTTCTTAAAGCAAACTGCTAACGAACACAACTAAATTCTCTGCAAGTAAAACCTGTCCTCACAGTCTCATTTAATTAACCTCAACTAAAGTTTATCGAAACTGTCTCATTCACACGCACACTTTTGACTAGGTCTACCTGACTGGCCAGTCTGCATCTTATATCTGAAAATCTAGCAGTCCTCTGCCACTTATCAAAATCAAATTATTTTACCCGGGAAGATAATTTTTCAAGTAAGTCGGTTTTCTAACCAATCTACCGCTTGTTGTGCGTGTCTGCGAATTAAGTGCTGTGTTGCTCTGTGTTCGTGCAACTGGACTATATGCACTTGTGTTCATGCCTGTGCTGGAGCACTTCGGGTTTCGTGCCTAACATTTTCTTAGGTGTCTGGCTGTAAGATCCTGCGTTTGACAAACTTTCATTCATAGGCACATGCAGCAATTTTTTTTCTACCCCAATTCTATCGCTAGCATTCTGCTTGTTGCTGACAAATTCTCTTTGCTCATTTGTCATGATTATCTCTCCCTTTTCTGTTTCTGCCTGTTTGTCAGTGTGTCCTCTGTTTTGACTTTGCATGCTGATTATAGGCTGTATGAACTGAATCAACTGCTCTTCAACTGACTTTCTCAGCTTTCTGTTTCTTCTGTACCCTTTTCCATCTTCTGTCCTTATTTTGTATGATCTTACATCTCTCTGATCCTCCACTGTTGGTCTGATCCATCTGGTTGATATAGGGGCTTTCAATCTGTTTGTCCTGGTCTGAGTGTACTTAACTCCACTGTCCCTCTGTTGTAGTATTGTTGCTGTGTGTGCTTTTTTTCTGATCAATGTTTCTTTGACCTCTGTGCGTGTTTGTGGTTTCAACAAACGTTTTGCTGATGGCAACAATGTTCTTGTCCTCAGACAGAACAATCTCTGGGCGGGCGAGGTTGTCAGAAGGAATATTCCGAGGTTTTAACAAGGCTAAATATGCATCTGCATCTCTATCCTCAGCACATATCATTATCAGAGTTCTGACCTCATTGACTGCATTATCAGCTTTTCCATTTGACTGCGTGTAACCTGGTGAACTTGTCACATACTCAAAGCCACATCTCTGAGCAAATATCTGGAACTCTTTTCCATGGAACGGCGGTCCATTGTCTGATACCAATCTCTCGAGAATGCCATGCCGTGCAAAATGTGCTTTCATATGGTATATCAGCTCATCTCTTGTCTTGTTGCTCAACTTATCTACTTCAAAGAAATCCACAACAAGAAGATAGTCGTTTCCTCTGCATTCCAACAAGTCCACTGCCACATACTGCCATATCAACTCTGGAATTCGATGACTTATGCTCGGTTCCTTGGTCTGACTTTCGTGGAAAGTAAAACATGGCTCACATCTTGCCAGAAAAGTCTCCATATCTTTGGACATGCCTGGCCAATAGACGACTTCTTGCGCCCTGCGAAGGCAGTCATGATCAGACGCTGCGTAGATTTAAAGTAGTGATGATAACGACGATGACGAAGAAGAAGAAGAAGAAGAAGAAGAAGAAGAAGAAGAAGAAGAAGAAGAAGAAGAAGAAGAAGAAGAAGATGAAGGAGGAGGAGGAGGAGGAGGAGGAGAAGAAGAAGAAGAAGAGGAGGAGAAGGAGGAGGAGGAGAAGAAGAAGAAGAAGAAGAAGAAGAAAAAGAAGAAGAAGAAGAAGAAGAAGAAGAAGATGATGATGATGATGATGATGATGATGATGATGATGATGATGATGATGATGATGATGATGATGATGATGAAGTAGAACGAGGAGGAAGAAGAATAAAAGCATGAATCAGTAGAACGAGGAGGAAGAAGAATAAAAGCATGAATCAGGAGCGAACTGCAAGAACTTAACAGTGACAAACCAGGCAGCTCCAGTACAGAACATTATGAATCAGCACGATATAATTATGATTAAGTTTACCGTGAACAGCAGCGGCAAGCCCATAGATGTGTGTGTGTGTGCGGGTGTGTGTGTGTGTGAGTGTGTGCGTGCGTGTATGTGTATGTGTGCAATTTCAAAATTGTCAGAGTGAAATAAAATAAAGTGTTAATGTGGGGCTAATAGTTGCTAATTCTGTCCATGCGTGTCAAGGTGAATACATAATTTTACCCCAAATACGTCAAACACTCAGACCTTAACATTTGGTAGTTGATTTGGTCGCTGATTGGTTTATACTGATTATTAGTGTTCATCGTCATCGCCTGCATTAAGACGAAATAACGCATTCTCATCATCTTCGTCATAATAATCGTTGTCAGTAGCGTCTTCGTCATAGCCTCGTTGTAATAGTAGATGATGTACACGCTTTTTACTTCATTGTATTAACAACAGAGGCGATCAAATGAGATCGCTAATATAGAGGACCGAAAGGAAACTCATTAAAATTACATTTTTATAATAATTGAATATGACTGTCTATCTATCGAAATATTTTATATATTTATATATAACCTTGCTTGTGGGGACATTTTCCCCATTTCCTCCTTCTGCCACCCTCTTCCCCGCACCCACCCACTCACTCCCACTACTCTCCCTCTCTTTCTTTCTGTCCCTTCCTATATTTCAACCTTCATTCTTTCTTTTCTTCCTTCCTTCTTTTCTTTCCCCCTTTTCTTGTCTTGTGCGAATACTCAGCTGGAGCTCGCTGACGTAGATTTAAGCGCTGACTGTACATTCACAATAAATAACTCAGGCTAAAGCACTATATATATACACACAGATACTTTCGCTACTACTAGGGCAGTTTTTGCTGTTTTTCAGAGGTCAAGATCGCTGATGTTCATCATTTTTAAACATGCTTTGCGCCATTTTCAAAATTGATTAAACAGATTTTGATAATTTTTAGCCTGCATATATGTCAGATTGTGGTCAATCGGAGGAAATGTTGCAAATTTGTTTCTTTGAGGATAAAACAGAGACAGAACAGCTTGTCCAAAATTAAAGCTTTTTAAATGTGTTACGTTGAAACGCGAACGAAAGTATGTCGGAAGCGTGTACGATAGATCTAATCGTTTCGATTTGCAAAGTATTCAATAATAGAGTTTATTTACCTTTGATTTGAGTTTGCATTGTTGTTAGGAAAGGCTTTGTATAACGTTGATAATTTCCGTTAGTCGATATTGTTGTAGAATCTTCTGGATCGGCATGTTTACTATCGATCGAAGATTCGGGATAATTGTAGAAATTTGAAGGGACGATCCGGAAGGAGAAGAAATGTGTAATGACGTAAGTCAGTGATGACGATCTTTTATTCGATTGGTGGCAGTGCGTCATTTCTACATTGTTCGAAATTCTTCCGGAAGAGAGAGAGGTTATTTAATCGTGTGCCGAGTTGCTGTTGAGAAATAGTAAAGTTGTTGATAGTGATTTGGAAAGTTGCTGTGAAAGTTGTTGAGTTGAATTGAGAATTGTATGCAGTTGTTGGTGTGTGCTGAATAAAAGTGGAAAACTTCATACGTCGACTTTGTGACTTGTATGCTGTTTGGACGGGCTGTGTGAATAAACGAATCTGAGTTACACAACTACCAGGAATTCAAGCATCGGGGCTGAATCAGATACTGATAGAAAACATCATCATCGAACTGAGTGTAACATTTTGGGGGTCAAGCCGCGATTCACGCCATAGCCAAGGGTTCAACTGCTACAACAAGCGAGTCAACGTTACGAGAGGCAGTCATCGAGGGTAGCCGCCAACGAGTTGCGTCGAGAGGGGCCAACATACTGGGACTACATCACCGATAGATTCGGGTTGACTGCAAGGGCGTGTAGTCGCTGAAGAGTTGCTCCGTGAGCGAACAACAGATCGGGACTACGTAGCTGCCGTAAGACTACGTCGAGGGACAGTCTCGGAGCTACATCGCCAGTGTTACAGAGAGCGGCGAGCGGACGTCGTGTCTACTTCAGCACAGGAGCGTATACATCAACACCAGCGTGGTGCAGCGTCGCATACGACGAGGACAGCGGGGCCTGCGTCAACGAAGGCGACTAGTGACAAGCATCAGCGCTACTGCAGAAAGCGTGCTGTTCTAGAACAGTCTAGAAAGGTACAGCACAGTCAAGAACTTTCCAGAAAAAGAACTCTACAGTCAAGAACTTTCTAGAAAAAGAACTTTCCAGAAAAGAACTTTCCAGAAGCATCAAGATGGCTGACTTCTGGCAGAAAGGGGTTGAACTAAATCTAAAAGGCAAACAGCTGACGGAGTACGTCAAATGCCAGGAGAGAATATTGCGTGAAGAAAGAGAAATAGAATTAGAACAGAAGCGTCTAGAAATTGAACAGCAACGTCAAGAGAGAGAAGAGCAGCGTCGCCAAGAAGAAAGAGAAGAAAAGCGTCACCGTGACGAGATGGAAGAGAGACGATTAGAGGCTGAGCGTCAATTCCAATTAGAAATGGCGCGCATCCAACAACAGCAGCGCGCGCCACAAGTTATCAGTGACTTCAAGGCTCCAAAATTGCCAGTGTTCGTCGACGAAAAGGACCAGATCGACAGCTATCTGGCGAGGTTTGAAAGGTTCGCCGAAAGCGCTAAATGGCAACGTCAAGACTGGGCGATCATACTCAGCGCACTACTGACGGGGAAGGCGCTCGATGTCTACAGTAGACTGTCGAATAATGACGCCAAAGACTACGACGTTTTGAAAGCGGCCCTATTGCAGTGCTACAACTTTACAGAAAAGGGCTACCGTCAACGCTTTCGTGAATGCCGGCCTTTGTCAGACGAGACACCAAAGCAATTTGTGGAGCGCTTGTCATCATATCTACACAAGTGGGTGGAATTATCAGGCAAAGGGAAGACTTACGAGAGTCTCCATGAGCTGATCGTGAGGGAACAATTACTCAACGCCTGCCCTAAGGACCTCGCGATCCACTTGGAAATACAAAAGTTGCAGACGCTAAAAGACGTTGCTGAGGCTGCTGAAAGATATCTCATCGCTCATGAGAAAACGTTGGGGCCACCCAGCGCGACGAAACACTTTCAGAAGACGGCAAGCCATGGGAACCAGATCCAGGGGAGCCAGACGAGCCAGAGACACACTGACTCCACGCATCCTCCCAGGGAAGGGCATTCAAGAGGCTGTTTCACCTGCAACGCTACAGACCACAGAGCTTCTAACTGTCCTCAAAACAAAAGTAGCGGACAGCGGAGCAGTACGGACAACGCAGCGGCGGGCAACCGACAGAGACGTTTCTCCAATCAACAGCAAACCAGTAGATCTGACCATCAGGTGTGCGGCGGGAGCGTCATTCTTCCGAGTGAGACCAAGCGCACAGCTACTCCTGCCGACGTGCAAGAGTGCATGACCGATGGCCAACTTCTCCTTGCCAACGGAAAATCCATCCCCGTCGTCGCCAGCGCAGCTGTGACCGTCCAGAACATGCCTGTTTCCAAGGGACGCGTCGGAAATCATGAAGTGACTGTCTTAAGAGACTCTGGCTGCAGTGGGGTCATCGTCAGAGAAGACCTAATCGCTAAAGAACAGTTCACTGGCGATTCAAAATGGACACTTATGGCCGACAGCAAATGTGTGAGAGCGCCAGTTGCGAAGATTCATGTCAACACCCCTTTCTACATAGGCGAAGTCGAAGCGGTTTGCCTGAAGAAGCGCCGCTGTATGATTTGATGATCGGGAATATCGACGGCGCGAGACGACCCGACGACCCCGATCCAGAGTGGAGTCCCTGCCTCAACTCAACACGTCGAAGTTGTGGAGGAGGATCCATTGCCATTTCCCGATGGAGACCTTACAGAGCTGCTACGGGACAATGTGGTTACTCCGGCTCAGCCCTGCCGACCAGAGATCGTCGGTGCCGTTACAACCAGGGCCCAGACCAAGAGAGACAAGACGTCTACGCCACTGAAGGTCGCCGACAACTCTAAAGCTGCCATCGTGGACAGAGATAAGCTGATCCAGCTCCAGGAAGCTGATAGTACTTTAAACAAGTACAGGAACCGCCAAGACCACGTGACCAAAGGCAGTGGTACGGTCTATTTTGAGGTGAAAGCCAAGATCCTGTACAGAATCTTCCAGCACCCGAGGGTCAACGGAGGGAAACCACTACGTCAAGTCTTGGTACCGTTACCTCTAAGGCGCCAAGTGATGGAAGTAGCTCATGACTCTATCATGGGAGGTCACCTAGGCATCAGAAAGACGTCAGACAGAATCCAGGCGGTGTTCTACTGGCCAGGGCTTCATGCGGACGTCAGCCGTTTCTGCCGATCATGTGACATTTGCCAGAAGACCATACCTCGAGGAAGGGTCCCTAAAGTGCCAATGCAGAGAATGCCTTTGATCGACCGACCTTTCAAGAGGGTGGCCTTAGACTTAATCGGCGAAATAAGACCTCCGAGTGAAGAAGGTCATCGATGGGTACTGACTTTAGTGGACTATGCGACTCGGTACCCAGAAGCAGTGCCTCTGAAGAAGATTGACACTGAAACTGTTGCAGAGGCGCTGGTGGACATGTTCAGCAGACTTGGAGTGCCTGAAGAGATCCTTACAGACCTCGGGACGCAGTTTGTCTCTGACTGCATGAGGGAGGTCAACAGACTGCTGAGCATCCGGCATTTAACTACGACACCCTACCATCCAATGTGCAACGGGCTTGTCGAAAAGTTCAATGCTACGCTGAAGTCCACCCTGAAGAAACTGTGCAGCGAGCAGCCCAGACAATGGCATCGCTATATCAACGCCTTACTTTTCGCCTACAGAGAAGTACCGCAGGAGTCCACCGGCTTTTCTCCGTTCGAGCTGCTGTACGGAAGAACCATCCGAGGGCCGATGCACATCCTAAAAGAACTGTGGACGAAAGAAGTAGACACCCCAGAGGTGAAGAAAAGCTACCAGTACGTGTTTGAGCTACGGGAGAAGCTGGAGCAGACTCTCGAGATAGCCAGAGAAAACCTGAAGAAGTCCCAGGACTGTGGAAAGCACTACTATGACCGTAGGGCTGTGAACAGGAAGTTCAAACCTGGCAACAAAGTGCTGGTGCTGCTACCTACTGATCACAATAAGTTGCTGATGCAGTGGAAAGGCCCGTACGAAGTGGAGACCGTGGTGGGGATCAACGACTACAAGGTGAAGGTCGGCCAGCATTCCAAGATATACACGCCAACCTCCTTAAGCTGTACGTGGAAAGGCCATCAGAGACTGTGCACGCAGCCACAGCAGCTGTGACCGACGACAGCTTTGACAGCGAAGAACTGTTGGAACTGGGAGACTTCCACAGCAAAGAAGGCATCAATGACGTTAAGCTAGGACCAGGCTTGACGGAAAGTCAAAAGTTGGAGCTCAAGGACCTTATGGGCGAATTTCCCCATAGCTTCAGCGATGTCCCAGGCTCTACGACTTTGGTCGAACATGAAGTCCACACCCAGACCTGGAAGGAGCATCTGCAGACCTTGAGGGAGCTGTTCCACCGTCCCGCCGAAGCCAACCTGACCGTGAGACCCAGCGAATGCATTCTGGGAGCTGACAACGTCGACTGCGTCGGACATCCGACGGGAGAGGAAGACAACGGAGGATGCACTGACTCCAGGAAAGCCCACGAGATCACTGTCTTTGACCCTGGGCCGATGACGACCGCAACTGACGAGGGCGTCGTTTCCTTGCGGTTGAAAGAACATTGACTGTGTGGAGAACATTGGCAATAAACAGACTTGCAGATGAGAAACATTGACCTTGTGTGAATGAACTGTGAACATTGACAGTATCCAGAAAGACTTGCGGATGAAAAACATGGACTCTGTGTATATAAACTGAGAACATTGACAGTAAATGAGACAGTCTGAAGTAAGTTTTAATTCTGTACATTGTTTGTGCATTACGTTTCAACGTTGTTGAAAGAAATTGGGTAAATTTCTTCTTGAGTGGGGGGTTATGTTACGTTGAAACGCGAACGAAAGTATGTCGGAAGCGTGTACGATAGATCTAATCGTTTCGATTTGCAAAGTATTCAATAATTGAGTTTATTTACCTTTGATTTGAGTTTGCATTGTTGTTAGGAAAGGCTTTGTATAACGTTGATAATTTCCGTTAGTCGATATTGTTGTAGAATCTTCTGGATCGGCTTGTTTACTATCGATCGAAGATTCGGGATAATTGTAGAAATTTGAAGGAACGATCCGGAAGGAGAAGAAATGTGTAATGACGTAAGTCAGTGATGACGATCTTTTATTCGATTGGTGGCAGTGCGTCATTTCTACATTGTTCGAAATTCTTCCGGAAGAGAGAGAGGTTATTTAATCGTGTGCCGAGTTGCTGTTGAGAAATAGTAAAGTTGTTGATAGTGATTTGGAAAGTTGCTGTGAAAGTTGTTGAGTTGAATTGAGAATTGTATGCAGTTGTTGGTGTGTGCTGAATAAAAGTGGAAAACTTCATACGTCGACTTTGTGACTTGTATGCTGTTTGGACGGGCTGTGTGAATAAACGAATCTGAGTTACACAACTATCAGGAATTCAAGCATCGGGGCTGAATCAGATACTGATAGAAAACATCATCATCGAACTGAGTGTAACAAAATGCTAGTTTGAAGCTATGTGTGAGAGTTTGGAAATACGTGTGAATGCCGTTTCGTTTTTATTTTGAAATTGTTCGACTGCCTCCAATGCCAGTAAGAAAAGAAGAGAGTAGGGCTGAAACCGGTTAACCGAAGAACGACATAGACAATCTCATTTCTAAGTTTAAAAAAAGCCCGGGTCGAACGCACATATCTTCGGTATTGGAAAGTAGCGCTGTAACCTACTCCGCTACAGACCATAGTCGTCTCCATCCTCGTGCACTTCCGTTTCTTTCTGTAATATATATTTTTAATCCTCTTCTTCTGTTTGCAATGATTCTAATAGATAGTTATCATGACGCATCTATAATTATGAGAAACACTACTCTGCCCGCACTGCGGGTAAAACAGTGTGGGTTCCGTCAGATTGGATCTTCGTCTTGCATTTCCGGTTACATTATACATTTAAACACGTCGTCAAAAACAATTGTTTTTCTTTTCTCGCTAACGTTTGTATGTCGTATTACCGGAGTCAGAAATGAAGCAGAAGATGTGTCTACGGACAGAAGAGAAAGGACCATTCGCTACTCACACTGTGGGACCTTCAGATGTTCTAGGATTGGTTCATTGCTCGGTCTCATCGCGCGTGCAGTGAAAGCATCTTTTTTGTTGCACTTTCACCTAGGACTAGGGAAGAAGACGAACTGCACACCTTGTTTCTTTTGCCGCGCTCCCAGGTAGAGCAAGACTGATCTACGTCGATGTTGGTATTCTTTTAGTTGATGTGGCTACAACAGTCTTGGCAGGATTTCTTGTAGTAGCCTACCACTGTAGCGTGAATAGATTAGGACAACAACGGGAGAACTGCTTAAAGGAACACCGGCATAGTTGTGTCTTCTGCTGCTTTATCAGTTTCAGGTATATATGACTCCTTTTTTGTTGTTACCGTTCTTGTACTCACTGTTGGTGTTCTTCTTCATGATGTTCTGCTTTGTTCTTGTTCTTGTGTTTTTGTGTTTTTTTTTCGTTCTTTCTTGCTTCTTGTTCTTTTTGTTCTTTTTGTTCTTGTTCTTGTTCTTCTCCTCCTATTCTTGTTCCTCCTTATTCTTCGTCTAGTTATTTCCATTTAACATGAACAAAAATTACACTATAACGTGATAATGCCTCTATTCTTTCTTCTTCTTCTTCTTCTTCTTCTTCTTCTTCTTCTTCTTCTTCTTCTTCTTCTTCTTCTTCTTCTTCTTCTTCTTCTTCTTCTTCTTCTTCTTTTCCTCCTGTTCTTTCTCTAATCCTTTCCCTTTATTTAGCAAAAACATGCGACTATAACGTGATGATGCCTCTGCTCCTTGTACTGACTGTACATGTTGTTTCTAGTGACTTTAACATTATATATATATATATATATATATATATATATATATATATATATATATATATATATATATATATATATATATATATTGACATCATGCTCATTACTGTCTTATTGGATATAAATATGCTTACACTGTCATCGGGAAAAAAAAGGTTACAGATGGTGGCTTGAAGACGTTCATGCCTTCTGTGTTTAAGAGTTTTAGACACTGAGTAGAAAATGATGCCTGCTATGATTATTACGTGCTCAGCCTGAGTTATTTATTGTGAAAGTAAAGTCAGCGCTTAAATCTACGCCTGCTAGCTCCAGCTGCCTGGGTAATCCCACAACACAGGGGGGGGGGGGAAGGGGAAAGAAAAGAAGGAAGGAAACAAAGAATGAAGGTTGAAATATAGGAAGGGAAAGAAAGAAAAAGAGGGAAAGTAGTAGGAGTGAGTGAGTGGGTCGAGGGTGGGGGTGTTGGAAGGAGGGAAGGGCGGGAGGGGATAGATGGGGGAGAAGAAGAAATGCAGAAATAAATGAAGGATGACAAAATAAAACAAAAATATTGCAGGCACTCAGAAATAACGACGGACGGAGAGACAGAAGACAAGGCACCAACCAAGCGAAACGGAAACAAACGTAAAATAATGGAAAATAAAAGAGTTTGACATCTACCCATTTGCTACAATGTGTATGCTGGAAAAACAAAAAGAGAGTGAATGACAGAATTGATGACGTGAATGTGCCTTAGTCTGCAACAATCATGATCAATCATGTCTTCACTTCTCTAACTGCAATATATTCATGAGGTTTATGGAGAATAAAATCTTGAAATGTGTGTGTAGGGGTGTGTGTGTGTGTGTGTGTGTGTGTGTGTGTGTGTGTGTGTGTGTGTGTGTGTGTGTGTGTGTGCGTGCGTGCATAGGATAGAACCTGCCTAGCCTGCCAGCCTAATCGTCTTTCTGCCCGCCTGCCCCGAGCATGTGTGTGTGCATGTGTATAAATGAATACGTGCATGTGTGCAGGTTACTTCATATATATAGAAATAACGAACAGTGATTATTCATATTGTAATAGCCTATATTTGCGCATCCTGTGGACTTTGTCGCGATTCATATTTCCACTTCTAATTTTCTAAAACCTCAATTACACTGATATTCCGTTAACTTTTATTTCACTACCCTTATGATGCTATAATTGTAGTATAGCCTCTAATATTATGTACGTCATTGACATTACGTCATGTTAATTCAAGACGTCACTGCAAACATTTGTCATGACGCACAGAGAAAAGATTTGTAACCGGACCCCAAGATGGCCAACTCAACACCGTCTTCTAAGCAGCAAGTGAAAGACAATGTTTCCAAAGACGACGAGACGTCTGAAGCAGAAGCAAAGGCAGAGGGAGCGGAAGAAGGGGAACCTGAAGTGGAGGAGGAGGAGAAGAAAAAAGAAAAACCACCCATCCCAGAAGATTTCTACTACGACGCTAATGATTACTGGAGGAGTCCTCGCAAGTCGGACGATTCGCTGCCAAACAACCTGGTCGTTCTCTACCATTCCTTTGGCTATCCGTGTCACCTACGACACAACCTACATGCGCTAGACACCTCCAGGATGGCCTTTGCTGCAGGGGGTTACCTACAAATTGTCAAGCACGAAAAAAACAAATTCAGCTATGATTACTTGCCGACCACAGGCGGGGGCTCGATTGGTGCTTTGGCGCTACACCCGAGCGGCCAGCAATTGGCTGTGGCTGAGAGAGGCGTCACCCCAGTCATCAACATCTTCGACACTTTGGACTTCAAACTTTACCGTATTCTGAGGGAAGGCACTACCAAGATCTACACCGCCGTCATCTTTAATGACAGTGGAGATCTGTTGGCTTCGCAAGGAGGAGACCCAGACTTCATGCTTACTGTGTGGAACTGGAAACAAGAGGCCATCATGCTACGCTGCAAATCTTTTGCGCAAGAAGTCAACCATGTTTCCTTTAACAAGGACATGCAAGGAGAGTTGACCACGGCCGGATCTGGCCACATCAAGTTTTGGCAGATGGCCTACACTTTCACGGGACTGAAGCTCAAGGGAGCTGTGGGACGTTTTGGAAAGACTGCTCTTTCTGACATTGAAGGCTATATAGAGTTTCCTGACGGGAAAGTGTTGTCCGGCAGTGACTGGGGAAACTTGTTGTTGTGGGACGAGAATCTCATCAAGATACAGATCAGCCGGAAAAACGGCAAGCCTTGCCACTTTGGGCCCATAATGCACATGCTGATGGTGGAGGGGGAAATCATTACCGCCGGAACAGACGGCTTCGTGCGGTCTTGGAATTTGGAGCTGATTGATGGTCTGGAAACTGGAGAGGAATCTGGGACTGTTGAAATAGAAGCTATGAACGAGGTCATGATAGGTCATGGGGCCAAGTTATTCCACCTAACCAGACCACCAGCGATCTTCCATAGAAAATCTGTTACATCTGTTACCAGTTTGGAGAAGGCGCAGCAGCATGGCAGCGTGGAGAAGGCGCAGCAGCATGGCAGCGTGGAGAGGGCGCAGCAGCATGGCAGCGGAAGTTTCGATGATCTACCGAGCAAACACATCTGGTACATTCAGGACGGATCAGGAGCCATCTGGATGGCTGACCTCAGTTTTAATCTTGCGGCTAAACAACCAAAATGCATGCTTCGTTTTCACGCAGGAGCTGTCGTAGCTTGTGCTGTGTCTCCGATAACTCACCTGGTCATGACGCTGGGAGAAGACGGTTGCTTGAGGTTGCATGACTTTCTGAAAAAGACATTATTGGCCAGCACACAGTTCAAAGCCAAAGGCACATCACTAACGTGGATCCCAGTCAGCGTAGACCGGAAGTGTGCCACGGTGCTGGCTGGATTCTCGGATGGCGGGATCAGGCGCGTTGCTATCGACATCACCCCAGACCCCGAGGCAAACCGCGAACAAGGCACGAGCTGTAGCCTCAAACTGATGGCAGCGTTTAGACCTCACGAAAAAGCAGTAACATGCGTAGCATACAGCCGATATGGTGGAGAAAAGAGTAACGAATTGTGTGTTTTCTTGGCCACCGCTTCCGAAGACAAGACAATATTTTTTTTCCAGGTTTTATCGGAAGACAATTACAATCCTTGGTGCTTCATTCTGCTAGATTCTATACCCCGTCAGATTCACTGGTCTTCAGAAGAGGTATCGGGTGAAAATCTCATGATAGCTTGTGATGAGTCCACTGTTATAGAGATGTTTGTTCCAGTGATTGTAGACACACGAGAAACCCTTAAGGTTAAGCATGTTCGCATGCGAGTGTATAAAATCCCCAGCGTCAAGTCCGAATTTCTTCACGAAGAAATAGTAAAGAAAGAGAGCGAGCAATTAGACAAATTACAGAAACAGCGTGAGCAGGAAAACAAAGAGCTGATAGAGAAAGGCCTAGAGACAGCGTCTCAGCAGAACCTGCGTCTGGAATCAGAGAAGGCAGTTGCGGAACTGGCACGCAGAGAGAAGGAAGATCTAGAAGAGCAATGGAAGCCCTACATTCCATCCGTGCCAAGTAACATTCTACAGATAGTCTACAGCGAACCAGATAGCAAGTTCTGGGTGGCACTGTCAGACTACGACGTTGGATTTTTGTACGAGTACCAGTTTAATGTACCCATCTTGCCCTGTACAGACCAGCAGAACCCCTCCTTGGACACAAGCGACCCTGTACGAATCGTCAGAGTCACTGACGCTGAGGAAGAACCTATAACGGCGATGTGTTTCAACAGCGATGGAACCATAGTATTCTTAGGCTTTAAGAATGGCACAATTCGTCTACAGTTCCTGGACAACGAGTATGATCTAGGAGCCGTCCGCTCCCATTGGTCTGTGGGCGTTCACGATGTGGTAAACGGCGCCTTGATGGACATGAAGCTGAGCCACGATGAGCTCTTTCTCATCACGGTGGGTGCCGACGGCAACGTGTTTATCTTCTGCCTCGTAACGCCCGAGCAGCTGAAGCACGACGTGAACGCCACTGAAGCGGTTATTCCCCAGGGAACATGTGAAACGCCAGGACAAAAACCTGTGTCTGACTTAGCGCCCAGCCAGTACACTATTGAACAAGCCAAACAGAAATCTGAACATGACAAACTGCTGGCCCAAGCAGAAACTAACAAACAGCATGTTCGACATGAAATCAGCAACTTGCGGATCCTTTTCAAGAAATTGGTCACACTGAACCACCAGATGCCGCCCGAACACCGATTAACAAAGGATGAGTTCATTATGGATCACGACAGGCAAGAGGAGATAATGCAAGAACTGGACCAGAATGTTCATGAGGTCCTACGACAAATGGCTTGGGACACGGAGAAGATTACTATTGGTTTTAAGAAATTAAAGGACCACTACCTGAAAGGATTGAAGACGGACCATTTCTGCGTTCACGCCTTGGGCACCGGGCACAACATTTGGTCTTATCGGGTGCGCGAAGACGTTGTCTGGAAAAAAATGAAATCTGGAGCACAAGGCAAACTGATGAAAAGCCGCCCCGACAGTCAAGACGAAACTGGCGACGATTCACTGAAAGAGTACATCGAATCGATGGAGGCAGTAATCAGGGCTATTATGCAGTCTACAACTGATGGAGGTTGTATACAATTTATGGCACAACGAACTGCCGGTCTCCTAAAGAAATGTAATGCTTTGAGAATCAAGCGCGCAAGACGAAAGATCGTTTGGAGACAGTTTCTTGCCACCAAACCTCACGACGACTATGAAGATCCAGCTGATGTGGAGGCCATCAGAGAGGCAAAGCAGACAATGGGTTTCCGTACACTCAAAAATGATCCTCAGTACACTGTGGCAGATTCATACAAGTTGGACAAAGATTCTGGATGTTTCAGACTGGCCATTTGTGATCACCACCTCATGGAGTGCCAGAGCACTTTCAACAAGAAACTTCTGGCCTTGCGGGACGAGAAAGTGGATGTAGTGCAGGAGATTGAGCACTATTGCGCCAGACTGAATAAGATCAATGAAAAGCTGCAAGTCTCCAAACAGAAGCCCATTCCTGCCTGCCCCCAAATGCAGCCGGAGGAACAGCCAGAACTCAGGCACTCACTAAACAGCAATGCAAAGAAACAGTTGCAGGCTGAGGCCCACAAGATATCTGCAACATGGACAGCAAGCTTCTTGAAGCAGTTAACGCAGGTGAGCAGTATGGCTTTGCAAGGGGAAAGAAGAAAAAGTCTTTTTGATGAGAAAGGTAAGCGCAAGACATCCTTCAGCATTGCTAAAGAGAACTACAATCCGATGGTTTCGCCCCACATGGAAATTAATATTAAAGGTTTTTCCAGTAAAACTCCTTTAAGCATGCATGAGGTCGTAACTGAATTGTCCCCCTTGCAATTAGAAATGCTAGAAATAGAGCAGATACACCTGGAGTACCAGCAAGATTTCCTGTTGAAGAAGATCAAGGCCTGCACCAGAGCCTTCGACATTAAACACCGCCAGCTGCGCCATGAGAAGTTCGCTCTTGACCTGATTGTCAAACAAGGCGAGCTGAGATCCAACACTCTGGGCGAGGAGTATCTGTTACTGACGAATTGCCAGGCGGTGGAACACGACATCCAGAGCCGCATAGATCTGTGTGCTGAACAGAAACAAAGCGTGGACAGAGACGTGAGGAATCTCACCGCACAAATAAACAAATTAGGTAAGGAACTGGATGAGCTCAGCAAGAAGGACAGCGAGTTATACCAGCAGGCATGCAAGGTGATTGGTGACACCAATGCTTTCCGCGATTTCCTTCTCAAGGTATACAAAAAGAAAGTCAAGCGCAAGAAAGTGACGGAGGACGGTACACCATCACACTCAGAGTCCAGTGGGGAATCGTCGGACGATGACGACATGGATGATGAGGATGACGAGGAAGGTGAGTCTATGCAGTTGGACTTGAACGTTTGTCCCCCCAAGTGTAGTCAGCAGGTCTACGACGAAGTCGTGGACCTACGTTCCAAACGATTGGACAATGACGACAATACGGTGGAGCTTAAACGTCAGAAGGAAGCCCTTCTTAAGGAGCTGGAAGGCATAGGCAAGAAGAAGCAAGCGGCAGAAGCAACGTTGGCTAAAGCAGAGAAAGAACTGGAGATTTATCAGTTGGAGAAGCAGAAGATGGTCAATGCCTTGGATGTGGTGATTATGCTGCAGATGCATCAGATCCAGTGCCTGAAGCGTAATAACCAGATTCCTTGCATGCTGAAAGAGGAAATCTGCATCAACGAAAGAGAGGTTCTGCGTCTGCAGAATCGCATCCGTGAGCTGCAGCAGGAGAAGAAAGACATGAAGAAGGCCATGGCGGAGCGACGCAAACACTTCAGTCACCTGGTGCACGAGCGAGGGGTCTTTCAGGAGAAAATGGCCAAGATGGAGGAGGAGGTGAATAGCCAGATGGTGAAGAAGTTCGGGCGCATGGTGAACTTGGAAGAAGTGGAAGTGGTACCCGCGGACAACTTTCTCGAGGACGTGCGTGCTCGTTTGCACAAGACCAACTGGGACTGTGCCGCCGAGATCAAAGACTACAACAGAAAACTCAGTAGGATACAATATGACCGCATCCATCAGCTGCGGATTTGCAGCGAGTACACTATGCTAGAGGCCACACAGAAGGCCTTGAAGTTTAACTTTGAACAATCTTTGGACAAGTCGCTGAAATGTAGCAGAGTCAGCATGATCCAGGATTCGCCTGCCAATGCGGCGGATATTAAGCTGCTGTCGGAGGTGTGCGCCGAGCAAAGAGACGTCATCCACGCTCTGCACACAGAAATTCAGTTCTTGGTAAAAGGAGACATGATGGAGGACGAGTTTTGGGACGAAATGCAGCAACGGTAAACGAAACACCAACCTACAAACAAAAACGTGACGCAAACAGAACTAAATAGCAACTCTGCAAACAGTGGTCACTGGGCCAAAGTGTGTGTTTTTAATAATAAATACGAGCGTGCAGTAGAACAGAAGGTAAAACAAATCAAACAAAAGCATACAAGCGCACACGCATGCGCACACACACACGCACACACACACACACACACCCTCACCCACACACACGCACACAAACCCCCCCACACCCCCCCACACACACAGTTCATCAAAATGTCTCCTTATGATTTCCAGAAACCCCTCATTCAATGTATTGACATTTTGTGACATTTTTTCAGTTTTAAGTACGTTAAAGTTTTCTTACACTAATGCTTACCATAACGGAAGATTGTTTTGACGTCAGAATAAGGAGATTTGTCAAAACAAGGTAGGCGGCAAGGATAGCTCAGTGGTCAGAGCGCATCACTTGTGTGAGTGCGTCTTGGGCGACGTGGGTTCGAATCCTGACTTCAGCAAAACTATTGGGTGATTGCTGGATATTACGGGCCAGCGCCTTAAGAGGCTCTCTGAGCTTGTAAGTGCGCTATATAATAGAAATATATTTTTTTCTTTTATGTAGATGTTCAGTAGTTTGTCAAAATAACGCCATTTCTACAAAACATACACACACACACACACCCACACCCACCCACACATACACACACACAAAACAAACAAATTCAATTTAATATCAATTTAATTATTTATTTTTAGCTTCTTTCACATGCATGTGATTGTAGACCATAAACAAACACACAAAATGCTTTAGAAAACGAATTCGAGACATCTCTAAAAATAACTAATACAAAGCCTGAATGACCAATTATCTTGAACACGTGGTAGAGGTTTTTTGTTTTGTAAACAAATAAAGTAAGGTAGAGGTCAATGCCAAAGTACGGTGATAATGATATACATTTTTTATATTGAAAAAACTCTTTAGTTCCTCACTACACGCTCACCTATTCTAAATATCACACAAAAAACATTAACTGACGAAAGTGATTCTGAGGGCATAGTGTGTGCATATGACGAAATGATAACGATGAATTATTCTATGTTTACGTGTGCGTCGCCATAAAATGCGCAGATGTGAAAAAAGAAAACAAACCAAAAAAAGATAGCGAATTGATATTGCTTGGAGACTTTAATTTTGTTATAAACAATGATGTTGACAGTATATATCTGGCAGTCCGCACAACTATAAACGTTCCACAGCATTTTATTTGGTGATAATTTTAGAGAATCTGTGTGAATTGTTACGATTGTCTGCTGCGGAATATTTCAATATTTTTTTCAATAACAATATATATATATAGATAAATATATAGATATATAGATATTATATAGATATTTTTTTTAAAATATAGTAGTCGTATAGATAATTTTAGCTCCAACAATCATCACATCGTTTTGCCCCTCGGCAAAGTTTTACATATCTTGCGATTATATGCTTTAAATGTATTATAAAATCAAAATAGACTGTTAGTTCCAATCATGTTCAAACATTTCAACGAACTTGATACATTGGCGTTTATAATTTTAACTAGTTAGACTAGAGTGGAGGGGTTTGTTTTATTTTTAAAGTAAGGCGTTTTATAAGGAACAAAAAGCGAGTTGACATAGACTGCATTTTAAAGCTGAGTAGTGTATTATTATTAACAACGCTGCAGCTGAATATGCTGTGCAGTGATTTAAAAATAAAGGCATCTAATTTGTTAAATGAAGACATTATTATTATTATTATTATTATTATTATTATTATTATTATTATTATTATTATTATTATTATTATTATTATTATTATTATTATTATTATTTTGGGGTTGTTTTTGTACGCGAGTGTAATGTAACACTTTGAAATATTCGGGAATCTGAACGAGGTCAGTCGGTTGTACGCTATATATCAGGAACTACTCACCGGATTTTGACATCTTTTTTTAGGAACATGACCTGCTTTAGTGGCCAGCCTCCTGTGGCATCATATTTGCTCTAAAGCAAAAGTCAAGGTCGCTGTAGGGTAAATTTTGTTATATTTCTCAAAAACGGCTTAGCCGATTTTTATTGATTTTTGGTACACAGACACTTCTTCTCCTGAACAGTCATTCAGTAGCAGTTCGCTTTGTTTGCAGATAGTTTAGATAGTAACCCATCATTACATGCTTTCATTTTGCTTTAGGATAAAGCCGAATCACAATAAGGCCAAGAAAATTAACTCTTTTGAACATACTTATTTTTCGGCTATGTATGTCAGTGACTGGAAAAAAACATTTAAACGACTTACCATCTTGTTTAAGTTTATTTCGATTGCTTAGGAATGCTGCTAGAATTATGTGGAATACCATTTCACTGTACAGTCCTTGTCGTCCTTCGACGTGTTTATTAACAATAAAGTTTTATTATTTATCTTTACTGGTAAACTTATTAAATTTTTAATCTACGCCACTCTCTGCCCGCCTTTATCTTGTATTTCCAGACAAGATCTCAAAATACTTTGAAATAGTCTGGAACGAGCCTGATGTCGACAACGAGCGAGGATGAACTGTTTGTCAGTCGGTCCTTTACAAGAACCACTAAGCGGATTTTGCTCATAAGTCATGTCTGGATTAGTGGCCAGCCTCCCGTGATTTCATATTTGCTAGGTCAAGGTCACTGGGTCGCTTTGTTACTGACCACGTTTTGCTCAATATATCAAAAACGGCTGAACCGATTTTGTTAATTTTTGTTGTACAGTTGCTCGTGGCTTTAATGGAAGCCTGGTTGTCGGTCAGTTATTACCCCCGTTGGGGTGCCGGGGGTTTCAGTATAAATAGTATCCCCACTTTCTGGAAATTTAGTGCTTTAAATTCCCACTGTCGCTGTCTTTCTCATTTGCTCTTTCTCAGTCCTGCTCTGTTCTATCAATCTGCTATACTATCTTCTTCGTCGCTAGACCAGTCACCTACCTTTTTTCTTGAAAACTCTTCCGGGACAAGGCTCCTTGTTTGTGTATGAGGTCTGTTGGATCAGCTTGGGAACGCTTTCTGCCAGGTGATCACTAGGGCTTCCTATGATGTTATTATTTAGCAATGTAGGCATTTTATGTGTATATGTTTTGTTGATAATTTATAATGATGTTTGTATTCTATTTTGTTTTTGTAAACGGGGGTTCGATAAATTAGAGTGCAGCCTCAGCGTCCCCTACGTGGGATGTCTTTATTTTAAAGTGACTGGCTGGTGGAGGGCATTCAGTTTTTCCACTAGGGTTGTTTCAGCAGATCTTTTATGCGGATTGGGGGTTGTCCGGTGCTGATTTGGCTCGGAAGAGTCCGCTGGACTTAAAGCAACAATTATGTAATGTAATGTAAAAGGTCAGTTATTGAAATGTCACTGTTTTATTCAAAATACATCTGTCCCCTGCGGTTTTGGTTATTTTTACTTTGCAGAGGCTCTGGAAGTGATGTCGAGCCTCTGTACCAGCTGTTCAAGTTCTTGTTCCTCTCCAGCCAATCCATCAATGTTTATCCGCAAAACGTTGGGTATTGCTCTATCCCTATGCTGATTGTGCGGAGTGGAGTGCTTTGTGCAAATACTTATATTGTTGTTAGCAGTGAGAGGGACGCTATTCAGAGAGATACAAGCGCCTGTGACCGTAATAGATCTATACGAGTAGCCTATTGATGCTGATTATCGGTAGCCTATTCCGAGAGCATCTGAGCTTGCTTCCATACCGACACGCACACAGAATCATTACATACCCTGAGTGGCATTATATACCCATACGATGGAGTCGGCATCTTATTTAGGGCGACTCCGGAATGCGTCTCTATCCCTCTGTCGAAGCACTACCATTAGACCACAATGCCTCCCTATGATAGCAACGTTGCCAGAATCTCCGAATGAATGGCAGAGCCTGAAAATGCTGACGATTGTCAGGCAGGCAAATTGTGCCAGAATGTGACTGCCAGAATCCACAATAACTAGGCCATGCAGGGGCTATTACTATTCAGATGCAGCAGGCAACATTGGAGTCAGAGAGCACCAGACACAGTTCATATAAGCCTAGTCTAGTAGTAAAGCCAACATGTTTATACTGATATTTTGTTTCCAATGAACAAGACTACACTTGCGCGCGTTTCAGCTCCCCTTCCTTTGTCTAGTTCAGGTACTCACTTTGTTCTAAGAACACCTCCTGATGTTAAGTTCCAAAGCACTAGTAAATCGGCCATATGTGCAAGTGGAAAGTAATGTGACGCATTGTGTGCTAACCGCCAACTACAACAGACACAGCCAGGCAGCTAAATGCTTTGTTTAGATTCTCTTCACAGGGATTCTCTGGCAATTATGCGCACAATGACTATCATTCATCAAAGATATTATAATGTGTTGGCAGAATTATACCGCAGACAACGTAGTTGAGCTTGATGATTATAATTATGTTGTTGTTGTTGATGATGATAATAATGTTCGTCATTTGTAAGGCGCCTTAGCCTAAGGCGCTGGCCGATACAGGATCTAACTCAAACCGCCCAAGACGCCCACCCGCAAAACGTTGGGTCCTTTGGGACGCATGGTCTGACGCCCGGACAACTGAGCACAATCCTGGACAGCCAGGGATGGGGGAGAAGAACCAAGTGCATGCTGGGTGTGTTCTTGTAACCGGCACTCACCCGTCTAGGACATGAGCATCAGGATCTTTAAAGTCCGTTATGATGGAATGTATGCGACACACAGATTAGACCTCGGTTTATACTCTCATCCGAAGGAGTAGGAAAACAGGAGTAAAGTTTCTTTCCCAGGGACACAACACAATGGCCCGGCCAGGGCTCGAACCCGGGACCTTCAGATCCGCAAGCCGAAGCACTACCATTAGACCACAGTGCCTCCCTATGATGATGATGATGATGATGATGATGACGACGATTTGTTATGCTCAGTGTGCGATAAGGAGAAATTCAAAATAACAAAAAGCACAGAAAAGGTAAAGTCCGGGTTGAGAGTGGCGGAGGGGATGGTGGTTGGAGATGTATGAAGGTGGATAGCAGAAGTGAGAGAGGGGCTTGGTTAACTGAATGACGTTACATCATTGTAAACAGTTGGGTTTTTTGCCTTCCCCTGAACGACTTGACACAATCTGCCCTTTTCCCGTAATTTGGGGACCGCATTCCGTAAGGACCATTTCAGCTTGGTTTTTTTCATCAGAAGATTTCAGGCGAAAACGGGATTGGGAACAAGAGCGAAGCTGACAAGATAAGATGGCTGATAGGTACATAGGAACCAATTAGCCAGACCTATGTGTTCAATTCGTTTCCTCAGGGAGCCAATGCAGAGACTGATCGAAGTACAGATGTAATGTAGTCTTTGGGCTTAGTGTTAGTGACCGCCGTGGCAGGCGTATTTTGGATCTTTTGCAGTTTGTCCCACAGAAAAGGCAGGGAGAGTCTTCTCCAAAAGTATAAGGTCTGTTCTGTATTCTGATAGGAGTGGCTTTGCTTGCTTGGCTGTGTGCTTATAAAGGTGTGGCTGTCGGTGACCATAATTGACGTACTACAACTATAGCCGCGTTACACTTTTCCACGATAGATGTCAGGTGTGACATCGTCAAAGTTTCTAGTATCTTATTTGGGCTGGGAGCGACTGGGAGCATTCTGATTGGTCGACGCATTACAAAATTCGACGCATGCGCACAGTGCTATCGTAGTCTTAGTAAGGATTAGGGTTAGAGTTAGGGTTAGGGTTACGACGCCTAAGAACATCGTGAAAAATCCGGCCCGACTTGACCTGGCGCATGCGCAAAGGCGCCCGGCTAAAGTAAGACACTCGAAACTTTAACGATGTTACACCGGAATCCAGTCTAGTGTCGTTGTCCATGAATTTGTGTCGATGGATTGGTCTCGCTGAAAATGAGATTTATCTTGGTGTTACTCGCCTAGCATGCAAAGCGAAGTGGGTTTGTCCTTCATGTTGAGGCTAGATGTTCTCATTAAGACTCCACTCTATTTTAAGACTCTTATTACGGTACTCTATGTCCATTCAAGAAAGACAATCAATCCCAAGAGTGACCAGTCGCTACGACTACGCCACACATCGTCAGTCATCAAGTCAAGGATGACGAAGCGTTAAGCACAATTTTGGATAATCCTCAAACAGTCACAATAATTATAAGACATTCTGCGATAATCATCAAAGACAGTATACATGAGACACGTGCAGAGGCACTAAGTATTTGGACCTTCTTCTCAGAGTACAGTAGCCTAATGTTGGCCTTCGCTGGTAACAATGGCATAACGTAGTACGTATAGGTACATCAAAATGTATACTATATCAGTATGTAAACGAGGAGTGGGGCCAGGGGCGGAAGAAGTGGAGTACAGTTGGCGTGGATGTTGTCTTCAAAGCATATTGTAAAGTTGTATCCAGTTTCACTACTTTTCCTGCTGTGGCGAAGCGGTTGTCAGAGGCCGCATCGCCATGTCAATCCCCCAACCCCAATCCGCACCTTACACACACCCCTCATCCCCTGGCAAAAAAAATAACTATTAGTTTTCATATCAATCAATCTGGGAAAGGCTGCTCATGCTCCATGTTTCGCACAAATGTGACATAAAAACAAAACCCTGCTTACAACTGCTAAACAGCGTTAGAAGAAATACTTGAAAGAGACTACATAATAGAGCACTGTAAAACTATTGATAAGCTTGGCAGCGCATTCATGTGGCCAGACCGCTGGAACAACTTCTATGCGAGCATGTGCTGTGCCGTCATTAAAGCAGACGCAGCCAGCCGCTTAGAAAAGGAGACTCGGGTAAGGTTCTGTAGATCAACATCTACATCACAGCCTGTCAGATACTGCAGCGTTGATAGCTCTACGCTACTTTCTCCATACTACATTCTTGTGGCCTAGTTCCATCAGACTTCAGATCACTCACTCAGGTCAGTCGTTTAAACGTCTATGCCTATTTATTTGTTTAATTAATTAATTAATTAATTAATTAATCTTTAACCTCAGTGCACATTTGTGACATTTTACGGTATGAAACATAATGATTAAAGCAAACAATTTGAAGAAGAAAAGTAAGAATAAAAGAGTGGTAAAAAGTGAACCAAAATCAATGCAAAAAAGTACACTGGGATAAAAGGTGAATTAATACTAAGAAAAGCAATCATTCAGTCGTAACTTATTCAGTTCATCCTCGCCTCCATCAACCCCTATTCCCACCGCCATCCTGGGATCGCCCACGTTTTTCCTCTTCAAATTTCCGAGTAATTTCAGTATTTATGATTTGGAATTCGAAGACAGTTAATTCCTTTGAATGCTTCAAACGTCAATCTGTTGGATGAGATCATCCAATGTCTAATACATAGGCCTGTCTTCTCCGTCACGGATGTGTAAGCTTAGTTCTGGCCTATTCATTGTTCAGAATCTTCCTTCTTTGGGATCAGGCCAGGGTGTCCCCAGTTTCTCTTTCCCTATAGTAGTAGCTTGTTTGTATATTGATCAGCAGCGTCTTTCCAACAGCTTGTGAATGTGTGTGCATTAGCTTGGAAGTGTGTGAGAAGGCGGTTATCGTCTTCTGAGGAAGAATTCAGACGATAGCATTAAAACAGGGAATTTTTGCTCTGTGCCCATTGTCTAGAAGTTAACCTAACGAACACAAGTAGCCTACTGCAACAAACATTTTGTCTAAGCTTAAAGGAAGTAAGTGAATGACAGCTTCTCCGTAGATCTAGCTGTACAGTCGTTCTACACAAGTGACCTTCGCGGGGTTTCCTTCTCTCACAATGATTGTGTAAGCATTTGTTTTTTTGTTGTCTCTGCATACATCAAATTGAATCTGTTGCTTGTGGGGGGAGGGGGGGGGGAAGGCAAGCCCATTTATAAAAAAAAATACTAAAGTGTGGGTGTGTGTGTCTGTGTGTTTGTGTGTGCGCGCACGCGCTCGTATATCTCGATAATATTTGTCACCCATGCGAATGAAATTCTGGTTGCCTTCCCAGCGGAAGCACGCAGTCGCCGAACAGCACTGTCTAGGAGTAGGACGGCGACAAAATGCTTGCAAGATGTGTGTGTGAGTGTGTGTGGGTGGGTGTGTGCGTGTGTGTGTGTGTGTGCGTGTGTGTGTGTGTGTGTGTGTTTTGTGTTGTTTTTTTTTATAATGCGGTCCTCACCCGTGTAGGACATGGGCGTCAGGATCTTCAATGTTTGAGCGATGGAATGCCTTTATGCACAAACTAGACATCAGTTTATTCTCTCATCCCAAAAACTAGGGGCACGCCGCTGCCTGAGCATCAGGATCATGTTATCTGGACGCCAGGCGGCATTGCTTTTCCACCATTTCCCTATTCGGCTACTGTGCCTCCAAACCCACCCACACCCCCTCCTATCACTCCCACTCCTTCCTATTATTCCTCTTGTAACCCCCTGCACACACACCCTCGAATTGGACCGAGCCCTCCAAATACATCTCGAATTAATGTTTTTGTTGTTGTTGTATAAATTTTTATTCATCAGATTAACATAAGTTGTACTGATAAATAAAATCGAATTAATCATGAACAGCAGCAGCAGAGAATGCTAATATTTGTAAAATGTCTTCTGTGAAATATTAAAGATGGCTATCATGATATTTATCATTGTCTCATTTTTTAAAATCTTTGAATCATTTGTGTACATATTCATCTTTGCATAATTTATTGGAAATCATCGTGTCATTTTAATATTGAAGCATTTCGCTTCATCATGTATTTTCTATTGATGAAAAGTTTGTCTTTCCTTTAAAAAACAACAACTGACTGTTCGAAATGGGAACAAATAGTAGTGCATCTATTGTAATGTATTGTGCATCTTTAATACATGCAGTACGCGAAATATGGCGCCTGAAGACCGGCAAGCGTTCTTTAATCATTGTCTTTTTGGGTCCTTTGTATCCTTGATTAGTAATCTGTCATTATTTTCAGCGTCAGCATAGCTGCAGTTTTTTTTTCCTCTAGTGTTCGTACAATACACAGAGGAACTGCGCTCCTACTACCTCGGATGAGAATATAGACCGAGGTCTAGTCTATGCACGCATGCATTCCATCGCACGGACTGCAAAGATCCTGACGCTCGTGTCCTAGACGCGTGAGTGCCAGCTACCAGGTCCCTTCTCCCTCATCCCCGGTCACTCAGGATTGTGCTCAGTTGTCTTGGCGTCAGACAATGCGCTCAAAGGCTGCAAGTGAGCGCCTCGGGCAGCTAGAGTTAGATCCTGTATCGGTAAGTGCCTTGAGCAGCTCCTGAGCTGGAACATCTCATTTCATGCTAGGGTGCGCACATGGCTATTAGTGTGACACATTTTTATATAGCCTTTTTTCCGTCGCGTGTGAGTGTGTGTATACGCTCTCGCTTGTGAGTGTATTCTGTCTGTGTGCGTGCGTGAACGCGTTCGCACACGGCGTCCTAAGCAAGCAGTACACAGTTCCGTTGATGAGGCAAGCATCGAATGCAATCTACGGTAAATTAAACCCTACTTGAAGGTATTGATTTTTTTCTACAGAAATGTGCTGACTATGATTCGCCATGATTAATTCAAACGCGGTGAAGGATGGGTCCGTTTCAATATTTCTATGCTACCGTTTAATTCTGTGTAATAAAAACTACTTTTCTAACTTTGTTACTACATGCGAAGTTGACTATTCTTAGCTCTTTGTCTCAAATTAATTCTTCTTCTTCTTCTTCTTCTTCTTCTTCTTCTTCTTCTTCTTCTTCTTCTTCTTCTTCTTCTTCTTCTTCTTCTTCTTCTTCTTCTTCTTCTTCTTCTTCTTCTTTCTTCTTCTTCTTCTTCTTCTTTCTTTCTTTCTTTCTTTCTTTCTTTCTTTCTTTCTTTCTTTCTTTCTTTCTTTCTCTCTTTTACTCAACTTACGTTAATCTGCTAAATACATTCTCTTCCTCCTCCTCCTCCTCCTCCTCCTCCTCCTCCTCCTCCTCCTCCTCCTCCTTCTTCTTCTTCTTCTTCTTCTTCTTCTTCTTCTTCTTCTTCTTCTTCTTCTTCTTCTTCTTCTTCTTTTTCTTCTTCTTCATTCCTTCCTGCCTTCCATCTCTTTCTTTCTTTCTTTCTTTCTTTCTTTCTTTCTTTCTTTCTTTCTTTCTTTCTTTCTTTCTGTGTATTTCTTTCTTTCTCTCCTTTCTTTATTTCTTTCTTCCTTTCCTTTCCTTCACACCTGATGTTAATCTGATGAATAAAAATTGAAACACCAACTCCTCCTCCTCCTGCTAGTCCTGCTCAGTCTTTTTCTTCTTCAGTAACATGATAGTAAAGGAAACGCTGCCATATCGATTTCCTGAACTTCTAATTTATTTTTCTTATGCTCTGGCTTGTTTACCGTTAGGGTTTATCTTGGTCTCTGTCTGAACCAAGCCTGTTTCAACATATAAACATATTTTCTTTCTTTCTTTCTTTCTTTCTTTCTTTCTTTCTTTCTTTCTTTCTTTCTTTCTTTCTTTCTTTTATTTATCAGTACAACTTATGTTCATCTGATGAATAAAAATTGATACAACAAAACTTTGTTTTATTCATTTCTTCAATATTTCTTTCCTGCCTATTTCTTCTTCTGCATGAAAAAGTGCAGTTTACAGTGGAACTCTCTGCGTGTGATTGCTATTTGGTGTGTGATCTACAAAGAAATGCAGCAGGTTTATTGCATTCGTGGTATATTTTGTAATTTGAAAGTAATTATACGTTATTAATAAACCAAGACGAAATCAACCGAAATAGCTACAGGAGAAAAGTTCAAGCTATGTAGTCCTACAGCGTAGTAGACACTAGACAAGGCTTATTCCCGCAAGTTTTAGCAAGTGTGTGGCCATGTAATATGTTAGGTTTCTTAATAACGACTAGGCAATCTCATGAATAGTCGCGCCTTTAGGTTGTTTTAGGCTATTAATTACAGTTTGCACAATCGCGCTTTTAGTTAACAAAACGCCGTGCTTCTGTGTGTGTGTGTTTATCAGTTTATAGTCCCCTCTCTTCCCGTAAGGATTTTCAGAGAGGAGACTCGTGCTTCTAGGCGATTTCGCGTTTTTAGGTATCTCCCGATATCTCCATTCCAGTCTGAGTATCACATCCTGTGGTGTCGTACGCCCATGATATGACTGAGTCATTATACCATAATCAAGCTTCACTGACCTCTACCACTCAGTTTGATATGTAATCAAGAACAGTGACGTAAATACCTGTATGTGTTAATTATAGTTTAATATTGCCATTAGTAGGTCCTACTCGTCTAAGAACCAGAGAGAGGGGAGGGGAGAGGGCATTAGGAGCCGTAATAAATCACGGTATGATTACGTTTAAGTGATTCTCCATTCAATCATCTCCTGCTTCTCCACTAGCACCCCCTTCCTTACTGTTGGCGTAATTCCCAAAGAATATGTTTGTGTATTTCCAGACTAGTCGACAATCAGAACACGCCCAATGTCGGTCTGTCTGTCGGTCGGTTGGTCGTTCGGTCGGTACGTTGGAAACCGTATCTCAAAAACTACTGAACGGATTTTCACCTAACTTCATACGAACATTTCACCGAGGTTAGTGGCCTCCGGTGACATTATATTTGCTCTAGCGCAAAGGTCTCTTTGTTGCTAAACACGTTTTGCTCAGTATCTCCAGAATGGCAGAAGCGATTTCGTTGAGTTTTGGTATACACTTACTTTAAATCATGGGTCATCTTTCAGAAGCAGTCAGGTTGTCAGTCAGTTGGTCAATCTGTGGCTACGAATTTCATGTGTGTGTGTGTTCAAAACACACTGTTGGCCTTATCTTTAGAATTACTGAACCGAAATCCAACATTTGTACTTTGTGGAAACTTTAATTACTGCTCAAAACGTTAGACCATTCTTATTTGTACTTTCTCAAAGGTCAAGGTCATATTGCTTCACCATTTTTTAAAACAAATTTTGCGCTGTATTTAAAAATTGGTTCAGTCAAGGTAAGGCTGCTGCGCTCCCTTGTCATCTCCATCTTCCTATATGCCTGCGAAACATGGACCCTCACAACAGATCTCCAACGAAGAATACAAACCACGGAGATGAGGTGCTACAGAAGACTTCTGGGCATTTCCTATACCCAGCACATCACCAACGACGAAGTCCGACAGACCATCACACAAGCCATTGGACAACACGATGACCTGCTCACAGTGGTGAAAAAACGGAAACTTCGATGGTATGGCCACGTCATCAGATCATCAGGTCTTGCAAAGACTGTCACAAAGAGAGGGGTTGGGGGGATGGGGGTAAGCTCTTAATCTCTCGCGCTGTATTACCTCCTTTGTTAGGCTAATGATGCGATGACATTCAAGAGATTAATGCTGGGCCAACTAAATAAATGAGAGACAGACAGGGGATAGACGAGAAAGATGGTAGACTACACTAGTTGAGAAATTCAAGTACAAAGGCCAGTCTGGATAAGTGCAATTTCTAACGATTTAGTTTTATTAATTCAAAGTGGGTAGTCTAGGTCAAATAATTCTAAAGTGAGTCACTGGTGGATAGCGTCTATATCAGTAGGGAGTAGCTCGGAGATATTCTGGGTGATCGATTTCTGGGGTACTAGTGCTACTGTGGACTGATATCATCACAGGGCAGGAGTGTATCTGTATGGTTCAGAGCCTCACAGATAATCTGGCGAGTGGTGATGCTCGTAGGGTCAGTAACTTAGCTGGTTTAGTGAAGGGCGGCGGTTGATCCAAGATAGTCTGGGTGGTCACTTGACCAGGCTTTAGCGTGGGTTCAGAAGCAATGCGGGTTAGTCGGTCACGCTATGACGCAATGACCACGAGTGCCGATCTTGTGGGAGGTACAGGCGAAGAATTCAGCTTTCGTTGCTAGCTGTCTAGGAGATGATGAAATTCAGAGTAACGCTTCTCGTTGACTCCCTGGGTTGTCAGGGGCCTGCAGCGGGTCAGCGACTTGGAGTTGATACAGGGCCGGGGTAATTCGCCCGGTACAGGAGCCGTCTGTAACGCAATACAGACTCTGTATCAGCGGGGGATAGGTATATTCTGGATTCAGGACCTGTGGCGCAATTGCCCATTTCAGATTTCAAATTGGTAGCCCGGTCAAGGTTGAGCCGGTGCATTCCAACAGTCCAACAATGCAACTAGGTTTACAGGGCCATAGTGGAGTTTATTGGCAGCCGCTAATATGTGATACCTTCGGCGCATTAAGATGGGGTTAGTGGCAACAGGGGCGAATATTTATACATTGGGACCATGGAGGAAAGCAAATGGAATAGGTACAGGGTAAAGGGGTTGTAGGCAAGGGCTGTACGGGGGACGTTAATCTATGTGGGGCCAGCATGGCATGGGGTATTTACACATGGGGCTAACGGGGAGCATACAAGTATAAATTCAAACATGTCATGGGGCATATACAAGGTAGAAAATATGTGCAAGGAATAAATACGAGTCACAGCAACACATCAAGGCAAAACTATAAACATGAACATACATATCGACAGGACGTATGAACAAGTTGGGCGAACGACGGGTGATGGGTCTACTACATGACAAAGAGTAAGTTCCCTCTCTTACCTTGACTGAGACGGGTGGAAGCACACGAGTACTGCCGTAGCTCAGAGGTCGCCCGGTGATGGAGACGTGTCTTCGGACAAGTTGTGGCTTCAAGGCTGGAGGTTTTTCGACTGACTCCGAGTCTAGCTGTGTTTCAGGCTTTAACAGGGGTTCCCCGAGGGGCGGGGCTTAAGCGAGTGGGCCAGCGAGCCTGTTAGGGATGACTGGTTGTGTGGAAGTAGTCGCTGGCTGTGTGTGTGATGACTGTTGGCAGCCTAGCTCAGAGGTTCGATTGTACGCCTCGTCACAAAGACCATCCTGCAAGACACAGTGCAAGGAGGTAGAAGAAGAGGGAGACCGAAAAAGAGGTGGGAGAACAACATTCGAGAATGGACTGGTTTGACACTGAGCGAAACAATCAGGGTTGCTGAGGACAGGGAAAGATGGAGTACGCTGGTTAAACGATCATCTGTGGTGCCCCTACGACATCCGAGTTATGGGATAGGATAGGATAGGAATTTTGTGGGGGGGTAAGAAGATAATTTAGACAGTGGCCTATCATTCCATGTTTTCTTTTTCTAAAGCCGAGTCACAACACCGCTAAGAAAATGAACACTGTTGAAAATGCTTATTTTTAGGCTATGTGTGTGTGGGCATGTAGAAGCTGTGTTTCAGGCTTTAACAGGGGTTCCCCGAGGGGCGGGGCTTAAGCGAGTGGGCCAGCGAGCCTGTTAGGGATGACTGGTTGTGTGGAAGTAGTCGCTGGCTGTGTGTGTGATGACTGTTGGCAGCCTAGCTCAGAGGTTCGATTGTACGCCTCGTCACAGAGGCCCCCCCAAGGAAAAAGGCGAGGTCGTAGGCCTCGACTGAGACGCGGCCAATCAGCTCTGAGGTCGGCTGCCGGGTGAGACGATGGTTGGAGATGATCCGGGTGATGCGGGGCGATGCGGGGTTCCTGGTAGTCGATGGCGGATGCCCAAGGCTGGGGTCCGCGGAGCTGCCGGGTCTCGGCTACGGTTAGTGGGCGGCGGCGGGTATGAAGGCTGGGGCGTCGGCCCTCAGTGGCGACTCGATGGAGTCGGTTGCGGGGTGGCGGCTGAGGAAGTCTGCGCCATGGTTGTCTTTTCCTGGGATGTGCTCCAGCTGGAAAGAGTAAGCTTGGAGCAGCAGAGCCCACCTCATCAGCCGGGCGTTGAGCGATTTGGATGTCGCCAGGAAGGAAAGCGGCTGATGATCCACTTGGACGATGAAGTGTGAGCCGTAGAGGTACAGCTGGAACTTCTGGACGGCCCAGACGAGGGCGAGACACTCCTTCTCCGACGTGGCGTAATTCTGTTCGGCCGGCTTTAGCTTCCGGCTGGCGTACGCGACGGGGAAGAGCGTCGGGGCGTCCGCGGAGTCCCGTTGGAGTAGAACGGCTCCGAGGCCTACGTCGCTGGCGTCCGTGCGCAGGACAAGGGCTGTCCGTGGTTGGGGAGTCGCAGGACTGGCTGTGACGTCAGCTTGCCCTTGAGCTCCTGGAAGGTAGCTTCACATTGCGGGGTCCAGAGGACTCGGTCCGGTGCGGTTTTCCGGGTTAGGCTGGATAGTGGCGCGGCGATCCCATTGTATCCGGGTACAAACATTTGATAAAAGCCACTCAGTCCCAGGAAGGACTGGACATCTTTCTTGGTCTTGGGGCGTGGCGCGTCTCGAAGGCGCTGGACAGTCTTTTCCAGAGGCCGGAGCTGTCCACGGCTGATGGTGTGGCCAAGGAATTCCAGCTCTTGGTAACCGAACTGGCATTTGGTCGGCCGGGCAGTGAGGCCAGCTTCGTTGAGGCGGCGTAAGAGTTGGCGCACCACTCGCAGGTGCTCCTCCCATGTCTCCGTGGCGACGAGTATGTCGTCCATAAAAGAGTGTAGGGACGGACAGTGGAGGGGGTCCAACAGCTTCCGCATCATCGTGCTGAAGATACTTGGGGCATTGTGTAGACCAAACGGCAGAACGTTAAACTCATAGTGGCCGTCCATCGTGCTGAAGGCCAGGTACTGGCGGGATGAAGGGTGCACGGGGATCTGGTAAAAGCCCTTGCTCAGATCCACTCTGGAGAAATATCGGGCGGACTGTAGCTTTGCAAACAAGTCTGTCGGGTCGGATAGGGGTCCGGGCACGAACTGGGTTACGAGATTCAACTGCCGGAAGTCGATACAGAGGCGATGTTCACCGCTGGGCTTCCGTGATAGCACTATTCCTGCGCTGTAGGGGGAACGGGAGGGAGCGATGACTCCGGCTTGTAGCAGAGCCTTTACTTCCGTCCTTACTACCTGCTGCTGGGAAAGTGGGACGGGGTATGGTTTCTGGCGGACGGGAGTGGGGTCCGTCAGGGTTAGTTGGACTTCTTCTAGGTCCGTCCTCCCAGGAATGTCGGTGAGGACTTCCCTGTACTCGGCTACGATGGCGCGTAGTTGGCGTTGCTGGCCGGCGGGGAGTGAGGGGTCCAGAGAGACGTCCCGGAAGGATTCCTTCCCTTTTAGCGGAAATTCGGCGACGCCGGTCTCTGTGCCATCCACCTCGACGGCCAGCGCGACCGTGAGTAGCGAGTGGGTGTCCGGGGCGGGTGCGGGTTGCTCCAGGTACCGCTTGAGCAAGTTGATGTGGTGGGTCCTGGGCTTTCCGCCTACCTCGATGCGATAGGTGGTACGGGAGAGCTTCTCCAGCACCGGGTAGGGTCCCTGCCAAGCTATGTCTAGCTTGTTCGTGCCGCTGGGGAGAAGCAGTAGGACCTGGTCTCCGACCTGTAGTTCTCGGTCCCGGGCGCGGCGATTATGATAGCGGGCTTGTCTCTCTCTCGCCTTCTTCAGGTTGGCGGAGGCGGCTTTCCATGTGGCCTTGAGGGTTTCCTGGAGCCTGGTGACGTATTTCGTGGCGTCGACCGGTGCCTCGTCCAGTTTGGCGTCGGTCCAGCTACGTCGTAAGGCGGCTAGAGGCCCAGAGAGGGGTCTCCCAAAAAGCAACGTGGAAGGCGTGTATCCGGTGGAGGTGTGCGGGGTCTCTCGATACGCGAAGAGCGCTGACGCGACGTAGGTGTCCCACGCCTCTGGCTGTTCGTCGGCGATCTTGCGGATAATCGAGATGAGAGTCCCGTTCAGGCGCTCGACCTGTCCGTTGCTGGCGGGGTGGTAGGGTGGAGTTCGGATATGGCGAATGCGAAGTAGTTGGAAAACTTCCTGCATGAGTTTTCCGGTGAACTGGGACCCGTTGTCGGTCAAGATGTTGTCTGGGAATCCGACTCGTGTGAATATCGTGACGAGCGCGTCGGCGACTCGGGCGGCGTCGATCTTCGGCAGTGGAACGGCCTCACACCACATCGAGCAAGCGTCGACAAGGGTAAGTAGATACTGGTTCCGCTTCTTGGTCCGCGGAAGGGGTCCTACTATGTCGACGGCCACTCGCTGGAAGGGCGTTCCGACGACGACGGTGGGGCTGATAGTGACCGGTACGGTGTGATGGTGGGGCGAGTATCGTTGGCACTGGCGACAGGACTTGACGTAGCGCTTCACGTCTTCTGTCATCCCGGGCCAGTGGTACTGAGCGCTGATGCGTAGGGTGGTTGCTCCTATGCCCATATGTCCACTTAGGGGCATGCTATGGCCAAGTTCCAGGACTTGGGGGCGAAGGGTCGCAGGTACGACGAGTTGAGAATGGTCGTCCTTCTGACGGAAGAGGAGTCCGTCTTCGACGAAAAAGTCCCCGGACTTGGGTGGAGTGCGTGCGGCGGGAAGCTTTCCGTAGCACTTGCGGAGGGTGACGTCGTCTTCTTGGGCCTTCCGGATCTGTTCCGGCATCTGGTTGGGTATCGGGGGTGGTGTCGCGGCTGTTTTCGCCTGGGCGCGCGTCTGGACGGCGGCCATCGACTCCACAGGCTGGGGCGGCATACCCAAGAACACGTAGCGGCATCCTAAAATCAAGTCATACAGAGGCTGGTCCATCACGGCAGCTTGAATGGTTCCCGTGACGTATCGGCTGGTGACTTGGATCCGGGCTATAGGGAGCGTGGTGCTGGGCTGAGACGCGTCGGCCAACTTCAGGGTGATAGTTTCGCCGGTCAGGTCCTGTTCCCTGATGAGCGAGCGGCGGACGACGGCGTCAAAGGTGAGTCCAGTGTCGTATAGACAGTGGGCTGGTCGATCGTTGACAGTCACTTGCTCGGTGACGGCCGGTCGATCGGTGGGAGTGACGACGGGGGTTACCGGGTTCCCGTCGGGAGTAACTTGGCGTAGGGCCAATACCGTGCCTTGTTTGCGACGCTGGTCGCTGATGCGGCGAAAACACTTCTCGCGGGTGTGTCCTCGGCGCTGGCAGTAGCCGCAGTAGAGCTCTGTGCTCCGCTTCCCTGGCTCTGCTCCGGGGTTTGGGCGTCCTTTAGGCGGGGGTGGACGGTGGTTCGCTGGCGGGACGGGCCGGCGAGGCTGGTGGCGGGTATCTGGTGACGAGGGTGCGGGGGGATCCCGGCGAGGCTGTCTGTCGTCGGGGTGGGCGGTGAGGTAGCGGTCCGCGACGATGATCAGGTCCTCTAGTCGGGCGGCTCCCTGTTCGGCGGCGAAAGTCCGAAGCTCCGCTGGCATTGTCCCTCGGAGTTGCTCGGCTAGCATCAACTCGAGCAGTCCGTCGTACGTTTTTGGTTCGTCCGTTTGCCCTATCCATTTGTCCCGTAGAGTAGCTAGCCGGTCGGCAAATTGCGTAAACTTCTCCCCTTTCTCTCTCCGGGAGTTCCGGAAATTCTTGCGGTAGTGCTCACCTGAGAGCTCAAATCCATGCAGTAGAGCTTTCTTGAGGGCGGGGTAGTCGCCCTCCTCGGAGGTCGGCGTCTTGGCCAGGATTTCATAGGCCTTTCCCTTAAGGCCATGACTAAGCTTGCGATACCAGTACTGGGGGTCAAGGCTGTTTTCTCCCGCGACTCGTTCGAATCGGGCGAGGTATACTTCAATCGATTCGTCTCGTTCGACGAACGGGTCCAGGGGAAAGTTCATCCCCGGAATCGGCGGGGGGATTGCGGATATACCGGCGCTGGCGGCGAAGCTGGGGGCGATGAGCGAGAAGTCTTCGCTCGCGGGCGATGCGATACCTAGATCGCGGCGGTCGCGCTCAAGCTGGAGGAGTGCTTGGCGCCGTTCCAGTTCTTTGTCCTTCCTCTTCTCCTCAAGTGCCGCGACCCTCTCGTCCTCCTCCTTCCTCCGTGCGGCGGCCCTCTCCTCCTCTGCTATCCTCTCCTTCGCCTCCTCTCTCCTCCGCTCGGCGGCTCTCTCCTCCTGGGCTACCCTCTCTTTCTCCTCTTCTCTCCTCCGTTCGGCGGCTCTCTCCTCCTGGGCTACCCTCTCTTTCTCCTCTTCTCTCCTCCGTTCGGCGGCTCTCTCCTCCTCCGCTATCTTCCGGGCGGCAGCTTTCTCTTCCTCTGCAATCTTCCGGGCGGCGGCCCGTTCCTCCGCGGCGAGGTGCTCCTTCTCCTCCTCTTTCTTTGCCTCTCGCTCTTTGGCCCTCTCTTCCCTCTTCAACTTTTCCTCGGCCACGTCCGCATCTACGTTAGCCAGGACGTAGTCCTTGAGTTCGGTGCCGGCGAGCCCTAAGCTCTCGCCAATACTCTTGTACTTGAGCGCAAGCTCTCCCCGTACACTGACGGAAAACAAGGGGGTGGGCAGGATGAGCTACGATGAAACTGCACAGGGGCGAATACGACACAACACAACCACAAAGACAAAATGCAATCAATCAAAATCCAAAAATGAATGCAAAAAAAAAGACCTTTTCGAGACACCACCATTCGGGAAAACCAGCACGGGACCTATGGGGCTATGCTATACACTACTGGGCTTAGAGGGCTGGGTCCTATCTATACTGGGCTGGGGTGGAAATTAAGCTAAGTCCTTAGTCTCGTCAAGTTGGGATGGGAACCTAAGTCCTTAGTCTCGTCAAGTTGGGATGGGAAACCTAAGTCTTTTAGTCTCGTCGGGGTCGCCAAAGTTAATGTCACAAAGAGAGGGGTTGGGGGGATGGGGGTAAGCTCTTAATCTCTCGCGCTGTATTACCTCCTTTGTTAGGCTAATGATGCGATGACATTCAAGAGATTAATGCTGGGCCAACTAAATAAATGAGAGACAGACAGGGGATAGACGAGAAAGATGGTAGACTACACTAGTTGAGAAATTCAAGTACAAAGGCCAGTCTGGATAAGTGCAATTTCTAACGATTTAGGTTTATTAATTCAAAGTGGGTAGTCTAGGTCAAATAATTCTAAAGTGAGTCACTGGTGTATAGCGTCTATATCAGTAGGGAGTAGCTCGGAGATATTCTGGGTGATCGATTTCTGGGGTACTAGTGCTACTGTGGACTGATATCATCACAGGGCAGGAGTGTATCTGTATGGTTCAGAGCCTCACAGATAATCTGGCGAGTGGTGATGCTCGTAGGGTCAGTAACTTAGCTGGTTTAGTGAAGGGCGGCGGTTGATCCAAGATAGTCTGGGTGGTCACTTGACCAGGCTTTAGCGTGGGTTCAGAAGCAATGCGGGTTAGTCGGTCACGCTATGACGCAATGACCACGAGTGCCGATCTTGTGGGAGGTACAGGCGAAGAATTCAGCTTTCGTTGCTAGCTGTCTAGGAGATGATGAAATTCAGAGTAACGCTTCTCGTTGACTCCCTGGGTTGTCAGGGGCCTGCAGCGGGTCAGCGACTTGGAGTTGATACAGGGCCGGGGTAATTCGCCCGGTACAGGAGCCGTCTGTAACGCAATACAGACTCTGTATCAGCGGGGGATAGGTATATTCTGGATTCAGGACCTGTGGCGCAATTGCCCATTTCAGATTTCAAATTGGTAGCCCGGTCAAGGTTGAGCCGGTGCATTCCAACAGTCCAACAATGCAACTAGGTTTACAGGGCCATAGTGGAGTTTATTGGCAGCCGCTAATATGTGATACCTTCGGCGCATTAAGATGGGGTTAGTGGCAACAGGGGCGAATATTTATACATTGGGACCATGGAGGAAAGCAAATGGAATAGGTACAGGGTAAAGGGGTTGTAGGCAAGGGCTGTACGGGGGACGTTAATCTATGTGGGGCCAGCATGGCATGGGGTATTTACACATGGGGCTAACGGGGAGCATACAAGTATAAATTCAAACATGTCATGGGGCATATACAAGGTAGAAAATATGTGCAAGGAATAAATACGAGTCACAGCAACACATCAAGGCAAAACTATAAACATGAACATACATATCGACAGGACGTATGAACAAGTTGGGCGAACGACGGGTGATGGGTCTACTACATGACAAAGAGTAAGTTCCCTCTCTTACCTTGACTGAGACGGGTGGAAGCACACGAGTACTGCCGTAGCTCAGAGGTCGCCCGGTGATGGAGACGTGTCTTCGGACAAGTTGTGGCTTCAAGGCTGGAGGTTTTTCGACTGACTCCGAGTCTAGCTGTGTTTCAGGCTTTAACAGGGGTTCCCCGAGGGGCGGGGCTTAAGCGAGTGGGCCAGCGAGCCTGTTAGGGATGACTGGTTGTGTGGAAGTAGTCGCTGGCTGTGTGTGTGATGACTGTTGGCAGCCTAGCTCAGAGGTTCGATTGTACGCCTCGTCACAAAGACCATCCTGCAAGACACAGTGCAAGGAGGTAGAAGAAGAGGGAGACCGAAAAAGAGGTGGGAGAACAACATTCGAGAATGGACTGGTTTGACACTGAGCGAAACAATCAGGGTTGCTGAGGACAGGGAAAGATGGAGTACGCTGGTTAAACGATCATCTGTGGTGCCCCTACGACATCCGAGTTATGGGATAGGATAGGATAGGAATTTTGTGGGGGGGTAAGAAGATAATTTAGACAGTGGCCTATCATTCCATGTTTTCTTTTTCTAAAGCCGAGTCACAACACCGCTAAGAAAATGAACACTGTTGAAAATGCTTATTTTTAGGCTATGTGTGTGTGGGCATGTAGAAACGACGTTACAGTGACACACTCATGGAACTCCACATGCTTTCTTTTGACTTTTTTTTGGAAGGCTGCCCTATTTTGACGTCAAATTAGGGTTCCGGTAGAGTTACAGCTGTTTTAGGCTAAGGGTTAGGTTAAGAGTTAGGGTTAGGGGTTAGGGTTAGGGATAGGTTAAAAAATTTGAAAATGTCAAAATAATGTCACGAAAATGAAAAGTGTGTCAAAATAATCCCTGTTTTTTTCACAACAGTCATCAGAATGTCGTTTTTACAAAAATGTGTGTGTGTGTGTGTGTGTGTGTGGTTGTGTGGGTGTGTGTGTGTGTGTGTGCGTGTGTGAGTATCTCGAAATACATTTGAATGGCTATCTATCTTGTATAATGTCTGGCTTGGTTGTACTATACATACAATCTCTTAGTTTATTTAAAATATAATTAATGGGATTTGAAGGGGCGCCGGCTTTAACGACCCGTCTCCGCTCCAGCATCAACTGAACTGTGCACACATTAATCTGTCCCTTTTTGGTAATTTTTGTGTGAGTGTGTTTCTAATTGCCTCAGACTACATAGTGCTTCTGTCGGCAATTGATAAATAGTTTTCTTCAAGAATTGACATTTGAATGTATCGTTTATTGAAGAGAACATCCCGTTGCTTGTCCGCTTGTTTGTTTGTGTTACACTCTTTTGATGTTGTTGTTTTTCTATCAGTATTTGATTCAGCCCCGATGCTTGAAGTACTGATGAGTGTAGCTCAGATTCGTTTATCCACGCAACCCGTTCAATCAGCATACAAGTCACAGAGTCGACGTATGAAGTTTTCCACTTTTATTCAGCACACATCAACAACTGCATACAATCGCTTTTTCCACTCTCAACTTTTTACTTTCAACACTCTATCAACACACACCTATTTTGAAACAGTGCGGCACTTATATAGTCTCTACACACTCGAGAACAAACGAGAATATCCTACATGAAACACCACAACCAATCAAAATTAATTTCATCATTACTGTCTCACATACACAACCCTATTTGGAATGGAAGCTTCCATGGTTACCAACAGAACAATCCATACGCTTCGATCGATAGTAAACAACCAATTCTCGAAAATTCTCAAATAATATCGACCAACCAAAACACCAACGCCACACAAAGCTTCTTCTAATAACAACGCAAAATCAAATCAAAGATAAATACACTCTATTACTGCATGCCTTGCAAAATAAAACGAACAGATCCATCGCGCGCGTCACACACGCAAGCCCACCATTGCACGCGCTTCACACATAACATCGTGCGCACTTCACACGCACCATCATGCGCGTCTCAACGTAACAGTTTGTTTGTTTCTGTCCGGTTTATTTATGCGAGAAGAATCAATAAACGGAAACACCCTAATCGTACGTAGTTAAGCACTACAACTTCGAATACGAATTACTTTAAAACATGTTGTGTGTAAAATGTTATAACTGTCGACACAATTGTATATATTAGTTTCCTAAGCGAAAGCTGTCGGAAACTATTGTTTTTGACTTTGTCCTTCTGGCGTCCGTCCCTCAGTCAGTTTTTCGCACTTTTCTCTGAAACTATTTGGAAGAATTTCTTTGAAACTTGGTGTGTAGTTAGAATTTAATGATCCTTACCAGATTACCATTAAAAAAATAACTTTTAAAAAAGCCTAATGGGTGATGCTATCATGGTTACATCATAATTTGTTGTCGTTTTTCTATCAGCATTTTCTCTCAAACTATTGCAGTTCACGTTTCGTTTGTGTACTTAGACTGTCCCTTTGCCTCCAACCTAAAACCAAACATACATGTAAAGTATGCATGTTGAATGAGACAATCATGGTGAGCCATCTTCTAATCGTTTTTTTTAATTTCCTTTAATCTTTGTGTATAATTAGAGATGCCTTGGTGAGCCTGATACAAAACTTATGTGCATCAAATTAGGTAATCGTTGTGACGTATTATATATATATATATATATATATATATATATATATATATATATATATATATATATATATATATAACACCACGTTTTTCCTTCTTTTTTTTTCTTTCTCTTTCTTTAAACTTTGTATTTGACGTGAAATTGGCAATCGCTTGCCGAGAACGAACGCGAATTCGGTAGGCTGTTGCCAAAATAGTGAAAATTGGCTTTTCAAAGTTAACAAATTCGTAAAATAGGCAACCGATTTCACTAAGAGGGATGTCGATTTCATACAATCGACGTTTTTGTCGATTTCACGAAGTGGGCAACAATGATACAATGTCTGACATCATAATAATTACATGTACTTGATAGATAGGCCTAGGTGAAACAACGACCGACAAAGTCCATAAGCTTTATGTCAGCGAGAGAGATGGCAGGCGCGAACACGGCGTTGAATTCTTGGTCCACAAAGACATTTTAGCCACTGTCATGGGATGCCGCCCATTCTCCAGTAGACCATCCGTCTGAGAGCAGCCCCTTTCAACATCACAATCATACAGGCCTATGCTCCAACATCAGACTATGACGACAGCGAAGTCGAGGATTTATATGAACATTTGCAGGCTGTCCTTGACCAAGTGCCGAAGAAGGACATAGTCCATCACATAAGCCATTGGACAACACGATGACATGCTCACAGTGGTAAAGAAACGGAAACTCCGATGGTATGGCCATGTCACCAGAGCATCAGACCTTGCAAAGACCATTCTGCAAGGCGCGGTGCAAGGAGGCAGAAGAAGAGGGAGACAGAAAAAGAGTTGGGAGGACAACATTCGATAGTGGACTGGCTTGACACTGAGCGAGGCCATGAGGGTTGTTGAGGACAGAGAAAGATGGAGCACGCTGGTTAAACGATCGTCTGTGGTTCCCCAACGAATTCCGAGTTACGGGATAGGATAGGATAGATAGTATCTGTTCGTATCTCCATTTGTAATGAGAGAGTACTGATGACTTGTGTAATTGGTTTTTAATTGTTAATTTTTTTTAAACACAGACAGACGGTTCAAATTTGGTATGTACTTAGACTACCTATGCCGCCAACGTAAAACCAAACTTATGCAAATCCAGTAAGGTAATCATGGTGATGTCATAACAAAAATTCTTTAAACTTCGTACTTAGACCATTGCTCAGAAATGCGAGGGGAAACGACTTTGGCCGGCTTGCCCGCATGTTGCGTCAGAGGAGACTAACGTTCAGGCGGACATTCTTTGCAAACGAACACAGTTTCTCGTCAACAATTTCTGCTCTCTCCTCCATCAAACCTTCCGGATCAACCGAAAGGTTGATTTCAGTTGCAATCTTAGCTACTGTAGCTCGGCTAGTTCGGCTTTACACTGCCATGCAACCACAGCCACCATTTCCCGAAGAAAAGCTTGCAGTTCGGGGTAGCTTTCATAGTGTTCTAAGACGAAATGTCCGCCCTGATAACTGTAGGTAACTAAAAACAAAACAAACAGAAACGTTACTTCCCATTTCTGAAAAAGGCCTATTAGAGTGCACAGATGTGTGTGTGTCCCTCTCTCTCTCTCTCTTTCTCTCTCTCTCTCTCTCTCTCTCTCTCTCTCTCACACACACACACAATTTAAAATGTGTATTTCATTATTTAATTCTATATTATGTTCATTAGTTTTTGGACTCACGTGCATGAGATGTGTGATATCATCATTTTGTGTGTGCTGACTGTCTTATTGATACAAGATTCAAGATGGCAAGTTTAAAAATCATCATCATCATCATCATCATCATCATCATCATCATCATCATCATCATCATCATCATCATCATCATCATCATCATCATCATATGTATTGATTTAGTCACCACATCAAGTTATGCAGATTAACAACTGAACCGGTCCTGATTTGGCTCGGAAGAGTCCGCTGGACCTAAAGCAACAATAAATCAATCAATCAATCAACAACTGAACTGTACGGTAAATGAACTCTGCACCCGTCACTCAACGCAGCCGGCGACGGGTTAGTTAGTTAGTCATTGTTTATAGGGTCCAGCGGACTACAAAGAGTCGAATCAGGACCACAACTTTATTGAAAGAGGACTCACCCCCGATCCGCGTAAATGATCTTCTAAAACAGCACTAACGGTAATACTGAAGGCATTCCATCAGCCGATCACTTTACAATAAAGGCATCACATACATGGGACGCTGAGGCTGTACTCTAATTTATCGAACCCCCGCTAACGAAAACAAAATAAAATATAAACATCATTTAAAAATATTAACAAAACACATACATATAAAATGCCTAAATTGCTAATTAATAATACCACGGGAAGTTCTAGTGACCATTTGACAGAAAGCGTCCAATATCCCCAAGCTGACCCAACTATACACAAATGAGGAGTTTTGGGAGAGTTTTCAAGAAAAAATGTAGGTGACCGGTCTAGCGAAGAAGATAGTAGATTTATAAACATATTAAGAACGAGAAAAAAAAACACAAAAAACAAATGAAACATGACAGAAACAGTGGTAATTTATAGCACTAAATTTCCACACAAGTGGGGATACTTTTATACAGAAAACCCCGGTACCCCAACGGGGTTTTGGCGACGGGTAATTGTAGTGCAGGGGATAAGTGTGTGCGTATACGTGCGTTCCTGCTGGCGCACGTATGTGTGTGTGTGTGTGTGTGTGTGTGTGTGTGTGTGTGCGTGTGTTTGTGTGTGTAGAAACGCCGTTACTTTTACACACTCTTTATACTCTATCAACGTTCTTTTGACGGCCACGTTATTTTGACGTCAAAACAGTGTTCCGTTAGGGTTAGGGCTGTGTTAGGCTTAGGGTTAGGTTAAGGGTTAGGGTTTGGGTTAGCATTAGAATTAGGGTTAAGGTTAGGGATAGCTTCAAAAAATGGACTAATTTTTAAAAAAGGTCAAAACAATGTTTGTGTCGTTTCATGAAAGTCACAACAACGGCGTTTTTACACGAGTGTGCGCAGGTGTATGTGTGCGGTGTACAGAAAATACGAAAAGAGCGAAAAGGGCGAAAAGGACAGCGAAAAGAGCGAAAAGGGGAACCAAAAGAGCAAAAACAAGCGAAAAGGACCCCAAAATACCAAACAGAAGCCTAATTAAGCTCCACACGTATTAAAAGAAGCGGTTAAATGAAGAATTATTGATTAATTATGAAAAATTTGCTCGATCGATTCGGGGATTTCCCTTTGTAATGGAGCCCATCGATCCAAGACCAGCAAAAAGAGGAATGTAAAGCGCGAAAAGGGGATTAAAAAAGCAAAAATGACACGTAATAAGCAAAATGGATTAAAAAGGCTTTCAGTGAATATCAAAACATGGTTTTAATTGGTACATTGGATTGCATATCACTGATAAATCAGCTTGATGCGTCAGATTTGGAGGCAAAGTATGTGAAGGGACACTACTCCGAGACAGAAAATGCAAGCCAGTTTGACAAAACCGGGCATAAAATGAGCGAAAATGGAAATAAGAGAGCGAAAAGGAGCCTAAATATGCAAAAGAGATTCAAAAGAAGTTCAATGCCTATCAAAAGATGCGTTTAATGGGTAAATTGGATTACGTATCACTGAAACATCAGCCCGGTAAACAGTTCGATTCGGGAATTTCCGTTAAGAGTCGCCAAGACGAGGAAAAAATGAAATAAAGCAGCGAAAGGGGAATTAAAAGAGCGAAAAGAAGCAAAAATAAGCAAAAGGGATTAAAAAGGAGTCTAATGCATATCAAAACATGGTTTTAATAGGTACGCTGGATTGCATATCACTGAAAAATCAGCTTGATGTGTCAGATTTGGGCGGTGGCAATTGTCAAGGGACATTACTCTGAGACAGAAAGTACCATTCAATTAGACTACAAAAGAATACAAAGAGCGAAAATGGAAATAAGAGCGAAAAGGAGCCTAAATATGCTAGAGAGATTCAAAAGGATTTCAATGCCTATCAAAAGATGCGTTTAATGGGTAAATTGGATAACTGAAATATCAGCTTTGTGGTGGGTGACGGGTAGAGGAGAGGGAGGGGGGCATTACAGGAACAACTCACTATAGATAGTATAACTGTAAATAATTCCAAGCAGATATTTATTTCCAAAAGTTATATATAATAAAGTATATTATCACCCCCTCTGCTTCCTCCACACTACCACCGGCGGTATGTTTCTCTCCTGAATACAAGAAGAATAACACATACAATACAACACTTTGTAACGACAAAATGTTATCCCTCAATTTGTATATTCTTGATTTTGCCAAACTTTCAGTTTTTAAAAACCTTCTTCAGGGCATTAACTGTGTGAAAGTTTATTTATAATACCCTATATTAATATTAATTATTGTCTATCTACCTTGTTGTATTCAGGTTATATAATTAATATTGTTATCGGGTATTTATATATATATATATATATATATATATATATATATATATATATATATATATATATATATATATATATATACATATATATATATATATATATATATATATATATATATATATATATATATGTTTAGTGGCTTTTAAGTGTTTTATTGTATGTATATATACACTACATACAAACAGACGTTGCAAGCAAAACATAATTATGTGTGTGCTACCATTGTGCATTTTAGTCCAGATTTATTTTGTACAAAGAAATATTTTATTATGTTATAATGTGTAACAGAAAGTGTATTATTTCTGTATGCATGATAGTGGCAAGTGTTTGTGTGTGTTGGTTGCTTATTTTTTTAACGTCTTCTTTACTTCTGCATCGAATTGATAAGATGCATAACACATACACTCCCCACAATAAAATAAAAATTAAAAAAATCATTATTTAAAAAAACAAAGAAAACTTATTAAATAAATTGAGCCACTGGACAATCAATTAAAGCTTTTCCTAACATTATTCTTATCTTAAACTTGCTCTCATATCAAAATTTCTCTCTGTCTCTCTCCCTCACTGTCTCTCTCTCTCTGTCTCTTTCTATTTGTGTGTCTCTCTCTGTCTCTCCATCTCTCTCCCCCTCTCTTTCTCTCGCACCTACACAATCACACACACAAACGTCTTTCAACTCCCACACACAAACGTCCCCCCCCCCCCCCCCGACAAAAATCGCTGGCACCCTTTCCCATCTTCTCCACTCACCTCAAAAACACCTTAGCAGATACCACTAAATGGAATTTAAGTGGATTGTTTACAGGAAAACAGATTGAGCCAAAGAGCTTCTTGATTGAGTATTGATCGTTGTCCAATACATCGCATAAAGACGGCTACTTGTAGCAAAGAAAGAAGGACACTTCAGCGTAATAATTGAATAGCTACTTGCGATTGTTCTAGATACTGTCCATCTTCTTCAAAGCTGCTGATGCTCATGTCCTAGACGGGTGAGTACCAGTTCCACATATGCAACCATCAAGCACTAGGTCCTTTCTCTTACCATCCCCGGTCGCACAAGAGTGGGTTCAATCGTTTGGGGATCAGCTGATGCGCCTAGGAAGAAAGCGGCGCCTTGGGCTACTTTGAGTTAGATTCTGTGTCGGCCAGCGCCTTGAGCAGCTCTTAATCTGGAAAGGCGCTGTCTGTCGTGGCTAGGCAGTAAAAATTGTACACACCAGAATGATCTTTGGGTCTTATTGGCCGCACCTTCCTTAATTGTACACACCAGAATGATCTTTGCGTCTTATTGGCAGCACCTTCCTTAATTGTACACACCAGGATGATCTTTGGGTCTTATTGGCCGCATCTGCCTTTTTATGTATGATTCATAAGGCAGGTGCGCGGCCAATAAGACCCAAAGATCATCCTGGTGTGTACAATTTTTACTGCCTAGCCACCACAGACAGGGATGCCAACCACAATATCATAAAAATGCTAAGAAAAAACGGTGGAAAGGGATTGATAAAATACAGATGAATTAAATATTGAACATTCATATTTGTCATATTTTTTCACTTTGTTTTGTAATTTGGAGCTGACAAATTTTGTTTAGAATTTGGGGTTCACAAAATAAGCAGAAGAGCGCTGTCCGCTGGACTCTATAAACAATTAATAACTAACTAAGCAGAAGGGCTGACACCCTCAACATTACCTGGCTTTATTTACCTTTGTGGCAAAGTGGTCATAGTATCATAAATTTGTATGGGTATACGTTTTTCCGATCTTGTAAGAGATAGACCATTTTTGTGTGAGTGTGGTGCAGCTATGATCGCAATAGGTTAACTGGACCCTATAAACAAGAAATCAATACAAATTTTAATTGTCTTATATGTGTGTATATAGTTTCAAAGCATGTATTATGATATGTGATTACGTACTCCAGAGCACTTTTAGCAGACATAGGTAGTTTTACTTTAAAAAAAACTAAAAAAACTTTATATTGACACTTACTTTTAGAGCTACTTTTTATTTAACGATGTCTTTCACTTAACCTTTAAACTCTATCTTTTCCTAGTAGCTGTTCACAATTTTGTGTTTAATGAAAACCAAAAAGGAGGGTTCTTGGGTGTTTTGTTTCTTATTTTTCTCATACTGAAATGTTTTATCCAAATGCCATATTCCTAGTGTGTTTATAAAATGTCACTTAGCAAAGTAAAAATCTGTTAAAAATCATAAAACTTGTTTGATTAATTTCTTGAATATAGTATATGAACAACTTTTCCTTTGTCACACATCTTTTACGAGTAAAGAGCAGACTTATCTGTTGTTCTTCTTTTACACTGTAATAAATTAGAAAGAGTACATTTAGTTTATAACTTACGACATCCAAGGTGTCTTCTATAAGCTGGAACAAAAACGTATTACAAAGTAAACGTAGCTTTTTGATAAAAACTAGTTAAGCAACAAACTCACAACAGCCTGCAAACAGATACTTGGCTAAGAATGGCACAGTACAATTTAATCTCGTTTCGTGGTACATTTTCAATGCGTTGGTGCAATTTGAGGATTTTAACTTGTCATACCAAAACTATGATATTTGCCGTCGCTGACAAATCTCCAGGTTCTTCCTTGATAAAAGCAGGCAACAATTCTTCATTCTGTGTTCTTTAACAACAAATAACCCTTTTCCATTTTGTTCTCCTCTCACAAAGACAGAGTTATCCTGGTTTTAAACCGAATCTAATAGTCTACAATACAACCAATTCCAACAAATGATTTATCAGTACAACAGTCATCATATTGCTCTCAAAACTTTATGGGTGTTCAAAAATAGGGACGTCATTTGGATATCCCCTCCCCCCACTCCTCCCCATTCCTCTCTGGGGAGAAGGGATTCTGTATAAATACTATCCCCACTTTCGGGAGAATCCTATCTTATCCTATCCTGTCCCGTAACCCGAAGGTCGTAGGGGCACCACAGATGATCGTTTAACCAGCGTACTCCATCTTTCTCTGTCCTCAGCAGCCCTCATGGCTTAGCTCAGTGTCAAAACAGTCCATTCTCGAATGTTGTCCTCCCACCTCTTTTTCGGTCTCCCTCTTCTTCTACCTCCTTGCACTGTGCCTTGCAGGATGGTATTTGCAAGGCCTGATGATCTGGTGATGTGTCCATACCATCGGAGTTTCCGTTTCTTCACCACTGTGAGCAGGTCATCGTGTTGTCCAATGGCTTGTGTGATGGTCTGTCGGACTTCGTCGTTGGTGATGTGTTGGGTATAGGAAATGCCCAGAAGTCTTCTGTAGCACCTCATCTCCATGCTTTGTATTCTTCGTTGGAGATCTGCTGTGAGGGTCCATGCTTCGCAAGCATATAGAAAGATGACAAGGGAGCGCAGCAGTCTTACTTTGGAATGTACACTGATGGTCCTGTCTTTCCAAATGGGCTTCAACCTTGTCAGGGCAGAAGTTGTTTGTGCGATCCTGGAGAGGACTTCCTGTCGGGACCCATTGTCTGACACAATGGCTCCCAAATATTTGAAGCTATGCACTGTGTTGAGGGATTGGCCTTGGACTTTGATGTCCGTGTTGATGCCATTGGTGTTGTTGGTCATCATTTTGGTCTTCTCTGCACATATTTCCATTCCGTAAGCTCTGGAGGTGGTGTCAAGCCTCTGCACAAGCTGTTCAAGTTCTTGTTCCTCTCCCGCCAATCCATCAATGTCATCCGCAAAACGAAGATTGGAGATTGCTCTGCCCCCTATGCTGACTGTGCCTTCGTGATCTGCAAGAGCATCTGACATGATGTGTTCTAGGAAGATGTTGACGAGTGTTGGAGAGAGTAGGCATCCTTGACGCACACCGATTGTTGTTCTGAACCAGTTCCCGATAACGCTGTTATGGAGGACTGCACTGGTAGCCCTGTCATACAGGCTTTTGATGACTTCAATAATTTTAGGGCTGATGTTGTACACTTTCATTGTTGCCCATAGAGCTGCATGCCAGACTCGGTCAAACGCCTTTTGAAGTCTATGAACACATGATATAGATGTTGTTCGTGCTGTAGGTATTTTCACAGATTATTCTGAGTTAAAAATCTGTTCAGTGGTACTTCGCCCTGCCATGAATCCTGCTTGTTCTTCAGCTATGATTTGTTCAGCTTGGGGTTTCAACCTTTTGAGTATTATTTTCAGGAGGACCTTGCTGTGATGGCTGATGATGCTGATGGTGCGGGTAATTTTCACACTCCTGAAGGTTACCTTTTTTGGGAAGAGTGGTGACAAGCGACTGGGTCCATGGTGTAGGTCATTCCCCACTCTGCCAGATCTTGTTACATATAATGGTGAGAGCATCAATCATCACTTCTCCTCCTGCTTGTAGCAGTTCCGCGGGTATGTTGTCCACTCCCGCTGACTTCCCTTTCTTCAACGATTGCACTGCTGCCTCAACTTCTTCCCGGAGAATTGGGATGATTTCTTCTTCTCTGCTCTCGGGACATGCTAGAACTGATGGGTCTCCATTTGGTGTATGGTTGTAAAGGTCAGAGCAGTACTCTGTCCATCTGTCCAAGACTTCTTGTTCTTCTGTAAGGCATATACCAGACTTGCTTTGGATCGTGGAGACTTTGGGCTGTTTAACACTTGTCAGCCGTTTCACAGTCTGGTAGGCCTTCTTGCTGTTGTTCTTGTTCAGACTGTTCTCTATTTCCTGGCATTGATCTTCTATCCAGTTCTCCTTTGCTGTGCGCATGCCTTTTCGAATGTCATTGTTGATTTTTCGGTAGACATCAGCCCTCTGTGAGGTGTTCTTTTTCTTTTTTAACTCTCTTCGTTTATCACACAGATCCAAAAGTTCAGGTGTGATCCACGGCTTCTTCTTTGGTCGGTGCTTGCCAAGGATCTCAGTGGCGGCATCTGTTACAGCTGAGTTGAAGGTAGTGGTCATGGTGTTGACATCTACTTTACCAGCCCCCAAAATGAGCAGTGCTGCAAATTTTCCTCCAGTTGTGGCCTGAAATATTTCTGCCATCTCCGGGTCTAGCAGTTTGTCCAGGTCGAACTTCAGCCTAGTGCACATTGCTGTATTTAGTCTCTTCAAATGGAGCCGGAAAGACATCATCACGAGATCGTTGTCACTTCCGATGTCTGCTCCTGGAAAAGTGCGTGTCCTGCCAATGTTGATGCTTGATCTGAAGCGTTTCTTGACCATGATGTAGTCGATCTGGTTGTGATGCTCCCCGCCGGGACTGTGTGGGTTCGGGCAAATAGAATAGACCCAACGTTTCCCGGCATGTCGTAAGAGGCGACTAACAGGGGTGATGTTAGCACGGCATCACTGGGCGAAAGTCTTCTACACAGAAGTCACCGGCCAGGGCGGAGGAACCTCACGTTACTACAGGTTCCACGACCACCTGCTCAGTGCCAAGGTGAGCCACACTGTATTCGTGGATTTCGGCTGTGGCCAACAGCCTGGAGAGGATTGGGCACCGCCAGGTCTTTTTTTGCCCAAGACACAACAAATGATGAGGCTATCTGTCCATACCGGATCGGTCGTCGCCCGGAACAAGGACCGCGCCTTTCGTTGGCCACCAGGACGGAGGTGAAAAGTATGCTACTTATGGACAAATTAGCAAGATCCGCACGAGAAACAACATCGTCATAGGAACCTGGAATGTCAGGACCCTAACTGCGGAAGGAAAATTAGAAGAACTGGCCCATGAGTTGGACCACTATCGATGGAACGTTCTAGGTCTCAACGAACTGCGCTGGAAAGGCCTAAGTGAAACAACAACCGACAAAGGCCACAAGCTCTATTTCAGCGGTAGAGATGACAGGCACGAACACGGCGTTGGATTCTTGGTCCACAAGAACATTCTAGCCACTGTCATGGGTTGCCGCCCAGTCTTCAGTAGACTCATTACCATCCGTTTGAGAGCAACCCCTTTCAACATTACCATCATCCAGGCCTATGCCCCAACATCAGACTAAGACGACTGCGAAGTGGAGGATTTTTATGAAAATCTACAGGCGGTCCTTGACCAAGTGCCGAAGAAGAACATAGTCATAGTGCAAGGCGACTGGAATGCTAAGGTTGGCCAAGATGCGCACCACAACTGGGGAGGCACACGTGGACCCCACTGCAACAACGAGACAAATGACAGGGGTCTGAGGCTATTGGAGTTTACCAGATACAGCAATCTGGTACTGGCAAACACGCTCGGTCTGCACAAAACAAAACACACAAAAATCTGGAAAATCAGAGCTTTAAATTCCCACTGTCGCTGTCTTTTTACTTTGATCTTTCTCATTTATACTCTGTTCTATCAATCTACTATACTGTCTTCTTCACTAGACCAGTCACATAGACTACCTGTTTTCTTGAAAGCTCTTCCGGGATAAAACTCATTTGTGTTTGAGATCTGTTGGATCAGCTTGGGAATATTGGACGCTTTCTGCCAATTAATAATAAAATGTGGGTTCGGGCATTAAATAGAATAGACCCAACGTTTCCCGGCGTGTCGTAAGAGGCGACTAACAGGGGTGATGTTAGCACGGCATCACTGGGCGAAAGTCTTCTACGCAGAAGTCACCGGCCAGGGCGGAGAAACCTCACGTTACTACAGGTTCAACGACCATGTGCTCAGGGCCAAGGCGAGTCACACTGTATTCGTGGATTTCGGCTGTGGCCAACAGCCTGGAGAGGATGGGGCAGCGCCAGGTTTTTTTTGCCCAAGACACACTACATGATGACACAATCCACTAATTCCATACCGGATCGGTCGTCGCCCGGCACAAGGACCGCGCCTTCCGTTGGCCACCAGGACGGAGGTGTTAAGTATGCTACTGATGGACAATTTAGCAAGATCCGCACGAGAAACAACATCGTCATAGGAACCTGGAATGTCAGGACCCTAACTGCGGAAGGAAAATTAGAAGAACTGGCCCACGAGTTGGACCACTATCGATGGAACGTTCTAGGCATCAGCGAACTGCGCTGGAAAGGCCTAGGTGAAACAACGACCGACAAAGGCCACAGGCTCTATTTCAGCGGTAGAGATGACAGGCACGAACACGGCGTTGGATTCTTGGTCCACAAGAACATTATAGCCACTGTCATGGGTTGCCGCCCAGTCTCCAGTAGACTCATTACCATTCGCCTGAGAGCAACCCCTTTCAACATCACCATCATCCAGGCCTATGCCCCAACATCAGACTATGACGACAGCGAAGTGGAGGATTTTTATGAAATCGACTGGAATGCCAAGGTTGGCCAAGATGCGCACCACAACTGGAGAGACACATGTGGACCCTACTGCAACCACACCAGCTCAATGCCTATGTGAGCAGCACTCTTTGGTTCTCCCACATTTTGCTGGCTGCGGGCTATTTATAGCTTGCCTACACCCTTCCTTTCAGTGAAAGGAAAGGAAAGAAGAGCACCGGCGAAGCTATTTATAGCTAGCCTGGCTGAACTAACTTCAAAACCTAAAAGCTTTGGTTGAGTCGGTGTGCAACAACGAGACAAATGACAGGGGTCTGAGACTCTTGGAGTTTGCCAGATACAACAATCTGGTACTGGCAAACACGCTTGGTCTCCACAAAAACTCCAGACGATGGACATGGCACAGTCCCGGCGGGGAGCATCACAACCAAATAGACTACACCATGGTCAAGAAACGCTTCAGATCAAGCATCAACATTGGCAGGACACGCACTTTTCCAGGAGCAGACATCGGAAGTGACCACGATCTTGTGATGATGTCTTTCCGGCTCCACTTGAAGAGAGTAAATACAGCAAAGTGCACTAGACTGAAGTTCGACCTGGACAAACTGCAAGACCCGGAGGTGGCAGAACTATCTGAGGCCACAATTGGAGGGAAATTTGCAGCACTGCTCATCTTGGGGGCTGGTGAAGTAGATGTCAACACCATGACCACTACCTTCAACTCAGCTGTGACAGATGCCGCCACTGAGATCCTTGGCAAGCACCGACCAAAGAAGAAGCCGTGGATCACACCTGAACTTTTGGATCTGTGTGATAAACGAAGAGAGATAACAAAGAAAAAGAACACCTCACAGGGAGATAACGTCTACCGCAAAAATCAACAATGACATCCGAAATGGCATGCGCACAGCAAAGGAGAACTGGATAGAAGATCAATGCCAGGAAATAGAGAACGGTCTGAACAAGAACAACAGCAAGAAGGCCTACCAGACTGTGAAGCGGCTGACACATGTCAAACCGCCCAGTCTCCACGATCCAAAGAAAGTCTGGCATATGCCTTACAGAAGAACAAGAAGTCTTGGACAGATGGACAGAGTACTGCTCTGACCTTTACAACCATACACCAAATGGAGACCCATCAGTTCTAGCATGTCCTGAGAACAGAGAAGAAGAAGAAATCCTCCCAATTCTCCGGGAAGAAGTTGAGGCAGCAGTGCAATCGCTAAAGAAAGGGAAGTCATCGGGAATGGACAACATACCCGCGGAACTGCTACAAGCAGGAGGAGAAGTGATGATTGATGCTCTCACCATTATCTGTAACAAGATCTGGCAGAGTGGGGAGTGGCCTATACCATGGACCCAGTCGCTTGTCACCACTCTTCCCAAAAAAGGTAACCTCCAGGAATGTGAAAATTACCGCACCATCAGCATCAACAGCCATCCCAGCAAGGTCCTCCTGAAAATAATACTCAAAAGGTTAAAACCCCAAGCTGAACAAATCATAGCTGAAGAACAAGCAGGATTCAGAGCAGGGCAAAATACCACTGAGCAGATTTTCAACCTCCGAATAATCTGTGAGAAATACCTACAGCACGAACAACATCTATATCATGTGTTCATAGACTTCAAGAAGGCGTTTGACTGAGTCTGGCATGCAGCTCTATGGGCAACAATGAAAGTGTACAACATCTGCCCTAAATTTATTGAAGTCTGTTACGTTGAGACGCTCATGATGGTGCGTATGAAATGCGCACGATATTATGTGTGAAGCGCGTGCAATGGTAGGCTTGTGAGTGACGCGCGTGATAGATCTGTTCGTTTTATTTTTGCAACGCATGCAGTAATAGAGTGTATTTATCTTTGATTTGATTTTGCGTTGTTATTAGTAGAGGCTTTGTGTAACGTTAGTGTTTTTAGTTGGTCGATATTGTTTGAGAATTTTCGGGAATCAGTTGTTTACTATCGATCGAAGCGTGTGGATTATTCTGTTGGTTACCATGGAAGCTTCCATTCCAAATGGGGTTGGATGACGTGAATCACGTGATGATGAAATTAATTTTGATTGGTTGTGGTGTTTTATGTAGTATTATTCTCGTTTGTTCCCGTGTATGTAGAGACTATATAAGCGCCGCACTGTTAAAAAAGTTGAGAGTGTTGTTGATAGTGATTTGGAAAGTAAATTTGAGAGTGGAAAGACGATTGAGCGATTGTATGCAGTTGTTGATGTGTGCTGAATAAAAAGTGGAAAACTTCATACGTCGACTTTGTGACTTGTATGCTGCTTGAGCGGGTTGCGTGAATAAACGAATCTGAGTTACACAACTATCAGGAATTCAAGCATCGGGGCTGAATCAGATACTGATAGAAAACTCCAACATCAAACTGAGTGTAACAAAGTCATCAAAAGCCTGTATGACAAGGCTATCAGTGCAGTCCTCCACAACAGCGCCATCGGGAACTGGTTCAGAACAACAATCGGTGTGCGTCAAGGATGCCTACTCTCTCCAACACTCTTCAACATCTTCCTAGAGCGCATCATGTCAGATGCTCTTGCAGATCATGAAGGCACAGTCAGCATAGGTGGCAGAGCAATCTCCAATCTTCGTTTTGCGGATGACATTGATGGATTGGCGGGAGAGGAAACAAGAACTTGAACAGCTGGTACAGAGGCTTGACACCACCTCCAGAGCCTATGGAATGGAAATAAGTGCAGAGAAGACCAAAATGATGACCATCAACACCAATGGCATCAACACGGACATCAAAGTCCAAGGCCAATCCCTCAACACAGTGCATAGCTTCAAATATTTAGGAGCCATTGTATCAAACAATGGGTCCCGACAGGAAGTCCTCTCCAGGATCGCACAAACAACTTCTGCCCTGACAAGGTTGAAGCCCATATGGAAAGACAGGACCATCAGTCTACATTCCAAAGTAAGACTGCTGCGCTCCCTTGTCATCTTCATCTTCCTATATGCTTGCGAAGCATGGACCCTCACAGCAGATCTCCAACGAAGAATACAAAGCAGGGAGATGAGGTGCTACAGAAGACTTCTGGGCATTTCCTATACCCAACACATCACCAACGACGAAGTCCGACAGACCATCACACAAGCCATTGGACAACACGATGACCTGCTCACAGTGGTGAAGAAACGGAAACTCCGATGGTATGGCCACGCCACCAGATCATCAGGCCTTGCAAAGACTATTCTGCAAGGCACAGTGCAAGGAGGTAGAAGAAGAGGGAGACCGAAAAAGAGGTGGGAGGACAACATTCGAGAATGGACTGGTTTGACACTGAGCGAAGCCATGAGGGCTGCTGAGGACAGAGAAAGATGGAGTATGCTGGTTTAAACGATCATCTGTGGTGCCCCTACGATCTCCGGGTTAGGGGACAGGATAGGATAGGATAGGACAACGCATTTTTCATTAGAATAACAACTCAATCCGCTTACACACATCGTTCGTACGCATCAACACAACATTTGCACTACATCATGTACAGCATCATTCAGAAAGTATTATTACTGTTCATACGATTTACACAGAAAACGCCTTGCGGAACAAGTGCGTTTTTAAGCAGCTCTTGAAGGAAACAAGGTCTGTACAATGTCTTAACCAGCAGGGGCGTCCTATGATATATTTATTTGGCAATGTAGTCATTTTATATGTATGTATTTTGTTGATATTTTATAATGATGTTTGTATTATATTTTATTTTTGTAACCCGAACATAAATTAGGAGTATAGCCTCAGCGTCCCCTGCGTGGGATGCCTTTATTGTAAGTGACTGGCTGGTGGAGTGCCTTCAGTGTTACCACTAAGGTTGTTTCAGCAGATATATGATATGGAGCAGGGGTGAGTCCTCTTTTAGGCATTAGCAAAGTTGTGGTCTTGATTTTGTGGTCCTTATTCAGGTCTTTGCAGTCCGCTGGACCCTGTAAGCAATGAATAACTAATTAACCTCATTTAGCTCCAAATTTTGATATGAGAGTAAGGTTAAGATAAGCATAATGTTAGCAAAAGCTTTAATTGATTGTCCAGTGGCTCATATTATTTAATAAGTTTTCTTTGTTTTTTTAAATTATGATTTTTTTAATTTTTATTTTATTGTGGGGAGTGTATGTGTTATGCATTTTATCAATTCGATGCAGAAGTAAAGAAGACGTTAAAAAAATAAGCAACCAACACACACAAACACTTGCCACTATCATGCATACAGAAATAATACACTTTTTGTTACACATTATAACATAATAAAATATTTCTTTGTACAAAATAAATCTGGACTAAAATGCACAATGGTAGCACACACATAATTATGTTTTGCTTGCAGCGTCTGTTTGTATGTAGTGTATATATATACATACAATAAAACACTTAAAAGCCACTAAACATATATATATATATATATATATATATATATATATATATATAAAATACCCGATAACAATATTAATTATATAACCTGAATACAACAAGGTAGATAGACAATAATTAATATTAATATAGGGTATTATAAATAAACTTTCACACAGTTAATGCCCTGAAGAAGGTTTTTAAAAACTGAAAGTTTGGCAAAATCAAGAATATACAAATTGAGGGATAACATTTTGTCGTTACAAAGTGTTGTATTGTATGTGTTATTCTTCTTGTATTCAGGAGATAAACATACCGCCGGTGGTAGTGTGGAGGAAGCAGAGGGGGTGATAATATACTTTATTATATATAACTTTTGGAAATAAATATCTGCTTGGAATTATTTACAGTTATACTATCTATAGTGAGTTGTTCCTGTAATGCCCCCCTCCCTCTCCTCTACCCGTCACCCACCACAAAGCTGATATTTCAGTTATCCAATTTACCCATTAAACGCATCTTTTGATAGGCATTGAAATCCTTTTGAATCTCTCTAGCATATTTAGGCTCCTTTTCGCTCTTATTTCCATTTTCGCTCTTTGTATTCTTTTGTAGTCTAATTGAATGGTACTTTCTGTCTCAGAGTAATGTCCCTTGACATATGCCACCGCCCAAATCTGACACATCAAGCGGATTTTTCAGTGATATGCAATCCAGCGTACCTATTAAAACCATGTTTTGATATGCATTAGACTCCTTTTTAATCCCTTTTGCTTATTTTTGCTTCTTTTCGCTCTTTTAATTCCCCTTTCGCTGCTTTATTTCATTTTTTCCTCGTCTTGGCGACTCTTAACGGAAATTCCCGAATCGAACTGTTTACCGGGCTGATGTTTCAGTGATACGTAATCCAATTTACCCATTAAACGCATCTTTTGATAGGCATTGAACTTCTTTTGAATCTCTTTTGCATATTTAGGCTCCTTTTCGCTCTCTTATTTCCATTTTCGCTCATTTTATGCCCGGTTTTGTCAAACTGGCTTGTATTTTCTGTCTCGGAGTAGTGTCCCTTCACATACTTTGCCTCCAAATCTGACGCATCAAGCTGATTTATCAGTGATATGCAATCCAATGTACCAATTAAAACCATGTTTTGATATTCACTGAATGCCTTTTTAATCCATTTTGCTTATTACGTGTCATTTTTGCTTTTTTAATCCCCTTTTCGCGCTTTATATTCCTCTTTTTGCTGGTCTTGGATCGATGGGCTCCATTACAAAGGGAAATCCCCGAATCGATCGAGCACATTTTTCATAATTAATCAATAATTCTTCATTTAACCGCTTTTTTTAATACGTGTGGAGCTTAATTAGGCTTCTGTTTGCTATTTTGGGGTCCTTTTCGCGTGTTTTTGCTCTTTTGGTTCCCCTTTTCGCTCTTTTCGCTGTCCTTTTCGCCCTTTTCGCTCTTTTCGTATTTTCTGTACACCCCTACAAATTACGTGTATTGTCAAAATTTGTGTTTTATATGTGAACAATTGTAATTGTCGGGCTGCCTAAAAATCATGCGGGCTACCTCACTTTACTTACTAGCTAGCCCGGCGTGCTAGTTAGTCTCCTGGGTTAAATCTCACCCCTGAGAAGAAACATTAGAGAAGTTGGAGGAGGAGAAGAGCTAAATTTGTGGATCAACGAACCGAGGTATAAAACGACGAGGATTAAATATTGTGTCCATGGATGATATTATTAAGGATAAATTAGAATTTCCGAAAGAGGCAATGACTGAGAGTAAGAAAGTGTTGCAATTTAACTTCTTCTTTTTTTCCCTTTTATACTACAGTTCATTTTCTTGTTGCTTTTCATTCAAAATCAAATTCGCTTCAAAGAAGAAAGAGCAGGGATGGGGTGCATTAATTGAACGTTACAAAAAGAATTGTGAACTGCCTCACAAATAGATGATAGAATCTCACTAAGTATGCGATTCCTGTGATAGACCAAAAAAACGACTAGACCAAAAAAACGACACATACAATTAATACATCAATCAGTAAATTTGACCTTTCTGAATTCGATCAGTTAAATCGAAAGTGCCCATTCATGGCAAGTCATGCTTGAATGCCTCTTCATCAAAAAAGTGTTAGGCCTACAAACTTCCAGCCCTTCTCCAGTAAACATCCTGAGAGAGAGAGAGAGAGAGAGAGAGAGAGAGAGAGAGAGAGAGAGAGAGAGAGAGAGAGAGAGAGAGAGCCGGCATGGCGAGGTCTGGCTATTTACTATAATGCCAAAATTATTTGTAATTATTCAGTGTTCAACTAAAAACAACATAAAGCAGACGACACTGTTTAGACCACTCACCCTTTGAAGTCAGGCTCGGTCCTGAAAGTACAGAATCCATATTAGTTACGGTATCCAATTTTTTTTTTTTTAAGCCAAAAAACAACTAGCACACAAGTGACACACGAGAATCAAAGCAATCCATTCTGGCTCCGATCGTGTAGCCGACACAACTGCCACTGACTCATTCACTTCTGCCGGACTCTTCCTTGTGCCGCGCACTCTGCGCTGCCCACTCTTTTCTTTTTTGACTCGCGCGCCACTCCTTTCGGCAGTTGCACGACAATTAAAGCGCAAAATGTTTTTTATATAAATTATTTTGGGTAGCAGCGATTACAAAGAAGAGGGGAAACGAAATACTTAGTAAACCTATTTTTTAAATATTTAATATTAACAAAAGCTAGTAATGTCGTGATTTTTGCGACAGTGCAAGCATGCGCAGTCTATGCGATTTTGCATTCATATCATTTCCGCCGGGGATTCGACAATCTTTTGCAGAAAATAATATTGCTGTTTTTTTAGAATTTTGTCCTTGATCTTTCAGCATGGTATTTTACAGCAGAGTGAATCCGAGAGGTGGAGGGCAGCCTCGCCCTTTTAGAGGCAGGGGGCGCGGTGGGAGACGTCCATTTCAGCACCGTGGCCATGATCGCGGTGGTGGTGGAGGCTTTCGCGGAGGCTTTCAGCAGAGAGACGAAGGGTTGCGAATAACTCTGCGCAACACAAGTCATGATCGCCGCGATGATGATCATGACGATTATTCTCGGTCCTACGATCGCGACAGTGAAAGACACGGGTATTCTGACGACGCTGTATTTGCTGGATCTGACGCTTCACCTCCACGTAAACGACAACGTGACTCAGTAATGGCTCTTACAGTTTTAATTTTACCATTCATGTTTCCGTTTCATGATTTAATTTTATTTATTTTTTTATGTAGCCTATCCACACTGTTTATCAAAGAACCAAATGAAGTAAAATCAAACCATAACTGGATGGCTAATAAAATCGGTGCGAATATGACATATATCCTTATAATCATATTTCTTTACTTTGTTGTGATGATGAACGTGATTAATATTCAAATTCGTTGAGCAAGTAAATTAGAAAAGAATATCACTTTGTAAAATTGGATAAGGGTAATTTAGATATATGTAAATGGAACAGGCTATTGCATTGATTAACAGAGCCAAGTAGAAAGGTGACATTAAGTTTAGTGCAATGCCTGCGTATGCCACGTCAAAATCCTCGTAACATTTTACTTGATGAATAAATATTAGTATGTCTTATAGAAGTTTAGAAAGTTCATGGAGTGATTTTTGGACATTTTGTTTTGATGATAGAGATTTATGATTTATATCGAAAAGAGTGAAAGGCTGAAATTTAATTTCACAAAGATTTTGTGTATTGTATGTTTTGCTGTTGAAGCAGGCTTGTCTGTTTTGAATCTAGGACGCTCTTCAAGGAGATGAATCACTGCGTGTCACTGTTGGTAATGACATGTACCGAGATGGCCCAGGGTCTTCTCACTGGGATCAGGGCAGAAGCCAAGAACCGTGGCAAGACAGTAGAGGAGACTTTGATAGACAGCCAATTAGTGGTGACCGACTGGACTGGGAACAAGATGCTTACAGAGGGCGTGGGAGAGGCTTTGCTTCTGACTTTAGGGGGAGAGGAAGGGGTTACAGTGGCAATGCTGGAAGGGGTCGGGGAGGGTTTGACTCTGACAGACGACCTTCCTTTAGCCCAGACTTCAGCAAACGAAGCAGAAGCAGGGGACGCTTTAGTGCAAGTCCTAGGCGCAGACGAAGTAGCAGTAGCAGCAGCTACAGCAGCAGCAATCGAGGCCGGAGAGGCAGAAGACGCAGTAGCAGCAGCTCCAGTCGCAGTGGCAGTCGCCGCCGAAGTCCTAAAAGGCATAGTTACAGTCGCAGCTCAAGTCCTGTAAGGAGGCACAGCCCAAGTCCTGTAAGGAGGCGCAGTCCAAGTCCTTTAAGGAGGCGCAGCTTCAGTCGTAGTCTAAGTCCTTTTCGACCTGCCACACGAGCTAGAATGAGCCCTTTGAGACGTTCTCCCAATAGACCTAGTAGTCCTTATATGCGCGCATCAAGTCGTCCTGGTAGTCCAACAAGACGTTCTTCCAGCAGGCCCGCTAGTCCTTCAAGGCGTGCATCTAGTCGCCCAGCTAGTCCTGTACGGCGTGCATCCAGTAGACCCGCCAGTCCAATAAGGCGTGCGTCTAGTAGACCAGCCAGTCCTATGAGACGTGCATCCAGTAGGCCTGCCAGTCCAGTAAGGCGTGCATCTAGTAGACCTGCCAGTCCAATAAGGCGTGCCTCCAGTCGACCCGCCAGTCCGATAAGACGTTCCTCAAGTCGACCAACAAGTCCTGTAAGGTCATCTAGCAGACCATCAAGTCCTGTAAGAAGGGTGTTGAGCAGGCCTGGCAGTCCTGTGAAATCACCCAGTCAGCCTGGCAGTCCTGTACATAGAGCATTGAGCAGGCCAAAAAGCATTGGGCGTGAAATGCCAGGTCACCTGAGTCGCGAAAGCAGTCCTACACGATCCAGGAGTCAGGGGCCTCCTGAGTTCCGTGCTAGGTCAAGGTCTCGCAGTCACAGTCGAGCCCGGAGTTGCAGTCAAAGTAGGGGTGACACTAGCAGATCTCCTAGCCACTCCCCTGGCCGGAGAGTGGACATGACTGAAGAAGAGTATGAGCAGGAAATGTATAAACGTCTCAAGACAGAACTTAACGCCAGCAGAGATCCACATGAGAGAGAAGAGCGCATTGCCAGGCACATTCGTGAAATGGCTCGGATGTCGCCACAGCTGTTTCGACAGTTCATGGCTAAGAATGCAAGCAATCTGTCCATGTTGACACAGCCTGACCATGTTGAGGAGCAAATACCAAGACCAGAACCAGAGGCAGGTACCCCAGACTCATCACAGCCTCAGATACGTTCCATACTGAAGAGAGACAAGGGGGCCTCCCCATCACCAGAGCGATCTCCTTCCCCTCCTCCCCCAGAACCCCCTTCTGCTTTGTCCAACATTGAAAAAGTCATCCAGGCATTGCGCAAAGGTGGAACCAAGCAACAGGGAAAGAAAGCAGAATCAGAATCTGCAGCAAACAAACCTACTGGGGCATTGAGACAACTGTCATCCTACATGGATGTGGAAGAGGAAGAAGAATTTCTTTATGGTGATGGCCCCAAGTCACGAGAAGCCAAGCCAGAGGCAGTGTCAACTTCACAAGCATCTACCACCAGTAAGCCAGGTCCATTCTGGTCTGTGCCTCAATTACAGCCTGTGGACTCAGCACCACTGTATGATGATTTGCCAGCAACCCAAAGTGACAAACCACCCGCAGCCCCTAACCCCTTTGACATCTTCTCCAAGCTGACCCAATCCATCAAAAAAAAGGAACCTCCTCAGCCTACTGTGCCATCTGCTTTAGCCAGCATGGAGGAAAAGGAAAAAAGCTATGAGCAGTGGCGTGCTACTGTTTTCCAAAAAGGAGAGAAGGGGAAAGAGCCTGAAAAGTCCAAATCTGCCACTAACATTAAAGGAACTGAATCAGCAGAGGAGCTGAGTGCCACAGTGGAAAACATTCTCAAATCAATTGGCTTCAACTTTGAGCTGTCCCAGCGCATGCAAGAGCTAGCCAGACAGAAGAAAGAGGGAGAAAAGGATGCTATTATGATCAACCAGAGTGCTTCCTTCTTGGGTGGAGAGGCAGAAGCGATCAATTCAGAGGACCTGTCCAAGTTTTTCCCCAAAGAGGGTCAGCCAAAGAAGGAGACTGAAGACTTTTTGAAATCTTTCGAAGAAGCCAAACGTTTGGCTAGAGAGAAGGCCAAAAAAGCTAAGGAGATGGAAGAGCGACATTTGAAAATGAGGAATCCTAGTGCCGAAAGAGACATAAGGCGTGAGAAAGATGACAGAAATAACAAGGATCGTAGAGATAGTGACCGAGACAGAGACAGCAGAGATGACAGAGACAAAGTTCGTGAAAGTAGTAGCCGTGTTAGGAAAGACAGCGAAGGTTACAGCTACAAAGATGACGACAAACCTGAAACAAGCAGTCGCAGTAGGAAAATTTCAGAGTCACTTGGTGCCATATCACGCTACGACCTCTCCAACATCAAAGAACATTCACCCTACGATCCCAGTGTGCAAGACTACCAGCATCCCTCAAAGGTTCCAGCATCCTACAAAGCTGACAGTAAGAAAAAACATGACGATTTGGACAGTGGTCTGTATGAGGGTATTGATGACTATCTGTATGGTGACAAACCCAAGCCTTTACACTCTTCCAATCTCTTTGTACCTGGTGATCATGATATCAAAGAGCAAGGTCACTCTAAGAGCTCCTTTGACATGAGACGTTCTGACGATGACGGAGCGGAGCTCAGTTACAAGAAGGGGGAGAAACTTTTGATTGTGAGGAAGGTGGAGGATGAGACCAAATCCAGGGTTGACTCCCCAGGGTCAGACAGTACTTTCACTCGACGAATAGTCCTGCCCCCTAAAGAAAAGCCCAAAAGCACACCAGATGTTAAGAGTCCCAGGGAGGGAAAGAAAAGACCCGCATCACCTTCATCCCCCAGACAATCCAAACAATCCCGTAGATCCCCCTCCCCGGATGAGAGACGCTCCTCCAAGCTTGATAGCAGAGATAGGCTCCCTGAACCTGACAAGTATAGGAAAGAGTCAGACTATAGGAAAGAGAAATATAGATCTCCTTCGCCAGAGAAGACAACTTATCAGAGCAAGTATAAGTATGTAGCTCCCAAGACTGACACAAAAAAGACTGAGACAAAGTCTACTTTGGAAGCACCCAAAATTGCTAGCAGCGCCTTGGATCTCCTGAAGGCCAGAATTAAAGAGCAGCTCGCACCCAAAAGTAGTGAGAAAGATGCCTTAAAGAGTGAAGTGGAGCGTGCAGGGCGCGTCGCTGCAGACAAAGCCAGGCTTCTGGAGAGGAAGAAGAAAATGCTAGTGCTAGGGAATGAGCTTGAAGCCCTGCGCCAGCAACACAATGAACTTTTGCGTAAGCGTCGTCGTCAGAAGGATGCCCACAAAGACCCTCTGCTAGTTGAGAATACCAGACTTCAAGAAGAGATCAAGACACAGATCCAGTGTTTGCGCGAAGGCAAGGAGCTACCAAAAGCTGCATCTGGGGATACAAGAAAAGCTTCAGGCGATGCATCTCAAAGGGTATGTTATATACTGTGGGGAGTACATCTTGTACTTGTAGTTGTGTCTTTCTTTTCTTTTTTCTTGTAGTTGTGCAATATTTGTTTTTTCTTACAGTGTTAAGGTTTTTGTGTTATATTTAGTTTCATTTTCTAACATTTCTAAGGAAAATGTAAAAAGGACACGTAAACACCTTTAAACAAACAAGAAATGTGTTTATTTTCATTTCTTTCAGAAGCACTTCTTTGTTTCTTTTATACTTCAGTGAGTCTTTCGTCATTGTAATGTTGTTAACATGAGACTGTATGTTGACAGGAAACGGGCGGGAAAGAAAGTGCAGGGGGCAAGGTTCGCTACGAATACTTTGACCCTGGCAGTCACTGGTGTCGCACGTGTAACCTCATGTGTGGACATATGTTTGACTTTTTCAAGCACCTTGAGTCCAAAAAACATCAGCAGGTAGGCCACTAACTCTATTTATCTACTTTTTTTATTTAGGCAGTTTGGAATTTGATCTTCATCATGATTTCCAGTTTCTTCAAAGCCATCATCCTTATTATTGTATTGTGCAAGTAATGGGATTTATTTAATTCTGAGTTATGATGCTAAAATAACCTGTAAAATAAATCAAGTAAATAAATTAATATTGGCAATAAATAAATATTTGTAATGCAACTGAACAAGTAATGTTATTTCTTGCTTTTTTTTCTTCTGTTTTTATTGAGAGTGTGAACCATGTATGCTGAAATGCAAACAAATAATATCATATAGCACCATTGCCTGTGTTTAGTGCAATTTTTATCTGCTTACTTTCCCTATTGCAGAAATTGGACCCATTTGATCGTCCATGGACACGGGATGCCATGAAGACAGATGAGAAGAAAGACAAGGTTCAAGGCCAAGTTCAAGCTCACCCAATCAAAGGTCACCACGATGTCCGTCACACGAACAGCCATGGCACATCCATATTCATTTTAATAACCACTGAAATATTTTTTGAAGGATGTGCTTGGCTGAAAGAATGAAATGTTTAAAAAAAATGCCTTCAAAGAAAAGAAGAGAATAAAACAAAGATGTGATGAAACTTGATGAATAGGAAGGGAAATGTAGGAAATGTTGCTGGCAATCAAACATCTGAAAGGGTCACTGGCAAAATGTCAAACCCATTGTGAGATGTTGCAGCTAGTTTTTTATGGTATGTTTTTGAACATATTTCTTTTGATTTCACACCAGTGTATGATCTTTATATATCTATAAAAGTAAAAATAGCAATTGTTTTATTTAAAAAGTCATTTCAGTCAGGCATTATTACTCAAAAGTTACATTTTAAACTTTAAAAAAAATCTTAGTGTTGATAATGGCTCTTGAATTTAAATTTCAGATGCAATGAACGTTGAGCAGGGTGGAGAATTCTCCGCGGATTTCCGCGGAAGGCATTTGCATTTCCGAGAAAAAAATATTGAGTTCCGAGTGTGAGAAGCTGAGGGGCTACACTTTACTGGGCATAGCGGCCAAAAGCGGCCGAACGTCTAAACAGGCAAAACGTCCAAAAGCGTCCATATCAACCATGTGGTTATATTCTCGCGTTGTTTGAAAGATTGCGAGACTTCCGGCAATTGACTTCCGGTTTATGCTGTTGTGAAAACATCGCAAATTTTATTGTGTGTGTGTCTAAAATGGATGGTTTGGATTCTTCAACTGATGAAGGGGAGTTTACAGGCTTCCATTTATCAGACATTAAAGTGAGAGAAATGGACTTGGAGTCGGAGGAAGAGATCGGTACTGACATTAGACAATTAGTGTCAGTAGTGTGCATGCATACGATCTTTCAGACTGACATGAAAGTGAAGAATAGAAGGGGGCTTGTTTGGACTTTTTAAAACTTTTTTTTTATACACATGGAGTAATAAAAAACAAGACATGACAAGAGTCCAAGAGTAGAAAAAGGTAGATAATCAAAAGAGAATGTATTTCTGTTCATTTTGCATTTTATTTCATTTAAATCTATACACTAGTCACTAATACCTAAGATGTGGTGTTTTTACTAACGTACCCCTAAATATCTCTAAAATTATAAAAATTCTTGCCTGTTTACAGCTAAATAATAGACAACCGTGTGCCCAGTAAAATTGGAAATGTGGAGTTTGTGTGTAACAGTGGTGGACCTCAAACTTTGTTAGGCCTACAAATCAAGATTCTTAACTTTTTTGAAAGGCATGTGTTACGTTGAAACGCGAATGGTAGTACGTCGGAAACGTGTACGATAGATCTAATCGTTTCGTTTTGCAAAGTATTCAATAATGGAGTTTATTTACCTTTGATTTGAGTTTGCATTGTTGTTAGGAGAGGCTTTGTATAACGTTGATGATTTGCGTTAGTCGATATTGTTGGAGAATTTTCGGGATCTGCATGTTTATTACTGTCGATAGAAATTTCCCGATGGATATGGAAGGTCGTGAATGTTCCCGGAAGTAGAGGAAATGTGTATGACGTAAGCCAGTGATGACGATCTTTAGTTCGATTGGTGGCAGTGCGTCATTTCTACCGTGTACCAAATTGTTCGAGAAGAGAGAGAGGTTATTTAATCGTGTGCCGAGTTGCTGTTGGGAGATAGTAAAGTTGTTGATAGTGATTTAGAGAGTTGCTGTGAAAGTTGTTGAGTTGAGTTGAGAATTGTATGCAGTTGTTGGTGTGTGCTGAATAAAAAGTGGAAAACTTCATACGTCGACTTAGTGACTTGTATGCTGCTTGAGCGGGTTGCGTGAATAAACGAATCTGAGCTACACTCATCAGTATTTCAGCATTGGGGCTGAATCCACTACTGATAAAGAAAAACACCATCATCAAACCGAGTGTAACAACATGTGCATAAAACATTTTTTTTGTTGTTGTTTCTATTCATGTTTACTTTGTGCTTTTTGCTTTCAGGAGAGGCCCTAAATTACTTTCAAAATTGCATACATTTATTTTCTTCCAGGGAGCGAATACCGGGGCTTGGCCCCTGGGCCCCGGCCGGATTTCAGAGATTTCTTGATTCAGTTGTTCTCCACCCTGGTTGAGTTTGATGAAAAGATTTTTTTTTTTTAGTCTCCTTTTTGTTTTTGATTTTAATTAGTTATTCACTGTGGTGTTTAATTTTGTTGATTTGCTTAATGCACACATTTCGTTTTAGCTGTAAAAATATATTTGGATAAATACTATAAATGGGTCACTGTTTTAAAAAAATTAGAACTTAGATATTTAATATTCTGCAAAATCTCTATTTTCTGAAGGAAAATATTCTAAAACTGCATATTCATTTCGTGGAAACACCTAATTTTGAATTCAGTAAGGGAAATGATTCCATGTCCAGTTGAAAGTTATTCATGACATGGTTGAGAAGAACATTTCTATTGTTATTTGACATGCCTATGTTATAAATAAGTATGTTAACCAAGAGATATGCCTAGAGTGTATCATCATTTTGCAACACCAATGTCAGCCTTTTCTTTTAGGGTGAGAAACAATACTTATTGTATTGTGCTTTATTGTAAATGGCCATTTGCTTGGTCTGTATGTGTGCAGGATTGGAGTTCATGATGGCAACTTCAGCTTTTTACTGTTCACTGTGCTCAGACTTCTGTGGGGACCTCAGCATTGCAGAGACTCACATGAAAAGTGATGTGCACCATGCTAAGTATACTGTAAGCAAAGGTTACAATGTTTCACTCGAATTTTATTGTGATGTTTACTGACAATACTGTTCATTAGTCTTGTCTTTACTTCTTCCTACTCATCGAGCATTTATTTAGGCAACAGGTTAGCATTTGTTGTTATTATGTTTTTTTACATAGAATTGTATGAACTATGATATATGCACACCTCAACCGTGTCGTGTGTTAACTCATCGATTTGGAGGAAAATGCAGGCATATCGATTTGTTATATATGCTTGTGTTTTATAAACTCGCAGCATCTACTCCATAGGTATCTTAAGTCTACAAGCCTCACAAGTTTAAATATTTTCTCCATATCATCATTTTTATTTTGGTTAATTTTTTTAAGCTATTCATTTACTGTTTTCAAGGTTTTGGGTTGGTTGATTGTTTATGTGTTGAAGCTTTTGTCAGTATTTATTTATATTTGTTTCTTTTTTGCTTTTTGACTCGTATTCATAGCAATGTATTCACCCCTCCCACCTACGCCCAACAAACAAAACAAAAAAAAAAAAAAATAATAAAAAAAAAAATATATATATATATATATATATTTACATATACATATACATATTACATATATATATTTATATATATATAAATCCAGACTTTTGCAAATCTGTGCAAGCTGCGTTCTAAGTAGTCCAAAAATGACATTTACAACAACAAAAAAGGAATTTCCATCCATCCATCTGGAGTCTGTGCAAAACTTGCAAGTGAATTAACATCTCAGAACCTATTTCAAATATCACCACCAAACTTGGTAAGATGATGTATATCCATAAGACCTCATAAATGATCAGTGAATGAATGGCTTCGCTCCAAGGTCAAGGTCACAGGATCAACAAATGTTAGTAAAAAAATGACAATTTTTTTCACAAAAGTTCACTTTTTTAAAGTTATTAATATTGAACTTGTGATTGTTTGATGCATTATAAATATCAATGAAAGACACATACTATGCAAATTGGGTCAACCTCACTCCAAGGTCACTGGAGCTGTCCAAAGTCAGTTAGTATAGGTACTTTGAAGTAACCTTGACCCTAAACAAATAGAGATATAAAGTCCATAACTTGTTGTTTTTAGAGATGATAGATTGATATTTTATATTTTTTCAGTTTTTGAGTTGGTCTTGAAGGTCAAGGTCATTTTAGGCCTTGCAAAAATATACCCAAAAAAACTCCATAGTATGCAACCAAATTGGGTTATTTGATCATACGTCATTTAATGGTAAAGAAACGGAAACTCCGATGGTGTGGCCACGTCACCCGAGCATCAGGTCTTGCAAAGACCATCCTGCAAGGCATGGTGCAAGGAGGCAGAAGAAGAGGGAGACAGAAAAAGAGGTGGAAGGACAACATTTGAGAATGGACTGGCTTGACACTGAGCGAAGCCATGAGGGTTGCTGAGGACAAAGAAAGATGGAGTACGCTGTTTAAATGATCATCTTTGATGCCCCAACGACTTTCGAGTTACGGGATAAGATAGGATCATACATACTTGAGAGGTCATGTAAAAGTCAAGGTCTTTCCTAGGTCAAGGACACTGACCTGTATTTTGTTTGATCCTACATGAGTGTATTTGGAGCCAGAGTTCAAGGTCATCTCAATGTCAAGAGCATAGAAAGATCAAAGTTATTATTACTTTGCATTTTAATGCCACAGTTTCTTTTTTTCTGGGCACTCAATTTTCATGTTAAATATTGCAAGTTTCATAAAGAACAAGTGAGTAATATGGGGTTTGTCCTTCTAGTTTTACTTAATAATAATTATTTAATTTTCTTTTTTTCAGGCTAGGTTTACAAGCTGACAATGTTTATATTGCAAGTTCCATAAGGAGCATGTTAGTCTTATGGGCTTTGCCCTTCTAGTTAAAATGTTATGTTAAATGAAGTTACTAGCAAAATTAAGTTGAATCAGAACTGTTCTAATATTTTGCTTTGTTGCAATTCTTGTGTGTTGACAGGAGTACTTGGCTCAGCATCCTTATTACGAGAAACGCTTCATGCTAGAGCGTTCAGCAGCCCTTGCCATGCCAAAGACTTCCACCATTGCAGAACAAGAGGAAGAGAAATTAGCGGAAAATTCTGATGAGAGTGACACTGAGCAACAAAACTCCGAGCCTGGGAAGAAAAAGACTGATAAAGATAGTGATGAGAAAGAGAAGGGTATGAACCTAGCAGAGAAGATCATGAAAAAGAAACGCACATTGTATGCCGACTATGAAGAAAGTTCGAAACAGAGAGACCAACGACAGTCCGGAAGTGGCAGACACTACAGGGGACGATCCCATTCTCGATCCCGTTCAAGGGAACGTAGAGGAAGTTCTCAGGAGCACCGCAGATCTAGGGAACTCAAGGATAAGGACCAGAAAGCGGAGTCCAAAAATCCTAAAGATGGATTGGAGAAAGCAACTGAAAAAGAGAAAGGTGAGGAAAATCAAATTACTGAAAAGCATGCAGAAGAGAGCAGACCCGCTGAAATTGAGCATGTAGTAGCAGTCATGCCTGATGAAGATGAGACCGAAAGAATGGCACAAAAAACCAGGTTGAGAGCGAAAAGACAGTAGCTGAAAATCCTATAGACAGTAGTGTGGAGATGACGGAAATCGCGTCAGAGTCCACATTAGTTGGCCTTTCAATGAAGAAAGAACTTATCAAGAAAACTGAGGAGTTGTTCAAAGAAACTTGTGAGCAGGACAGTAGTGGCAAGAAAGATGAAGACAACAAGGAAGATGAGATGGACAGCAGGGGAAAAATTGCTATCAAACTAACTGGCATATCTTCCATCAAGCCTGCTGCTGCTCCTGGTCTGAAAATGTTCACTCGTCCCATCCCAAAATCCAAACGTTTGATAGGTCCCAAACCAATGCCAATCATGGCTAATGTAGCAGCCGCAACAGGTATCATACCTGATGAAGAACCAGTCCCTCTGAAAGACTTTCTGACGTTGGGAAGCAAAAAGCAAAAGCCAGTGCCTCTGGTGGATGATGTAGAGCAGCCTCCAGACCCAAAAACCATGCGCTTATCGAAGAAACAGAAAGAAAAGCGGGCAGAATTGGCCTTGTTGGGCATTGACCCCCAGTCATTGAAGCCCGACTCAACTCCTATCCGTCCTCCCGGTCCAACTCAGAATCTCAGTCTACCCAAAAACAGGAAAATGGCTATAGCTGGTGATAGCAAGATTGTAGGTAGTGAGAGTCAAAGTCAACACTCTAGCAGTGAATCCGATTCCAGTTCAGAGGCACAATGCAAGTCTCCCACCCCTAGCAGCAGTGACTCTAATCTAAACCTGCCTTGGAAACGCAGAAAGGATGACAAGTCGGACAGTGAATCCGATGATAAGGAAACTATAAAACAATCAACTGTTAAACAAGAGAAGATGGGAAAGTCAACAGATAAGAAGGTGAAATTGCCATTAAAGGAATCGGCAGCTGCAAAAGAGACAACAGATAAGCAGGTGAAATTGCCATTAAAGGAATCGGCAGCTGCAAAAGAGACGGCTAAGGTTACTCCTGACATACCCCTACCTCCTACTCTGCCACCCGCACCCTGTAGTTCTCAAGCCCAGAAAGCAAAAGCAAAAGCAAAATCTATCACAACTCCTGGCCCTGCTAAAGCTAAATCTACTACGCCAGTCATTCCTTTGCTCTCTGTTCCAATCAGTAGCTTATTGCCAACCCCAGACCTATCTGTCCCTCCACCTGGCTTTGGACCCACATCTATAGCATCAGGGTATACTGTCACATCAGGGTACTCGTCAGGTCCAGGTTATAGCTCTTCTATGGCTCCAGGCTACGGGTCTGGCTACCCGGATAACATGGGCTATGGTCCTGGTTCTGGATATGGTCCTGGTCCTGGTCCTGGTCCTGGATATGGTCCTAATATGGGCTATGGTCGAAATATGGACTGTGGCCCAGGTATGGGATATGGACCAGGCCCCAACATGGGCTATGGACCAGGCCCCAACATGGGTTATGGATCAGGTCCCATGGATTATTGTGGTCCAGGTCCCATGGATTATGGTGGTCCAGGCTATGGTGGACCACCAATGAACTACCCACAAGGACCTGGGCCGGGCTATTGTGGTCCACCAATGGGTTATGGACCACAACAAGGTCCAAGCTATGGTTATGGTCCACCCTCAAATTTTGGTCCTTCTCCACCATCTCTTCACAACCACCCAAACCCTCCCCTGCCCTCTGACAAACCTATTAAGCCACCTCTTCCATCTGACAAACCTGTTAAGCCACCCCTGCCATCTGACAAACCTGTTAAGCCACCACTTCCATCTGACAAACCTGTTAAGCCGCCCCTTCCATCTGACAAACCTGTTAAGCCACCCCTTCCATCTGACACACCCCCTGCTAAACCACCCCTACCCCCTTCAACAGAAAAGCCTATGCCACCAGATGAGCCAACAGTCAAACCTCCACTACCTGATGACACAGTATTGACAGCTGCATCTACTGTCGCTACTACCACTACTATTGATGTCACATCAGCAAGCACATCAACAGAGGCATCCACTGCTACTGTTACAGCTGTTGAAACGACATCGGCAAGCAAACCCAAACCAGAAACTGAACCTGCAGGGCCAGACAAAGAGCAAACAAATGTAGCTAAAGCTGAACCACCTACTGACCTTGGCGATTCACCGTCCTGTCTCTCAGGTGTAGCCACCGGCAGAGGGGCTGGGTCCTGGAAAAAGCGTGGAGCAGGAAGAGGGCGAGGAAGAGGGAAGGGAACCATTAGCACACCTTCTTCCACTAGCACTGAGGACCCTCCTGCTACAGTAACCTCTAGGCGGGGCCGCACTAGAGCAGCCAGGGCTCAGCCTAACAGACAGACACGCGCACGCACACGCCGACAGAAGGTTGATGAAGAGAGCCGCGTTACTGAGCCTATTGAAAGCAAGCCTGTGGATGAACGTGATAATGGATCACCTTGCGACAGCAGCAAGGCCACTTCTGCTTCTCCAGGTGTCCTTGACCTCACTTCTGGCGGAGGGTTGGAGGCCACTGCTGTACTTCCTTCATCTTCTAGTGAGATGAAAGTAAAGGTAGAGAGTAGTGAAGATGCGGGCAGCGCGCTGAACCTGACACTGTCACCACAAGTGCGTTTGCAAGTTCGCCTGGAGCGTCTGGAACAGCAGATGCCCGAGGACCTGACTTCCACAGCCATGCCGCAGGACTTGTCCACCTCAGGCAGAGGCCGTGGGCGAGGCAGGCGTCACACTGAAATGCCCATGGACCTCACCATGCGTTTGGCCCCTCCTTCTCATCCCCAGGAAGGAAACATCACCAGCGATATGCCAGAGGGTGCTGCACCGTTGTCTTCAAGTGACGGCCTGCAAAGAGTGGACTCTATGGACCAGCCGAATGTGAAAGATACTTTGCTTTCTTGTGTAGACTCTTCCACCAGCAATCTGGACTTGGAGGTCTCCACTGATGATGTGTCTCTGTTGGACATTAACCTCAACTCCAGCCAGGCTGACTCTTCCTCCGGCCTTGGAGTGGATCCTGAAGGGGAATTGGTGGACTTCTCCTTGGCGTCAGTGGACTTTGAGGAGCTGCAGGGCATGGAGGTGGAGGAGTCTGCAAATGCTGCCAATACTGCAGAGTCTGCTGAGACTGGGGGTGCAGCTGACAGGACATTAACCGACAACTGAAGTTGGTGAGTTTATTTTTCAGGCATATTGTTGTGGTGATTATTGAAGCAGAAATTTCTGTTGACTTTTAGATTTATGTTGGGTAATTGGTGTGTTTGGTGGACTTGATGTAGACATTTTTGTTTACACTGGAGTGTATAATTTCCTGGCTGGTAGAAGAAGAGACGGGATATATAGATATAGATATATAGATATATTATAATGCTTCTTCCCAGTGCTATATTTTGTTAAATTGGGGATGGTTCCAAGTGTTCATGTTAGATTTGTAGACATCCATGAAGCATTGTTTCATCAACAAGATTATTCTTTTCTTTGCAGATGGACATTTTCTGTAAATAGCGCCGCATTTGGTCACAAGCTTTTTGGTAAGTGTGAAAATATATGGAGACCGTTTTCTTCCTGAATGTTACTTCTTTTTTTTTTAAATTTATTTATTTATCTCATTGATTTGAAGTATGATTATGGAGCTTCAAATTAATGCACAGCAATTATTAGTGCAACATGAACAGTATTAACATATTTTTTCTGTTGACGGTAATGGAATCTAATCAGTGGCTCGAGGAGACTGAAAAGGTGTATTTCATAAGGTAAAATATTGCTGAAATGATCCAAATTTTTATTATGCAGCAGAAAACTGCCTGCATAGTGACAATTTTACAATATTTAATTGAAATGGGTTCAAAATAATTTTTGACTTTGATGAAATCTGAACTATAGCTTTTACTTCATTTTGCAGGTGGCATTTTGTTGTTCAAGTTTCAAGTCCAGTACAGATGTTGCTCTTCTTCAGATTTAGTTTTACCATTCTCATGTGATGATGATGCATCTTATCATCAAGTGGTCTCTCTTCATTCACCATTATTGCTTTTCATTGTAGCACAAACTGCTTCGGTTGTCGGAATATACACTGTAATGTGCATTAAGACTAAAAGTAAAATATTTGAATTGTTATAGCACTTTGTTAGAAGTACCTGTATTTATTACCTTATTTTTCTGTTTTGTTATCCTCGGTGTATTGGTAGTGCTTTTTAATTTATATACTGTAGTATTCAGTTCTTTTCATAATTAAAGTTCAAATAAGTTTTACCTGCATGTGTATTGTTTTCATCAATTAATATTTAGGCTTGTACAGTTCAAACACTTGACTTAATTTAGGGGTAATGAAAGTACTCTCTCCAGATCACCAAAATGCGAGTAAACATTTATGGGCGTTACCTAAACAAGTTGAAATTATTATTATTATTATTATTATTATTATTATTATTGTTATGGTGGTATTTAATTTTTTTTTAATGTTTTTATTGAACAGTCATTTACCAGTTTTCTTTTTAACATATAGTTTTGAGTTCCAGGTATTAAGACTTTCTTAGATTTTTGCAGGTTAAATTGTTATGGCCATTTCGTGATTTTATTACATTATTTTTCTGTTTTGTTATCCTTAATGTATTATAAGTATGCCAAATTGTAGTTTTAATGTTTACCAAATCAGATGCTTGTATGAATTGCTGCATATTATTGTTTTACATTGTTTTACTGTGCATAGTGTTTACCTACACGTTTTCGCTTCAGCTCGGTTTATACATATCGTTCTACCAAGCATAGTGATAACATAACATCTATACCTATATAACATATATATATGTACATTCTTGCTTCAAATCGGTTGTTAGAAGCATCGTTTTTTTCATATGCCCACTTTTTCAAGTACATGACTGGATATGTCATTTGCCAGATTTCATGTGCTGAAGCTTTCAGATAATTATCCAAATAATTGCAGTAACTGCCTATACACCAAACAGCACAAAGAACTAACCCCAAACCCACTCCAGCTCCTTTAACTACCACAAGTCAACATTACATATTTACCAAAAATTGTAAGTGTTGAGCGCATCAATTGAATATTATTATGCTTCAAATGTTAACAAGACAATGCAAAAAAAGGCTATAAAAATAGAAAAGTAGCGTAAGAATTGGATTTAAAAGGTAGAAATTGTTGATTGAAGAACACCCAAACAAAAATTTTAAAGCTCAGCATTTACAGACGCTACACTGACACACACAAACACATATAACAGATACAATCCCAAACAGAAATTGTAAAGCTCAGCATTTACAGATGCAACACTGACACACACAAACGCATACAACAGATACAATAGTTCATGTGAATATCGAAGGCATTCTTTTTAAACTGGAAATAAAAGTTGTGTTCAAAAGCAATCCATTTTTCAGTGTCATTTCATTACTGTTAACCGTAGTAAGTTCAACATACAAGTAATGGTTTTGACCATGCAATCATGACATGGTCAGGAAAATATTCTTTTTCTATGAACAAGTCATGAATGCAGCAAATTAAGATGGTTTGGTACTCCTGAAAAATATTATCTCCATCTCAAACTGTGTAGTTGTGCAATTCTATTCATTTGTGTGTGTGCATTATTTTTATTTAACCCAGTTTTGATCCTGCTAAGTTGTATGATGTTATCTATTGATAAAAGTTTTCCCTTATCTCGAAGCTTGGAATATTTTTACATGGAAAATGTGAATGTTTACAACTTGCTCATTGATTGATAGAAGTGGGGTTTGCATTTGGAAGTAAATGGTCGTGTTGGACACAATTTCAGAATAGATATGGTGCTGCTATTGAGCTTTTACTGAGTTTATATACAGGACTTGAAAGTGAAGCTGTTCCCAATATCAGTGTAAGATGCCGTTAAGGGCAAACGCCTGCACGCAGTCTGTGCTTGTTAAAGCAATGACACTAGTGTAAAGTCATGGTCACCTGTTCAGTGCAAACCGGTCTGTATTAATGTTTTTGTAGATGTTATGTAATGTGAGAGTGCGTTTTCAAGCTGTCCTTGACCAAGTGCCGAAGAAGGACATAGCCATAGTGCAAGGCGACTGGAATGCCAAGGTTGGCCAAGATGCGCACCACAACTGGGGAGACACCCTACTGCAACAATGAGACAAATGACAGGGGTCTGAGATTGTTGGAGTTTGCCAGATACAACAATCTGATATTGGCAAACACGCTTGGTCTCCACACAAAAATCCAAACGATGGACATGACACGGGGAGCATCACAACCAGATCGACTACATCATGGTCAACCAGGTTGACTACATCATGGTCAACCAGATTGACTACATCATGGTCAAGAAACGCTTCAGATCAAGCATCAACATTGCAAGGACGGGCACTTTTCCAGGAGCAGACATCGGACGTGACCACGATCTCATGATGATGTCTTTCCGACTCCACTTGAAGAGATTAAACACAGCAAAGTGCACTAGACTGAAGTTCGACCTAGACAAACTGCAAGACCCAGAGGTGGCAGAAATATTTCAGGCCACAGTTGGAGGGAAATTTGCACCACTGCTCATTTTGTGAACTGGTGAAGTAGATGTCCATGACCACCACCTTCAACTCAGCTGTGACAGATACCGCCTCCGAGATCCTTGGCAAGCACCGGCCAAAGAAGAAGCCGTGGATCACACCTGAACTTTTGGACCTGTGTGATAAACGAAGAGAGATCAAAAAGAAAAAGAAAACCTCACAGGAGCTGATGCCTACCGAAAAATCAACAATGACATCCGAAAAGGCATGCGCACAGCAAAGGAGAACTGGATAGAAGATCAATGCCAGTAAATAGAGAACAGTCTGAACAAGAACAACAGCAAGAAGGCCTACCAGACTGTGAAGCGGCTAACAAGTGTCAAACAGCCCAAGGTCTCCACGCTCCAATGCAAGTCTGGCATATGCCTTTCAGAAGAACAAGAAGTCTTGGATAGATGGACAGAGTATTGCTCTGACCTTTACACACACACACCAAAATGGAGACTTATCAGTTCTAGCATGTTCCGAGAACAGAGAAGAAAAAGAAATCCTCCCAGTTCTCCGAGAAGTTGAGGCAGCAGTGCAATCGCTGAAGAAAGGGAAGTCAGCGGGAATGGACAACATAACATACCTGCGGAACTCCTTCAAGCAGGAGGAGAAGTGATGATTAACGCCCTCACCATTATCTGTAACAAGGTCTGGCAGAGTTGGGAGTGGCCTACACCATGGACCCAGTCGCTCGTCATCACTCTTCCAAAAAAAAGTAACCTTCAGGAGGGTGAAAATTACCGCACCATCAGCCTCGTCAGCCATTAGAGCAAGGTCCTCCTGAAAATAATACTCTAAAACAGGTTGAAACCCCAAGCTGAACAAATCATAGCTGAAGAACAAGCAGGATTCAGGGCAGGTCGAAGTACCACTGAACAGATTGTCAACCTCAAAATAATCTGCGAGAAATACCTACAGCACCAACAACATCTATATCATGTGTTTGTAGACTTCAAGAAGGCGTTTGACTGAGTCTGGCATGCAGCTCTGTGGGCAACCATGAGAGTGTACAACATCAGCCCTAAAATTATTGAAGTCATCAAAAGCCTGTATGACAAGGCTACCAGTGCAATCCTCCATAACAACACCATCGGGAACTGTTTCAAAAGTCGGTGTGCGTCAAGGATGACTACTCTCTCCAACACTCTTCAACCTCTTCCTAGAGCGCAACATGTCAGATGCCCTTGCAGATCACGAACGCACAGTCAGGATAGGGGGTAGAGTAATCTTCAACCTTCATTTTGCGGATGACATTGATGGATTAGCTGGAGAGGTACAAGAACTTGAACAGCTAGTACAGAGGCTTGATACCAGAGCCTATGGAATGGAAATAAGTGCAGAGAAGACCAAAATGATGACCAACAACACCAATGGCATCAACACGGGCTTCAAAGTCCAAGGCCAATCCCTCAACACAGTGACAGTGCACAGCTTCAAATATTTAGCAGCCATTGTGTCCGATAACGGGTCCTGACAGGAAGTCCTCTCTAGGATCACACAAACAACTGCTGCCCTGGCAAAGTTGAAGCCCATTTGGAAAGACAAAGCCATTAGTCTACATTCCAAGGTAAGACTGCTGCGCTCCCTTGTCATATCCATCTTCCTATACGTTTGTGAAACATGGTACCTCAAAGCAGATCTACAACGAAGAATACAAAGCATGGAGACGAGATGCTACAGAAGACTTCTGGGCACTTCCTATACCCAGCACATCACCAACCACGAAGTCTGACAGACCATCACACAAGCCATTGTAGAACACGATGACCTGCTCACAGTGGTGAGGAAACGGAAACTTCGATGGTATGGCCACATCACCAGGCCTTGCAAAGAC
>CM072511.1:71932345-71967792 GCA_036898135.1 Oncomelania hupensis | reverse complement strand
CTGTCACAAGTCCATTTTCACACCCACGTATTCGCGCATGTTTTAACTCACTAATTATCACTAGTCTCCCAGCTCAGCCCAACCCTCTCTCTTTGACAAGCATTCACACACACACACAAACACATTCACACACACACACAAACACATTCACACACACACAAACACATGCACACACACACACCGGGGATTTGGGAGGGGCTAAAGGGATGGCGATGGTGCATTGATTAGAGAGATAAATACACAGTCACACACAAACAAACACACACACGCACACACACAGTCACACACAAACACACACTCGCACACTCACACACACACACACACACACACACCACGGATTGGGGGATGGCTAAAGGGAAGGTGAGGGTGCCTTGATTAGAGAGAGAGAGAGAAAATGTGATTGTCCCATTCAATGGAACAAACACCTCACTGTATCGCTTGCACATAAATCAGCTCTTCATTGTGCTATTCCACATTTAAAAGTGAAGTATTGATAATTTAATTATTGATCCTGCCAACTGAGCACTTCAAAACATCAAATAATCTCAAAATAACCTATATCGTTCACAACTGTCAGTCAATTTATGTAATTATATCTGTCTATATTTCAAGTGGATGAAATAAACCTACATAAATGATCATCATAAATATCGATTTCACCTTTGACGGGTTTGAACAAAGGAAGCAGTAAGTAATAGGAGTGATTGACGCTAAACGTCAGCTTGGATGGTTTTGGTGGGCAGATTTAATCTTGTGGGCTGAAATGGATATCTCCAAAACCGTAACGTTAACTGCCAGTTTGCCACATCATGGCTAAATGATGTAAGGACAAGAAAGTTGTTGTGTACACAAGTTACAGGGGACTTTGGAGATACTGTAACGTTAAGTACCCTTTATGTTCATTTCACGCAAAATTCAAGCAGCAGCAACAAACTTCAAGCAGCAGCTAAATATGTCCATGTACGCATGAGCTATGCCCATTCCGTATCGCCAATGATGGGTATGGCCATTGAACTTTAATATTCTTTCAGACGCAAACTAAATACCGCAAGAAAAAAAAAAAAGTATTACTTTCGCATAATGAAATTAATAGCCATACCAATTAAAGTTGCGAAATAAGAGAGACAAAACTGAAGTTGACGTAAATAAACCTACGTTCACCCCGATAAAGTTGCAATGTAAATTAGAACTACGGCGTTTAAATAATTTAAAAGAAGATGGCAAGCTATTCAAATGCTATTCAAGACACTGACATAAATAGCCGATAAAATACGCTTTTACAAACGTGTGAATTTTGGGGACGGAGTTGAGACTCGGCTTTATCCTAAAGAAGAAAAAAGAAACTGTGGCCACGATCTGAACTATCTGCAAGCAAAAACATTATAAAAATCGGATAAGGCCAATCTTTAGAAACAGCGTGTTTCGAAAATGGTACACATACGAATGATCAAACCCGCTTAGCTGTAGTAAAGTTACGCACACATTAACAATAATACCTTTTGGTTCAGTTATTCTTGAAATAAGGCCAAAAGAATATTTTGAACCAAAAAGAAATTCGGAGCGATGGACCGACAACCAGACAGCTACTGAAGGATGGCCTGCGATTTGAAATACCTGTATAGTATATCAAAACTCAATGACCTTGACTTTTGCGGTAGAGCTACTAACCTAAGTAATGTTCTTATGAAGTTTACAATACAATACAGTACACTACAATACAATCAATACAATGCAATACAACACAACACAACACAACTTCATTCATCTCAATGCGATGATGATGATGATGATGATGTGATCTTGTAAGGCGCCAAAAAATCCATGTACGTAGTGTTCATGCTCTATGCGCACTAAGACGGTGATTCAGCCATATTAAAACAAGTAAGTTTTTAGTCCTTTCTTGAAGCTTGGCATAGATGGAGCTTGCTTCAAGCTCAGGGGAAGGGAGTTCCACAGAGTGGGTGCAGCATTTTTGAAGGAGCGCATTCCAAGAGTCTTTTTGGTTGTGTTGCTTGTGCGCACACTGGGGGTTTCAAGTCTACACTGAGTCCCTGACCTGAGTTCGCGTCTGGGTTGGTAAGGGGAGACCAGTTCTGTGAGGTAGGTGGGAGCAGTGCTCGTGAAGCACTGATAGGCAAGTGCCAGGATTTTGTAGTCTAGTCTTTTTTCAACGGGCAGCCAATGAAGAGAACGAAGTCCATGTGAAATGTGCTCATTCCTTTTTTGTTTTAGAACAATCCTTCCTGCAGTATTTTGAACAAGTTGTAGTCTCTGCAGTTGTGTTTTGGGTAGTCCCCAGAGGCAGCTGTTACAATAATCCAATCTAGAGAGGATGAGAGAAGTTGCAACTGATCTGGCTGTTCTAAGATTTAACAATGGGCGAAGTCTGCCTAGCATTCTGATGTAGAAGTAGCATGTCCTCACGATGAAACTAACATGCGTTGACAAGGTTAGTCGGCTGTCAATGTACAAGCCTAGGTTTCGCACTACGTCAGATGGTGTGATCTTGGCCTCTCCAATTTGTACAGAGTCGATGCTGGTTTTCGCTAGGTTGGTCTTAGACCCACACAGCAAAATCTCTATCTTCAAGTCATTCAGTTTGAGCCTATTTGATGACATCCAGTTCTTGACTTCCTCACAGCAATGCTCCACCGATGTCACTGCCTCCTGTGCTGACTGTGCTGTAGGTCTGAATGTTGTGTAGAGTTTTGTGTCGTCGGCGAACATTTTTCGATTGAGGCAATGCCTTTCGACAACAGAGCCTAGCTGACAAGTGTAGATGCAGAACAGCAGAGGGCCCAGTACTGAGCCCTGAGGGACTCCACATGATAGTTCCATCTCTGGTGAGGATGCATGGTTGATTGTGACATACTGAGTTCTGTTTCGCAAGTATGATACAAACCAGTCCAATGCAGGCCCAGTCACTCCAACTTCACAAGGCATGCGATCAATGAGAACAGTATGATCAAGAGTGTCAAATGCCGCACTTAGATCTAACAAGACGCAAAGCGTCAAGTCACCGGCATCAGCATTGCACAAAAGGTCATTCATGTGGCGTAACAGCGATGTTTCACAACTGTGATGGGCACGATATGCTGACTGAAATCTATCTGAGAGATTGTGTTGGTCTAAGTGGCTGATCATTTGCCTGGCGATGACTCGTTCAAGTAGTTTTGAGATATAGGGCAAGTTTGAAACTGGCCTAAAATTTTTACATTCATTTGGGTTTAGATTGTGCTTTTTCAGCAGGGGTTTAATGAGAGCCGTTTTGAAGGGTGTAGGAACAACCGACTGACTGATGCTTCTATTTACTATTTTCACCAAAATGGGCAACAGGATGTCAATATTGTCCAGCACAATCTTAGTCGGTACAGAATGTGAGCAACTACATTGGTCCAAATCCGTTCAGGGGTTCTTGAGACATGGCTTCCAACGGACTGACAGAGAGACGGACCGACGGGCTGACGAACAGACCGACCGACATATCGACATTTGGCTCGTTCTGATTCTCGACTGTTTCAAAGTATTTCTATCTAAGTGTGGAACCACACAAAAAATAATGTTCCAGAAATAGTAGTTCCAAGGCGACAAAGGTGTCGCATTTCTACTTCACAGTTACAGGTGTGGTATCATAGCAAACACGTCACAGTAGTTTATAGAAGAAGAAGGCAAAGGAAGAGGAGGAAGAGGAGAAGAAGAAGAAGGAAGAAAACACATCGAAAAAAAGGAGGTGTGGTGGGATGGTGGTACAAAAACATTAAAATACAAAAAAAGAAAAAAAAATGAAAAAAGATTGCAAGTCATATAAAATTTATTTTCAGACAACCACATCCATTTGCAATTCGTGTTGAGTGTTGGTCTGTTTTGTTCACACACACACACACACACACACACACACACACACAAAGCGATCCCACCGCCTCCAAACATTAACCATACTAATAACTAAGATTACAATATTAATTTTATCAAAGCACACAAAATTAAGAAAAGAAATGTATTAAAAGATTAATCCTATCCTATCATATCCTATCCTATCATATCATATCCTATCCTATCCTATCCTATCCTGTCCCGTAACCCTGAGGTCGTAGGGGCACCACAGATGATCGTTTAACCAGCATACTCCATCTTTTTCTGTCCTCAGAAGCCCTGATGGCTTCGCTCAGTGTCAAACCTCGAATGTTGTCCTCCCACCTCTTTTTTGGTCTCCCTCTTCTTCTACCTCCTTGCGCTGTGCCTTGCAGAATAGTCTTTGCAAGGCCTGATGATCTGGTGACGTGGCCATACCATCGGAGTTTCCGTTTCTTCACAGATAAATAGATTCATAAGATAAAAAGATAGATTCACAGATAAAAGATTAATAATAATAATAATAATAATAATAATAATAATAATAATAATAATAATAATAATAATTGAAGGCAATGACATACACACCCACCCGCACTCACACCTCACACACACACAAACAAACACACACACACGCACCCACACACACACCATACATTTTTATAATAATAATAATAATAATAATAATAATTATTATTATTATTATTATTATTATTATTATTATTATTATTATTATTATTATTATAGGTAGGTAGGTAAAAGGTAAAGGTAAAGGTGGTCCCATAGCCTTGTGGCCGTAGGGGAGCGTGACATTGGAGATCACACTTATCTTGGGCCAGTGTAACCCTGACATTCGGCCTGCAGTGGAGCATCGAGCACTGAGCTCCGATAGCTCAATAGTCAACAACCAAGGAGGAGACACCATCACCACACCTCAACGAATAGCCCAATGATGAGACAGTAGCAAATATCAAGAACAGTAGCAGCATAGACCCATCAAGGAGCGAATTACTCGAAGTGAAATTTGGACATTTAAGTTAGTATAGTGTTTAGAAACGTATGTATAGAGTAGAGGAAATAAATGTGTTATATTTACTGTTAACAAATGGCTGGACTACTTAACTTTCATAGCCGTGCGAGAGCTAGTGTGTTAGTGAACCTTTTACCATTTTCTCCCTATCTCTATAACCCTATCCGCACACAGACCGGGCTAAACATATAAATGTACTAGGATTAGTCATAGGGTGATTACACTAGCCGATCCCCGCAGACGAAAGAGGAGTGGGTAATAACATTCCATTGTGCAGAGCCCAGCAACCATAGACCCACCGTTACAGACACCAAAGTGTCCCCCGGGGTACACTTCCAGCTGGGGGGCGGATCGGGGTGTTACACCGTACCAAACGCACGCAAACCCCATACGAAACCCAGACACTATAATATAATATATAGAGAGAGAGATAAATATAGATATATATAGAGATATATAGATTTATATATATAAATAGATATATATATATATAGATAAGTATCTTTCTCTCTCTCCATGTATGTATATATATATACGGGTGTCTTTGTGACTACCCATGCAGTACATTTGCACTTAGTGTAGTCTATGCATTCAGGGCCAAACCTCCTCTGATGAGATCTTTGGTAAAGATCGAAACGCGTCAGGAGAACCAGGCTTTATGAATGCAATTCTACTGCTTATTGAGCTCTTTTAGCTCATTAAGAAGCACATGGAATTGAAAGTCACCATGTCTCACTTTTGTCCACCTTTGAGAGCAGGATAATTATTTTTCTTGTTTAAATTAACTTGCCTCCCTTGGCTTGTTTTTATTCCTTGTTCCTTAAGTACGGTGCTAGCCATTTGGAGAGAATTTATATTAAATTTTACAATTATTTGAAAACCATTTTCAAAGTAATTCTCTCGGTCGGCCCTGGTAACTGGGGTATTTTCATAGTGAGACTGGCTTCTTCCTAATGTGAACTTCTTAACGGGTGTCTTTGTGACTACCCATGCAGTACTATACGCCATGTGTCCGGAGACCTCATTTTTGATATGATGATGATGGTCATCGTTGTCAGGGTGGCGACGTGGTGATCGTCCTTAACGCTCATGCAATAGGACGTTAAGCATCGTTTTTCGTTCGTTCGTTTAAGCCAGATGAAAGATCCGTAGGATCTCATTATTGATATGATGATGATGATGATGGTCATTGTTGTCAGGGTGGCGACGTGGTGATCGTCCTTAACGCTCATGCAATAGGACGTTAAGCATCGTTTTCCGTCCGTTAATCGAGATCCGTTGGATCTCATTTTTGATATGATGATGGTCATTGTTGTCCGGGTGGCGACGTGGTGATCGTCCTTAACGCTCATGCAATAGGACGTTAAGCATAGTTTTTCCGTTAATCTAAATAATGCGAATGTCTATGCATCAGTGGTGTTTCACCCGTCCCCTATGCGCTTAATGTGTCCGGGGACGTAAATTTACTCAAAAAAAAAAGAAAAAAAAAAGCATTCAGGGCCAAACCTCCTCTGATGAGATCTTTGGTAAAGATGGAAACGCGTCAGGAGAACCAGGCTTTATGAATGCAATTCTACTGCTTATTGAGCTCCTTTAGCTCATTAAGAAGCACATGGAATTGAAAGTCACCATGTCTCACTGTTGTCCACCTTTGAGAGCAGGATAATTATTTTTCTTATATATATATATATATATATATATATATATATATATATATATATATATATATATATATATATATATATATATATATATATATATATATATACATGCATAATTAAATTAGTATATCATCATCCCAGCTGCTTGCGCCACACCACCACAAAGTCGTATGTTTGTCTTCTGATTTAAATGTTATCCACTCAATTTGAATTGCCAAATTTTCGGTTTCTTCAGGGCATTACAATGTCAGTGTGATAATGTACAAGCCTTTTACCTAACACCAGAATTCATGACTATAATTCACAAAACACCACACATATATACTAAGTGAACATGAATACAACTCTATTATAAAACCAACCACACACACACCTTATGGCGTGTGACCATATTATTTTCCTTACCATCAACTGATTTGTTGGCCCTGTAGGTTCGGGCACTGAAAAGAATAGACCCAACATTTCCCGGCGTGTCGTAAGAGGCGATAAACAGGAGTGATTTCAGCACTGGGCAAAAGTTTTCTACACAGAAGTCCCCGGCCACGGAACCTCACGTTACTACAGGTTCAACGACCACGTGCTCGGGGCCAAGGCGAGCCACACTGTCCTCGTGGATTTTGGCTGTGGCCAACAGCCTGGAGAGGATTGGGCCCTGCCAGGTTTTTCTTGCCAAAACCGTATATAATGAAAAGAATCACTCACTCCATACCGGATCGGTCGTGGCCCGGGTCACCAAGGACCTCGCCTTCCGTTGGCCACCAGGACGGGGGTGACAAGTGTGCTACTGATGGACAACTTAGCAAGATCCGCACGAGAGACAAAGTCGTCACAGGATCCTGGAATGTCAGGACCCTAACTGCGGAGGGAAAGTAGAAGAACTGGCCCACGAGCTGGACCACTATCGATGGAACATCTTAGGTATCAGCGAACTGCGCTGGAAAGCACTAGGTGAAACAACGACCGACAAAGGCCACAAGCTTTATTTCAGCGGGAGAAGTGACAGGTACCTACACGGCGTTAGATTCTTAGTCCACAAAGACATTCTAGCCACTGCCATGGGTTGCCGCCCAATCTCCAGTAGACTCATTACCATCCGTCTGAGAGCAGCCCCTTTCAACATCGCCATCAACCAGGCCTATACCCCTACATCAGACTATGACGACAGCGAAATCGAGGATTTCTATAAACATCTACAGGCTGTCCTTGACCAAGTGCCGAAGAAGGACATAGTCATAGTGCAAGGCGAATGGAATGCCAAGTTGGCCAAGATGTGCACCACAACTGGAGAGAAACATGTGGATACCACACTGCAACAACGAGACAAATGACAGGGGTATGAGACCCTTGGAGTTGGCTAGATACAGCAATCTGATACTGGCAAACACGCTTGGTTTCCACAAAATATCCAGACGATGGATCGGGTACAGTTCCAGAGGATGGCATCGGAACCAGATTGACCACATCGTGGTCAAGACACGCTTCAGATCAAGCATCAACATTGGCAGGACACGCGCTTTTCCTGGAGCAGACATCGGAATTGATCACGATCTCGTGTTGATTTCCTTCCGGTTCCACATTTGAAGAGAGTACACACAGCAAAGGTGCACCACACTGAAGTTCAACCTGGACATACTGTAAAAAGAACCGGTGGCAGAAATATTCCAAGCCACAATTGGAGGGAAATTTTCACCACTGCTCGTTTTTGGGAGCTGGTGAAGTAGATGTTAACACCACTACAACCACCTTTAACTCAGCTGTGACAGATGCCGCCATTGAGATTCTTGGCAAGCACCGCCCAAAGAAGAAACCATGTATCACATCTGAACTTTTGGACCTGTGTGATAAACGAAGAGAGATGAAAAGAAAAAGAACACCTCACAGGGAGCTTATGCCTATCGAAAAAGCAACAATGACATCCGAAAAGGCATGCGCACAGCAAAGGAAAACTGGATTGAAGATCAATGCCAGGAAATAGAGAACAGTCTGAACAAGAACAACAGCAAGTAGGCCTCCCAGACTGTGTAGCGGCTGCCAAGTGTTAAACAGCCCAAGGTCTCCAGGTTCCAAAGCAAGTCTGGCATATGCATTACAGAAGAACAATAAGTCTTGGATAAATAAACAGAATAAACATTGTTCTGACCTTTACAGCCGCACACCAAACGTATAGCATGTCCCCAGAACAGAGAAGAAGAAATCCTCCCAATTCTCCGAGAGGAAGTTGAGGCAGCAGTGCAATCGCTGAAGAAGGGGAAGTCAGCGGGAGTGGACAACATACCCGCGGAATTGCTTCAAGCAGGAAGAGAGGCGATGATTGGCGCCCTCACCATTATCTGTAACATGATCTGGCAGAGGGGGAGAATGGCCTACACCATGGACCCAGTCTTTTGTCATTCCTCTTCCCACAAAGGGTAACCTTAGGAGTGTGAAAATTACCGCACCATCAGCCTCATCAGTCATCCCAGAAAAGTCCTCCTGAAAATAATACTCAACAGGTTGAAACTCCAAGCTGAACAAATCATAGCTGAAGAAAAAGCAGGATTCAGGGCAGGACGAAGTACCACTGAACAGATGTTCAACCTCAGAATAATCTGCCGAAAATACCTACAGCATCAACAACATCTACTGTAAATCATGTGCTTGTAGACTTTTAAAAAAAACGTTTGACCGAGTCTGGCATGCAGCTCTTTGGATAACCATGAGAGCGAACATCACCCCTAAAATTACTGAATTCATCAAAAGCATGTAAGACAAGGCTACCAGTGTAGTCCTCCACAATAGCGCCATCGTAAACTGGTTCCGAACAACAATCGGTATGCGTCAAGGATGCATACCCTCTCCAACACTCTTCGTCATCTTCCTAGAGCGCACCATGTCAGATGCAGATCACGAAGGCATAGTCAGCATAGGGGGTATAGCAATCTCCAACCTCCGTTTTACCGATGACATTGATGGATTGGCTGGAGAGGAACAAGAACTTGAACAGCTGGTACAAAGGTTTGATACCACCTATGGAATGGAAATAAGTGCAGAGAAGACCAAACTGATGACCAACAACACCAATGGCATCAACACGGATAACAAAGTCCAAGACCAATCCCTCAACACAGTGCATAGCTTCAAATATTTAGGAGCCATTGTATCAGACAATGGGTCCCAACAAGAAGTCCTTTCCAGCATCGCACAAACTGCTGCCCTGATGAAGTTGAAGCAAATTTGGAAAGCCAGGACCATCAGTCTACATTCCAAGGTAAGGTTGCTGCGCTCCATTGTCATCTCCATCTTCCTATACGCTTGCAAAACATGGACCTTTACAGCAGATCTACTACGAAGAATACAAAGCATGGAGATGAGGTGCTACAGAAGACTCCTTGGCATTTCCTACACACAGCACATCACCAATGACGAAGTCCGACAGACCATCACACAAGCCATTGGACAGCATGATGACATGCTCACAGTGATGAAAAAAACGGAAACTCCGATGGTATGGCCACGTCACCAGATCATCAGGTCTTGCAAAGACCATCTTGCAAGGCACTGTGCAAGGTAGCAGAAGAAGAGGGAGACAGAAAAAGAGGTGGGAGGACAACATTCGAGAATGGACTGTCTTGACACTGAGCGAAGCCATGAGGGTTGCTGAAGACAGAGAAAGATGGAATACGCTGGTTAAACTATGATCTGTGGTGTCCCCAATGACCTTCGTGTTACGGTACAGGATAGGATAGGATAGGATAGGTTCGCTGGCATGCTTACGTCACTTGGAGTTGCTTTAACTTCCGTTTACCATTGCAAGGTGTACTAACGGTCTTTTGTAAGTATTGGCTACGAGCAGGAAGCTGAAGGCAATGCCGACACGACAGGGGGCACGAACAAAAAACTTAAGGCTTTTTTTCTAACTAACCACTGCCAATGGGCGGTAATTAATCATAATAGTTATTATTGTTTCTGTTTTTTGTTATTGTTATTGTTCTGGCGAGGTTGAAGCCAATTTGGAAAGACAGGACCATCAGTCTACATTCCAAGGTAAGACTGCTGCGCTTCCTTGTCATCTCCATATGCTTGCGAAACATGCACCCTTACAGCAGATCTACAACAAGAATACAAAGCATGGAGATGAGGTGCTACCACAGACTTCTCGGCATTTCCTATATTCAGCACATCACCAACGACGAAGTCCGACAGACCCTCACACAAGACATTGGACAACGATTATTATTATTATTAATATTATTATTATTATTATTATTATTATTATTATTATTATTATTATTATTATTATTATTATTATTATTATTATTATTATTATTATTATTATTTTCTATTGCGCTATTTCAGCAGATACCTACTATCTGTAGGTACTCCAAACTGGCGTCCTTTGTGCGATAAAAGTTAAAGATTTTTCACTCGTTTGACTCTTTACTCGTTTGACCTTTTGCACGATTTTCAATGGCGGCATTGTGTTAATATTTGTCGGCTGTACAGGAATAATGTTTAGTTGTGCATAAACGTCGTTCTGGCCTCTCGACAAGTACTTTATTTTTATGATGTCAGCTTACATAAAACAAGGTAAAATTACGTCACGAATGTTTTAAAAAAATGTATCAGGTAAGTTAAGATCTGATCCGCTTTAAACTCAATGCTTCACAATCGAAAAAGACCTACAATAAGAAAAAAGAAAACTAGTGGCATAGAAAGAGATGTTCTGGTGCAAAGTATACGCTGTTACAATTGAAAATATGATATATTACAAAGAGAGATAAATGAATGAATCTGTCAAACTAGCATATAAAGAAATGTAGATAAATGTTGGGTTGTGTAAGCCTACATAAGTGTTTCCGCATACTTTATACAGAAAATAAAGAATAAAGGAATACATAAATAGTCTGACTATACTTTTTGTTTCTGTACGCAAAATAATAATGCAATATTTCATCCAGCCTGTTTTGGCTGATATTTAGTTATTTTAAACCCGTTTCTGATTTGTTATTAGAAGTAGAAATATTTGCAAACTAAAATTGTATACAAAGCTGACCAAGGTTTCCATTTGAAATTGCACCTTTAGCCAACTTTGACATTGTACAGGAAGCAGGGATGCTAGTTCTGAGAGCTGAAGTACATCAGACACTATATTTGTAATATTTTTTAAAAATAATGACAGTTTCATACTTATATGCTGTCCAAAAAGATACGAGCTTATATACATGAAATAGAAACAGATTAACACTAATGATTAACCATGTTATCTTCCAAGAGAGGTCTACAAAGCACCTCGTTATCTTCAGCGTCAGATCAGGGGGACGAAACCCCAAACTCCACTTCCCCTTCCTACTCCCTACCCCCCTCCCTCCCCTGGACACCATCCTAGCAAAAATTTTGAACCCACTCCCCCTCCCCACCCTCCCTATCTTACCCTTGGTCCGCCCCTATTCGACTAAGATAAATCGGTGTTGAATAAGTGATGTTAACTGCTACCATTGTAATTGCTGGGTGTACAGTACAGCTGCTATGTTAAGTTCTTCCAGATGCGAACACTTCATTTACACCCCATCAACCTTAACGGCTTTGCTGCTCTTCCTCTTTCGCGCCCAATATGGTTTCCTTCCTTTCATCTACCGCTTGCATGATTCCTTTTCTCATGCTACACTTTTTCTCTTTAAGAAGAAACAAACAAAAACAAAACGCATTCTTTTAACCATGAAAGAGTTGGCGAAATTGCTGCGAAAATCAAGTATTCAAATACTTTTTATATCAAATTTTGTTAAGTCTGAATGATGAGGAAAGCAATGACAGCGAGAAGGTCCTTTTCTGTATTATATTCTTATTTTATAAACACTTTCTAACACTGTGAATATAACTTTGCCAAAAGACCCTAACGGAGAAACCGGCTTAGTGGCGCCAGACAATTTAAGCGCAGCGTGGAATGGACGTTTTTTCTTTCCCTCCCCATGTTTCTTGTTCTTCTTCTTGTTCTTCTTTTTCTTCTTGTTCTTCTCCTTGTTCTAGTTCTTTTTTTTCTTCTTCTATCAACCATCCATTACATTTCCTACCTCATCCACGACACCAATTCATCTCCTTGTTTTCCTTCTGTCATTCTTTCCTCTTCCACTATTTTTGTGTGAGTGTCTTCCGTTTCATAATTCTGATTCTTCCCTTTTATTTGTTCTACATGTTCGCCTTGTCTTCTCACAATTTTTTTTCACTTTCATTCAACCGTTCTTTCTTTTCCTCCTCCATAGTTCATTTTTTTCTTCCTCTTCCCTCTCTTTTCCCGCCCTTCCTGTGTCCTTCTTTCGTCTTCCTGTGCCTGCAGAAGCGTCTGCTTTGGAGAACGCTTTAAAATACAGAGAGCAGTAAAAGACCCAGTTTGCTCTTAATAGAACACTTACACGACATTCAATTTCGAGATTACCTACCTCCGATTCCATTTAAATTGAAACATACAAACAACGTTAGGGCAGGAGGAGGATTTCCGATTCAGTCTCAAAATTCTATTAAGAGAAGAATATGATTTTAGCTTTAATTTGCTAATTTTAATATCAGTCCTTCTTTCAGTGAATCACACGTTTAGTTTAATCATACACCCGCAGTCATGCGCATGCAAACATAGATTTAACATTAAAAACAAAATCTATCTTCGTAGCAAGGTAACTAACAAACTTAATACAAAACTTTAACTGGAACCATTTCATCTCATAAAGAGAGGAGCTTAGGAAACTGGAGGTGAAAGAAGAAAGTCAGTTAATGCATGCAAAAAAAAAAAAGGACAAGGGGATTAAAATAGAAAAAGGAAAAGAAACAGTAAAAAAAGAAAAAGAAGAGAAAAAAAAATAATGGCAGAAAGAGAAGAAAAGAAAGAAAGAAATCTGTCACAACGAGGAAGAAATGCATAGAATAAGCAAAGAAGAAAAAAGCAGAAAAAAATAAAAGGAAGAAAAGGGAAGAAAAAAAGAAAAGAAAGAAAGAAACGAAAAGAAAGAAAGAAAACGAAAGAAGGAAAGATAAAGAAATCTGTAACAACAAGGAAGAAAGACATATAATACGCAAAAAAGAGGAAAAAAGGAAAAAAAGAAGAGAAGCAAAGACAGAAAAAAGAAAAGAAAGAAAGAATGAATGAATGAAAGAAAGAAATCTGTCACAACAAGGAAGAAAGGTATATAATAAGCATAAAGTACTGAATGCAAAGTAAATAAAAGAACCATACAAAAATAAGGACAATTGGAAGAAAGCAAGAAAGCAACAAAGAAAGAAAAAACAATGTAATTTAATAAATTAGAAACAAATATGGTTCTCGGTTAAAACTGAAATTCGTTTATTTAAATGAACTGGGAGAAAGAGAGAGCGAGTAAGCGATAAAGAGAGAAAGAGGGGTAGAAGAGAGAGGTTGGGGAAAGGAAAGGGAGGAAGAGAACTGTGCATGGGAAATGAGTGCCTGTGAAAGAAAAAAAGAGGGAAGGGAGTGAGGTTGGGGGCGGCAGGGGGGGGGGGGTAGAATTCTGACCATAATTTGGTTGGTTTCGCTGTTTAAATTGTTTGTTCTCAAGGGTTTGCGAGTGATGCAGGGGACAATTGATTGTGTTTGCGGAGTAAAGTGAAACATCTAACTCTTAATGAACTGTCTTCACTCAATTCACAGTTCAAATGAAGTACGAGCAAAGAGCAGGTTTTTAGAAATCCTTCGTTTGCCACCCGGGCTTGTCTCCCTTATTTGCATGATTTACTGCCAGTTTTCAAGTGCACAGCATATCCATACTTAAAGCCAGGAGGAGGAGAAGAAGAAGAAGAAGAAGAAGAAGAAGAAGAAGAAGAAGAAGAAGAAGAAGAAGAAGAAGAAGAAGAAGAAGAAGAAGAACTCAACAACAACAACAACAACAACAACAACAACAACAACAACAACAACAACATTTCCTTAATAGAATCTTGACGAAACTGATTCTCCTAATCAAAAAGCCTTCTAAAACAAAAGATTTTGTAACAGGAGGTACGCTAAATCAATGTTACACCTCATTAGTTAATTTTGTTTTGTCTTAAGTTTATTTACCCAGTTCAACCTTACGCCTCACAGTGCACCCACCCACACTTTTCCACGCTCATGGGAATTGAACTTTCGCCACCCTAGACCTTCCACCTTACTTGCAACTTGTAACCCTGGTATCCGTTCACCCCGCTACGATCTCTCGGTTTAAAAAAAACTAAATGTAGCCATGCCAGGTTAACTGATCTTAGAGGATGTTTTGGATTTTTTTTAACTCAAATGTATTTTGGTTGCTGTGGCATGAATTCTCAAGAGGAAAGCAGATAGCAAGACATTCAAATGTATATCCAGGCATTGATGTACATAGCTGGGATTTGTAAATATGTTTTAAATGAAACACCTACAACAAAATGGACAACTGAATGCTAATACGGACGTATCGAGGGGGAAATATGTCTTGGTGGGAGTGGAAAAAGACTGAAAAGCAGGGTCTTATCAATTAATAAGGCTGAAATCATGCACTATTGCTGGAGCATATTTAATACAATGTGTATATTCAATACAAAGAAGATAATTTAGTTGAATTCCCTCCCTCTTACTCCACTCTTACCCAACTCCCCCCCCCCACCCCACCCCCCATCTTCAAGCTATTTGAAGGAAAAAAATCAACGGGGTCTTCATCAAGAACGGATTTACATAAGCCAACGGTTAAAAAAAATATATCTGTCTCTATGAACCTGAGTGGTAAGCTAAACGCAGCGACCACACCTGCTGCGGCCTCATTTTGGCGACAGGATTTCCTGTTGCAGATGTTTTGTGGGAAGTGTTCAGTGATGCAAATGTAGAGCAAGCACTCTTCTCTGGATTTTTTTTTCAGTCCACTAATACTGCTACATATCCCGATTCTTCGCAAAATAGGTTGTAAATGGAGCATCATGATGTAAGTTCTACTGTGGACATTCTTTTATTGTATTTCCAGATAATATTTGGAAAATAGTGTGAAATAGTCGAGAATGTTGATCGGTTTGTCGGTACGCGCGGAAACTTCATAGGAATATTACGTAGGTTTGTGGTCAGCCTGTCATTTTACCGTATTTGCTCTAGGGCAAAGGCCAAGGTCGCAAGGTAGCCACAATGTGTGGCTAAATACGTTTTCCTTCAATCTCTCAAAAACGGTTAGATCGGTTTGATTATTTCTTATATATAGGTATATGGGTCAATCATTCCTTAGCAGTCCTGTTGTCGCTCAGTCGGTCGGTCCGTTGCTCCGAATTTCACTTTGTTGCCTTATCTGAAAAAAATAACTGGAGCCATTTTTTTTTTCTATGCAGATACTTTAACCACCGCTTTGTTCTTTAAAGATCAAAGTCGTTTAGATTATAACATGGTTTAGCGTTTTATCTAAACATTGACTGAACCGATTTTAATATTTTTGTTTGTTTGCAGATACTTTAGACAGAGGCTCCATTCCTTTATTTTGCTTCTTTAGGTAAGCGCCTGACAGGTGTGGGTTCGATCCAGCATCTGGGCGTTATGTTTCTCCGAATATTATTTACTTTCGACTCGGGAAACCTCTCGGGGGTTTTCTCCGGGTACTCCGGTTTGCTCCCCCAGCAAAATTTCAAAATTTACAAAATAATGTTAGGTAGGTTGGGTTTGGGCGGGCCACAGGCTGCGACTACGCCTTTCCCCAGGGGAGGCGGCCCAGAGTTTCCCGATAGAAAGGAATAATAAACTGCAACAACAACAACAAAAGCCAAATCACAACATCGCCACGAACATGTACACTTTAGAAAATGATTTTCAGCAATATGAATCTGCAAATACGATACATTTGGTTGGCTTGTTTCTAGTTGTTATTGTTGATGGTATTATAGTTGTAATTGTTGTTGTTGTTGTTGTTGTTGTTGTTTTTGTTGTTGTTGTCCTTCTTCTTCTTCTTCTTTTTCAAAATTTAAAGCCAAATTTCGATTCAAACTTGGAATCATGTGTCTAAAATCTCTGCCTTTAAACAGTGTTTTGATTGAAACGTATTTATATTTGTAAACGCACGTAAGCTTATTTTTGTCCCAAATTGAAGGGGTAGGTTTACTTGTTTACATTAAACGCTGGACATGTGATTAAACGTTTAACCTGCTTGTGTGACGCAGTAGTGTGGTGATTTGGGTACACGCTAGCAATGTTTCATGTTAAGCAACTTCAGAAAGGGTTAGTACTTGGATGGGTGACCATGCTTGGAAGACAACCACCAAACGACACAAAAGAGATTGAAACAAGTGGAATACACACCCGTTCACCCAGCTGTGAATGGGTACCTGGATCTGTTTAGAACCGGCCAAGGTAAAGCAGCGAGTGAGAGAAGATAAACAACACCCTCATTAAGCTGGCTTAGAAAAAAGGGGGTCCCAACGACCGAAAGGTTACGGGGACACGTTACACCTTATCCTGCTATGCTTTCAAGTATGACTCTCCGTTGAGGAAAGTTAAGTTTGGACATTTTACTCTCTCATTTCTATAACAGCTGACGCAGAAACTTCAAGAAGCTCTCAGCGGCCATCTTGTTGACGCGGCGCTGTCCCATGGGTGCAGACATTCCAAGGTTTGGCCAATTGATTAAGTTAACGTGCCTGTCTTTTCTTTCAACAGTCGCCTCTCTCACGGGGACACAACGTCTCTTGGCGATCGTGAGTTACGGTACCTGTTGTTGGACATGTACAGACTGCACAGTGTACACTTCACATTAGTTCTTTCAAAATATATTACTATTTGTTGCCACAAAAAAAAATGTCGACACGGCAAGGCTGCTTCAGGTGCCAATCGGCAAGCAAGAGAGGTCAGTTGCAAGGAGGGAATCATCTCTCACAATGGAATTACAGAGTGACCTTTGTTTTATTTATACATGTCATCTAATCCGTCATATTTGTGGTGATGTTTCACTCAACGCAGAAACAATGCTGGGCAGCCCAAGATTGTTCTTTTTAAAGAACTAAGGCAACAATAGGGTTATGGAGCTGTTAGCTGAGGACATCCTTGTAGAAAGAAATGGATATACAACAGTAAGGAGCATGTCTTTGGGTTCTTGCTGCGGCAACTAAAATTGGTGTCTGCAGGGCTTAAATACAAAAGAGACCGGTCATATTTGTGGTGATGTTTCACTCATCGCAGAAACAACGCTGGGCAGCCCAAAATTGGTTTTGTTTTTAAAAACCAAGGCAACAGTAGAGTTATGGAGCTGTTTGCTGAGGATATCCCGGTAGAAAGAAATAGCTATACAACAGCAAGGAGCATGTCTTTGGGCACTTGTTGCGGCAACTAAAATTGCTGTCTACAGGGCTTCACTACAAAAGAGACATGCAGACTTCCTGGATATACTTTTATTCAGGTCAGGGAGGGTTTTCTCCTGGTATTCCCGTTTCCTCCCTCCCCTCAATAATGGTATTGGATGCTGTCAATCTAAAACTTCAACAACATCAAAATTCTATTTTCTTTCCGTCTTCTAACAGAGATCTCCATGCCTCTGCACCACATGTTTGAGTGATGGATTTTTGTTTGTTGTGTGCGTGAGAGTGGGTGAAATATGTACCAGAGTGTGTATGTTGGTACAGATCGCCGCGCTTTGAGCCTGATTATAGAGCATCCATTCTTATTATTATTATGATACGACAATAACAACAACAAAAATAACAATGACAAGAATAAGAACGAGAACAAGAATAACAAAAAGAACAAACACTACCGCAGTCTTCATCATCATCTTCCTCATCATCATCATTATTATGATAAAAAAACACCAACAACAACACGATCCCCTATAACTCTCACAAACGACAACGACGACGACAACGATGGCGGCGTTTCATGTGGAACAGTTTAGTTTAGTTTAGTTTAGATACATTTAACGTCCCCGGACACCGTGGCATATAGGAGACTTATTTGTTTAAAACTAGATGAAATTTTATAACACAAGTAAAATCCATCAGGACCACGTTAAAAACAGATATGCAACCAGGACAAACATTCGTTCCATAAAAAGATATATGTATAAACACAGATAACCAGTTACTTAATTAAAATGCAGGTTATTTTGACGCCAACTTGGGTTCAAATGCTTGTTATATATTACTAAAAAATGATTAAAATCAATCCAGCTCGTAGGAGTTATATGGATTGTCATACAATGAATTATGAGCATTTATAGTGAAGTGTCATCATGTGCTGTTGACAGCAAGTTCAACTTAATTTATGTTAAGATTAAGATAGCCAGTGATAGGCCATCTAATTGTACCATATGTAGGGTACATAAAAAATAATAATAAAAATTAAAAAGATTATCAAATAACTAACTTGGTGTTGTACTTGCCATAAGGTATTTCTATCCGAGCATCCTAAATTGATGCCCAATATTAATAAGGCATATGTGGAACAGAAAGGCGGCTATCCTTAAATACCCAGTGAGGCAAATACTGAATATAAGACTACAGGAAGCGGAACTGTGACTGACAGTAAGGCTTTTTTTTCATTCCAGTGGTAGATGGTATCGAATCCCGCTGATAGACAAACAAGTCTCAGTAGTACTCCATCACGATGTGAGGAAGCCGTCCTGCATAGTAATTTCTTTTGTGTCGATTCGCCTTCCTCTAGCCTTTGTTTACGACTCGAGATGGCTCCAAACATTCAGGAAGTCCATGTACCTTTCAAGGAAAACCAATCTAAAGAAAAGAAGGGCAATACCTTTATATCTAATGACGGACTGATAGAGAAACCCACCTCTTTTTAAAGGAATGTTGTAAAAGGCCGAATGCAATCATCAGTAGCAGTGTGGGAATCAAATTAAGCGGCGACGACGAAAAGGGGAAGAAAAAAAGGAGGCTGTCGTAGCCGATGATGATGATGATGATGATGATGATGATGATGATGATGATGATGATGATGATGATGATGATGATGATGAACTAAATGGACAGATTGGACCGAGATGTTCGATAAGACAAGAAAAGAGCACGGGTGCAAATTCATTTAATATTGTATCAATAATTAAAAAAGACATGGGTATTGCAGACTAAGTGAGCTAATTAGGGTATAGCTCCAATAGATGATGTTAAATAAAGCTATTTAAGGTTCACTTCACTGAAATCCTTTCAGTAACTATTGAATTGAGGCGACCTTTAAAATGTCTTCTATTACGCGATCATCGGAAAGAGCGCAAGGGACGCAACTGCAACAAAACATTGCAAAGAGTTATTCCAATAGGTATCGGTTTGGCATCGGAATTCCATTGTGCGTGTAGTAGTCATAGACATGGAGAAAACTGGTCGTGATGCTTTGACGCACAAAATTCTATTTTCACATTTATTAAAACCTACAAATAGTTTGTTTCTTGTTGTTTTTGTTTGTTTTTGTTAGCGTGTATGTATTTTTCCACCTTGAAATCCATGCCCCACTTTCATAATTATAGGCTAATAAACTTAAATGCTCGTTCGTTAGACATAAGAGCTACATTTCACGAATCAAGGATCAGTCGAACATCCTCTTCAACATTAACGCGTGTAATCTGCCCACAGATAGATGAGCGTTTTTTTTTTTGTTTTTTTTTGTTGTCCCTTCAATTATTTGCCGCAGCGTTGAAGATACAGCTTACAGTTGATCATCCTACGACATACCTATTGAAAGACATCGTTGATTATAGTGCGGACGCCTCAAGCTACATCTGTAATCATTGGTACTGCGCACGTTGATGTTAGAAACGATGATGATGATGATGATGATGATGATGATGATGATGATGATGATGATGATGATGATGATGATGATGATGATGATGATGATGACGATGATGATGATGATGATGATGATAATGACGATGATGATGATGACCGGGGTCTTAAATACTGCTGGTGTTTAATGATATGTTTAATGATTAGCCAGAAGTTCGAGTATTTGAGTTTTCCTTAATAACATTTTAAAATTAATATTGGAAATTACTCTGGCTGGACGGTTATACCGATACGTAACTGTATTCAGGTTCGGAAACGCGACGGTACGGTATACCGGTGCGGGTGTCCAAGGTCCGGTTTACTGGGAACTCTCAACAACAAATAACGCGACAGTGGGCGACATCTTGTCCGCCCAGATAGCAAGCCTAAAGCCCAAATACGTGGACCGGCAGCTGTTCTTGAAGAAGAACTTATAAGAACAGCAGCTTATCCACGTGTTTAAGCATAGTACCAGTCGCCAATCCTTCTGAACTCTTAAAGTTCTTATGGACCTTTCCCGTTGAATGTTTTTGTTTTATTTTGATTTTGTGTTTTAAAGTTTGCTGATGCTCTAAACAGTGATTTATCGTAATTTGTTTTGAAAGCGTTCAGCAAAAATAAAGCTTCAGTTTCTATGGAAATGTGGGTATTTGAAACTGTTTTGAAGTGTATGACAATCGTTCTTTTGCGTCGGTCACTACTGTCAGTGTCATATCCCATTTGATTGTAACACTTAAAATCGCTGTATACCGGTACGAAATACCGATACGACCTAAAAATACCGCGGCAATACCGGCACGACTTTGACCCACGGTACCCAGCTCTAGAAATTACCCTGAGCATTGTTCTCGTAGTCAGTAAGGTGGTTTCTGGGCAAATCCAATATTCTTACATTTACTAAGAACAATAAAATGCTTTGTAGTCTAAAACTTCCCAACATCATTATCGAACGTACAAAAGTGGCTCGAACGAAAACAACAAGATGGCAAGGCATTCAAATGTATTAATCCGACACACTCACATAGCCGTTTTCATTTTGTGGGTGGTGATGTGACAGCTTTACCCTAAAAAAGCCAACAGAAAAGACGGATTGGGTAGGACACTATGTACATTATTTTCAAGCAAAACCTTATCAAAATGGGATCAGCCAAATTTTAGAAACAGGGCAAAACGTATTTCCAAAATAGGAAGCAAAATGACCTTGACCTTTGAGAAAATACAAAATAATAAGAATGATCTAACACGCATGGCAGTATTTAAAGTATCATAAAAGTAAAAAAGATTAATTTCAGTTGAGTTATTCTTCAGATATTGCAGTGTGCTTAATGCACAGATTGATGCTTAAATTCGTGAAGAAGGGATTTTATCCCCGCCCCATATTTTGTGCTGCTGGTCGATTTCTGTCTTTTTATCATATTATTTTTAAATGTAGGCCTAATAACAGATATTTTAAATCTCTTATTGACTGTATGCTTGCTCGTGGCATTGAATGGCGTCTGGGCCCCATTCCTGGATCAGGGTTATTCTCATTTGTACCTTGCGGCCACGCTGTTACACGGGAGTGCTGCATATTTATTACTTTTAGAGAACCCAGAATTTATAATTTATATATTCTTAAATGTTTATACGTAAATTTATAGTGTACGATCTGCGTTAATACAATGTTAGCCTCCCTTAATTTGTATTTTATTTTTTTAATCTTTTTATTTATTTATTTATTTATTTATTATAAGCCATCATATGCTTGCGAAACATGGACCCTCACATCAGATCTACTACGAAGAATACAAAGCATGGAGATGAGGTGCTACAGAATACTTCTGGGCATTTCCTATATCCAGCACATCACCAACGACGAAGTCCGACAGACCATCACACAAGCCATTGGACAACACGATGACCTGCTCACAATGGTGAAAAAACGGAAACTCCGATGGTATGGCCACGTCACCAGATCATCAAGTCTTGCAAAGAACATCTTGCAAGGCACAGTGCAAGGAGGTAGAAGAAGAGGGAGAACGAAAAAGAGGTGGGAGGACAACATTCAAGAATGGACTGGTTTGACACTGAGCGAAACAATCAGGGTTGCTGAGGACCGGGAAAGATGGAGTATATGTTGTGCCCCTACGACCTCCGAGTTATGGGATAGGATAGGATAGGATAGGATAGGAAGCCATCACAGTAAATATATACATTTTATCATTATTTTTAGACTTTGATCCTAATTTTAACCGTCTTATACACCACATCGTGTCTTAGGACGTAAAACACGATTTTTCTACTACTAAGCCTACTACTACTACTACTACTACTACTACTACTACTACTACTACTACTACTACTACTACTACCACTACTACTACTACTACTACTATGTTTGGTAAAAAACCCGTCAAGTGGTTCTTGAGATATGGCTTCCAACGGACTGACCGACCGACAGACAGGCATTTCGTTATTTCTGATTTCCCCCGACTATTTCAATGTATTTTCAGGTACGTCTGGAAATATAATAATAATAATAATAATAATAATAATAATAATAATAATAATAATAATAATAATAATAATAATAATAATAATAATAAAACGACGTGAATAGCAGTAATCTTGCTAATATATTTGTATTACGCGTCGACAGTGCCGAAAATGCGAAAGATTAAAAGTAAACAAGAGAAATGCGGGAGCTGGATGTGTAAAAAAAACAAACACTAGACCAATATTATTAAATGTTGCATAGCTACGTCTGACATCTCAGTACTCGTAACAGGATGACCGGGTTCTTTTATTTGTCAATGAGAAAATATAACAGACAGTGAGGCTGTGAGACAAGAGTTTCGTAAAAATTATCAGAACTTTAAAACCCGTGAGAAATTCTCTTGCAAAATACCTAAAGGCACTTGAATCTCCCTTGCTATCTCTTCTTCTTCTTCTTCTTCTTCTTCTTCTCCTTCAACTGGACTGGGCCTCATTGCTGTTTTAAGTCTAATTCATGTGTCTGAATACCAATGGAACAGCCGGCTGGTAATCTTGGATTTCTGTTTTCTTTAAATTTTTGTTATTCCGTCTTTAAATTAAACGCAGTTTCAACAATGAGCATGCTATTTAGAAAAGCTTTCAAACTCCGACAAACCTCGTGCACCTATTGTGGAACATGATCAGTCCCTAAAACTCGTAACTATCAGTCAGATTATCTACGCCGATGTACTCGCAGTACCAATACCACTAAAAGCTACACGAACGGTGAGCGATATCATATGTCACACGCCTTGCTGTCACGCTGCTTCGTAGCATGACACGCCTTTCTGTCACGCCGTCTTCCTCTCACGCCCAGTGCCATGATACAGGAAATTGATTGGAACACTTTCTTTAACGCTGACCGCCATATTTCACTCAGATCGCAGTAGGTAGCTTGCAAAATGTTTACTCCTTATAACTGCCCATTTCACTCTGGTTGCAGTATGCAGCTTGCAGAATATTTACTCGACACAAGTGCCTGTTTCACTCGAGTCGCAGTTGCTGGTAGTTACTTCTGTTTCAAACAACTGAATGTCATAGGAAAAAGCGCTATAAAAATACCAGTAGTAGTAGTAGTAGTAGTAGTAGTAGTAGTAGTAGTAGTAGTAGTAGTAGTAGTAGTAGTAGTAGTAGTAGTCTAGTTATTTATTTATTTAGTTAGTTATTTTAAAAATAACAACAAGCATTCTGGACATGATATCCACCATAATTATGCTACTCAGATCGCATTAGGCAAGCAACTGACCAAGCAACTGACCGTTAAAGATATCTGATACTTATTTATATTTTATTGTGATCACAATAGGAAAATCTCTTCGCTCCGTCTCAAGCAAACGATCACCACCAGTGGGGGTGAAGGGAGTTTATGTATAAATAGTATCACCACTTTGTGCAAATTTAAATTACCACTGTTTCTGTCATTCGTTCTTTCTGCTTCCTAATCTGTTCTATCAATTTACTATCTTCTTCGCTAGACCAGTCAACTACCTTTTTTTTTTTTAAATTGGAAAGTCTCCCAAAACTCTTCATTTGTGTCACTTTGGGGCTATTGGAGTAATTCTGCCAAATGGTCACTAGGGCTTTCTTTGGTGTTACAATTTAGCAATGTAGGCATTTTAAATGTATATGTTTTGTTAATATTTTTTTTAATGATGTTTATATTCTATTTTGTTTTTGTAAACGGGGATTCGATAAATTAGAGCAAAGCCTCAGCGTCCCTTGCATGGGATGCCCTTTATTGTAAAGTGGCCGGCGGGTGGAGTGCCTTATGTGTTACCTACCATTAGAGCTGTTTTAGCAGATTTTTTATACAGATCAGGGCTAAGTCCTCTTTCAACCAAGTTGTTGTCCTGATTCGGCTCTTTGCAATCCGCTGGACCCTATAAACAATGACCAACTAACTATACATATTCCACTGTGGTCGCAATAGGCAACAATATGTTCCTCAGGTCGCAGTGGAAAAGTTGTAAGATTGTGATTCCTATCCAATCCTATCCTATCCTATCCTATCCCGTAACCCGTCGTAGGGGCACCACAGATGATCGTTTAACCAGCGTACTCCATCTTTCCCTGTCCTCAGCAACCCTGATTGTTTCGCTCAGTGTCAAACCAGTCCATTCTCGAATGTTGTCCTCCCACCTCATTTTCGTTCTCCCTCTTCTTCTACCTCCTTGCACTGTGCCTTGCAGGATGGTCTTTGCAAGACCTGATGATCTGGTGACGTGGCCATACCATCGGAGTTTACGTTTTTTCACCACTATGAGCAGGTCACCGTGTTGTCCAATGGCTTGTGTGATGGTCTGTCGGACTTCGTCGTTGGTGATGTGCTGGATATAGGAAATGCCCAGAAGTCTTCTGTAGCACCTCATCTCATTGTGATTCCGTTGTAACATCCTTTAAGTTCCTGGTGTCTTACTTTAGCCGGGCGCCTTTGCGCATGCGCCAGGTCAAGTCGGGTTGGCTTTTTCACGATGTTCTTAGGCGTCGTAACCCTAACCCTAACTCTAACCCTAACCTTAATCCTTACTAAGACTACAATATCACTGTGCGCATGCGTCGAATTTTGTAATGCGTCGACCAATCAGAATGCTCCCAGTCGCTTCCAGCCCAAATAAGATACTAGAAACTTTGACGATGTCACACCGTCTCACGCGCACGAAATAGACCGTCTTTCTTTTTTAAATTTTGACTTAGGTCACAGTAGGCAAGGGGAAGAATGCGTCTCAAGCTCAGAAATGACCACAATATCAGACCTGTGCACATCTACGGATTTTCCGTATTTTCTCCGATTTTCATGAGCAGAATACGGAGCTACGGATTACTGATTAAATTTCCGAAATTCCGATTTTTTTACTTTACAATTTTTTTAATACTTTTTTTTCTGTTTTAAGATGTTTTAGATTAGTTGTGTTTAAAAGACGTTTTTCGAACTGGAAGCGCGCTTTTGTTTCTAGTTCGTTCAGCATTTGTGTGGTTGCAACTTCATACTTGTGATTAAAAAAAATTATGTGTTATTGTATTAACAGTGCTTACAATGAATTTGGTAATCATGTACCAATACAAAGTTCATCAGAACCAGAAAATATTAACATACTAATTGGTAAAAAGCCTTATTTTGTATATTATAAATTGGTTAGAAAAGATTTATAGTATTGGACTCTATTAAATGAGAATGGTAGATTTCTATTATATAATGAATATATACAAAAATACATTATTTATTCAAAATTTTCTACTTTTTCTAGTTGTATTAATGCAGTTAAAAAGTATGTAACCAAGTTAAAATCATTATTAATCTGTCCAGCCATACATATTGTTAAATAAAATATTGTCCTAAGGTTTTGTTAAACAAACATCAAAAAAAAGTAACAGTGTTGATGTTTTAGCTTGGCTTGAATAGATTGTAATTCCCATTCTACTGCCTCGTAGTGTTTCAGTTTGTGTGCTTTATGAGCAGAATGATGTCTTGAACTGTCGTTACAGCTTGCTACTGAAAATTTTTAAAAACTACTGAAATTTGGTTTGTTTGCTACTGATGAGCATTTTGAGTGTGCACAGGTCTGCAATATATATTTCACTCCGATCGCAGTAGGCAGGTTAAACTCCCTACCCGCCCCTTGGGGTCATGAGCAATCTTGCCACTGTTGATTGTTCTAACCTATAAAGGGAACAGTGAAAGCCCCAGTTGAAAACCTGTCTTGCCTTTGTAGGCATGACAGATTCACTGCGGCAACAGTACCCCCGTTGGAGTGCCGGGGGTTTCAGTATAAATAGTATCCCCACTTTATGGAAATTTAGTGCTTTAAATTCCCACTGTTGCTATCTTCCTCATTTACTCTTTCCCATTCCTGCTCTGTCCTATCACTCTGCTCTACTATCTTCTTCTTCGCTAGATCAATGACCTACCTTTTTTCTTGAAAACTCTTCCTGGACAAGACTCCTTGTTTGTGTATGAGGTCTGTTGGATCAGCTTGGGAGTGTTGGACGCTTTCTGCTGGGTGGTCACTAGGGCTTCCTATGATGTTAGTATTTAGCAGTATAGGCATTTTATATGTATATGTTTTGTTGATGATTTGTAATGATGGTTGTATTCTATTTTGTTTTTGTAACCGGGGGTTCGCGTAGTTGAGGTAAACCCTCAGCCGTCCCCCGCGTGGGATGTCTTTATTGTAAAGTGACTGGCCGGTGGAGGGCATTCAATTTTCCCACTATGGTTGTTTCAGCAGATCTTTTATGCGGATCGGGGGTTGTCCGGTCCTGATTTGGCTCGGAAGAGTCCGCTGGACCTAAAGCAACAATAAATCAATCAACTCCCTACCTCCCCTTCCCTACTCTCTTTCTCTCTTCTTCTTCTTCTCAGACCGCAGGCAACAGTTTGAGTCAGTCTAACAGTACAGACGGTCCAACTTAAATCAGGGCGCAGTTAGCGGAATGCGAGAAATTCATGCTTCAAGATATAAATATTTATTGTTCCTGTCTGTCTCTCTGTCTCTCGCTCACACACACACATACACACCCACACACATACCCACACACACCCCACACACACATATTTGCAATACATCACAACTGGGTTTATTTAAGAATGTAGGAATCGGAAAGTGATTTTTTGACGGAAAAGGGTTAGGGCAAGGGCTAGGGATAGATCTACAACTAACCCTTACCCGAACCCTTGTCTAAAAAGTTGACCTAGTTCGTCTCCTATAGGCGACGAAATAGGTCGAATTTTCTTCAAAATTTCTCAGAAAATTGACTGCATTTTCTCCGTTCCAGATAGAGCACTCCTGTGTATTTAAAACTATCTCATGCACTACAACTGCACTCCCATGCACTAAAAGAGCACTCCCGCGCACTTAGGAAAAAGTGGGGTCCTGGGGAAAAAAATGGGTTCCAAGCAAATAAACACATTAATTGTTACTAGAAAAGACAAGGTCTGAAACCCATTTGTGCGTTTTTTCACGTGCAAACACACACATTTGGACGATGAACTGCACGTGATGTTTTGCTGCAGTGAGTACAGTCAGCTATGCCCAGCTCTCCTGCAGAACGTAGAACATTGCAACCAAAGACAGCAATTGGCTAATAAAATGGGCACCAGTGACATCGGAAAGGTTCGTCAGCTTGCGTGGTTCCTCTACAAGTGCATCCAGAAGCACGATTAGTATCGTGGGTAGTGGGTGAACCTCAAAGAAGACACCTGGTACTGGACAGAGAGAGAGAGAGAGAGAGAGAGAGAGAGAGAGAGAGAGAGAGAGAGAGAGAGAGAGAGACAGAGAGAGAGAGAGACAGAGACAGAGACAGACAGAGAGAGAGAGATAGAGACAGAGACAGACAGAGAAAAAAAAAAAGAGAGAGAGAGAGAGAGAGAGAGAGAGAGAGAGAGAGAGAGAGAGAGAGAGAGAGAGAGAGAGAGAGTGACTTGGAGGAGGAAATGAAGTGAAAATAATAAGACACCGATGAGTGAAGATAATATCCTTGAGTGAAGATAATATCCTATCTTATCGTATCCTATCCCATAACTCGGAGGTCGTCGTGGCACCACAGATGATCGTTTAACCACCCCTTGGGGTCATGAGCAATCTTGCCACTGTAGATTGTTCTAACCTATAAAGGAAAAAGGGAAAGCCCCAGTTTGTTTTTTTTAATCAGTTTATAGTCCCCTCTCTTCCCGAAAAGGATTTTCAGAGAGGAGACTATAGGCATGACCGATTCACTGCGGCAACAGTACCCCCGTTGGCGTGCCGGGGGTTTCAGTATAAATAGTATCCCCACTTTCTGGAAATTTAGTGCTTTAAATTCCCACTGTCGCTGTCTTGCTCATTTGCTCTTTCCCATTCCTGCTCTGTCCTATCACTCTGCTATACTATCTTCTTCTTCGCTAGATCAATGACCTACCTTTTTTCTTGAAAGCTCTTCCTGGACGGGACTCCTTGTTTGTGTGTGAGGTCTGTTGGATCGGCTTGGGAGTGTTGGACGCTTTCTGCCGGGTGGTCGCTGGGGCTTCCTATGGTGTTATTGTTTGGCAATGTAGGCATTTTATATGTATATGTTTTGTTGATGATTTGTGGTGATGTTTGTGTTCTGTTTTGTTTTTGTGACCGGGGGTTCGATTGGTTGGGGTGGGGCCTCAGCCGTCCCCTGCGTGGGATGTCTTTGTTGTAGGGTGGCTGGCCGGTGGAGGGCATTCAGTTTTCCCACTAGGGTTGTTTCGGCAGATCTTTTATGCGGATCGGGGGTTGTCCGGTCCTGATTTGGCTCGGAAGAGTCCGCTGGACCTAAAGCAACAATCAATCAATCAATCACGATCGTTTAACCAGCGTAAGCAACCCTGATTGTTTCGCTCAGTGTCAAACCAGTCCATTCTCGAATGTTGTCCTCCCACCTCTTTTTCGGTCACCCTCTTCTTCTACCTCCTTGCACTGTGCCTGAAGATAATAAGCAAATGTTAATAGGCGATAATAAAGGGAAGAAGGAGGGGAGGAAAGTTCCCTTTTTCATATCCATGAAGCGGGCCAAAGGCCATTGATCAATATTAAAGTGTCAAAGTGTGAAGGTGTCTCTCACACACGCACATACACACACAGCCACACACACACACAGAGTTACAAAATATAGTTTTATTTAAGTTACTATAATTAACAATTTCTATTTGTTTGTTTGTTTCTTTGTTTGTTATGTTTGTCTAAAATCACATTATTGTGAAAAGACGTTAAAATAAAATATTGAATTGAAATTGAGTTGCAAAATAATAAATATAGAAAATGTCAAATATATCGTTAACAGTATTGCTTTTTCTCTTTCTTCAAGTTTCTGCTTTTACTGATTTGAGAAAAAGTTGCAAATGTTAACTGGGCATATAGACGATTATTTGCAATATCTATCTATCTATCTATCTATCTATCTATCTATCTATCTATCTATCTATCTATCTATCTATCTATCTATCTATCTATCTATCTATCTATCTATCTATCTATCTAATCTATCTATCTATCTATCTATCTATCTATCTATCTATCTATCTATCTATCTTATCTTATCTTATCTTATCTAATCTAATCTAATCTAATCTAATCTAATCTAATCTAATCTAATCTAATCTAATCTAATCTAATCTAATCTAATCTAATCTAATCTAATCTAATCTAATCTAATCTAATCTATCTATCTATCTATCTATCTATCTATCTATCTATCTATCTATCTATCTATCTATCTATCTATCTATCTATCTAATCTATCTATCTATCTATCTATCTATCTATCTATCTATAATCGTGATATATGCGTATTGCAAATAATCGTCTCTTCTCTACATATACTGTATGATAGTTTTAATGCCGTTGACTGCTTCGATAATGGGTTTTTTGGTTCGTCAGACCGTTGAATAGTTTTAGTTGTCATTTCAGTTTAATTATTTCAGTGATATATTGCGTTATCCTGTTGCTCCACCAGATGTGTATGTGTGGGTGTGCATATGTGAGTGTGAGTATATGTGCATGCGTGCATATGTGAAAGTGTGCCTGGTATGTGTGAATGTGCGTGCATGCAGGCATGTTTGTGTGCATGTGTGAGTGGGTGTGTGTGTGTGTGTGTGTGTGTGTGCACGCTCGCGCCTGCGTGCGAATGTATGTTGAAGGTGGAAAGCAGTACATACATCATCAGCGTTTTCCTGCAGAAAAGGTCAATACAATTACTTTCAAACGTTTTTTCAAAGATGAAACTATTTCTTGAGATTTAATTCTTTCAATAATATAAGATCACGACGAATTTCCATTTGTTCTGAGTGGTTTTATTTTCAGCACAGGGCTTTCCTAAAGTTACCATTATTACTGTTCAAGCTCAAACTACAAAGAAAACGTGTATTTTAAATTACCCCCGCTTAATCTGGGGAATGGAAGGAGTGGGGTGGGGGTGGGGTTAACTTACGATAAAAGTTCACCGAAGGAGAAGAAGGGAGAAGAGGAGAGTGAGAATGACATAGGAATAATTTTCAAACCTCTGCTCCTGTCCTGATACCCATTACCTCTCATGAAAAATTAACTTATAGGTGTAAAAATGGAGGGAAAGTAGGATTGCATTTTTAAGGAATATCGGATTGTTTATTCATGTCTTTGATTTTTTTTTAGATTTTATTTTATTTTTTGAGACGAAAGGAAACAGCGGTGGTACAGAACACAGCAATATTGCGTTGACGTGAATGTGGATGATGTTCTACAATTTTATTTTCTATTTTAAGTTCAGAACGTCCCATCTATTAATATTATAAATAGATACTTAAGTAAAGGAACACAATTTGTTGATTAGCTTTAAATTTACCATTATATTTTTGGTACTATCCAGTATGTTCTCCCGTCCAGCGCCAATTTCATGCGGAGGAATATATTTTCTAAGCACACCGGTTGAAACTACAAAAATCCATCCACAACATTAACTTCAGCAACAGTCATGCATTAAACATTGCGACGAAAAAGGTTAGCCGGTCTAAAATTGTATTATATTATCGAAGGCGTGCATTATTCCTTTTTGATTTGATGGTTGTTGTTTTTTATTTATCTTTTTTTGGGGGGGATCGGGACTTCGTTGTGCTGCATTTTATTCATGTATTTATTTTGAAGAACTGTCTTCTTCGCTAATTGCAAACGTAGTAGGCCTATATATATATCAACCCCACTTACTAATCAAGCGTCTTCTTGACCTTGACGTTAGTCCAGGACTCGTTCTCTGGATTCGTTCCTTTCTCCGCGATAGGCCACAGAGGGTCAGTATTGACGGTATCTTGTCCGACGAGATTATTGTAAACACTGGGGCGCCGCAGGGCTGTGTCCTCTCGCCGGTTTTGTTTTCTCTCTACACCAACGAACTGACGTGCGACACCAGCATTTTTACTTTGATAAAGTTTGCGGATGATATGGCTCTAATAGGCAGGCTGAAAGATGAACAATCTCTCTCGCAATACTTCGATTTTACTTGTACGCTTCTTACCTGGTTCAGTGACAGTTATTTAAAGCTAAACGTAACTAAAACTAAAGAAATTTGCTTTGAAGAACACCGTGCGAGAGATCCTGCCCTGCTTCGCCCCCTGAAAATTGCATCTGAAAATGTAGAACAGGTTGAAACTTTTAAATATTTAGGGACGGTTTTAGACAAGAACTTGAAGTTCAGTGATCATGTTGGTTTTATTTGCAAAAAGGCCAATCAAAGGATGTATCTAGTAAGAAAGTTGAAAAATTTTGGGGTCAATGTACATATCTTAGAAATAGTTTACAGATCTCTAGTAGAAAGTATTCTATGCTTTAACATTGTTACCTGGTTCGGAAATCTTGGCGTTAGAGACAGGAACAGACTCAACCGCACTGTAAACCTAGCTAGCAGAGTGATAGGAAAGACACAAAAGCCAATAACAGAAATATATAAAGATTTGGTAAAAAGTAAAGCTAGAAAGATCATGTCTGATAACAGTCATCCCATGTGTAGATCATTTGAACTGTTGCCCTCAGGTCGGAGGTTTAGAACCCCGGCCTGGAAAAGAAACTTGTATGGCCACTCTTATGTACCAAGTGCAATCCGCATCTTAAATTTAAGCAAACTGTAATACCCCCAGTTACCTACAATGGCTACATTTGTCTTCTGTGTACTGTGATGATGTAATGTAATATGATGTGAGTTGTGCAATGAAGTCAGCTATTTGTCATGCGTATGATTGTCTTAATTAATGTTTTATGTAATGTAATATGATGTGAGTTGTGCAATGAAGTCAGCTATTTGTCATGCGTATGATTGTCTTAATTAATGTTTTATATAACAAAAACTGTTAATATTTCTTTTAGTTTTTAATCTTTCTGTCTTAGTCTTTGTGCTACTAAAGACAAATTTCCATGTTATTGTATTTTAACTATGGACAATAAAGATTCGGATTCGGATTCGGATTCGTATTCGTATTCGTAATATAGTAAAGTCAAGTCGAAACAATAAATCTGTATTCCTTAAAACAAAGGAAAATATGGTAAAAATACAAAACAAATCAAACAGGACAAATATAGTAAGACACTAGAACCCCCTACAACAGTTGCACATTTGTGTTCATATTCGATATTGTTTTGTCTTTCACCGATCTCTCCTGCCACACCCATCCCCACTCATCCCATTTTATTTTATTATTATAATTAAAAAAATGGTGTTTCATGTCCATCGAAACAAAGTACCTGCGATCGAATTAAAGAAAAATAACATACACCGCGAAGAAAAATAAAAAACGATTAAAGTGCAAAATAAAATCTAATTTCCTTTCAATTTCAGTATATTAGAATAGCGTTCTTTATACATCGCCGCGATTTGAGTGCGATTGAAGTAGACCCTATATATTATATCATTGCAAAACTGTCAGCCGAAATCGGCGAATGGGTTAGTTCATAACGGGTCCGTCAGTGTCCAGATCTGACCTTAACAAGCGCCGGCTTGAATTTCCAACATCCGGGCACTCAGGATACGTGGTCTCCTGTGAGAGTTACCTCCCTTATCTCACAAGGACCAGAATTCCAGCCCTGGAACCGGAAATTGGCAGTCAGGTGACAGGAAGCGGCGGTAACAAAATGGCTCCCGATACGAAGCTCGGCATGTAACTGCGGTTGTTGGAACAGGTCTTTTGGAAATTGCCTCAATTACCCGAAGGGGGCAAACGCACGAGGTAAACGAAAGTGCAAGCCCCTAGGGGAAAGTTTATCTACGTCTCTTCAATACGCGCTGCGATACACTTTCTGAACTCTTAGATGCAACATACCAATCCACACACAAAAGATTAAAGAAGCAATCATTAGACATATAGGAAATATTGAATATATTAACGTGCTGCTGTATTTATCTCCGAAGACATAGTTATACACAGATTAATTAATTAATTAATAATTCCTTAATTCCTAAATAAATAATTAATTAATTAATACTGTGATTGACTTTTGCTGCGAAATCAATGTTACAAAATATAAATATAAAATTATGCTGAATGTGTAATAAATTTCTCGGAAAATAACTTCTTGGGATTGCAATTACAAAGCGATCATATTTATGTGTTGTTTTTGTATTCAGGCTATTCGGAGAATGGAGTGAAACGAGGCAATAAGTTCTTTTTTGGGAAATAAACAGTCCTTTGAGACCTGCCAACAATTACAAAAAACAACATTTAACATGCCTTACCGGTATCCTTTGGATGAGCCAGTATTATTACATCTGAACTCATTTTCACATTTTTAAATTATGAAATTTCTCTCTCTCTCTCTCTCTCTCTCTCTCTCTCTCTCTCTCTCTCTCTCTCTCTCTTTCTCTCTTTCTCTCTCGCGTGTCTCTGGCTGTCTGCCTCTCTCTCCCTGACCGACCAATCGCCACGCCACAGGACGATTTGCCATGAATTGTTGGAGTACCTGAATTTCAACCATCATCAAAATCGGTCGAACCGTGTTTTGAGATCTAGATCAAACGTGTTTAGCAAATATTTTATCCTAGCGGCCTTGACCTTTCCGTTACAACAATTGTGATTGCGCTGTAGCATGTCCACTAACTTACAGGTAGGCTAATGTTCCCATGACGTAAGGTCAAAATCAGTTGTTCTTGAAATATGGCGTGCATCGGACTGATTGACAGGCAGATCGACCGACCGACAGAACGACACTTGACTCGTTTTGATTCTCGACTATTTCAAAGTATTCCCATCTTCTGAAGATACAAAATTAAGGAGAAGGCGAATGGCAAGGGAGATAGAGAACGAGGGATAGATGGAGGGAGAGAGAGAGAGAGAGAGAGAGAGAGAGAGAGAGAGAGAGAGAGAGAGAGAGAGAGAGAGAGAGTAAGAGTAAGAGAGAGAGAGAGAGAGAGAGAGAGAGAGAGAGAGAGAGAGAGAGAGGTGTTTATTACATGATTATTGCTTTAGGTCCAGCGGACTCTTCCGAGCCAAATCAGGACCAGACTTCGACGAAAGAGGACCCATTCCCGATCCGCATAAAAGATCTGCCGAAACAACCCTATTGGCAACACTGACGGCACTCCACCAGCCGGTCACATTACAATAAAGACATCCCACGAAGGGGACGCTGAGGCTATACTCTAATTTATCGAACCCCCGTTTACAAAAACTAAATGGAATACAAACATCATTATAAAATATCAACAAAATACATACATATATAATGCCTAAGCCCCAATGACCACCCGGCAGAAAGCGCCCAATATTTCCAAGCTGATCCAACAGACCTCACACGCAAATAAGGAGTTTTGTCCCAGAAGAGTTTTCAAGAAAAAAAGGTAGGCGACTGGTCTAGCGAAGAAGAAGATAGTTTAGTAGATTGATAGAACAGAGTGGGAATGAGACAGAACAAAGAAGAAATACAGCGATAGTGGGAATTTAAAGCACAAAATTTCCAGAAAGTGGGGATACTATTTATACTGAAACCCCCGGCACCCCCACGGGGGGAGATGAGTTCACGGTGTTGGGGAAGGGGGGGGGGATTATATTATCGGAATGTAAAGAGATTTAAACTGATATTATACAAAAGAACAAAGAGGAAAATGATATCAGAGAGGTTTCTCTTGGTCTCCGTCTTCTGCACTGTGTAGATAGACGCTGGACAGACAGATAGGCAAATGAGAACAAGATGTAAAGCATTCATTCGTGA
>CM072511.1:71539845-71924845 GCA_036898135.1 Oncomelania hupensis | reverse complement strand
TTAAATGAGTGCCTTAATTTTGACCGATTTTAAAATTTTACTTTTTTTAATCTTCTAAAGGTTTGTACTATATAATAAAAACAAACATCCTGAACCAAAATAAAATTTTCGTCCATAATCCCTAATCTAAGTGTCGCTGATCTGAATGTCGCATGCACCGCTGTGAGCAATGCTGAACTCTTTGTTGCAGTGTTGCAGTGAGTATAATGAACTCCTTTCGAATGTTCGATTATTCATCGAAAACTTTCACGGTATTCGCGTAAGAAATTTGCTTTTTGCTTACTTGCAATTTTATCCCGCTTTTCTACGGACTCGCTCTCATCGTAACTCTCGTGTAAAACGCTTTTGCGACGCCATCTTAGCAGCTTCCTCAATGGCGGATACAAAGTCTTGCACTACCTCTTCAAGCACGAGATTTCACTTCCGCGCATGGTCTCTAGGGTCAGCAAATAAAGGAAATAGCAGATCAAAACATAATAAATTCAATGCGAAATTTTATTTATTTTTTTTATTATTTTTTTTTTGGGGGGGGGGTAGGGGGAGAGGGTAGGGGTGTACACCACGAAAATGCGTATTTTTAAGGAATTGCTCGTATTGTCGTATTTTATGTTGAAAATTCGTAAAAAATACGCGCTAGGAACCTCTGAGGGTGCTGTCTTAATGCAGGCGTATGATTGAGCCTTGTCAGCAGTATCCTTAATCAAGTTAATGCCTTATCAGATAATAAAGCGTAATATTAAATGAAAATAGGCTGTACCTTTATTGTATGAGGGCAGAAAGAAGAGAGAGAAGGTTGTCCATCAGACACACGCATGACAGGCACATACAAACACAAAAGATGAGTTAAATTGATACAGGTCTGCATTTAAGTTCGTTTTCAAATTCCCTGTACAAGTATTTCAAGTTTGTAGATTAGTTAAAGTTTCTTATCCTGCTAAGTCAATGGACAATTTCAACTTAGTTTTATAACATACTAATATACATAAATTCCCACCATAAATTAGCGACTCAGAGTACCGAAAACAAATGCAGCCTAGCTCCTACTAGCAGGGTGGAGAACAACTGAATCAAGAAATCTCTGAAATCCGGCCGGGGCCCAGGGGCCAAGCCCCGGTATTCGCCCCCTGGAAGAAAATGAATGTATGCAATTTTGAAAGTAATTTAGGGCCTCTCCTGAAAGCAAAAAGCACAAAGTAAACATGAATAGAAACAACAACCAAAAAAAAGAATGTTTTATGCACATGTCTTACAAAAAAGTTAAGAATCTTGATTTGTAGGCCTAACAAAGTTTGAGGTCCACCACTGTTACACACAAACTCCACATTTCCAATTTTACTGGGCACACGGTTGTCTATTTCTTAGCTGTAAACAGGCAAGAATTTTTATAATTTTAGAGATATTTAGGGGTGCGTTAGTAAAAACACCACATCTTAGGTATTAGTGACTAGTGTATAGATTTAAATGAAATGAAATGCAAAATGAACAGAAATAAATTCTCTTTTGATTATCTACCTTTTTCTACTTCTCTTGTCATGTCTTGTTTTTTATTACTCCATGTGTATAAAAATAACAGTTCAAAGTCCAAACAAGCCCCCTTCTCTTCTTCACTTTCATGCCAGTCTGAAAGATCGTATGCATGCACACTACTGACACTAATTGTCTAATGTACATGTCAGTACCGATCTCGTCCTCCTACTCCAAGTCCATTTCTCTCACTTTAATGTCTGATAAATGGAAGCCTGTAAACTCCCTTTCATCAGTTGAAGAATCCAAACCATCCATTTTAGACACACACACAATAAAATTTGGAAAAAAAATCGAAGAAAACGAATGCATCACAGAGAAAACTTGTGGAAATGCAGTCGAATGTTTTCACAACATAATAAACCGGAAGTCAATTGCCGGAAGTCTCGCAATCTTTCAAACAACGCGAGAATATAACCACATGGTTGATACGGACGCTTTTGGACGTTTTGCCTGTTTAGACCTTCGGCCGCTTTTGGCCGTTATGCCCAGTAAAGTGTAGCCCTCAGCTTCTCACACTCGGAACTCAATATTTTTTTCTCGGAAATGCAAATGCCTTCGCGGAAATCCGCGGATCCGCGGAGAATTCTCCACCCTGTACTAGGTAACAACTGGAAACTAAAACCCGCCAATATGGAAGCTATTTTACAGCACCACATTTTAAAAGCATTGAAAAGAGTTCACCATTCAAAATCTCACAACGGCATGAACAGATGTTTTCTATCAACGAATTAGAATACCAGCAGAAGACTTGATCACTCAAACTAGCAAAAGTGGTGTATAGCTAAACCGCCCCAAAAGTCACTAAAGGAACTACAGTCCATAAATGTTTACAAAACTATCAGTGCACTATAATTACATAACACATAATCAAATAAACAATTCGTACAAAACAAAGCCCTAAGTCTGTGCACTAAAATAGACCCGTCATAGTGCATAGTTATCATTTAGCGGGAAATAACTCAAATAATACAATAAGGAACAAATAAATGAATTATAATTCAATTAAGGACATATGATATAAATAGCTTTGGATATTTCATTCAACAAATGACAGTTTTTACAAGTGAAGAAGCATAAAGTCAATGAAAATGTTCAATCAGGGAGAATAACCTATAATAGCCCCAAAACAAATCAGACTATCACTCTGCAACTTATTCAACTTGCTTTCTCAGTTTCTTACAATATGAGAAGTATTGTGCATACATAAATGTGTGTATGTGAGTGGATGCATGTATCCAAGTGTGTGTGCATGCATGGATGTATGTGTGTGAGAGTAAAAATGTGTATGTGCATGAACTTATCATATCAGAGCTTGAATTTGTGAGTGTATGTGTGTAGTTTTTGTATACATGCTCAAGTATTGGTAATTTAAACATATGGATATATGTTTGTGTGAGTAAAATTGTGTATGTGTGATGAATTTATCTTATCCAGATTTTGAATTTGTTTTGTGGCGTTTGTGTGTGTGTGTGTGTGAGTGGTTTTTGTATGCATGCTCAAGTATTGGTAATTTAAAAACATATGGGACAAATTCACTAATAGTAATAATTATGCATTCTCTGTGTTGATAGAACTGTCACTCAATAAATTGTTTTTTTGTGGAGAGTGAAGAAAATACATGTTAACATCCAGAAAAATAAAAATTACTAACCAATGACTAAAAGCACAAGTATATCAACTAACTAGTTGATATACTTGTGCTAAAAGTCAATACACCAAAAATACTTACACAAGCTTGGTTTACTAAGACCCTCCCCCCATGCCTCCCCCCCCCCAAAAAAAAATCTATTTACAGTATCCCGACCGACTTTAATATTTTGGCCAGGCCCTACATTTTTTTGGGAAGATCGTGTCGGAAATTTTGTTTTTTAATATACATATATTTTAAAAAAAAGCGCACCTAATGTGAAAAAGGTTTACAGAAAAAAAGCCTATCTACCAGCAAATGCAATATTTTTTTTCCTTATTCCTAAACAGAATTTGGGGAGGGGGAGGGGGGAGAATAAAGAGTATACTGCAAAACATTGTGGCAATTTCTAAGTACAGTTTCAGTATTGTCCAAGCATTTCAAATTTACATCGTAATAAGTCACTTCAACCGGTTTGATGCATTTAAAGCCAAAATGTACACTCAATGATATGATTAATATACAGATGTTTACAGAACACTTTCACTCAAAAACATTCAATGCAATGACTGGAGACTAGGCCAAAGTGTACAGAAAAGAAAGGTACAATATGCTATGTATAATAAGAGAATCCTACACATTCAAACCATGAACACCCATAGCTAAAAGCATGCACCCACACTTGCATACAAGTTCACACACTCACAAGCATTCAAAACTTTGACAAAACTACACAAGTGAAAATATCTACACCACAAATACAGCGATGCACGACAGAGAGGAATGTGGGTGCAAAATTACAAGGATCAAATGAATTGTAACAATAAAATCGATAATATCATGACATTACCTCACAAAATTTGCCTGAAACAAGAGCAGATTCAGAGGAATTTTTTTTAAACAAATAGACAAAAACAGTATGTACAGTCATAGCACCAACTGTGTGTAATAATGATAATCATTCAGAGACAAGGAAGAAGACACGAGTTTCAAATCCTCAAATATTAAAACTCTAGATCGTGGGGAACTACAGTAAAACTGTGAATAAAGTTAGTTTTGCCGTATAAAAAGTTAAAGATGAAAGGGCAACGAAAGAAGTTATTTAATTCACATGATCGAGTATCATATCATGCAAGTGCAACTCCACATTTGCGGACCACAAACATCTACTTTTCTGGATAAATCTGCGTTTGTCGTATAGAGCGTAGATGCAAGATTATGCATAATTATAAATAATAAATAATGTTTAAAATGTATCAACTGTTTAAGCCTAAAGGAAAATAAATATTTTTTTCTTCTTCAGCTTCCATTGTTTGATATAGGTGGATGCAAAGCACAAGGGACAGTTTTAAACTCGCAGTGACCTTGAGTACTCACTGATACGGTGTGAATCAACATTATATTTTCAATCCTACCCTCACCTCCCCAAAACACAAAATAAAATGACAAATAATGCAGTCCTATTATTGTGTCTCAAGAAAGACAAGGGAAACAACCATACAAATAATAGTGGATTTCACAATTCTTGTATTCCAGCACAGTTAACTACCCTGAGAAGACAGTTTATTAAATAAAAAATAAATAAATAAATTTAAAATGTAGTGAAAGAGAATTTCTGAATCAGTGTCAAAATCGAACTGGACTTCCAACAAACAATGCATTGTAAAAATTCTAAACCACATTCGATTTTAAACACTCTAATATGGTCATATAGTTTTAGTGGATAAGGAATGCAACGAAAAATGTTTATTTCTGAATTGCACTTTTTGTGATCAAGATATTTTATGATTTAACATAAACTGTCAGGGGTGCTGAAACTTAGCATTGGTTTGTTTCCCTGAAAGTGAGTAAAAAATTGTGCGGATGACCAAAAACTTTAACCACACTTGCACAACAGTGCTTCTGCCAAGATTCATGCATTGACAAATGTCAGCTTCTTTTTGTGTTAAAAAGTTTAAGGGCTAGTGAAAATTTTTATTGACTATTGTCACCAGACGGATGGATCAGTTGAACATTCTGGCTTTCAGCACCCTTAAACTCATGATTTAGAATAGTAGTTTGTTACACTGTCAGAGCATGCAGTTTTAAGTTTTGTTCAATTCAAAATGTCAGATAATAATGCTCAATCACACAAAATATATCAGGAAGTACCCATTTCAAATATACATTTATTTGAAGTAAAATTTATAAAGCACAATAAATTAAATGAAAAATACAGTGTTGATGGAAGCATTCAGTATTTATTATGCATTATAAAACTGTTCTACATTCTACAATATAAAACAGCACAATCAACATTCCATGAATTAAAAACATATTACATTACACAGGGATAATGATAACATAGCAAATAAAATAAAATACAAAATCATTGCGACTTCAAGTGGTACAAGTTTTAACATTTATCACTCATATTTGCCTGCTTGCTTGTCATCATTTTAGCCTATTGTAGGAGTTTCAATCAAAACTCTGAGAAAGCATCACACTCTTCCTTCCTCTTTATAATACTATGTCCACGTAAGGCGTTTCAAACACACAAAAACATCTCAAAGAGGCCTTATAATAAGGCACTTGATAAGTTCCCTTATCACACATTACTAGAAATCTAACTGAACTTAGCGACATGTATAAACCACTGCGCTGAGCATACCACAGTAGCAAGTATATCGAGTAGTATTATCATTAACATTGCGCAAAAAGCAACTTTCCACAGCTAAAAGTCGCCGCTACGAAAAATCAGTCCAAAATGAACAATATGTACACTGTGCCAACACAGCTTTGTTCACACTGTGAAAATATCAGTGACTGCAAAAAGCAGTACATCACACAATAATTTACACACCACAAACAAACCAGCGAAACCAAGAAGCCTCTTTGTGCATTGCTACTGACAGTAATGTTACTCTACATATTACTATGTAGAAAACTTTTAATTTCTTTGATATGATATGATTAAGGAAATAAACCCACAGGTCCAAACTCAAGATCAACTTTTTTTTTTTTAAACATTTTTAAAAATTCCTGTTTTACAAAGCACTAGTTGAAGACAAAGACTTCAGAGACAAAACTGAAGCTAAAATTCTTAATTGTAAAAGGTTCTTGGTAAAACGATCCCAATCATTAGTTCACATTTTCAATAATATTCCCCACTGATAAGAGTCCCCACACAATGTCACATGCTTTACCACATGTATTTTTCTAACATTCCTTATTGTCATTATCTTTGGATGTCAAGATATTAAGAAGGGCCTGACAGTTTGCTGACAGTTAAAAGCCTGATGACTATTTAATCATCCTATTAGAGTGCAACACCCCCAAGGTGAAAACGTCCTAATTCATCCACCACACAATTTACTCAGTAAAAACTGCCTGTAAAAGATTGGAATGGAAATGTCATCTTTACAATCATCATGTTCATCACCACTTCCATCCTTTTTCATTGTCATCATTACCGTTACGTACTGCTTTACAGTGGTCTTTACTTCAGAGTAGATATGCTGGAACAAAACTCAAAAAGATCCCAGCCAGTCACCGGTGGAATGAGACCAGCGTATCATTTCAAATGCTCTGGTTACCAGTTAGCAATGATGCAAAGAATGTTGTAAAAGAAAAGGAGAAACAAAAGAGCATTTTAGGCAACTGACTGCACTGGATTTAGAAGGGACCAACAGCAAAAGATGAAAATGTATATCGTGGAACAGCAGCAGCAATTTGATGAATCCCCTAGTTTCCAAATGGGGAAGAGAAAAAGTAGTTGTGCTTTTTGGGCTCCAGGGTTTTGCTGGCATATCTGTTCCAAAAGAAAAACAAAATAATGAATGCAGAAAATAGCATGTAACAATTATTACGGCATACACTCAATTAGAAAACGAAATTGTGCACATGTAACTTATGTCTTAAACATGCAATTTTGTGAACTACCAGATAAATTGGCACACGCATACAAGCACACATAAAAATACATTTAAACCAATTCAACGAAAACATAAACGTTAAATTCTACATTTATCAAAGATCTGCTACTTTGTGACTGAACATCCAATTTTACCATCACCCTATTCACTACAACTTCTTATACTATAAATCTCCCACCCCCTCTCCCTATCCCACCCCAAACATTTTTTAATGCAAAACTAAAACTATTTTACCACTACTACCAAAATCATTTTTAAAACCTTGGAATAGTACAAAATCTACCATCACTGTTCTCATTCATTTCCAACCCCTCAAAATTGTAAATAACATTTAATCTCTAAAGCTTTAATTGTTTTAACCATGAATAATAATCTCATGTGCCTAAGGCATGATGCTTACTTGTGGTGAGCAAGTATGCTTGACCGCGTCTGGTTTCACCAACTCACACTGCGCTTTCACTAACAGATGTGTTGCGGAACAGGGGCGGCATCAGCCTAACATATAAAACAACACACACTATGTTTGGACACAAATGTAACCCCTATGAAGAATAATGTAAGGAGTAATTTATTTTTGTTGTACTGCCAGAGTCTACAGATACAAACTCAAACTCTGAAGAATCAAAAGAAGAAGTGCGAAGAACCTACGACAATGAATGAGCAAATAAAGAACAGGCCAAAAGCATGGGTCAGTCTAACACATTATCACAGATTTTGGGAAAATGACCAAATATTTTATAAAGAATATGGCCTGAAAAACTACAAATTGAAATACTTAACTCTTCCGTAAAAAAATCATTATTTTCAAACACGCAATTTTAGAACTTAGTAGCCTAGTTACGTTCTAACATTAGCCTAGTTATCTTTCTACACCAAAGAAATTGTATTCAAGAGGAAAAATTGTATTCCAGAGAAGAAACTGATGAAAATGTCTCGTTCTCTGGAATGTAATGATCCTAATTACTGAGATAAATGTTCAGAACAAGACACTGAAGAAAACAATTTTCAAAGGTAAACAGTGGAACGAGTGAATAGAACTAGAACTAGAAAAATAAATATGTCCAATAACAACGCAAATCGCTCACAAAAGTTGAAACCATTAAAATAAAAACTACAACTTCTCAACAGCAAAAAAGAATGAGCGCAGAGCTTTCAGTTTTTAAATAGAGCTAGCATCCGGAACATGCAGGAACAAAATGCTTTTTCAAAGGATTGATTTTTTAATTTCTCACCAGATTAAACTGAAACTTTCAAACAAAAAACCTTAAAAGTAAACTGTCACCTTTCTCGAACAGCAGCCAGTACTTTGCTGTGACAAGAGTTCAAAACAGTGCTGCTGTTAGTACAATAGATAAACAGATGTTTGCAAATGCTCAAGAAGAACACTGAAGATGAACAAATATTTATAGGGCACAATGCTCAAAGGCGAATAAAATATCATTTTCCAAAGGTTGCAGTTACAGAAAATTCAATGTTGTGCGTGTGAAAAAAATCCTCTTTAATATACTTTTTAAAATTCCTTTAAAAAAAAAAAAAAAAAAAAAAAAACGAAGGCAATTAAAAGGTGGGGCAAATAAATCCAAACAAAGTGCATGAGAGGAACAGATGTGCATAGTATAAACTAGTCAATTCAAAATGTTTTATTACACCACATTACACCACACTACATTTTGAATGAAAGTAAAAAGAAGTTAGCATTATTGGATAAAAGCCATATGTGTGATATATTATAATGTATATATCAAATATGTGATGTCCACATTATAGCAACCGGCACTCCATTGTAAAAAGTGGGTGAATCACTAGCTCAAACATAAATGCATGATCTGAAAACATAGAAAGCAAACTAAATACTATCAGATATGACTGACAAATTAAATTCTAGTACATTAGAACTCAATGCCATATTGAAAAGTAATGAAATGATATAGTCTCGATAATGTTGTTAGAAGCAAGTATAGGGTTTGATGCAGTTAATTACCAACAAAGCAAACTAAAAGCTTGGTATACAAAATCTTTCTCCTAAACTCTAATGACTCAGAAATATAGACCCCTCTTTCCACTTTCCCAGATTTTTTTAACAAACTTGGATACTCTGCATAAGCTCATCCTTTACAACAAATAATCTTAGAGAAGTTCAAAATCAAAACAGCATTAGATGCTGCTAAAAGATAGCAAGGACATTGATTGCTTGATCTCTCAGCATCTCCGCTTCTCAAAAGTCATTATTTCTGAAGTTTCTAAAGTACATTATGAAATAAAACAAAACTATCACCATCAAAACAGATAAAAATTCCCTATTCATTGAAATATAAATTCCTATCCTATCCTATCCTATCCTGTCCCATAACCCGAAGGTCGTAGGGGCACCACAGATGATCGCTTAACCAGCATACTCCATCTTTCTCTGTCCTCAGCAGCCCTCATGGCTTCGCTCAGTGTCAAACCAGTCCATTCTCGAATGTTGTCCTCCCACCTCTTTTTCGGTCTCCCCCTTCTTCTACCTCCTTGCACTGTGCCTTGCAGAATGGTCTTTGCAAGGCCTGATGATCTGGTGACGTGGCCATACCATCGGAGTTTCCGTTTCTTCACCACTGTGAGCAGGTCATCGTGTTGTCCAATGGCTTGTGTGATGGTCTGTCGGACTTCAACGTTGGTGATGTGTTGGGTATAGGAAATGCACAGAAGTCTTCTGTAGCACCTCATCTCCATGCTTTGTATTCTTCGTTGGAGATCTGCTGTGAGGGTCCATGCTTCGCAAGCATATAGGAAGATGGAGATGACCAGAGATCGCAGCAGTCTTACTTTGGAATGTAGACTGATGGTTCTGTCTTTCCAAATGGGCTTCAACCTTGTCAGGGCAGCAGTTGTTTGTGCGATCCTGGAGAGGACTTCCTGTCGAGACCCATTGTCTGACACAATGGCTCCTAAATATTTGAAGCTGTGCACTGTGTTGAGGGATTGGCCTTGTACTTTGATGTCCGTGTTGATGCCATTGGTGTTGTTGGTCATCATTTTGGTCTTCTCTGCACTTATTTCCATTCCATAAGCTCTGGAGGTGGTGTCAAGCCTCTGTACAAGCTGTTCAAGTTCTTGTTCCTCTCCAGCCAATCCATCAATATCATCCGCAAAACGAAGATTGGAGATTGCTCTGCCCCCTATGCTGACTGTGCCTTCGTGATCTGCAAGAGCATCTGACATGATGCGCTCTAGGAAGATGTTGAAGAGTGTTGGAGAGAGTAGGCATCCTTGACGCACACCGATTGTTGTTCTGAACCAGTTCCCGATGACGCTGTTATGGAGGACTGCACTGGTAGCCTTGTCATACAGGCTTTTGATGACTTCTATAATTTTAGGGCTGATGTTGTACACTTTCATGGTTGCCCATAGAGCTGCATGCCAGACTCGGTCAAATGCCTTCTTGAAGTCTATGAACACATGATATAGATGTTGTTGGTGCTGTAGGTATTTCTCACAGATTATTCTGAGGTTGAAAATCTGTTCAGAAATATAAATTAAATAAAATAATTTAAATACAGACACTATTACAAACAAAGAAAGCAAACATTACTATTAGTTCCCAATGACGCAATGTGAGTTGGTCAGCCAGATTAATTGTTTTTCTCAACCGCAGGTAATTTAAATACAGAAACAGTGATCCTTTGATTAAATGAAGAACTAACGTAATCTATGAGTATGAGTATTCATGCAGGTTTCCAATTTCTCACAACACAACAAATAACATCCCATGCCAAATAAATGCCTTCTACCTAAAACTCACATCTTCAGACCACCAGAAAACGACTTCAAACTTTCTTGATGATAAATAGTAGTCGGTGAAGGCTTTGAGTTTGAAGTAGTTCTCTAACTAAAACTATTATCATAATTATGTCACTTTGAACATACAGACTCCTATGCCCAAAAATTGTTTTCTAATTCTATAATTTAAACATACATAATATTAATAATATATATAGTCACAACTAGTGTACGAAATGTATGAAAGTGCCATCAGTAAAACTAATAACAGAACACAAACACAAATACTGAAATATATAAAAGATTCAACATCACTCATGCATACACTTACCTTCATCAAGTTGCTTATTTGTCTTTCTTGTGATCAAAATATTTATATGAGATACTTCAAACTTACCTTCATTTTATTCAGAATCCAATCCCAGGTTTTCACATAAACTTTTCAGTTTTGTTTTGCTTTATCACTTCAGTCGACTGAATGTCAAACTCAGTGTACTATTTACAGTATTTCACATTTGAAAACAGAACATTCCTAAAAGCATTATCAATGTGAATAAATAATTGTATGTGTGTACATGATAAACAAGACTTCTGATACATGTTAATTAGTATGGTTATAAATCCACAACCATGCACATACCGAATTAGAGATTTTGAAAAAAAAGGTTTCAAGAAATGTGAATTATACAAATAGGGGAATAAACTAGCAAATGCAAAGTTCAGGAAGCATCTGGACAGCTGAATGTATTGACATTACAAGTGAACAGAGCAAAAGACACAATTGTCAATTATGTTTATAACTGCAACGTTTCATTAAACAAGTTTCCAGTTGTGATACACTAAGGTTGCTTGGTATGGGTTCATGGTTGCTTGTTACTGTTATCTTTTAACACTAGGGAGAAAATCTGCAAGTGTTCTCATTTGAGCCAGGAATAGTTTTACAATAAGACTACTGAACTAAGCCTAGGCAGCGGAATGTTTGTCAGTATTAACCTCAGCGTCTATGCAATTTTGTCAAATCAAATTTGGCCAAATTGTGTCCGAGGTCTGAACAGTGTTACACAAGATTATAACAGCATGACAGCTGTTTTGTGCTCAATACTAACCTTGGAGTCTGAGCAGTCTTTTCGCCCCAACCTGGCGTTTTGGTATACTTCTCATAGGTGCCTGGTGTCAAAACTGGGCCTAAACGACTGCGTAAGACTGCAAAAGTAACGACCCAAAATTAAACCATTTTGTTTATTGCTTTGTAATTTTTCAGCTCTCACAGTGAAATGTAATCCTCAAAATTTTTAATTCTGTTTGAGCAAAAATGGACTTAGAGAAATATGCAAAAAATTGGTGGGGGAAAAACAGAAATGTAACCCTCTAACCCCCACAGGAGCCTAAGCCTTGTCTCCTTCTATTTCCTAGGTCAAGGCAAGTAACTCCGTCAAAATGCTACACCATGCACATACAAAAATTAATTAAAAATGCACCACCCAAAATTATGTTCCACTTATCGTTATTAATAAATCAACCACATGAAATGTTACACATACATTTTTACAATGTGTTGCAACTGGAAAAAAAATCTGAATATCAAACATTGCATACTGCACAACATGCAGCAATACGATCACTGCCACAAATAATAAAGCATGATTGTTCATCGTTTCTGTTATTCAAATCCGACAGAAAAAGATCATCAAAGTGAAAGTCCAAATCACTTTCCTCTCCATCATTAACCTGTACCAAACCAGCCTCCTAAAATCCTTCAAATGGGTCATTTTCTTCATCATATTCTGCAAGAATCTGACGCCATAATTCTCCGCCTCTCAAACTTCAAAGTTTAATCTATGCAGTGAAAATTCCGCCGGAAACAGCATGAAATCACAATCACGTGTGCGAGAATCTCGCACGTTTGCTATAAATAGATTTCCACATGGTAGCCTCTGATCAGACCACGTCATTACCGGCCACTGCCGGTCGCTCCGCGAGCATGCACATAGCAAAAATATCGGTCGCTCTAGGTCGCTCCGCATGTTAAAGGGATAATCCAACTTTTTTTAAAATGACACGGTCTGATTGTATGCCACTGGATTAAAAAAATGTTCAGAACATACTGGTGTGACTGGGACTGTCAGGGGTGCATGGTGTGTCAGCAGGATACAGGCTCATGTCCTCCACATCAAGGATGTTGCACCAGAAGTCATTGGGCAGCTCCAGCAGTTTCTCCATCACCTGATACCACACAACCATACATCAGCAGATCAGTCATGCAAAGTTCAGTCTGTCAATAAGTCAGGTAAGAATCAGTCACATTCAATGAGTCAGTCAATCAGTCCACTCAATCCTTCAAACCATCCCTGCAGTTACATTTCCGGAACAACCCAAACTTGCTTAAGGTTTCTTCAGAGAAAACACAAAATGGTAGCTTCACTAATAACCTACAACCATACTTTTTTTTTTTTTTAATCAAGAATCCCTTGTCAACTAAAACTACAAATGCTAATGTGCAAACAAAAAGTGTCAACTGTTAAACCCCTTGCATACAAAGTTAGTTAGCACTAGTTCAAATCACACACCATGGCTTGTTTGCGCGTTTCGTTGATCATCTGCATGGGTTCTGGCTCAGGACAGGAGTAGCCAATGGCTGTGGGACCAAAGACCTTGGACAGGTTACTGACTCCCATTTTTGTCTCCACACTCTCCGCAACCCTGAAAACAAAACACAGGTTTGCAACGGTGGTTGGTCATTGTGTTTAATTTCTTTCTTTTTTTTAAAAATGTCATTTTAAAAATGATAACATTGCAATCATTGCTAACTAGTCATATTCAGCTATATAAACAGCCTTGCAGGAAACCCACCTTGGAGAGATGAGTGCAGAACAGCATGTGAATTCACTCCATTCTCTCAAACAATACATTGCGATCATATAAATCAGTGTGCAAATGCTTCCACAACTTCCAAACACTGGCACAAAATGTAGTTAAATGAGCACAATGGATCTTAATAACCATCTTCAAACTGAACTACCATTATTAGCATCATATGTCATAATTATATCCTAAAAGTTGTGTCTTACTTCTGAAGATGTTGGACCAAAAAGGCGAGTGTGTCTCTGTTGGCCGTCGGCAGACTGTTGATGGCTTCATAGAGTATGTCCCGGCTCATCTGTGGGCTATTGTGCTCTGCATTACACATCATACAATATTATATAACAATTAAATTTTCAGCAAATCTATGTGTGTGTATCATGTGTGTATGTGTAGCTGTGGGTGGGGATGTGCTTGGATATGTGTATGGGTAGGAGTAGATGTTAAAATAATCGCTGAAAGCACAATGTATGTAAATGGTTGGAACAAATGTAGTTTTTAGTACTCGTTATATTATGATTTTATGTATCATTGAAATAAATATATATATATATATATATGTTTTTTTTTATTTTTTTTTTATTTTTTAAATTTCTTATTTGCTGAGATGCAATGTGCTGTATGCAATCTCCATTGTGGGTAATAAAGGTTTGTTGACATGACTTCATTTAATCATATGAAATAAATTATTCATAAGCAGAAAAGCACAAAGAGAACAGGCAGGCAAGTATGAAACAGGAGTCATTAAAAGTAAAACTGCTTTTTTTTTTTTTAAAAGACAATCTTAACAAGGGTAAATCATCTGGAAATAATTTGTGTGCCACAACAGCAAGTAAAAAAACAGCACATGCAGTATGAATAATCCTGAGCGAAACATTGAAGATGATCATTTGCTCCTGAAAGTAACTTGTATGCCTCAAAGAATGATGTACAAAATGCAATATACAGTACCTGCCACAAAACTATTTTAGACCTGTTTTTTTGTTTAATGATATCTGTTTATCCTTCTCTCCCTTTTCAAGGCAAAATACAGCAACCAGACAAAACTTGTGCAATACCTGCAGCTCGAACAAACTCGGGCCAGAGAGCGTACGTGACTAGAGGTTCCTTTAGATGACGCAGGAAATCCTTTAGGCAACCGCAGACTGTATGAATATCGGAGATATTGGACTGGGGAAAAATAATCAATACAATCATTTTACATACCTCTCTGAATCAGAAAATTAAAGCACAGCAATAAAAGTTCAAACAAGATGGATATAAATTTTGCAAAATAGCGAGTGTACAACTGCAACTTATTTATATCTTTCCACTAAAAGTAAAAGATCCAATGCTTTGTGCTTACCAAGTTGGGACTCTTTCCTTTCAAGAATTTTTCCTTCAACTCCTTGGCATCACGATCAGAACCTGGGACTCTGTAGATGCCGGTTTCCGACAGACCACGTCTTTCAATTTCATTGGCACAATTCACCTGTGAAACAAAATCGCCAAAATACAAATCAACAAAAACAAGAGGTAAAATTATAAATAAACAAACCAACCAGAAAAAAACAAAATCACGACATTTGCACACAAACAAAAAAGAAAAGTAAAGAAAGGAGTAAAACCTATTAAGAACACCTGTTTCTATGTACATTTTAACAATCACTAACAGCAGCTTTTACTTCTATAATTTTATAGGAATGTACACAGCAGGAGTGAAGTTTATAAAACAGAAGTCAAGAGTCACACTAATTGTAGAATGTTGTTTATATAATAATCATTACATAGAAAGCATGGAGATGAGATGCTATTGAAGACTTCTGGGCATTTCCTATACTCAGCACATCCCCAACGACGAAGTCTGACAGACCATCACACAAGCCGTTGGACAACACGATGACATGCTCAGAGGTGCCAACCCCCTAATCTTCTTGTCAGTATTTCCGGACCCGTTTGTCAGTATTTTTTAACACTTGTCAGCATTTTTATTCTCGCAAATCCCAGCATATGACACTATAAAGTAACGACAGGCTTCCCTCTGAAACAGCAGGCTATTTTCAGTCCTCTAACCCTTTAACACGCGGAGCGACCTACAGCGACCGATATTTTTGCTATGTGCATGCTCGCGGAGCGACCGGCAGCGGCCGGTAATGATGTGATCTGATCAGATGCTTTTTTTTTCTTTTTCTTTTTTTTGTGTAAAATTTACGTCCCCGGACACATTAAGCATATAGGGGACGAGGCTGCCATGTGGAAATCTATTTATAGCAAACATGCGAGATTCTCGCACATGTGATCGTGATTTCCTGCTGTTTCCGGTGGTGTTTTCATGGCATTTTTAGAGTGGGTAGAACGCACACAGTGAATTTTCTAAGTTTGATTAAAGTTTGAAGTTTGAGAGGCAGAGAATTATGGCGTCAGATTCTGCTGATGAAGAAAATGACCCATTTGAAGGATTTTAGGAAGCTGATTTGGTACAGGAGAGGGAAGTGATTTGAACTTTCACTTTGACGATATTTTTCAGTCGGATTTGAATAACAATAACGATGAATAATCGGTGCTTTATTATTTGAGTCAGTGATCGTATTGCTGCATGTTGTGCAGTATGCAATGTTGACACGCAGATTTTTTTTCCAGTTGCAGCACATTGTAAAAATGTATGTGTAACATTTCATTTTGAAGAAAAATATGTGGTTGATTTATTAATAATGAAAAGTGGAACATAATTTTGGGTGGTGCATTTTTAATTAATTTTTGTATGTGCATGGTGTAGCATTTTGACGGAGTTACTTGCCTTGACCTAGGAAATAGAAGCAGATAAGGCTTAGGCTCCTATAGAGGGCTAAAATCACGATGAAAATCAGCTTGTTGAACACCACACTTGTTATACTCTAAAATCACCATGAAAACCGGTACAGAAGCACCGCTGGCAAAGAAAAACCCCTTCGGCAACTTCTCCTCCGTATTTTTATAAAAGCTACCGAATTTCCGTATTTAATTCACTTCGCCGGAATTAAATACGGTCAATCCGTACTGGTTGGCACCTCTGCATGCTCATAGTGGTGAAGAAACAAACTCTGATGGTATGGCCATGTCACCAGAGCATCAGACCTTGCAAAGACCATCTGCAAGGCACAGTGCAAGGACGCAGAAGAGGGAGACAGAAAGAAAGATGGGAGGACAAAAATTCGGGAATGTACTGGCTTGACACTGAGCGAAGCCATGAGGGTTGCCGAGGACGTAGAAAGATAGAGTAGGCTGGTTAAACGATCATCTGTGGTGCCCCAACGACCTACTAGTTACAGTATAGGATAGAATAATAATTATACAAATTGTTTTACCAAAAGAACGTAAATCATCAAGATGTTTTTCATATTTGCAAGCATTCTGCTTACAGGGATGTAACACTGAACGTGCAAGCAGAACCAAAGAGCAGTGATTTCTATAAACAGGCCTTGTAATTGTCTGGAGTTTAAAAAAACAAAAGAAATATGCCAGAGTCCAGGAGCTGCCTAGTCACTGGTAGAGAGTGCTGTGGAAATAACACCCATCCACCCCCCAACCCATACAAATTAACTGTTGCATTATAATTGTGCATTTTTGATGAGCAAAAAACATATAGTGAAGGAAAGACTAGCTTGCTTACACACAGCTGAACTCTTGAAGTAGCCTGGCTTTATCGATGCATTGCTTACAATCACTATTCATCTCACTATAAATCTAAGTTAAAACACACACTGATGCTCATTTGACAAGTCACTATTCAACAATAAAGTCCAAATTTAGTTAGTATTTTTTTTTTTATCTTCATACATTCTGATGCACAATCCAAATCTTAAAACAGTGTTTTCACTGGCAATGGTTTAGCTGGTATGATTTCCGATTGGCATATTGTACAAAAGACTTTCATTCTTGAGATCTTCCCCAAACATTGTCCTAGTTGTTCATCACCCACTTCTTTTTCCATCCATTCCCATGCGTTTTTCATGCCTTTATCATCAACTGCTTCACCAAGCTGAACAATGCGTCGTGCATCCATTTTACCGGCTATGATTCAGACAGACATATGCTCCCATTGTGTTTCCATTTGACTTCAGGACAAGCACAAAATACCTTTTCATTAGAGGAAAACCGTTGTCAAACTTTTTTGTTCCGCGGAAAACCATATTGTTCTCGGTGGAAACATTTGTTCAATAGAGGAAATTTCCTGAACCAGGGAAAATAACAAGCCATGTATAAAGTTAAGAATGCCTGAGAAAACTTTTGTTGTTGTATCAATTTTTATTCATCAGATTAACATAAGTTATACTGATAAAACAAAAGTTCTAGGCGTAACTCACAATCAGCCTTGGAATCATAGGCCGCTGTGCTGGAGCAAAATCAGCCAGAATTCCCTGCAACATAAAGCCAAACTTGCAATTTATGAACAGCAACTTATCAAGAAAAAATACACTTATACCCACATTGTGTAAATATTGGGAATTTTATTACTGTATTGTTGCCTGTTGCTTCGTTACACAGTCTATGTATTTGCAGGCCTGCCTACCCCCGACTTTAGCTTCCAGGGACAGGCTCAGTGTTTCCCAAAACGCACATGTGTGTGTCAGAGACGCACAAAAACTGAAAAAGGACGCATGAAAAAAAAAACTGGCGCGTCTCAAGGGACTAACGTTTTGTTTTTTTACTGCCGTTAAGTATCCTGGCACCTTTGAGCTATCGTGCGCCCGAGCCGAGTAAGCGCTGTGATCTCCCCTACCCACTGACCGCGCCGACACGCATGCACAGCCTTTTTGTTTGCTTCCGAAAAGCTGAAACATGTCGCTCGACACATGGCTACGGAAAACGATAACTTGCAGAAATGCGGAAGACGGTGCAATCGTTGAATGTTGAATCATCATTTTCAGTTCGCCCTAGACTAGGCAATGATGATCTTATCTGTAACACGCAGTTGAACAGATTTTTTTGTCTCTTTTTTTTTTCTTCTGGTCATCGACTTAGTCCCCTCTAACACTAACTGCTTTTACAGAGACAATTTGTCAGTATATGCAGATTGATGTGTGTAAATTGTCGTATGACCATTTCTTGTTTGTTCTATGGTCATTTTATGTGATTTTAAGGTTCCTCTAGTCAATGATGGATTCCTTTGTAACATTTATCAGAACAGTATTCCTTTTGTTGTGTTGCTTGTTTTATGGCTATTCATAATTTTCAATAAAGTTGCATTAAAAACTAAGCTTTGTTTGACTTTGAGGTGTATTTGTGTGTCCGTGATGTTGGTTAATCAAAATCAAGGTAAATGTAGGAATTGTAAGGGGACTCTCAAATTTTGTAAGGGGACTCTTGAAATTTTGCACCAGAGAGTCCCAAGGACTCTCTGAAAAAAAAGCTGTGGGAAACACTGAGGCTTTACAGAAAAAGGGACAGAGACCAATTTCCAGGGACAGGTAATTCCACGACAAGTTTCAGTCTTTTCAAACGCAGCGATAAAAATTATTAAATCAATATGTTAATTTTAAAATTAAAACATAACACAGAAAAGTATTTTAAAAAATTGCTTACATTCTTATTAAGTAATGAAGCAGTTCAGAAATTCACTGGCCTAGACTTGGCAAAAAAAAAAAGTCATTGGTCTGATCTTTAACACCTGGCTAATGTAAACTAAGCATTGTTATTTACACACATTTCCAGTTAAGCCAAGGTAACTATTCAATTATATACAACACTATTTATATACAAGATTGTCAAAGTTCTAGTTAGACTGTCCTTGCAGAGATTTATAGTAGGCCTGCTTCAGATCTTTCAGATCTCTGTCACTGTATGTTCTTTATAGAGCTGACCCTGGCCTAGACTTGGCAACAATCAGGGCCTCAAGGGTTTCTCTTGACATGCTACCCCTGAATTCTGTCTTGTTTTTTCTAACAAGGGAGAAAACTCTCTCACAATGAGCAGAGGAGTGAGGTATAGTAAGTATGGACAGCATCACCATTGCCAAATACTTGAACATAATTTCACCATCTTCCTGCAGTTTGCTGATCTCTCTCCAGGTTGAATCGAACTGATCTTCGACCTTACACGAATTAATATCTGTGCTCTGGTACTTTGCAAATTCAAGCTGAAGACGAGTTATAGAAGCATCAGTGCTTTTCAGCTTGGGGAATTTGGTTATAAAATATTATGTTACAATTTCACAGACAAGGATCGTGTTTGAAAATTGACTGCGCATATTTCTTACTTTGGATGTTTGCAAGAATCACAATCGAATCATTGAGCCGCATTCTTTCGGGAGAAGTAGTCTAGTTCGCTCATATAGACCGGGAGTGTCAGATGCTTCCTTCCTCTTTGTCGCCATTTTCGAACTTGTCAGGTAATTGTGCACATGCGCATGACTGAAAAAACTCGGGACAGCGCGATCATCAGTGCATAAAATTCAACGCGAGACTAGAGGGCGCAAAATGTCCATCGTTTGCTCGATTTTTTTTTCCGGGACGCCACGGCGAAAACCGTATTTCCGGGACGGTTAATCAGTTTTTCTAGATTGCCAGGACAAATACGGGTAATCCGGGACGGTAGGCAGGTCTGTATTTGTCAACCTTTTAATGAGTGAATGTTTTAAATTGCCTTTTCTTACAAATGTTTTGCAAATTGTTTTACTACTGTCAGCAAAGCGTGTCTCAATTCATTTGTTTCAGATAATAAAGTATTTTTGAATCTTGAACAATGAGTAAATCCCTGAAAATTCTACGCTGAAGAGCTCAGGTGAGGAACACTTTTTACCAAAACAATTTAAAGTCAATTTTTTAAGTGGGGCATCATTAATCAGTAGCGAAATAATTAGAAACTTACCTAAGTATCTGAAACCTTATCATACTAGAAATACTAACACACTGCACGTGTGCTATGATTTTGTAGGTGACTTAAATTGTCACAAAGAGCTTTCTCACCTCTGTCAGTTTGTTTGTTCCAGGAGTGCTTGGAGCAGAGGGGATGCAAGGCAAGGGGAGCTTATCTCTACACTCAGGATGACATGATGCCCTGCAGTCTGCACAAGATATTAGATGAATCATAAGAATAATAATATACATAATAATTAGAATGGCAAAGCCCACAGGACTCACACGCTCCCTATGGAACATGCAATATTTAACATGAAAATGAGTACCCAGGAAAGAAAAAAAAAACAATGGCATTAAAATGCAAATACCGACTTTGACCTTTCTATACTATTGACCTTCAGATGACCTTGACTTCCATCTCCAAATACACATGTACTATCAACAAAAAGACATACAACAAAAGTTGTATTATGCCAAAAACTAAACAGTGAACGTGAGATGACTTTACCTTTAGTGACCTTGACTTGTGATGACCTTGACCTTTACATGACCTCTCATGAATGTCTGATCAAATAACCCAATATTGTAATTGTATACTATGGGTTAAATAAACAGCAATTCCAATGTACGACGACCTATTTGTTAAATGTTTTTGCAAGGCCTAAAATGACCTTGACCTTCAAGATCAACGCAAAAAAAGAACAAATATGAAAGATCAATCTATCATCTATAAATACAACAAGTTTGGACTTTATAAATCTTAGTATAGGGTCAAGGTCATTTCAAAGTACCAATAAAAACCGACTTTGGACAGCTCCATTGATCTTGTTGACCAAATGTGAATAGTATGTGTGTTTCATTGATTTCTATCATGCATCAAAGAATCGCGTTCAATAATTAGTAACCTAGAAAACTAAAAGGGCAAAGCTCATATGATTCGCATGCTTTTTATGGCACTTGTAATATTTAACATGAAAATGAGTGCCCGGAAAAAAACAAAATGAAACGGTGGCATTAAAATGCAAAGTAATACCGACCTTGATCTTTCTATTCTCTTGACCTTGAGATGACCCTGACCTCCAGCTCCAAATACACTCATGTACTATCAAATAAACTAAAACTTTGCACAGTATGTGTCTCATTGATATCTATCATGAATCAAAGAATCATAAGTTCAATATTAACCTAGAAAAAGTGAAATTGTGTAAAGAAAATTGTCATTTTTTGACTAACATGACATTAACCTTGAAGTGAAGTCATTCATTCATTAACTTATCATTTTCAAAGTCTCATCTTACCAAGTTTGGTTATGATAGCTGAAAGGCTGAGTACTTGGCCACTTTAAAGTTTTTGCACGGACGGTGGACGGATGGAATTTTTTTTTTATATAATTTTTGGACTATTTAATAATAATAATAATAATAATAATAATAATAATAATAATAATAATATTTATAAAGCGCATTATCAAACAATAGTCTGCTCAAGGTGCATCAAACACAGTCTAACGCACAGTACAATAGACAGAATACAGTCAATAAATAAAATTAAAAAACAAAAATTCATTAAAATTTAACGTAAGAAATTGGAAGTGAACCTCACACAAACATTAGTTTAGAGATTAAAACAATGTACTAATAGCTTAATAAGACTGACAATATAATAAAAGTCAAAATGCAGAACAAAATGATGGGAACTGTAAAAACAGAAAATGTTATTAGAAATGCTATCAATCTTTTAAACTCTGGACAACAAATAAATAAACAGTGATGCACAAGTTACCCGGACCCCGGACATTGACCGCTTGTTTTTTTAAATGTCCGATTCTCAAACCTCAAGGCAGACACCTTGTCCGATTAAAACGATGGCGAGTCGGACACATGTCCGATAGTTTTCGCGTATTTTGCCGAGAGGGCGAAACGTTTATGCAGCGCTAGACGGAAAACCAAACAAGCCTCCGGCCCGTCGTCTGCATGCTGAAACGTATACATGCCTTATCTCCCTTGTCATTGCCTGATTGATTGATTGGGTAAATTTAACGTCCCCAGACACATAGAGCGTATAGGGGACACCAGTCGTGCGATTGCTATTTTTACCCCGAGTCACAAAGCAACACAGCTAACCAGCGCCCATGAAACATATACAGCTTTGTTTTAGTCAATCGGTGCTTGCGACTTGAGTTTACGTTGGGTCTGTATTGACGTTGTACTTGTACTTTTGGTAAGCCAAACATTCGTTCGAAATTATCGTAAATGCCTGCGGAAAAAAGACTGAAGGCGGATAAAAACCAAATCTCAATAACCGCCTTATTTGCGGGTAATTCAGCTCCCAGCACATCAAAAGAAGCAGAGCCTACACGATCTGGGGAGGATTCTTCCGATGCCGATGGTCGCAAGACCGAGAAGCCGTCAACTTCGAGTCAGTCTAATAGACTATAGTAAGCTTACTCGTGTTAATCGCGTTTTTCGGAAGGCACAGTATCCAAGGGTGACATTTGACGATGAAAAAAATGCCATGTTCTGTACGGTATGTAACAGTTCTGGTGCGGCGAAAAACTCGTTTAATCGCGGCTGCGTTACCTTTTTTTTTTTTTTAAGTGCATTGGAAGATCATTTGACTACAGCAAGTCACAAACTAGCAATCCAAATGCCCCAAGAGTAACAAAATAAAGAGGCTTGTGAGGATCTGATGTTGACAAATCAGGAGGATGCAATGATCATCACAGCGCGAGCTGTAAACTGGCTAATTAAAGGAAATCTGCATCTCGCGAAATTTGACTGTTATACAGCTTTTGAAAGACAGTAACGCAGAAAACATTAAATCTCCGGATGTCTTAGAGGGGGTATACTGAAAAAGCTTCAAAAGAGTATCTTCACCGGATTTTAAAGAAGTGGGCAAGCAAGAGAAAGCGCTACATTTTCAAGAATTGAACTTTCACTGTTTCGAAGTGCCTCTTTACTATTCAGTATTACCAAATAAACAACAAGAGTTTTTGACAACAATGCCAGTGTCCTATTACTTTTTGTGTTCAGGACATCATGTCCTATTGTTTTTTTGTGTTCAGGACATCATGTCCTATTAGGGTCACAAAACATGTGCATTACTGAATATCAAATTTCAAGTAAAAAATAAGAGTCAGTCACATAAAACATGAAGAATGATTATTAAAATAATGATCATGATGTCGAAGACGCATAGCAGGCGTTGTCTAAAAAGACATGAAATTCATCAGAAGAAACAAGAATTGGGGAATGGGGAGAGGGACTAGGAAGAAACACGGCAGCAAAGTATTACAAACCAAGATGTGTACCGCAAAATAATGAGATACCAATGCAAAAGTGCAATGTTTCCCGTTCCACTTGCTTCATGACTAGAGATTACATCTCTCTTCATATTTATCAGCAGAATAATCACAAGCAGACCCACAATCATTAGTAAATGTGTATGAACAGCAGAAATAGCACAACAAATTCTATTAATATTTTTTGCCAGACAAAAAAGAACATACCTTTGCACTTCATCGCAACTTTGCCAAAGCGGATATTCTTGCCACACTGAAACATAACGTCACCTCTTGAATATATACATTGTTTCAAAATAAATCCAATCAAATCAGACAAAAAATGGAATTTCCTGTCAGTCAAAAGGCATTAAAAAAAATAAAAGCACTGCTGCCCATTGCAATGAATCTAAAGAATGGGCTCACTCTCATTTTACAATTTTAAGGAATTTTTTAAACTCCTTGTAAAATGTTTTAAGGAGTGGGCAAAAAAAATAAAATAAAAAATAAAAAGCGTACGCATACACTTGTCAACAACACACGTCATGCACACATTCATACCAGTGATTAATACACACACACTCATATCAAACTATAACATCACTTCGTAAGCACAGAGCGAGCAATTAGCTTTGTGATTGGTTGATAGAGCAGAAGGTAAACAAAACCAATGAACATCGAGCTAACTTTTTTAGTCGTTCTAATTTTAGATACGATTCTTCCTGAAACAGTAAACACTCTTGTAAGAAGCAGCTGTTTGTCAGTACAATACAATACAAGATTATTGCTTTAGGTCCAGCGGACTCTTCCGAGTCAAATCATGACCAGAGAGACGTTATCTTAAAATATTATAAAATGATTCAAATCTTAAAAAACAAACCTGTTACTCTTAAATACCCAAACAAACTTTCACATGACACCTCTTTAAGAGTCTTCTTTAAAACTGATGTCCTGTTTGTCAGACACTCGCTCAGAAAAAACAAACACTTTTTGCCTCAACAATGACACACGATCTTCTCAGGCCGTAAATTGGTTTATTAGGTGTGCTTTCAGGACCAATTTTAACATTTAAGAAGTACTTCTCATGCCTGATTGGTGATTCTAAAGCGTGATTTTGAGAGTCTAAGGCGTGATTATGCCTGATCTCGGCGTAATGGGCAGTCCCGAAAATGCACTTTCAAAAGATCTTTTCTGTATGAAACTTTTATATAAATCCTCAAATAATTATTTATAAAATGAAGCAACATACAGGCACACATGTGGTAGGCTTGATGACAGTTCGAGATATAAAGACGTGCACTCGATTCAACCCTCGCCCTGCAGAGCTGGCCTTTCTCAGCCCTGGTGTTCTGCACAAACACAAACACCGCAGTATAAACATTTAATACTATTAACTTGTTTGTTTCAATTCAATTCAGTTCAGAATATACCTTACTCTTCTAAATTATGAACAGAAAATACTCAGGGCTTCCAATGGTCTGAGATAAAAAAGGAGGAAAATGACCGAGTGACGAGGTCACGAGCGCACGACCCCCAAACACTGTCACAACACTGTCTGCTATAAAAGAAACAATTTTATTAGTGAGAGTGAAGTAGAAGAAAGAAAATAAGTGATTTACAAAAGGTTTGATGTAAGGTCTCACATTAATAGAGAATAATTAAGGCAAATATAGAATTTACCACATTTTAACGATCTTAATTGCTTCATATCTTAAAAGCAAAAACTGAAGAAAAAAAATGGAATGTTCAGCAAAAAAGTACTTACCAAAATCTGCAATTAGAAGATATTTTTCTTGTGTAGCTGACTTAGTAAAACCACAATGAATTCAGAATACAATACAGAATACAATCCTCACTAGCAAGTCACTCATGGTCTACTCTGTTAGTGTTACATAGAATGTTCATAATATTAAACTACTCCTACTAGTTCTGCTTTTACAAAAAATTATGGTCAAATGCATACACAGTTATGGTGATGAAAAATGGTTTTCCACCTTTTAGGCCATCAGTAGTAGGAAAGGCATTTGGCAGTGAAACAAGTCTAAATTTTCGCTTTTTAAAAATGTTTTTCTAGTCGGCAGGAAAAGATAAGGTTGCAAACACAAATGTATGTACACAGATCTATGCTCATCGCACAACATAAAGTAGGCTACTGTGCAAGTTGAAAACTGTCAGCTCACTTTCTTGAAATGGGACTAAAGAAGCTCCCAATAGATGACTGTTTTCTGTTTTTGGCTGGTGTTGGCGAGTCACCCTTCTCCTCTGTGGCAGCAGTGGAACAAGAAGGTGCCCCTAGTTTAATTCTAATCTTTCGGATATGTTGACTCAATTTTTCTTCTTCTACCTCCACCTCCATCCAGTCCCATCTCCACTTGTTTTTGCAAGAAACATCGTCAAACTTTTGGCCGCGTTGAACAAAAATTCGACCCGCCATTTTTGCCTATTCGCAAACAGAACGATGATCCGTTTCCAGTCTTCGAAACCAGCCATTTAAAGATCAACCAAACTGAGACTGTGTTACGGATATTTTGGAGCCCCTATGAAATTTTTACCTCGGCAGTTTTCTACGGCGGAACTTTAAAATTTTTCGGCTGAATTTTTTTTTAAATGGCGGAAATTCGCCGAACGGCGGAAGATTGGAAGCCCTGAATACTATTAAGATTGTACAAACAGGTTCAGCCTCATGCATGATGAATGTGTAGTAAAAGTCACCACCCACTGACAAAAGCACACAAGGAATAATACTACTACTACTAATAATAATAATAATAATAATAATAATAATAAAAACAATAAAATTTGATGTTGTATATTATAATTTTATATTCACCTTTTCCTCAGAACAGCTTAAAGTGTGGCGATATGAACAAACATATGCATTCAGGTTTAGTGCATCTCCTCCACACACACAAAGTCTCTCAAACAAATGTGGTGAGAGAAAACCAATAAGAGACATGCTTATGCACTAGTCTGTAATGAGAGACTTAAAACTGAAAATTGTAAGTGCTTCAATGTGAACTTTTGGACCTGTGTGACAAAAGAAGATAGATCAAAAAGAAAAAGAACACCTCACAGGGAGCTGATGCCTACAGAAAAAGCAACAATGACACCCAAAAAGGAACAAAGGAGAACTGTATAGAAGATCAATGCCAGGAAATAGAGAAGTCTGAACAAGAACAACAGCAAGAAGGCCTACCAGACTGAAGCGGCTGACAAGTGTTAAACAACACAAGGACTCCACGATCCAAAGCAAGTTTGGCATGTGCCTTACACAAGAACAAGAAGTCTTGGATAGATGGAAAGAGTCCTTCCCTGACCTTTATAACCACACACCAAATGGAGACCCATCAGTTCTAGTTTGTCCCCAGAACAGAGAAGAGGTAGAAATTCTCCCAATTTTCCGAGAAGAAGTTGAGACAGCAGTGCAATCGATGAAGAAGGGGAAGTCAGCGGGAGTGGACAACATACCCGCAGAATTGCTTCAAGCAGGAGAAGCGATGATTGACACCCTCACCATTATCTGTAAAAAGATCTGGCATGGATCCAGTCGCTTGTCATCACTCTTCCCAAAAAAGGTAACCTTCCTGAGTGTGAAAACTACCGCACCATCAGCCATCCCAGCAAGGACCTCCTGAAAATAATACTCCAAAAGTTGAAACCCCAAGCTGAAAAAAATCATAGCTGAGGAACAAACAGGTTTTAGGGCAGGGCAAAGTATTGCTGAGCAGATTTTCAACCTCAGAATTGCGAGAAATACCTATAACACCAACAACATTTATATCATGTGTTTGTAGACTTCAAGAAAGCGTTTGACTGAGTTTGGCATGCAGCTCTGTGGGCAACCATGAGAGTGTACAACATCAGCCCAAACATTATTGTAGTTATCAAAAGCATGTATGACAAGGCTACCAGTGCAGTCCTCCACAACAGGTCCATTGGGAACTGGTTCACAACAACAATCGGCATTCGTCAAGGATGCCTAATCTCCCCAACACTCTTCAACATCTTCCTGGAGCGCGTCAAGTCAGATGCCCTAGCGGATCATGAAGGCACAGACAGCATAGGGGGTAGAGCAATCTCCAACTTCTGTTTTGCGGATAACATTGATGGATTGGCTGGAGAGGAACAAGAACTTGAAAAGCTGCAGGCATGCCTACTCTCAATTCTGTCTGACGAGCACCGATCTTCACTGCGACTGCACAAAAACTGGTTCGGCAAACTTCGGTGTCTCTACCGGAAATGCCATGTGTCTCTACTGCGACTGCGCATTTGCGGCATTAAACCGGGTTCGGCTGTCTTTGGAAAAACGTCGCGCGGTGCATTAACACAGGCCAAAAAGTTCTATTTTTTCCCCCCAATGTTGTTTTTATTTATTTCCTGTGAAACAAGTATCCGTATTTTCCGTAGTGCTTGCCAAGTTTCTCAAATTTCCGGAAAAAATACGGAAATTCCGTACGGGTAGGCGCATGCCTGCAGCTGGTACAGAAGTTTGACACCAGCTCCAGAGCCCTTGGAAGGGAATAAAGTGCAGAGAAGACCAAAATGATGACAAACAGCATCAATGGCATCAATAAGGACATCAAAGTCCAAGGCCAATCCCTCAACACGGGGCATAGCAGGCATGCCTATCCTAAATTTGAAGTTTCAGTATTAGCATTATTAGTATTATATATGTAGTATTAATACAATTATTGACTTTGTCTCTTAGTTATGATAGCTGTAGAAATTGAATAGTGTTAGGACATTATTAAATAAGACTCAAGTCTATTTTATTAAAATTATTTTAATTTGTGCTAAACTGTATTAGTGTATTAGTGCACATATGATATGGTTTTGTGGTCGTAAGTTATGATAGGATGATGATGAGTATGCGGTGGGCATAAACGCAGTGTGTGTGTGGGTGTGTATGCGAGTGTGTGCGTGAGTGTCTACGTGCTTTCATTCCATGTGTAAATTCCCATCTCTCACATCATTCTCACAACAGGTTTATTTTGTTGATAATTAATTATTTATGATCTTGCCTATGTAATGTGTTTTTATACAGTGAGTATCCTGGTGGCAAAACAAATTTTCCTTTTTGATGGAATCTATATTATATAAATTGCTTAGCCGGAAGTCCTTCTTCGCCTCTACTATAAAGTTTGTCTCCTATGGACGCTGATCTGGGCAGGTGCTGAGCGCTGCTGATCGGCCTGCTGTGTGCTCAAAACCAGCCAAATCGTTATAGCCGACATTTCCTTACCGAACGTTTAACCGTTTCTGAGATAAATAAATAAACAAAATGTCCACAAACTGCAATAGCCTCATTCCGCGCGCTTCCATTAAAAATCAAATTGAGGTTTCAGCATGTTTTCCCATATAGACCAAAAAATTCATGGTTTTTCTACGAAGCCTTGGTAGCTTAGTGGGTTAATCTTTCGCCAACGGTTTCGGGCGACCCAAAATCGATACTCACGCGGGCCTTTTTTTTTTTTTTTTTTTTTTTTACACTACAATTTTTGTTATTTTTTTTAATTTAGACTTTTTACCTTTAATTTATTATTATTAATATTATTATTATTATTATTATTATTATTATTATTAATAAACTAATAATAATAATAATAATATTAATAATAAATTATTATTATTAATATTATTATTATTATTATTATATCAAATTTTCTTTTAAAACCTTGGTGTTTTTTATGATTTCTATTTGTATTATTCTATATTCAATATTATTATTAGTAGTAGTAGTAGTAGTATAAGTATTAGTATTAGTAGTAGTAGTAGTAGTAGTAGGCCTGCTGTGTGCTCAAAACCAGCGAAATCGTTTTAGCCGACATTTCCTTACCGAACGTTTAACCGTTTCTGAGATAAATAAATAAACAAAATGTCCACAAACTGTAATAGCCTCATTCCGCGCGCTTCCATTAAAAATCAAATTGAGGTTTCAGCATGTTTTCCCATATAGACCAAAAAATTGATGGTATTTCTAGGAAGCGTAGGTAGCTTAGTTAGTAAAACCATTCGCCTACCGTGCAGTGCGACCGAAGTTCAAATCTCACCCGGCCCCTTATTTTTTTTATTTTTTTTTTAGTACACTAAAATATGGATATTTTTTTTTTAAATTTAGGCTTTTTACCTTTAATTTATTATTATTATTATTATTATTATTATTATTATTTATAAACTAATAATAATAAATTATTATTATTATTAATATTATTATTATTATTATTATATCTTATATCAAATTTTCTTTTAAAACCTTGGTGTTTTTTATGATTTCTATTTGTATTATTCTATATTCAATATTATTATTATTATTATTATTATTATTATTATTACTTATAAACTAATAATAATAATAATTATTATTATTCTTATAATAACAATTATACTATCTTATATCAAATTTTATTTTAAAACCTTGGTGTTTTTTCTGATTTCTATTTGTATTATTCTATATTCATTATTATTATTATTATTATTATTATTATTACTACCAAGGATCGGGATGGGGTGGTACGTGTAGGTAAAAGGGGGCTACGGGTAGGTTTAAAGGGGCATGGGTAGGCATAACGGGGATACGGGTATATATAAGGGGGTATGGTGATGGTCGATTCCTTTCATCCATACCTGCGAAACGATCAACGGGGAAGTATCAAGGAGGTAAAAGTTAGGAACCAAGGGGGTATGGAAGGAATCAAGGGGGTATGGGGAGGTATCAAGTGGGTTCGGGGAGGTATGAAGGGGGTATGATGAGGCATCATGGGGGGGACGGGGAGATATCAAGGGGGGGGGGGGGGGGTATGGTGAGGTATCAAGGGGGATATGGGGAGGTATCATCGTCCAAATGAAACTCGCAGACAAAAGTTCTTTCTGTCTACATTTTAAACAGCATCATGTGTACCCTGGCTTGCCAGGGTACAAAAACTACTAGTAAAGAATATATTGACTTGACTTGACTTGACCTTTTTCAAATTTCATTTAACGATTTTCGTATGTACTTTTACCATCTATTGATTTTGCCCTCATCCTTTTTATGCGAAGAATCCAGTGATAGATTGATTTGCTGCCAAAATCTTCCTTTTCTTTTCCAAAGCCTCGTAATTCTTGATATGCTGTGGGCCTTCCACATGCTGCTTGATGTTGTTCATTCCACCGGCGGAGAAGCCAAACTGGTTGGCACAAATTGTATGTTTGAGTCAGTGCTGCCGCGAATAACAAAAGGACACTTTTCCGAATACGAGGCAATATATGTCTGCTCCTTACACCGTTTCTTTGAAGATTCAGATTCACAATCACTTTGCTTAGCCATTCGTTTGGACGCCATGTTTTGAATTCTGTTTCACGAGCACCGATCTTCACTGCGACTGCCCAAAAACTGGTTCGGCAAACATCGGTGTCTCTACCGGAAACTTCGATGCCACGTGTCTCTACTGCGACTGCTCATTGCGGCATTAAACCGGGCTCGGCCGTCTTCGGAAAAACAACACGCGGTGCATTACCACAGGCCAACAAGTTCGATTTTTTTCCAAATGTCGTTTTTATTTATTTCCGGACTGTGAAACAAGTATCCATATTTTCCATAGCGCTTGCCGAGCTTTTCAAATTTCCGGAAAAAATACGGAAATTCTGTGCGGCTAGGCATGCTTGGCATAGCTTCAAATATTTAGGAGCCATTGTTTCAACCAAAGGGGCCCAACAGGAAAACCTCTCCAGAATCGCACAAACTGCTGCCATGACAAGTTTGAAGCTCATTTGGAAAGACAGGACCATCAGTCTACACTCCAAGATAAGGCTGCTGCATTCTCTTGTCATCTCCATCTTCCTGTACGCTTGCAAAACATGGACCCTCAAAGCAGACCTACAACGAAGAATACATAACATGGAGATGAGTTGCTACAGAAGACTTCTGGGTATTTCCTATACCCAGCAAATTACCAATGCCGAAATCCTACAGACCATCACACAAGCCATTGGACAACACGATGACATGCTCACAATGGTGAATAAACGGAAACTCCAATGCTAAGGCCATGTCACCAGAGCATCAGGCCTTGCAAAGACCATCCTGCAAGGCACGGTGCAAGAAGGCAGAAGAAGAGGGAGGCAGAAGAAAAGGTGGGAGGACAACATTCAAGAATGGACTGGCTTGACACTGAGCGAAGTCATGAGGGCTGCTGAGGACAAAAAAAAAACGGAGTATGCTGGTTAAATGATCATCAGTGGTGCCCCTACGACTTTCGAGTTACGGGTCAGGATAGGATAGGATCAATGTGGCTATAGCATAGTTCATACAGTACAACTTACAAAATTCAAAAACCTTTCCAGAACTTTCAAGACTACAATTTCAAAATTCAAGCACCCTAATCGCAAGCCTTCTTAGTAAGTTTTAGTTATACCATTACTCTACTTATTGTAATCTTGTATATTAATTATTTGTTCTAATAAATCACGTTTTTTTTTTAATGTGTGAATGAAGTAATTCAGTGAAAATAAAATGATTTCCTTATTAATTATCCTAAACAAAATATTTGCCAAATTTAAAAGTTTTTTTTTTTAAACCTATTATATTAGGTAAAATATATATAATAAAAAAACTAACCCTAACACCAAACATCTCATTACACATATTTTGCAGTTTGAGCCTTACAATTAATGTTTTTAATGTACTATTTGTACTCTTATGGTCTTCGGTGTATAAGGGAATTACATTATATTAGGTACTCCAAAGTGATTTTTGATTTTCTTTAACTCAGTTTGGACACTAAAGTATTTACATAGATCTTTTTATTCTGAACACAGTGGTATATTTTTTTCCCCCCATAGGACAAATAGGTAAAAAGTTATTAATGTTTGAAAATGCCGAATGTTGGTGTTTTTTTTTGGCAACGTTTTGGAATTGAAGAAATTGACAACTTTGGAGTCTCAAAGTGAAGCCAATATTGATACCAGAAAGCTGATTTTTGACAGGTAACCCCTTCATATGTTATACTCCAAGCCCAATTTTCTTCAGGCCTATCCCACGTAATGTTTAGCTGTTTTGGTGCTTCAAAGTTGGGAAATCATTAAATTCGCAGTGCGTGCCGGCAAATTATAGGCCTACTAGTGTGCTACTACGCTCAGCACTCGTGTCGCTGAATAGGCCTACAAGTTCGCCATGGCCGCAGGATAACCCAAACACCTTTTGTGTACACTTTTCTATGGCAAAGCGCACCGCGATAGAGTAATGCACAAATTAATAAATACCCTAGTTTTATAAAGGAAAGTCTGCTCTTTATTTCTTGCTAATTTTTAAAATTCTAGTTAAAATCAAACTTACATCAAAACCGCTTTGACCACTTTGTTCGGCTCGTAACAACACTTTCACACATCAGAGCCCACCATATTTGATATGTAAATGAAGCTAAATATCCGAACTTCTCATTGGTTCTTATTTTTAGGCCATCCAATGAAATATCTTAAAGCACTTAGAGTTTGAAACGAGCCACCTCGCAGCAGACGCGCTGACATTTTGTTTCGCAGCGGCATTCAGCGCTTGGATAGAAGCGTATTCAAAAGCTGTTTTCTCGGAATCTTTCGCATAAACATGCATTAAAAACAACACAGATGTAAAGATAAAGCTTTCAATTTTTATTTGAATACAGCCACTGTTCGTTTTGATGCAGTTTTACAATAATAATAACTGAGTCAAAACTGCCGAGCGGACAAGAGCCAATGAAGGCTTTGGAGTACCTAATTATATTATAAGGCAAATTATAAGTTGTTTTTTTAAAGGAAGTAATTATTATTAGGTACTCCAACCCCTTCATTGGCTCTTGTCCGGTCGGCAGTTTTGACTCAGTTTTCACTTCACTTTCAACACTTATTATTAATGTAAAACTGCATCAAAACGAACAGTGGCTGTATTCAAATAAAAATTGAAAGCTTTATCTTTACATCTGTGTTGTTTTTAATGCATGTTTATGCGAAAGATTCCGAGAAAACAGCTTTTGAATACGCCCCTATCCGAACGCTGAATGCCGCTGCGAAAAAGTTGTCATCGTCGTTTGCTGAGAGATGGCTCGTTTCAAAGTCTAAGCGCTTTGCGATACTTCATTGGATGGCCTAAAAATAAGAACCAATGAGAAGTTCGGATACTTAGCTTCATTTACATATAGGTATTGTGGGGCTCTCGTATGTAAAAGTTTTGTTACGAGCCGAACAAAGTGGATAAAGCGGTTTTGATGTAAGTTTGATTTTAACTAGAAGTTTAAAACTTAGCAAGAAATAAAGAGCAGACTTTCCTTTATAAAACTAGGGTATTTATTAATTTGTGCATTACTGTATCGCGGAGCGCTTTGCCGTAGAAAAGTGTACCCAAACGGTGTTCGTTTTTTTTTCCGGCCATCGCCAAGTCGTAGGCCTATTTAGCGACATGAGTGCTGAGCGTAGTAGCACGCCATTTGCCGGCACGCACTGCGAATTTGATGATTTCCCAACTTTGAAGCACCAAAACGGCTGAACATTACATGGGATAGGCCTGAAGAAAATTGGGCTTGGAGTATAACATATGAAGGGGTTACCTGTCAAAAATCAGCTTTCTGGTATCAATATTGGCTTCACTTTGAGACTCCAAAGTTGTCAATTTCTTCAATTCCAAAACGTTGCCAAAAAAACACCAACATTCGGCATTTTCAAACATTAATAACTTTTTACCTATTTGTCCTATGGGGAAAAAAAATATACCACTGTGTTCAGAATGAAAAGCTCTTTAAATCTATGTCAGTTTTGTGATGAGAAAATCATTTTTTTAAAATGGCTTTTGACTACCTATTATTATCACTGTAATACAGTCTTTAAATATAAATCTTAGGATCATGGCAATACACTAGTATGCAGGCACGAAAACATTTTTTTGTTCTCTTAAAGAGATTTCTCCTTAAATGAGGTCTGGGTCCTCCCCACCCACCCACCCCCTCTGCCCCCACCCTCAGTCAAAATGAATTTTCAGCAATGACAGGGATGTTTTGGCCTCTCCTGAGAGATAAAAATCACAAGCCTGAAAACCCAATGCTTAAAAATGCATTACCATCTACTCTTAAAGAATTTAGTCAGAGGCATTGTAACAATTTTTAGTTTACTTTGTGCGGCCAATGTGTTGCCCATGGTAGCAAACTGTTGCACAAAAATTGTCTAAAATGAATATATCTATTTTTTTTTCCACATGAATTATTGGTAGCATTAAACTCAAAATGTGTAGTTTTCTACCCCTAACGTGTAGTATAAACAGGTCTGTAACAATATCTCCATGTAGACCTGGTTAACAAGGCTTACAAGTTACATGCATTTCATACTTATAGCATTAACGTTTTGGCCATTAATGTTTTCCCTTTTTATTCAATCAATATTTCTTATTTAGCATGAATACCTTTAAATTTTAAAGATAGATAAATAAAAAGAAATGCATGTAATGCTATATAATATAGCATTACATGCATTTATTTTGATTTATCCATCTTTAAAATTTAAAGGTAATATAGTAGACTTCCTTCTAGGGTCGAATTCCTTTCAATGAAGCAGCACTACTTCGGTGGCCTAGTAGAGTTAGGGCTAGGAGATAAATGTACAATAAAATAATCCTAACCCTATTTTATCTGACATTCCACATTGAATTATTTATCTTCTTTTACCTATCATGTTATTTTTGGTATGATTGCGTTTGTCTTTTTAAGCTATTTCAAATAATTTCATGTAATGTTGGAAAATCGTTTTTTTCCTCACATAAGTATAACATTATTAACAAGTGAATATTTTCTCCCATAGAACTGATACCAATAACCTTCCCGGAACAAGCTAAACACAATGCTCCATGCTTGTCCTTCGGAGTTTCTTGAAGTGAAACCTTATTATATTCGTCTTTTTTTTGCCATATTTTCTGGAAGTTACACTTTTTTGGCATTGTAAAAAGAATCACAACCTAGAATTTGAGAGGAAAACATGAAATTCTTAACTGATCAAGGGAGATAATCCCTCACCAATTCCAACTTCCGGTAAAAGCAAAAATACGCCTATCGCTACAGAGTATATCGGTCTCTTCAGACATATTTTTAAACTTTATTTACCAACTGGTTTTTGTTCTTCTGGTTGTACTTATAGTTTTTAAAAATGACCGAAAATGACTTTCTTTCTTTAGGTCAAAATTTAAGAACTTCCAAGAACTACAGACAAAAGCACAGTTTTCCAAGACTTTTCAAGGGCCTTGAAACTGAACTTTTTTTTCAGGACTTTTCAAGACTTGTACAAACCATGTATAGAAACAATGAAGAAAATCTATTGCAAAACCTACTCTGGCGTCTTCTTGAGAATTCCTTTTCCTTTCTTGTTGAGGGAGCCGGCCCTGTTGTTGTTACGGTTGCCCTGGGAAACCCACACGTCATCGTCACTATCTGCTCCATCACCTGTACAATGAAGATTTTAAATACCAAAATGAGCATCAACTCAAATGAAACCCCTTCCTTTCAATCAAACTGACCACCTCATGCTGAAAGGACTGGGGAAATAATTTTTACCGAGGAACTCAGAGACAAAAGTGTCTGGAACATTGTACCAATTCTATGAAAATTGCAAAAAGCATTACTTTACTCAACTTAAACAAATCCTACCTCTGGTGGGATTGCCGTACTTGTCCAAGGCAGGTTCGCTGAAGCTCTTGTTCAACTTGGGAACAGTGACTTCAGTCATGGCAGACACTGGCTTACCCTGTCCGTCCATTGTGATGGTTGTGGTAGTCGTCACGATTGGGCTGTCTCCATCCTGTTTCATAATTTGAAGGTAGAAAATGTACTTGTATCTTACATGCATTTTGTATACTATTAAAACACAGTTTTTAATAACAAATGAGTTCAGACTTCAACTTGCACAAGACTCACAAGAAGACTTTTTCACAACAAACCTCCCTGTGTCGCTTTGGTGGTGTATTACCATGGTGAAAATCCATTTCTTCCATGGGAGGGGCAGACGGTCTCTTCCATTTGCGTCCGCTGCGTAGGCGTGATGCTTCCAGATCATCTTCTGTCTTGTCATAACTGATGTCTGAGAGCATTGAGGCTGAGGACTCCAAGATTGTGTTTAGCCTGGCAAATATAAAAATAAACATATTTTGTGAATAATACCCTTACATTTCAACTTCAAATTACTCACAACTTGCTCAATCAAAAAAATAAGCTAGTCTCTTGACAGCTTATTTGTATTTATTTAACTAGTAAAACATCTTAGATCATAATAAAAGAGCAGAATATCCTAAAAATATACATACTAATATTTACTAATATACACTAAAAGGTGTACTAGTTCGAAGTGCTACATTTAGTGTTAATGTGATTACATGCAAAATGATGTTTTATTGTTTTTGTGTTTCTTGTGATGTTTTTTTTAGGGGTATTTTTTTTGTATGCAGTCTTTTTTGGGAGATTTTAAATTGTCACAACACATACAACATTTATCTGTTATTTTTAGGTGGGGAAATACAGATTCTTAAATCTTTAATCAAAACTGTCAAGGTCCACAAGAATATTGATTACTCAATTAATTATAACAACAAAAAAAGCCCACAAATATATTGTGGTCACTTGGATTCAGTAACACTGCAGAAACAACACTAAAAGAGCTAAGCAAAACCTAAGAAACAACAAGCACTTCAAAACGCCAGTAAAATAATTTAAAAACATAAAACTTCATGGAAATCAAACAAAACATAACATTCACTAGCTAAACATCCTTGACCTAAAATCCACTCACTTTGTAGGTTTAGGTGACTTCTTAGCTCCTGCCACATGACTGTCAAAAAATATGTATAACTGAGCGTGACACCATTTTTTAAACAAGTTAAAAAGCATTTATTCATCGTTTTGAAAGTCTGAACCCTCCCCCCCCCTTCCCCTCCTCCTCAGTCTGAAATAACAGTTTGTATGTAAAACACTCATCACTGTTAGGAAAATGTTTAGATTGTATGCCTTCATTACCCAAGTTTTATTGCTAAACCCACTCAGAGAAAAAAGTGTTGCCATGTGTAATAAGACAAGATGAGGCTATAGTGGACAGTCTGACTTGGTTTCACTTACTTGCCACCAGTTGGTGATTTTTCAGCAACATGACTGTTCTTCACATAGCTGTTATACAGTGTATGGAGGCGCTCGCGGTCATACTCATGCAACTGGCTCTTGCTGTTCTTGTCCATCAAAAGTTCTCTTATCACATCCAGTTGATGCTCCTGAAAATACAAGTCATGCTCCTGAAAATACAATCCATACTATTTAGCATGATGCTCAAATTATTACTAAAGTTATGGCCACTGTATTTTGTAGCTTGGTCAATACATGCTTCTGAACAAAAGTGCTTTAAAACTTAGAAACTAGTTCTGCAGGGACAAGTGAACATAGGGAGGGGAAGGATAATGATTTAGAACAGACAAAAAACCTTCCAGAAATAAGTACATACTGAAATAATTTACATAACTAAAAAGACTCACCAGATTATTTCTTTCTTGCTCTGCCTCATTCCTTCTAGTCAACTCATATTGAACCTGATTTCTGACAGTGAAATAACATGTGATCATAAATCAATAACCATTATTGCATTAATCATTTTACACATTGACAAAAAATTGAAACAAAAGAGAAAAGTACTTTGACTTGGGACATCTTTAGTTCATATCATCATCATATTACAGTTAAAAAGAAAAACCTTTGACATTTTCAAGCTCTATTGTTCAGAAAATCAATCTCCATGGGCAAAAGGCAACATGTGCATTTAGACACACTATTTACTCTCAGTGATGCACATGTTTTTGGACCCTAATAGGACATGATGTCCTGAACACAAAAAACCAATAGGACATGATGTCCTGAACACAAAAAAGTAATAGGACACTGGCATTGTTGCCAAAAAGTCTTGTTTATTTGGTAATACTGAACACTAGAACAGTAAAGAGGCACTTCGAAACAGTGAAAGTTCAATTCTTGAAAATGTAGTGCTTTCTCTTGCTTGCCCACTTCTTTACAATCCGGTGAAGATCGATACTCTTTTGAAGCTTTTTTAGTGTACACCCTCTGAGACATCCAGAGATTGAATATTTTCATTGTTATTGTCTTTCTTTTTTTTTCATTAGCCAGTTTACAGCTCACGCTGTAGTTATCATTGCCTTTTGTTGCTCTTGGGGCACTTGGATTGCTTTTTTGTGACTAGCTGTAGTCAAATGATCTTCCAATGCAATTTTTTTTGTTAAGTTAATGCAGCCGCAAGTAAACAAGTTTTTCGCCACACCAGAACTTTTAAATACCGTACAGAACATAGCCTTTTTTTCATCGTCAATTGTTACCCATAAATACTGTGATTGCCACGCCTTCTAAAAAACGCGATCAACGCGAGTACTAGTAGGCTGACTCGAAATTGACGGTTTTTCGGCCTCGCGACCATCGGCATCGGAAGAATCCTCCACAGATCATGTAGGCTCTGCTTCTTTTAATGTGCTGGGAAATCAATTATCCGCAAATAAGACGGTTATTGAGATTTGTTTTTTATCCGCCTTAAGTATTTTTTTTTTTCGCAGGAATTTCCGATAATTTCGATCGAATGTTTGGCTCACCAAAAGTACAAATACAACGCCAACACAGATCCAACGTAAACTCAAGTCGCGAGCACCGATTGACTAAAACAAAGCTGTATATATGTTTCAAGGGCGCTGGTTGGCTGTGTTGCTTTGTGACTCGTGATAAAAATAGCAATCCCACGCAGGCAATAACAAGGGAGATAAATCATGTATACGTTTCAGCATGCAGACGACGGTCCGGGGGCTTGTTTGGTTTTTCGTCTAGCGCTGCATAAACGTTTCGCCCTCTCCGCAAAATACGCGAAAACTATCGGACACGTGTCCGACTCGCCATCGTTTTAATCGGACAAGGTGTCCGCCTTGAGGTTTGACAATCGGACATTTAAAAAAAACAAGCAGTCAATGTCCGGGGTCCGGGCAACTTGTGCATCACTGTACTCTAGTATGCAACATAAAGCTCTATAGTCTATTCTTAACAGCTAGCATGAGGAATTGAACAATTAATTAGTGACTTACCTTGCATGCTTAACCTGTGTTTCAAGCTTGGCATTTTCACTTTGCTGTCGTTTGACTTTGTCCTCCAAGCTCTCAGTCTTCTGCTCAGACTCCAGCCATTTTCGACGGTTCTCTTCTTGATTGAGCACAAATGCTCGGAATTCTGTTAAAAAGAATACAAACTTACATAGTTACACACAATGTTACTGCCAACTGGGAATGTTTAAATCCCGCAATTTAAGAACAATCAATAACTAGAACCCTTTATTACTAGTTTATAAAGGCAAAGCCCAAATGATTCATAAATAAGCTTCCGAGAGAAACCGCAATGAATCGCTTTGCCTAGGCAATATGCTACTGCTTCACCAGGCCTTGCAAAGACCATCCTGCAAGGCATGGTGCAAGGAGGCAGAAGAAGAGGGAGACAGAAAAAGAGGTGGGAGGACAACATTCAAGAATGGACTGGTTTGACGCTGAGCGAAGCCATGAAGGTTGTTGAGGACAGAGAAAGATGGAGTACGCTGGTTAAACGATCATCTGTGGTGCCCCTACGACCTTCGAGTTAGGGATAGGAAGGATAGGACACTGCTTCACAGCCTGCGTTTAGCAGTGCTGATGCTGCATGTGTATGTACACATTTGTGGGTAATCATTAAATTAATTAATGACATTAGCTTGCTATATTACGTATTAGACAACATGATGCAGATCTATGATTCTATCTGTCCACTAACCTGCTTCACATCCTGTGTTTAGCACAGCTGCACATCGCATCAAGTCATCAAACGATGCCACAAGAGATAATTTATTATCCATCTGAAACAAAATGACTCGAATGTAAAATTACTTTCACTAGGAAACAACATGCTATCACAAAAGTTCCTAAAAAATTGTCTGTTTACCATGACACTCGTAACAGCATCACGATAATCATAATGTCAATTAAAATATGTTCAAATCACTTTATGTATTCATCTCATGGCGTTCATAAATGATCTGCCATCTGTCGTTGCTAGCCTGCAGCCTCAGATTTATGTCGATGATCAGTGTTCCCGATTACGCACAGTAGTGCGTCAATTACGCACAAAATATGAAAAATGACGCAGAAAATTTTGCATGTGTGCGTCCTGTGGACGCACAAATTTTTTTCAAATCGCTGAAGTCAAAGTTACGACCAACGGGTGGCGAACTAACTCACGGCATAATCAGAATCAGAACCCAACTGAAACTGCCATTGCAGACGATTAAAGATTGTGTCGGGAGTGGTCGTCCTTAAAAATCGCATGCGCGCGCATTGTAAACTTCCTCCAAGCAATCCATTCACTGAACAGAAGAAATCTTCGTGAATCCGTTCTTTGATTCTATCATACACGATCATGTCACTTCTGACTTGGTTGACTGGGCCCAAAACCCGTTCATCCACAGCAACATCAAGTACAGATACTGTCATTATCGAAAATACGGAACTCCAAGGCAAGGATAAACAAATAAATGATGAAACTCAAACTGAAGTAAAGCGTCCAAAGAAACATGTTTTAATTTTGTTGGTTTAATATGATTATGATAACTAATGTGACACTTTAACAGAGTAAAAAAAAGAAAAAGAAAAAAAAAGTGAGGCTTGGACTTGTTTTTACATTTTTTCCCCCGATTTGGGGACTCTCAAAATTTGCACAAGGACTCTTAAAATTTTATACCTGGGAGTCCCAAGGACTCTCATTTTTTGTGTGTGGAGGGAACACTGATGATACAGAAGTCTACAGGGATGGATTTAACCGGAAATTATCGGTATTTTACCGGTTTGAGAATAAAAATACCGGTTGAAAAATCAGTAGCCGGTAGAGCCTACCGGTTCTTATTGTGTTAGACTGGTTTCAAAAATAAAGAAACAGATAAAGAAAAACAAGAGAAATGAAGAGAGAGAGAGAGAGAGAGAGAGAGAGAGAGAGAGAGAGGGAGAGGGAGAGAGAGAGAGAGAGAGAGAGAGAGAGAGAGAGAGAGAGAGAGAGAGAGAGCCAGCCAGCCAGCCATGCTGATTATGTGTTTAGGGAGTGTAGACGAGAGGCCTGCGAATGCGTTCAGTAGCCTTGCCATATTCTTGGAGGTAATTAATACAGAATGATATAACATTGGCGGTCGCAAGGCTATCGTGAATACAGATAAATTAAACTCGCTCACTTTTCGATTTTTTCTTCCCTCGTGCTCGTTAGTATTTATTGCGACAGTGGCAGATAGGCTAGAAATAATGAAGAAGCAAAAATCTCTTTTTTCATTTTTTGCTAGGGGGGAGAGGGGCGATAAAAGTTTGTGAAGACGATGATGTTTCTAATGAAACAGAAAGTGCATTAACAGAGTCGCCATCTACTTATATAAAATAGTGACGCATTATTAAGCTTTGCTATGGGTCATACCGGTTTCCGTGACTGGCCTACCGGTTTGCGTTCGAGTGGGTTTGTTTACTGTGACGTCGTACCGGTTTTTCAAATCCCTAGGACGATCACTGGTCTACTATCATGTAAGCTTAACCCAAGCAGACAGCAGGGTGCGTACTGGTCTTACAAAGTAAAATTCCAGGACTTTTCAAGGGTTTTCCAGACCCATGAAAATTTTTCATGGCTGTTTTTTTTCTTGATTGTGTTGCGAATAAATTTATTTTATAAACTGTTGGCTGGTGTTGCTTACTATGTTTTATGATAAAAGAAAAAAAAAAGTTGAATATCACTACAAATACAAAAATGCACAAATGCACTGTGCAGCATACAAACAATCTGAGTTCAGCCCTGTTTTTGTTGGCTGATGTTTTTTCTTTTCCAGCAGGTTAAGAATTCTTAATCTGGAAAGACTTTTCTTCTATGTTTTTCTAAATTGTCAAGTTCTACCTTCTTCTCTTTTGCTGATTTTCTCATTGCATTTGATTTTGCCAGCAGTTTAATGTCACACTTGTTTTCAGCTTTTTGAGCATATTCATCTTCAGAATGCACAAGAGACTTCCACATTTCCTTAGTTCTCCTCTTCTTTTTTTTTCAACTCTTCAAGGTCATCTATATTCTAACTCTGCCTTACGCTTTTACAGCATATCAGCTTTTTCTTTCTCCTCCTTTTGCTTGTCCAAATACTGATGATATTTCTCTCTGCTAGTCGCTGCAGCAAAAAGCATGGGTTTTGTGATGGTGACTTGCTTAAGGCCTCCGTTGCTGTTAACATGGTCATTGATGTTTCTCAAAGCAACAAGGGCTCCCTCTGACATGTTAACTGCCATTGTTTGTTTGTTTTCTGAGAAGCACACCTTTGTAACTTTCCAGGACCTAACCAGCTACAGTAGTCTTTATTCTTTGTCCAAATCGCCTGAAATACGCACTTTCCAGGCATGTTTTAATTTGGTCTACAAAATATTTTCACCGCATTAGCACCACACAAATTCATATGAAACTTACCGCAAACCGCGTGTCGCAAACAAAGAATTAGGCCTACCCAATCAGAAGTTTTGCTGCAAAAACGGAAGTTCTAGACTAGCCAATTAGTGAATGGAATGATTTATATGAGCATCACGCTGCGAGTCCACTGAGCTATAAATAGCTCTAGTGCAATCGCCAAGAGAGATCCGTAGGATCTCATCTTTGATATGATGATGATAATCTAAATCATTGTTGTCAGGGTGGCGACGTGGTGATCGTCCTTAACGCTGATGCAATAGGACGTTAAGCTTCGTTGTTCCTCCACAAACTGGAAACAGCCTCTCTCTCTCTCTCTCTCTCTCTCTCTTTCTCTCTCTCGCCCGCTCGCTCGGCGACGCTCGCTAACGAACGAGCTACGTTATTTCGAAATTCCAGGGTTTTCCATGATAAGTAATGAAATTCCAGGATTTTCAAGGCCTGGAAAAGCAATTTTGCAATTCCAGGACTTTCCAGGTTTTCCAGGTAGAGTACGCACCCTGAGACAGTTACAGCAACCCAAGATGTCGACAGATGATCTACTCAGTACTCATCAAAAGAGACCGATGGACAGGGCAGACAAATGGCTTAAGTTTAATGCGAACAAGTGCAAGGTCCTGCACATTGGGTGTTGTGGGAGTTAGGGAGCAGTGTTCCCTCCAAACAAACAAAAATGAGAGTCCTTGGGACTCCCAGGTATAAAATTTTAAGAGTCCTTGTGCAAATTTTGAGAGTCCCCAAATCGGTAAAAGAAATGTAAAAACAAGTCCAAGCCTCACTTTTTTTCTTCTTTTTTTTAATCTGTTAAAAGCGTCACATTAGCTATCATAATCATATAAAACCAAAAAATTAAAACACGACAACTCCCGACACAATCTTTAATCGTCTGCAATGACAATCTCAGTTGGGTTCTGATTCTGATTATGCCGCGAATTAGTTCGCCACTCGTTGGTCGTATTTTTGACTTCAGCGATTCGAAAAAATTTTTTGACTCCACAGGACGCACACATGCAAAATTTTCTGCGTCATTTTTCATATTTTGTGCGTAAATTAATTGACGCACTACTGTGCGTAATCGGGAACACTGGGGAGCTTACTTCTAAGTTCTTCTTCTTCTTCTTTGATGTGGGCAGCCAACTTATATTGAAGAAACTTGCTGCGCTGGATTGGGGGCTGCTGATCCGGAAATACTGTACTACGACTATAAGTATAATCATAGATAGTGGCATTTAAAGATGTTTGTCGTGCTTATAAATAAGTTCTGTATAACAGGGCTGAGATTTAGCAAGCCAAGCTAAGGAGCCAGCCAGGCTCCTAACCTGGGAAGTTGAAGTTGCCAAAATATTTCTCAGGTTGCCAGACCCCTTGATTGAAAGCACGGTCATTTTTTTTAAAACTGTATAACTATTACAGCTAATAAACAAGATAAATTTCAACAACACTGTTTCATTTTTTAAAACAAGCACTGTATAATTTATTCATCATCGACATCCTCCTCCTCAATGTTCCAAAACTTGAAGGAGCTTGGGTGTGCCTTCTTCAGCTGTTTTTTTCTCTTCTTCGGACTTTATTTTTTTTGCTGGAGGCTCCGAGACACCGCTTAAAAAGCGCCACATCGTTCGAGATTGACAAAAGACTGAGAATGGGGAATATCGAAAGTACGGCAAGTCTCGCGTGACTCATTAAGGAAGTCAGAGACTCGTTCCGATACATGCAAAGAAGCAAGAAGGCTAGGATCTCGCAGGGCAGTAGCGTTTCGCGGCGAGGGAAAGAAGAAAGTCTCGCGAGAAAAGGCTATTTTTACTTCGCAAATCCCTCGCTTTGCTAGCGTTACCTAACTTCCTAGCATGCATCGAAACGGGTCTCCGGTGCTGACTGCAGAAGCGGTTGGCGCGTGTTTTGTTTTACATTGCAAGTCAAAAGTCCGTGTACAGGTACAGAATCTCTACCACTGGCGGAGTGGCGGTATTTTCAAGTCGCCAGCCGGGCGAATGGTACCCCAAATCGAGCTCGCCACACACTATTTTTAGGGGCCATTGGCGAGTTGGCGAACGTTAAAGCTCAGCCCTGTATAATAGGTTCTGCGGAATAGAAGGGGAGGTAGGGGGTTGGAGGTGCAGTTGGGTTTTAAATTACTGGAGGAGCTGCACAACGCTAGCCTGAAATGAGGCCAGGGTCGCTGCGGAGACAACCTCTTCAGGCAAGGAATTCCACTCAGGGATAGTGCGGGGGAAGAAAGACTTTTGTTGGTAATCAGTTCTGTTAAGAGGGGGTGTCATAGGAGTGTTGGTTGTACAGGCGGGCGCTTCTCTTAGGGCGGGCACTTGGCTTCGGAGAGCACCTTCTGTTGATGTGGGTGAGTTCATGGTGGTATTTAATTATAGAACGCTGTCAATCGTGCTCATTTTCTTCTTATTTGAAGCGACGGCCACTGCAGCTCTTCTAACATCATGTCCACACTGGCGGTTTGACACCCACCTAGCAGCTCGGCGTTGGACCCGTTCTATGGTGTTGATCTTGTCTGCTGTGTAGGGATCCCACACGGGGCTTGCGTATTCCAAGATGGGTCTGACTAGGGCTTGGTAGGCTGCCTGTTTCAGTTTGATGTTGGACGTCTTCAAGTTCCTTCTCAGGAACCCCAGGGTTCTGTTAGCCTTGCTGGTGGCGCTGGTGATGTGGGGCCCCCACATCAGGTCATTGGTAAGGATGACGCCAAGGTACTTGACATGTGACTCTTCCTGCAACTTGTGGCTACGAAGGGAGTAGTCATATTTCAGCTTCTTACGGCACGTGGTCATGTGTACTGCAGAGCACTTCTGGGGATGGAAAGACATCATCCATTTGTTTTCCCAGTCTGCTAGCTTGTCAAGGTCGTCCTAGAGAGTCTGCTGGTCTAGCGGAGTCTTGACATCTTTGTGGCAGGCAGTGTCATCGGCGAATATTCTGGTAGTGGATGACAGTCCGGCTGGCAAGTCATTGATGTACAGCAGGAATAGGCTAGGCCCTAGGACGGAACCTTGGGGAACTCCTGACTCCACTGCTGCATGCTCCGACCCTGCGCCGTTCACCACAACTGACTGTTTCCTGTCAGTCAGGAAGCTGCCAATCCACCTGTTGATTTTTCCGCAGATGCCCAGGTGGCTGAGCTTGCGGAGGAGAAGGCAGTGGCTCACCTTGTCAAAGGCCTTGGAGAAGTCCAGGACGAGCAAGTCTACCTGCCGGCCTCTCTCGAGCACTTCTGAAGACTCGTCCACCAGTCCAATCAACTGGGACTCGCAGGATCGACCTTTTCTGAAGCCGTGCTGCTCAGGGCATAGAATTCCCTGGTCTTCGGCGTAGTCCATGATGCGGCTAACTAGGATGTGCTCTAGTAGTTTGCACAGGATGCACGTAAGAGAAATAGGTCCAGTAGTTTTCTGGCTTGTAGTGCTCCCCTTTCTTGAAGACAGGGGTGACAGTGGCAGTTCTCCAATCGGCTGGGACAACACCAGTGTCCAGGGAGGTCTGGTATAGCCTATAGGGCTGTTAGAGCAGGAGCAAGCTCTGTCGCCACTTCTTTCAGAACCCTTGAAGAAATGCCGTCAGGTCCGCTGGCCTTGGCTGGGTCCAGGTTTATCAGCAGCTTCTCAACACCTGGGGTTGTTATCACGATTTCATCGCAGAGCGGTCGGAGCGGATTGGGTGGAGGCATGGGGCACCTAGCGTCAAACTGCTCAGGGGTCAGCGACGCCTTGGGGCTGAAAGCAGACTTAAACTGTTCATTAAGAACTTCAGCCATCTGCTTGCTGTCGGTCACCAACCTTCCCTCAACCTTCAATGGGGAGACGCTAGAGATTTCATTCTTTTTCTGTTTATATGTCCAAAATTTCTTTGTTGCATGGGGTTTGTCCGGGGAGTCGTTAATAAGGGAGTCCACATACTGCCAGTGCTGTCTTCTGAGGCGCTTACAGTAGGACTAGGATATATATCATGGAAGCAGGGACTGTTTGCAACAATTCTAGCACTGCTATTCTGCATCGGTGGATGTCAAAAAAAGTTTATACTAATTATTATTATTAGAATAGGTCTGGTAATTTTTTTTTTAATGATACACTAAACAATAAATGCTTTCAAATGTGTTTTATTTTACTAACAGAGTTATTAACATCTGAAACATATAGCTGATTGAGTTCACAATTTGTATCTGTACACTGATATGCCTATACAGAGTTCTTGTACAAAATTTGTAAATAAAGTAGATAAAACAGTGATAATCGATGACGATGTGCAACAAACACAAACAAATTCTACAAATGACTTATCCTGAGGACTAAACTACGTAAAGACCATGCAAATGCTATGCTATGCTATGCGACCTCGTGTCTAAAATCGATCAACCAATACAAGATGCGAAAATAATCGGTTTTACCACTCTCTTCACTGTAATCTTCGCCGTAATGTAACATTCAGTGATTCACCATTTGCAAAAAATTGGACTACCTTCTCGACGATGAAACGTTTAACTCGCGAAGTGCTTTCTTCGAATGAAATAAGTTGTACAAGTCTGCAACAGTTATGCTATTATTAATAGCCTTATAGAACAACAAAGTAAAAACTTACCCTTTTTTTTGTTGTTGTAATTTTAAACTTTATACTTCAAAACAATGTATTATCCTGTTCACAAAACCCGCTGTCGCTTTTGAAATCAGCGGTCGTTCAACCAATCAAAACGCTCCATTCATAACTTTATGGCGAGGGAAAATGAACTCTCGCAGCCTCGCGCTATTAATACTTGCCTCTCTTGTTTCATAGGCACGTAAAAGTAACAAAAGCGTATGCAAAAACAATAATAATAATAATGCTATATCGTATTGTTCAATTATTTATCCTTGTTAAATGTGATGTTTGTATTATTTCTTACGATGTGTAACTGTTTTATCTCATAATGTTTTACCATCAAATTGTTTAGATATGTATTCATTGCGCGCGTATGTGGATGTGTTTCGTGTGCATATGTGTGCGAGCGCTTACAGCAAGCTTGATGTTTGGCTTTGCGCTATAAAATAAATTATTATTATTATTATTATTATTATTATTATTATTATTATTATTATTATTATTATTATTATTATTATTATTATTATTAATGGTGATTTTTATTACAATAATATGGTGATTTCGAGAATGGACTGGCTTGACACTGAGGGAAGCCATGAGGGCTTCTGAGGACAGAGAAATTAAAATGGAGTACGCTGGTTAAACGATCATCTGTGGTGCCCAATCGACCTTCGAGTAACGGGATAGGATAGGATAGGATTCGTTATACAGGGGCGTCGCACACGGGGGGGCAGGGGGGGCACCTGCCCCCCCAATAATTTGGCCAAAAAAAATAAAAGAAAGAGAGAGAGAAAGAAGAAAAGAAGAAGAAGAAGAAGAAGAAGAAGAAGAAGAAGAAGAAGAAGAAGATTTCAAACGATAGAGGAAGGCAGGAAGAATCAATAATTTAAAAAAATCACCATATTTTTAAACCGTAGTGTAAAGGGCTAACGTACGAAATAATATTACAATAATCTATTAGCATGTGCCTGTGTTTCACAACAAAATATTTCGTGGCGCTAACGCAATCACCGGGCAGCAGAGCTGGCTTTCGCTGTTTGAAAGAAGTGTCATTTTATCACGCAAAGAGCAAAATTAACAAAACAATGGAATCGTCTGTTTTCCAGGTTTGTTGATATCAATTATTTACTTTAGTCTGTAAAATGAGTAAGGCAAGGGTGAATGTGCAAGTGTCAATAAATAGTTGAGGTGCGCGATATTTTTTAATTTAGATTTAGTTTGTTGATAGGCCTACACGTGCACGTGCTTTGATCGCAAAAGGGGAAAAAAAGGATCCGTTCGCTTTTCTGGGGACAGATAACGTGGGCTTGACTGCTTTGATTATTACACCACCACCCCCACCTCCCATTATAGGTTTCACTTGGTTTGTTTGTTTGTTTGTTTATGTGTCCGCGAATAGATCTCCGATGTTTGTGGACTGAACTTGCCCCCCCAATATTTTGGACCGTGCGACGCCCCTGTTATATGGTGATAATATTAATTGTGTGTTATTATTGTCATCATCATCATCATCATCATCATCATCATCATCATCATCATCATCATCATCATCATCATCATCATCATCATCATCATCATCATCGTTGTTGTTGTTATTGTCGGTTGCTCTTGTTACATGTATTTTAATTTCTTGCGAAAATTAATTAAATTGAGTGCCTTAAGCAACTCTTGAGCTGGAAAACGTTATATAAGAACGATTAATTAAATAAAGAAATACAATTATTACAGTAGGTCGTGTTTTGTTTTTAAATATGTACCAAAGCTGTACTGTTTTTACTTATTTTATCTAACCAAGTCCAATCTTAAATATATACTCTTTTCTACTGGTTAACAGACTGGACATTTTCAAAACGTCTGTTTTCCCATGTGCTTGCTTCCACATTATGTTGCGCTTGGAAACACCGAGCAATGAAATACTGTAAAACATTAAGTATACAACCAAACTCTACGTGCGCGCCTGTGGCTTTTGGCGCTCTTTCAGCTACAGCGTCAAAGTGCTCGCTCTCCCCTTTCTAAGCCTCAGGAACAATTCGGTTGTTTTTGTGTGTGTGGATGGTATTGCTTTGAACAAGGGACGTTTAGAAGGTAGTGTACAAGTAGAACTTGCGAGTGGTTCCTTGCCTCGCTGGCTCCTTTAAATGTAAAAGATACCAGAATCGGACTGATTTCATAAATCTATACATGTAGCACATGCTGCACGTACTCTCTGTTTTTAGTTGTTGATGTGTCGCGTACTTGTTGGCTGGGTGCTGTGTAATGCGCTAGGCGTAGCTGAGGCTGAATATTTCAAGGTATGTCCTTTACCGTGTACGTGTTTTGAAGATGATTGATGATGTAATGTTGTATTGTGTTTCGCTGTATATGTCTTACAAAAGTCGCATTTTCTAACTGTTGAAGACAGTTGTACTACCACTCACCAGGTATGGCCAAAATAACTGTTTTATTCACATACATGTAGTGATGTACGTACTATGTAGGCCTACTCTCAGCCCTCCCTCACCCCCCCCCCCTTTTTTCAAATTGCTGTATAGATTGCATGCAAGATTTGCCAGTTCGGCTACACCACACATTTGAGGTGAAAGTGTGTTGAATATCACTTGTTCAAGCGGGTTGGCGTATCGCAAGAAAATTGCTGAAGTTGGGTGCCTGTATTTCAAAGCGCTAGATAGGGCACAGCTAATATATGATATTTCAGTATGCATTATAAATATTCAAATGGACCAACAGTGTCGCATTGGGGAAATGAATGCGTGGGAATACTACTACTAATAATAATACAATATTAATTATTGTTAAATTCAGTCCTTGTTATAGCAACAAGCTGCACTCACAACATTGCTGATACACATTAAAAGTATTATGTAACAATAATTAAGTAAATTGCACCTATTGATGTACTTCATCTTGAAAGTTCAGCACCTAACAATAATTTTCTTTTGTTCTTGCTGCAGGACTGTTGTATTAAGTTTGCTATTTTTCATCTATGTAATTATTTTAATATCTATTCCTATTTCTTATTCACAAACGTTTAATTCGGTACAACAACTACAATTGATATTAAACAAGCAAATAAATCCATATATGGTTTCAAAGGGTATGTAGCTGTCTATTTTTATTGGTGTAAGAATATTTCAAGCCAAATAAAGCTATTGTGTCTTATTGTTTGCATAAGTTTCTTATGAATGCATGCAAATTGCTGCTATGAGACTTGGAGGGTACCCCCGTTGGGGTGCCGGGGGTTTCAGTATAAATAGTATCCCCACTTTCTGGAAATTTAGTGCTTTAAATTCCCACTGTCGCTGTCTTTCTCATTTGCTCTTTCTCATTCCTGCTCTGTTCTATCAATCTGCTATACTATCGTCTTCTTCGCTAGACCAGTCTCCTACCTTTTTTCTTGAAAACTCTTCCGGGACAAGACTCCTTATTTGTGTATGAGGTCTGTTGGATCAGCTTGGGAATATTGGACGCTTTCTGCCAGGTGGTCACTAGGGCTTCCTATGATGTTATTATTTAGCAATGTAGGCATTTTATATGTATGTGTTTTGTTGATAATTTATAATGATGTTTGTATTTTATTTTGTTTTTGTAAACGGGGGTTCGATAAGTTGGGGTGAAGCCTCAGCCGTCCCCTGCGTGGGATGTCTTTATTGTAAAGTGACTGGCTGGTGGGGAGCTTTCGTTTTTACCACTAGGGTTGTTTCAGCAGATCTTTTATGCGGATCAGGGGTTGTCTGGTCCTGATTTGGCTCGGAAGAGTCCGCTGGACCTAAAGCAATAATAATGTAAAGTAATGTACTTGGAAGGAACTAAATTGAGGTATGTAATCTACCACTTTGCGATCTGCAAAAGGTGCTGAACTTGAGTAATGCTTGTGGGTCACTCTGTATGAGACTACATATAAGCCACTTGCTACATATATAAGCAAAGAATATTCTTTGATATAAGTGTGAAGATGGTATGTGTGGCTGATCAGTAGTCCAATAATAAATGTTTTAGGCAGGATTTTCAGACCCCTTGATAAGTATAGGCCTATGAATTGTAATTTATATACTTGACATTCAACCTATTGCTTCAAACTTTTTTTTTTTTTTTTTGGCCCTTCCTAATAATCTGGAAACACTTTGAAATTGTTGGGAATCAAAACAAACCAAATGTTGGTCCATCTTCCATCACATGCCATTTCTCAAGAACCACCCATTGACTGAAATTCTTTTAGGAACATTACCTTGTTTGGTGTCCATCATATTTGCTCTACTTCAAAGGTCAAGGATGCTGGGGTAAATTCTTTGCTAAACACGATTTGCTCTATATCTCATTATTTTGTTGGACCAATTTTAATGGTATTTTGGTATACACTAATACAGGCACTTCAACTCCAGGCCAGTCATTTTGTTGCAGTCTGTTAATTAAACAGTTCCAGGTTCATCGGTATTTTATATTTCTGTTCAAAAAACTTTTTGGCATTATCTCAAATGTGACTGACCGATTTGATGATTTGTAATGTGCGACTACTACTCAGCCTTTTATATCATTCATATGTGCACCTACTTCAAGGTCAAGGCCCATTATTTTCCAAGCACGTTTTGCATTGTATCTCAAATATGCCATGGCGGATCTTGATAACTTTGTGCTTGCAGATAGTTCGGATAGCGACCAATAGTTTCAAATTCTCAAACCAAAAATAGAACAGCCCACGAAAATTAACTTTTTTCGAAAATGCTGATTTTCAGCTATGATTTTCAAAGTCTGGGAATACATTTGTCTTGTTTAACTTCACGGTTTACTAATCAATATATGCAGAGTTTCTAACATTAGCTGATCCACTGGGTGTGGGTTTGTCACTATTGCCATCGAAGACACTATAGGCTACCATACAGCTGAGGACGATCCAAATCGCCAGAATATCATTACAGTTAGTGTCGCCCATAGTGCCTACCATATTTTCTTCTGGCCAAACTACCTTGACCTCAAGTCGTTTTCTGTTATCCTTCTTGCCTCTTAGGTCAATGACCCAATAATTACTTTCGTGAAGGGATCGAAATGGTGAAAGATCTCATGTTGAAACAGATGCGGCAGAGATGGTGGAGAGTCGACATAAGCCTCAGCCGTCTCTGCTACGCAGTGTGAGTTTTGCCATAAAAGCTTTACACATTTTTAAAAAAAAAAGGTTTCAGGGTAGTCTACAGCTGTTTGTGCTGCATATAGGATGACATTATTATATCCACGAATGCATACAAGAAAGGGGTGTGGAGTGTTTATGTGTAAGAAATAAATTTTTAGGAAGTTCTAGAATGAAAACAACGACAAATTGCATGTCACAGTAGAGGTGCACAGTTTAGTCATTTTCATGACTAAACTTTGAAAATAACAATTAAGGATTATAAGATGAAACAACTGTAGCGTAAGTGTAAAGCTGAAGAGTTCCAAACCACTTTCTGAGCATAATGAATAAATAAGTAAATTATTAAATAAATAAAACATCAGTTAAGCGTTTGAATAGGAAAGGAGTTTGAGTTTGAGCAGTGACTCAACAGGAAAACAACGTAATTAAAGGATCCGGTATGCGAAAGAAATTAAATGACCACTACTTTAAAGGATTCTATAACCAAGCCTGAATCGTTTCAAGATTCTACAACTGGTAGATATTGCCAATATCTACCAATTGTAAAATCTCGAAACGATTCAGGCACAGACCTCGGCAATCACTGATAATTAATCAATGTGCCATAGGAACAATAGTGACATGAACCTACGTGTAGCAACGAGACAGAAATACGGTCCGGTCGCTTCTTATGAGAGAAAGCGAGAGAGAAAGAGGGAGAATCTGGATGGGAACACGGGACAGGAAGGCCGGAGGACTGTAGGCGAGGGAAACGCCGATGATGGAGATTGAGGACTGTGAATAAGGGAAAATTTAGTGTCGCATTGTTTGTAGGTTGGAGAGTGGATTTGGAAGTGGGGTGGGGGGGGTGGGGGTCTGGTATGGGGAGTGGGTTTGAGGATTGAAACGACCAATGGAATGGAATGGGGTCCGGAACAATGACGGAGCCGTGAAAGGGCAGAAGGGGATATGTGTGGGACTGTCACGGCGTACGAGGAAAGAAATATCAAGCACTACAATTTCAAGCAGTACAAAGAAACTTATGGCTAGTATGAACTGGACAGAGAGAATAGGGGAAAACAGCCAGAGAAGACATACTTGATATTTTAAAGACACGGCGCTAGCTTATCATTGCCATTGTGGGCTATTGTTATCACCGCCATTGTGTGGTTTTGTCCTTAGGTCTACCGTCATATTTCTCACCTCACCATCAGTGTCAGCGCAGCAAGCGTGAATTCAACATTAACAAGTTAAAACAATGGCGAGCGATCATCATCGGACGATCATCATTGCCATAGATGGTAGCCCATCTTCTGAGGCAGCCTTTAACGGTAAGTGATTCGTTTTCAACAGTTATTATTATTGTTCTTGCATTGTATATGGCCACAAGTATATATATACTTGTGATATGGCCAATTATGGATGCTACAGTACTGTTCGTTCGGCCCCGTTTCCACGTCTAACTTTGCTGTATAAATCTGCAGACCATATTTTGCTGGTTCCTTATGCCAAAATGTTCTAACAGCAACAGTAGAATACTTCTGCTTTACTGCTGAACTGGACAATGCAACCGTCCATATCGTCCTAAATAATTATTGGCTAACGTCTGCACGTGCATTCAGTGATTAGACACTGGATCCGTGAATGAAATGGTGGTTGTCCCCTGTTTCTCAGACGACTTGAATGAACAACGAGTAAACCCTCTATAGTAAAGTGATGTTCTTTGGTCCAGTTACGCAACATATTGTAGACCTACGGGAACATTTTCTTATGGTGTTTTCTGCGTCGTTTTACATATTGGTTTGTTTATGTCACCTGCGTTGCAATGACCTTACACGTAAGCAGTGAGCCAGTCTTCATTTAGTAAGTGGTGCCTTTGAGTTTTGGACACTAGAGCTAGCATGGTTTGCGTCTGTTTAACGTCCCCGTTGGGGTGCCGGGGGTTTCAGTATAAATAGTATCCCCACTTTCTGGAAATTTAGTGCTTTAAATTCCCACTGTCGCTGTCTTTCTTATTTGCTCTTTCTCATTTCTGCTCTTTCCTATCAATCTGCTATAGGCTACTATCTTCTTCTTTGCTAGACCAGTCATCTACCTTTTTTCTTGAAAACTCTTCCGGGGCGAGACTCCTTATTTGTGTATGAGGTCTGTTGGATCAGCTTGGGAATATTGGACGCTTTCTGCCAGGTGGTCACTAGGGCTTCCTATGATGTTATTATTTAGCAATGTAGGCATTTTATATGTATGTGTTTTGTTGATAATTTATAATGATGTTTGTTTTCTTTTTTGTTTTTGTAAACGGGGGTTCGATAAATTAGAGTACAGCCTCAGCGTCCCCTGCGTGGGGTGTCTTTATTGTAAAGTGACTGGCTGGTGGAGAGCTTTCAGTTTTACCACTAGGGTTGTTTCAGCAGATCTTTTATGCGGATCAGGGGTTGTCCGGTCCTGATTTGGCTCGGAAGAGTCCGCTGGACCTAAAGCAATAATGATGTAATGTAATGTAATGTCTGTTTAACACCCCCGTTGGGGTGCCGGGGGTTTCAGTATAAATAGTATCCCCACTTTCTGGAAATGTAGTGCTTTGAATTCCCACTGTCGCTGTCTTTCTTATTTGCTCTTTCTCATTCCTGCTCTGTTCTATCAATCTGCTATTCACAACTTTCCGGCACCTCTCATAAAAACTCGTGGGTATCGCCATTATAAATTAAAACGAGGTTATATGAAACCAAGTTCCGATTTGGCTTGTTTTGCTTTTATCAAAGCTTGATGCGTGACTTTTAAATATGGCAAATTGCCGAAAACGACGATTGTTAGAGCCAGAAAACGAGTGGGATAAGTATAAAAACGGTGGAGGAAGTACATGCTCAGTGAAAGAATGCAAAAAAACAATCGTAGAGGCATGTATTTGTGGCGACTTCGGAGGTGCGTCGATCATCGACAGAAAGTGAAACAGGACCTGAAAACTCTTGTAGTTTTCCATAGCTTCGCCGTCGCAACCTTCACAAAACACGAAGTAACTGACTATGTTAGGCTAGCGTTGTGGCCAAGTGGGCTAAGGCGGGACTAACTTGCCTTGTCCACAAGCCAGAAACCAATGGCGCCTGACAGGTGTGGGTTCGAGCCAACATCTGGGCGTTATGTTTTTCCGAATATTTTTCAAAAATTCACAAATAATGTTAGGTAGGTAGGGTTTAGGCGCGCCACTTGCGATAGAAAGGGATAATAAACTGCAGCAAAAAAAATAAAAATATGTGAGGGTACGATACAGGTGGCCAGTGACATATGTTATTATTCTTGAATATTTGGAAATAACTCACTAAAACACGCGGAGAAAAAAACCCGGAAGTATTTTTCATAGAGGGGATTCCCGTTGGTGCATAGGATAGCAGAAAAGTGTGAATACTATCTTCTTCTTCGCTAGACCAGTCACCTACCTTTTTTCTTGAAAACTCTTCCGGGACAAGACTCCTTATTTGTGTATGAGGTCTGTTGGATCAGCTTGGGAATATTGGACGCTTTCTGCCAGGTGGTCACTAGGGCTTCCTATGATGTTATTATTTAGCAATGTAGGCATTTTTTTATGTATGTGTTTTGTTGATAATTTATAATGATGTTTGTATTCTATTTTGTTTTTGTAAACGGGAGTTCGATAAATTAGAGTACAGCCTCATCGTCCCCTGCGTGGGATGTCTTTATTGTAAAGTGACTGGCTGATGGAGAGCTTTCAGTTTTACCACTAGGGTTGTTTCAGCAGATCTTTTATGCGGATCAGGGGTTGTACGGTCCTGATTTGGCTCGGAAGAGTCCGCTGGACCTAAAGCAATAATGATGTAATGTAATGTAATGTCTGTTCGTTGGGGTGCCGGGGGTTTCAGTATAAATAGTATCCCCACTTTCTGGAAATTTAGTGCTTTAAATTCCCACTGTCGCTGTCTTTCTTATTTGCTCTTTCTCATTCCTGCTCTGTTCTATCAATCTGCTATACTATCTTCTTCTTCGCTAGACCAGTCATCTACCTTTTTTCTTGAAAACTCTTCCGGGACAAGACTCCTTATTTGTGTATGAGGTCTGTTGGATCAGCTTGGGAATATTGGACGCTTTCTGCCAGGTGGTCACTAGGGCTTCCTATGATGTTATTATTTAGCAATGTAGGCATTTTTTATGTATGTTTTGTTGATAATTTATAATGATGTTTGTATTCTATTTTGTTTTCGTAAACGGGGGTTCGATAAATTAGAGTACAGCTTCATCGTCCCCTGCGTGGGATGTCTTTATTGTAAAGTGACTGGCTGGTGGAGAGCTTTCAGTTTTACCACTAGGGTTGTTTCAGCAGATCTTTTATGCGGATCAGGGGTTGTCCGGTCCTGATTTGGCTCGGAAGAGTCCGCTGGACCTAAAGCAATAATGATGTAATGTAATGTAATGTCTGTTTAACCTACGTGCTTTGTTTTTGTCACCTGCGATGCAAAAGATAAATAAATAAACTTGCAAAAATTCTAAGAGAAGATGTATTTTGGACAGTATGTTTGTATCATATACTATCAACTTTTGGAGGGGGAGAGGGATAGGAAGGGGGCATGGAGGGAGATCTTCCCTTCAGTAAATAATGGTAAACATTTCAATGTTTTTGTTTCTGTTTATATATGTTCTCTGTTGAAAAACCAGTTCATTAAGCCAGGCAGAAAAACAAAACGAAATTTCTTTTATTTTTATTTCCCCTCAGTAAAAGTAAACATGTACTTGTTTCTGTTTATAAGATTTAGCGTTTACTTATTAGGTCCAGACAAACAATGTTGAAAGACCAATGCATCAACAAGGTTTTAATTTATGGGTTCACTAGCGTGAATGTCCTTGTAGTAGCCTATGCCATGCTCCTGCTGCACTAATGAACAGGATGCTTGTGTACTTTGTAATTGTTTTCGTCTTAGCGTATTTATGTCTACTGGATGCGTGCACATACTCAGCAGCTTAGACCATTGCTTACAGTATTCTCACTACCTTTATTTTATTTATTATTATTGAGGATTTGTATAGCGCACATATTACGCCGTACTTGGCGACTCAAGGCGCTGGCCAATACAGGATCTAACTCAAACCGCCCGAGGCGCCAACTTGCGGCCTTTGGGCGCATCGTAATAACGCTCCAGACAACTGAGTACTGTGACGAGATGACTAGTTTTACCCTGCTTACTTTACGTTGTAGCCTTGTTTAGTCATTGTAATCTTAGAATGTGAATGTTAAGCTGCAGCAGACGATGGGAGTAATCAGGCGTAGCTATGGTATAATGCCGTGTACACACAGAGGTAGTTGACGGTAGGAGAGCAGGCAATGACATCATCGTAGCTACGTTAGGCGAGTCGATTACCCGCCAATGAGAACACAGGTATAATGGACTCAACCAGCTCTGGCTGATTCGAATAGAGAGAGAGAGAGAACGGCAGTCGTTTTTGAAGACGAGGAGCAGTACACAGCTACACAGTTAGCAGAAAGATCTCTCCTGAATAGACCAGGAAGCAGGACTTGAGAATCTTAGAATTCACTCAAGTAGCCACGAGCCTGACTTTGTCAAACAGTTAAATGAACATACTTCTGTTTCATCGTGATATATTTATCTTATTGTTGAAATTATGTTTGTGGAATTTGCTATGCATAGACTTGAATTGTTAGGCCGACTTTGCCTGAACACATGGAGAAGCTGACCACGAGGCAAAAGACGACCGGCCGACGCCATCTTGAATTATGTACGGACCCACTGTTGTTTAACCTATATGTATGTTTGCAGACCAGTGGCTGTACAAATGAATGTTTATAATATTATTAATTCTTTATGTGTATAATTAGCCACGATTTATATGTATGTATGTTAATGTATAGGAAAGTAGAGTTGAGATTCCAGTGGACCACGGACGTAGCAGAATGTTCGTCGCTTATGTATAGAGATGTGGAGCTATCACTGAGGGCTACTTTGGCTTTCAGTGAGACGCTCTGCACAGACCTCTTATTCAGGGTTGTGCAGAATTTCGTCTCTTAAATTACAGACGAGCAGGCGAGATATCCCGTGCGCCCAACTCCACAGAAAAACCGAGTTGGCTGTTTAGCCTCTATAGCACAAGACTGAGAGAGCAACCCTGGAAAACACCCTCCAAGACACCACAGCGTGTCAAGGGACCAAACTACACGACGACCCAACGTGTACCAGAAGCTACCTCAACGAAGGACTTCAAACACACCACACTGACAGTTAAGTGACACGGAAAAAGTGCACAAAAACTGATAGCAAAAGGACCACAGTAGTCCACTCTTCAGAAACTATAGTAAAACGGACCACAGTAGTCCAAGCGTCATGAACTCTAGTAGCCAGTGCCCTATGAAGACATAACAGCTGCCTAGACTATCAGCGATCGAATTATTTGCATTGACTTACTAACTTTTAAGGTAGATTAGTACATCGAAGATCTTGTATAGAGAAGAAGAAATAAATGTGTGATTTTAACTGTTATCAAGTGGCTGGACTACATATGATTCATAGCCGTGTGAAAGCTAGTGTGACAGTGATCTTTTACCATTTTTTCTATCTTTGTACCCCAGCCTTAACACAGACCGAGCTAAATAAATAAATGTATTAAAGTAATTCACCGGGTGACTAACTAGCAGTTCCCATAGGATAAAGTTCAAGTTCAAGACACTTTATTACCCAATGAATTCAAAATACATAGGATTTCGTTTTGGTGATGCGGTAAAACATTCAGTCCCTCTGCAACAACAAACAACCTTCCACTGGACATTAAAACATTGAAATACTCTAATAGAGAAAGTTATTTTAAGGAGTAAAGCACAGGCGCACGCCCACTCGCAACCCCCACACACACACGCATACTCCCGCATACCCGCATGGGTATCTAAATTAAAACGTCCTATCCTATCCTATCCTGTCCCATAACCCGAAGGTCGTAGGGGCACCACAGATGATCGCTTAACCAGCATACTCCATCTTTCTCTGTCCTCAGCAGCCCTCATGGCTTCGCTCAGTGTCAAACCAGTCCATTCTCGAATGTTGTCCTCCCACCTCTTTTTCGGTCTCCCCCTTCTTCTACCTCCTTGCATTGTGCCTTGCAGAATGGTCTTTGCAAGGCCTGCTGATCTGGTGACGTGGCCATACCATCGGAGTTTCCGTTTCTTCACCACTGTGAGCAGGTCATCGTGTTGTCCAATGGCTTGTGTGATGGTCTGTCGGACTTCAACGTTGGTGATGTGTTGGGTATAGGAAATGCACAGAAGTCTTCTGTAGCACCTCATCTCCATGCTTTGTATTCTTCGTTGGAGATCTGCTGTGAGGGTCCATGCTTCGCAAGCATATAGGAAGATGGAGATGACCAGAGAGCGCAGCAGTCTTACTTTGTAATGTAGACTGATGGTTCTGTCTTTCCAAATGGGCTTCAACCTTGTCAGGGCAGCAGTTGTTTGTGCGATCCTGGAGAGGACTTCCTGTCGAGACCCATTGTCTGACACAATGGCTCCTAAATATTTGAAGCTGTGCACTGTGTTGAGGGATTGGCCTTGTACTTTGATGTCCGTGTTGATGCCATTGGTGTTGTTGGTCATCATTTTGGTCTTCTCTGCACTTATTTCCATTCCATAAGCTCTGGAGGTGGTGTCAAGCCTCTGTACAAGCTGTTCAAGTTCTTGTTCCTCTCCAGCCAATCCATCAATATCATCCGCAAAACGAAGATTGGAGATTGCTCTGCCCCCTATGCTGACTGTGCCTTCGTGATCTGCAAGAGCATCTGACATGATGCGCTCTAGGAAGATGTTGAAGAGTGTCGGGGAGAGTAGGCATCCTTGACGCACACCGATTGTTGTTCTGAACCAGTTCCCGATGACGCTGTTATGGAGGACTGCACTGGTAGCCTTGTCATACAGGCTTTTGATGACTTCTATAATTTTAGGGCTGATGTTGTACACTTTCATGGTTGCCCATAGAGCTGCATGCCAGACTCGGTCAAATGCCTTCTTGAAGTCTATGAACACATGATATAGATGTTGTTGGTGCTGTAGGTATTTCTCACAGATTATTCTGAGGTTGAAAATCTGTTCAGTGGTACTTCGCCCTGCCATGAATCCTGCTTGTTCTTCAGCTATGATTTGTTCAGCTTGTGGTTTCAACCTGTTGAGTATTATTTTCAGGAGGACCTTGCTGGGATGGCTGATGAGGCTGATGGTGCGGTAATTTTCACACTCCTGAAGGTTACCTTTTTTGGGAAGAGTGATGACAAGCGACTGGGTCCATGGTGTAGGCCATTCCCCACTCTGCCAGATCTTGTTACAGATAATGGTGAGAGCATCAGTCATCGCTTCTCCTCCTGCTTGTAGCAGTTCCGCTGGTATGTTGTCCACTCCCGCTGACTTCCCTTTCTTCAGCGATTGCACTGCTGCCTCAACTTCTTCCCGGAGAATTGGGGGGATTTCTTCTTCTTCTCTGCTCTCGGGACATGCTAGAACTGATGGGTCTCCATTTGGTGTATGGTTGTAAAGGTCAGAGCAGTACTCTGTCCATCTGTCCAAGACTTCTTGTTCTTCTGTAAGGCAAATGCCAGACTTGCTTTGGATAGTGGAGACTTTGGGCTGTTTAACACTTGTCAGCCGCTTCACAGTCTGGTAGGCCTTCTTGCTGTTGTTCTTGTTCAGATTGTTCTCTATTTCCTGGCATTGATCTTCTATCCAGTTCTCCTTTGCTGTGCGCATGCCTTTTCGGATGTCATTGTTGATTTTTCGGTAGACATCAGCTCCCTGTGAGGTGTTCTTTTTCTTTTTTAACTCTCTTCGTTTATCACACAGATCCAAAAGTTCAGGTGTGATCCACGGCTTCTTCTTTGGTCGGTGCTTGCCAAGGATCTCAGTGGCGGCATCTGTTACAGCTGAGTTGAAGGTATTGGTCATGGTGTTGACATCTACTTCGCCTGCCCGAAAAATAAGCAGTGGTGCAAATTTCCCTCCAATTGTGGCCTGAAATATTTTTGCCACCTCCGGGTCTTGCAGTTTGTCCAGGTCGAACTTCAGCCTAGTGCACTTTGCTGTATTTACTCTCTTCAAATGGAGCCGGAAAGACATCATCACGAGATCGTGGTCACTTCCAATGTCTGCTCCTGGAAAAGTGCGTGTCCTGCCAATGTTGATGCTTGATCTGAAGCGTTTCTTGACCATGATGTAGTCGATCTGGTTGTGATGTTCCCCGCCGGGACTGTGCCATGTCCATCGTCTGGATTTTTTGTGGAGACCAAGCGTGTTTGCCAGTACCAGATTGTTGTATCTGGCAAACTCCAATAGCCTCAGACCCCTGTCATTTGTCTCGTTGTTGCAGTGGGGTCCGCATGTGTCTCCCCAGTTGTGGTGCGCATCTTGGCCAACCTTGGCATTCCCGAATTAAAACGTAATGAGATAAAATACATTAAAGAATCAGAATTGTACCATGAAACACATTATCGCAACTAATAAATTGGCGTTTAAGTATAACACCTCATGCTATGTGGATAACTGAGGACACTGGTACCGAAGAAGCTGCGTCTAAACCGGTTAGTTCTAACTTTTAGTGCTCTGAAGCGTTTGCCTGACGGGAGGAGCTCGAGCAGATGGTTGGCTGGATGGGATGGGTCGCCAGTAATGTTGCTGGCCCTTCTTGCCAAACGCGTGCTGTATAAGGACGCGAGGGATAATAAATCGCAACCTATGATTTTTGCCGCGCGTTTCACAATTCTTTCGAGTTGAAACTTCTCGCCCGAAGTGGCGCCTCCAAACCAGACTGTGATACTGAAGCACAGGATACTCTCAATCACGGCGCGATAGAAATGCGATAGAAATGCGCGAGTATTGTCTGGTTAAGTCCGAGCCTCTTGAGCTGTCTCAAGAAGTGGAGGCGCTGCTGACACTTCCTGATAATGGACATGCTGTTATTGTCCCAAGACAGGTTGCTGGAAATGAATTTAAATGAATCAACCTGTTCTACGCATTCACTGTTAATCATAAGAGGTGAGATTGTGCTTTTATTCCTGCGAAAGTCGATGACCATTTCTTTTGTTTTAGATACATTGAGCTCAAGGTTGTTATCGGAGCACCAGCCAACCAGCCGCCCGACCTCCTCGCGATATGCACTTTCATCTTCACCCGAAATGAGACCCTCGATTGTAGTGTCATCAGAGAACTTGACCACTAGCACCGACGGATCTGACGACCCACAATCGTTTGTGAAAAGGGTAAATAAAAGCGGTGACAAAACACAACCTTGCGGAGCCCCAGTATTTAGGACTCGAGAGCATGATGTGGCTTTATTGACTCTCACGACCTGTGGTCGGTCCAACAGAAAATCAAGGACCCAATGACAAATGGAGAGATGGACGTTCAACAGCGCCAGTTTATCAAACAGTTTATGAGGGATGATTGTATTAAAAGCAGAACTAAAATCAATAAACAGTACTCTAGCGTATGTACGCGAGTTCTCCAGATGTTGGAGGATGTGGTGGAGGCCCAGAGCGACAGCGTCCTCAACTGACCTGTTTGCTTGGTAGGCGAACTGGAGTGGGTCCCGAAGGTGAACCGTGCATGCCTTTAAGTAGGTGAGGACGAGTCGCTCAAAGACCTTCATGACCACAGAAGTGAGCGCTACAGGCCGGTAGTCATTGAGCTGGGTGACCCTTGACTTCTTGGGGACGGGGACAATGACGGATGATTTAAAGCACTGAGGGACAGCATGCTGCTGCAGAGACGTGTTAAAAATATCAGTAAACACTGGGGCCAGCTGATCAGCGCATGTCCGAAGGGTAGAAGTGGACACCTTATCCGGTCCTGACGCCTTCCTCGTGTTTTGCTTCCTGAACAATCGCCTCACCTCAGTTTCCTGGATGGTGAAAGGCGGGGTTAGAAGCGAAGGGTCATCAGGTAAAGGGGGACGGTAGCCTGGGTTTGGATTCTTTTCGTCAAACCTACAGTAGAACCTGTTCAACTTGTCAAGTAGATCAGGCTCAACATCACCTGAAACAACACTTTTATGCTTATACTGAGTGACGCGCTGTAAGCCTTGCCAAACATCGCGTGTATTGCTCGAGGCAAACTGATCCTCAATTTTCTGCCTATACTGCGCCTTCGCTCTGCGAATCTCTCGGCGCACCTCTGACTTAGCTTGCATATACTTGGTATCATCCCCAGCCCTGTACGCCTCATTTTTTGCCTCTAGCTTAGTCTTAACTGCCCTGCTGAACCAAGGTTTATCATTACCGTACGTTCGTACAGTCTTGTTTGGAACACACACATCCTCACAGAAGCTAATGTATGATGTTACAGTATCAGTGCATTCGTCAAGATTAAAACATGCATCTTTAAAAACGTTCCAGTCCGTACAATCCATGCATCCTGGCAAGGTCTCGATTGCATCATTTGACCACGTTTTGACATTAGTCACTGGCCTGACGGTAATCTCCCTTTGACGTTTTGAAGTGTGAAAAAACATAAGCACCAAAAATCATGTTTCAGACCCCTTTTTTTTACTGGGACTTTTTATAGGTACTTCTTCATTGCTTACAGAATATTTTTTACTGCATAGCATTTTTATAGGAATTAGTTGCTTATTTGGCTATTTATTTCATTACTGGGACTGGACTAGTGGGTGTCAAAAGAATCATAGCATGGTCTGATTCACCAAGAGGGGCACGGGCCGTTGCACGGTAAGCCTGCCTGATGGTAGAATAGCACTGGTCGAGGATATTGTTACCACGTGTGGGACAATCAACTTGCTGGTAAAATCTGGGCAAAGTCTTACATAAATTTGCATGATTAAAATCACCAAGAACAACAACAGTACTATTAGGAAATTTATTTTCAGCCGCCTGTACTTGCTCGGTAAGCTCAGCGACAGCGGCAGTAGTGTTGACCCCTGATGGAATGTACACGGCAACGAGCACTATCGATGAAAACTCCCGTGGCGAGTAGTAGGGCCTGCAGTTGATCATCAGTTGCTCCAGTACTGGGGAGCAAGATTGAGAGACCACAGACACGTCAGAGCACCACCTGTCGTTCACCATGAAGCAAACACCACCCCCGTCGTTCTTCGCCGTCGCCTTGAGGGTTACAGCATTCCATTGTGCAGAGCCCAGCAACCCATAAACCCCACGTGACAAGTACAATCCTGGGCAGCCAGGGATGGGGGAGAAGGACCAAGGTGCATGCTGGGTGTGTTCTTGTCACCGGCACTCACCCGTCTAGGACATGAGCGTCAGGATCTTTAAAGTCCGTTATGAAGGAATGTATGCGACACAGACTAGACCTCGGTTTATACTCTCATCCGAAGGAGTATGAAACGGGAGTAAAGTGTCTTTTCCAAGGACACAACACAATGCCCCGGCCAGGGCTCGAACCCGGGACCTTCATATCAGCAAGCCAAACCTTTAACAATAGCAGATAACAACAACAGGTGGAAGTTAAACTTAAATTTAAGATTGCGAGTTTAACTTGCAATCTTGCCAATTACCAACAGCAGTTGCGTTTGTTGAGTTAAACCTGCAATCTTAAAGTTAAGTCGATAATTTTAGTTCGTTAGTTGAATCTTCTCACGTTCAAAGGTTTATGCTCATTTATATGAACCTAAGAAAATAGATCAACATAGTGATTGTAGCTGCTTAGCCCAAAAAGAAAAGCTATATAAATTGTTTGGCAGAGATGGTGTGTTGTAAATATCTTTAAAAGTCATCTGCGTCAGTCATAATATATTGTAATCCAGATATCTGCATGCCTTCTAATACAGTTTTTATATTCCTGTTCCTATCCCAGCTCATACTATTATAAATGCCCCTTGCCCTGTATGTACTATAAAAGTAATATCCGATCTATGTTGTAAATCTTGTTGTACTTGCATTTTATGCTGGCTGATACAGCAAGTCTTGCCAACTGTTGCCATTGCAGTGGCCCCTCGTGCGGAAAGTGATTGAACATGGAACCCTCACCCACCTTCCAGACCTCAAAACCGTAACCGAGTTTCCCAACCTATGATATATAACCATAGCGTATGTTGCATCCCCCATATCCCACCCGAATCATTGAAACACATAGACATTCTCTCTCTCTCTCTCTCTCTCTCTCTCTCTCTCTCTCTCTCTCTCTCTCTCTCTCTCTCTCTCAATCAATCAATCAATCAAGCAATAGAATACTGGAAACACTAGTAATCTATTACTGTGAAATTTGAGTTGGTCAGACTAACCGATGAAGAGGGCATTCTAAAATAATATGGACCACTGCATAGTTAGTAAAGTCTCATGGTACAATGTTATCCATAGTCTATCAATTATATTATGATGAACTTATTTTAAAGACATAATGTGCGTTATGATATGAACTTATTTTAAAGATAAGATGTACGATATGATATGAACCTATTTAAAAGATATAATGTACGTTATGATATGAACTTATTTTAAAGGTATAATGCATTTCAGACTTCCACCCTCATCATAGGGCTGCATGTTCAACTCAAAGTTTTATTAAAGAAAACAACAATAAGCCTAAACTATTATAATTTTGTATTTGTCGCGTTAAAGTTTAAAACACATGACGTTTACATAGACTGCACATGCACCACAGTACACATCGTTGTCAGATAGACTACATAGTACATATTCACCACAGATCAATCAGATTGTATATTGGCTAGTGGATATTCAGAGTTTTCCGCAGATTGCATCATTGTTCGCGTTTGATTATGATTTCTTAATCTGTTCTTGAATGCCGGAATCGCCTCTCTAATCCACCTTTTTGGGTTATCATGTCTTATGTGTGGCCCATTCGGTTTACATCTTTAGGCACACAGGTTGAATACATGTGGATTGGATATTGGATAATATTTGTCACACATGAGGGGGAAATTCGGATTGCCTCCTCAGCGAAAACACAGCCGCCGCAAAACAGCGGCAGGCAGGGCGCGAGGAACAAGACGTTGTGCTTGCAGGGTCTAAAATATTAGTGTCTTTACAGTTTAAAGTCCTTCCGATGGAATGCATGCTTGCACATACTAGACCTCGGTGTATACTCTCTTCCGAAAGAATAAGGTATAAGTGCCGTTTATACATAAAAACTTGCTCTCTAGCAGTAGTACAACTCATGATTTATGGTGTTGGTCAGCTCCTAAGAACTTAAAAACATGATATAGGGTCTGTGTCACAAGTGATATTGTAAATCGTTGATAGCTTCACTCTTGAAACCCTGTGTGGGTGCCAGTGTTTTCTGTATAAATAGTATCCCTACTTTATGGAAATTTGGTGCTTTAAATTACCACTGTTTCTGTGATTCTCATTTGTTCTTTCTCGTTCCTAATCTGTTCTATCGATCTACTATCTTCTTCGCTAGACCAGTCACCTACCTTTATTCTTGAAAACTCTCCCAAAACTCCTCATTTCTGTTGGGACAGCTTGTAGATATTGGACGCTTTCTACCAAATTGTCGCTAGGGCTTTCTATGGTATTATTATTTATCAATGTAGGCATGTTATATGTATGGGTTTTGTTAATATTTTATAATGACGTTTGTATACTTTTTTGTTTGTTTTTGTAAACGGGGGTTCGATAAATTTAAGTACAGCCTCAGTGTTCCCTGCATGGGATGCCTTTATTGTAAAGTGACCGGCTGGTAGAGTGCCTCCAGTGTTACCATTAGGATTTTTTCAGCAGATCTTTAATGCGGATCAGGGGTGAGCCCTCTTTCAATCAAGTTGTGGTCCTGGCTCTCTTTGCAATCCGCAGGACCCTATAAACAATGACTAGTTAGTCACTTTACTCCTGAAGTCCAAAGTCAACACAAGCAACAGGACAATAATATCATTTGTCGTAAAACATGAGGATGCTTGTACTCGTAAGTTTATTATATCCTAATACGGGTTAGTTATATTATTCTGGTTTCATACCTTCACCCTTAATACTCCTATCACTCTACATTAAAACACGAGAGTTGGCAATGGGGGTGAATGTGAAAGTTCCAGCTCAGATATTTTTTGTGTGTCTGTCTGTCTCTCTCTCTGTCTCTCTCTGTCCCTCTCTCTCTTGCTCTTTCTCTCTCACTTTCTTTTTCTCTCTCCCCTCCCCCTTTCCCTCAATCACTGATCAAAGCACAGTATGAATAATTCACAGCCTTAGATCACATTCACATGAAGGAAAGGTAACTGCACCAACCTATTGTTTCAGAGATGCCTTTGAATTCTTTGTTTGTTGGTTGACTTGGTTTGCATTTTTGTTTGCGCACTTCCATTAAGTTCTCGGATTCATTTGAATATAATGTTATAAACTTGGTGAAATATTCACCCAAACTTTACCTCCCGTGCATATTCTGTGTGTTACACGGTTGTTATTTTTATCAATGATTGATTCAGCCCCTATGCTTGAATCTTGATAAGTGTAACCAAAGTGCTTATATAAGCACTTTGGTGTAACTCAGATTCGTTTATCCGCGCATCCTGTTCACTTAGCAACGAGGCAGGAGTCGTCCTATGAAGTTTTCCAACATTATTCAGCATACATTAACAACTGCATACAAGATCGCTTTCCGAAAATCACTTAAAAGATCATCATCAAAAAATCTCCGCAAATCAATCACTTTTTCACTGCTCAAGCAGTTTGTTTGTTTGTAGATTATAGTCACACGACACTTTCGCATATAGGTGACTACTGGACCGATTTATACTGACACCAGCGGGCCAGTTGTTGGTAAAGGGGAAAATAATATGATCACACGTTGACCAATCCGGGATTCGAACCAGCGACCTTTCGGTTACTAGCAAGACGCTCTTACCAACTGAGCTACCCGGCCCCTGCTCAAGCAGACACAGTGCATCATTTATATAGCCTCTCTGCGATCAAGAAAAAGTTCGAAAATTCCAGCATGACGCAATAATACCCAATCTAAATAAAACTGGTCACCGGAACTATGCACTGTTTTACGTCATATAATCATATTGAGGTTAGAAGAATCTCTTAGCTATTACTAGATTTATCTAGATACTTCGGCCGATAGTAAACAAGTAATTCTAGAACAGTGTCAACATTATCGACCGACGAAAATTATCAACATTATACAAAGCTTCTTCTAGCAATAACGCAAAATCAAATCAAAGGTAAATACACTCTGTTACTGCGTGCTTTGCAAAACAAAACTATCGGATTTATCGAGCGCGTCTCAAACGTAACTTCACTGTGAAAACCGACATTTTGTCGTATTACCAACAATGGAATTTAAACTTAAGTATTCATTTGTTTGCAGTATCTAATTTTTGCTGTTTAATTTCGAGGGTTATAATTATCTGGACAAATTGACCGTGTGTGTATGAGACAGTAGAAACACAGAATTTTATTTTACTCCATGGATAGAACCTAGACCCATGGTAAGGAAAATAAAGAAAAACACCATATACACAGGAAAATTGTAACGCTGGTATGCGGCTAGCATTTTCTATTTATTATTTTCTCGTGTATTTCCGCTTTCCTCCTTTCTTTGTTTACGTCCTGGTGGTGTTTTGTTTATAGTTTGCCGCGTGTTTGTTAGAGAGAGACTGAGAGGGAAAGAATTCGCAGATGGTGTGTACAAAAACTCTTCAACCTATTCTTTGATTTATACAGTACAGGTAATTAATATAGCGCAAACATCTAACAGCCCTGCGCTAAAGACCAACCGATCTCAAACACATAATAATTATTATGTTTGTTTTTTTAAACCAAACTAATAGTTATTCCTAATTTGATGGCGCCTCTCTGAACGTTTTTAAATGTTGCAATACAGGATCACGATAAACACTATTTACAAACTAAGTGTTAAATGATCTATCAAGCTTATGGCTTTTATATCAGCCGTTTCTGACACCCCGGTTGAGACTGTTTGGTGTTAATAACAAGAAAGTGTGTACCAAAACGCACGTAATTGGTTGTATTTTCGCCTGACGCAAAAACAAATTTTCGCACGAAATATTTAGCTGTCAGTGCATTTTATGGATTGTAGAGTAGATTGCCTAAAGCATTACTTTTAACCATCTTATTACGTACATTTGAGTTCGTAAATATTGAGTTTAACTGCTCTAGGATTATATGTTCAGAGAAGATTAAGTCGTCTTTTGTAAATGTTAAAGTGAGATGCTGTGTAGCTGACACGTCGACACTGCTTTTAGTGAAGACATGTCACCATCATTTCTTGACAGCAGCGCCTAGCTGTAGACAGTAGCGTTGCATAGTTCATAACAGCAATATAATACAGAGTTCATGACTAGTAAAGTTACGTAGTTCATGTACGGTTACCGTGACATAGTTATGAAACACAAATATAGTTAGGTGGACAAAACAGTGGACAAACGCATAAAATACAATACACGATGTTTCTTTGAAGGACCAGGGTATAAGATGTTTGTGTATATTTTGTAACAATGAATGTTCTTCTAAAATTGCATTGTTGTCACAGTAATGGATGATACAACTGCCATTCGTGGCTCAAACCGATAAACAACTGTGCGTACCATACATTCTTTCGGTGCGGCGCTATCTTAAAAATGCACATTTATGCTTTTAATAGGGACATGATAAACATCGAGTTTATCAAAATTGTACTGTTGAAAGTGGTGATTTCTTGGCTTAATCGTATTTTTGCGGTGTGGCAACATTCACTGTGAACTTGAAAAATATCTGCGACGCTGACGTGTGTGATCTTGGGGCCCTTTAAAAATGTGGATAATATAATAACAGTAGGCCTGTATTACTCTGTTGTAATATTGTGCCGTGTTATTGACGCAGTAAAGCAATCCAGGTGTGAAAACACAGGTTGGGCGTTTATATTGGATTCTCAGTAGCAAAGCGGTAAATAGCAAACAGCATCATAGTACGATACTGTGATGCGTAAGGCTGTTTGCCCGCCACCTCTGTGCTATCGAGAATCCGCTTTATGTGGTCAACATGAATAATGCCCCCGTGTTTAAAATTGCTGTATTTAAACCACATTTTCGTTGAGTGCATTTTGAGGCGCATTAGCCCCCCTTCTCTCCCCCCCCCCCCTCCAAAAAAAATGTCTGTTTACGGTATCCCCAACGACCCTACTTTTTTTTTATCCGATTCTAAACTTTTTAATGGGATAGTCTTGAAAAAAAATGAAAAAAAGACAAAAAAAAATATCGCATCCAAGGTAAAAAAGTTGTTCTTTAAAAAAAAAAAAAAAAAAGGACATTGAACTACCTATTTGATTTTTTGTGTTATCATAAACAGACATAATTTTGTTGGGGCCTTATCAATGTGAACGTTAAAACTCCAGGTTCTGAAAATTGCCAGACCAATACGCAATCAAAACAAGTGTCGATTGGTCCTGTAAACACGGTTTGGAATTGCATAGAATCCTTATAGAGGATTACAAAGTCTATCACATTCTGAAACCTTATATACACTTCTGAAGTTATTTTATGGAACAAACAACAAATTAGCACAAAATTAGCATCCCAAAAAGTAATCTATCGTCTGCTACGCTGAAATCTCAAATTTTCACTGTCTGCAAGGTCAAGGACGTCGTGACCACGGGCTGGGGGGGGGGGGAGGGGAAGCGAAAGTAATGTCTAGATGCGTTCCGCATTTGTTTGTTTGCTTTTTTGGAATGCGTTTCTGGAGACCGTACAGAGCGTCAAACGTTGACATCGAACTACAGTTTCCACATTTTTCCTAAATATCCTGCCTCTTCGAAAACAATGGACTCGAAGGCAGAAAAGAAGAAAGTGCGTGAATGCCAACATATCCCGATGTCCTCTGCTCAAGGCGTTTAGAAAACATGTGCTTCACTTCAATAACACTGTTGCTGTGCAGAAATAACCCTGCACTGACAACTGCGAATTACCGGCCCGAACTGCTACCAGACTCTGTACCAATTAACTATCTTCAGTCACACTGAAGAGAAAGGAAAACGAGATCCAACGCAATTGAAAAGACTAAATGTGATAGACATCACTATATAAGAAAAAGCATTTATTGACAAGTGTGTTCGTCGTTTCAGAAAATAAACAAGCAAGCAAGCGAGTAAGGTAAATAAATGCATATACAAGAAAACGTAAATAAAACTAATCATATCTCACAGTGGTTATTATGTGTGTGTTTGTGTGTGTATGTGTGTGTGACGTGCATAACAATGTGATTTTATGTATTCGCACCCCGCCTTCTCTCCACTCCCACACACACACACACCCACACGCACACACACAAAACTGTTTGACGAAAACATTTATTGGTACAAGTGCGGGAATTATGTAGGATTAACTTAACGCTTACCAGATTATTTATAAGCCACTTACCTGATTTTTGTTTTTTAATTCACTGAATGTTTGAGATGTACCAACTATATTAATTAATTAATTAATTAACTCTCTCTCTGTGTTCTCTCTCTCTCTCTCTCTCTCTTTCTCTCTCTCTCTCGTTAGCTCGCCCGCTCGCGTCGCATGTGCATATGGTTGTTGCTATAACAGTTGATCTCTGTAGAGCATTTAACTGATCTCTCGGTGACCAATTAAAGATAGCGTCCCATTCTGTACCTTTTTCTGTTTATTGTCACTTCTTGTGATAAATATGATTCATTTTGTTATGCACTGATGTTTTTCTCTCTGTGTATCTGGGTATGTCTGTGTGCAGCATACATGGGCAGACTGAAAAAAGAAGGGGATTTTGTGATCCTGCTCAACTGTAAAGAACTCAAGGAAGTTTTGGATTCCGCCTGGAAAGAGAGTGAGTCTTAATTAACCGCTTCAACCTCATGGCCAATCAACATCTTCGTTGTATTTATGGTCGTCATTATTGTCGTCGTGATCATCATCATTATCATCATCATCATCATCATCATCTGCTTCCTCTTGTATCAATATGATTGTCAACGCCAGTCATCATATCATCATCAACGCTTCTTCGTCGTTGAATTCGCGAACGTCATCATCATCACCATCATTATCATCATCATCATCATCATCATCCCCACCACCACCACCACCACCACCACCACCACCACTACTACTACTTCTACCTCCACCACCATCATCATCATCTTCATCATCTTCCACCTCACGCACCATTTTATCTTTTTCGACATCACTATCTTGAAGTCATATTGTCATCATGCGCATGTTCATATAATTGTAGTCAGTAAGGTTGATTCCTTTACACCTTGGTTAATTGGTTGACTAGTTGTGCGTTGGTATCATCTGTAAATACTTTAAAATAGTCGGGAATCAGAATGAGCTAAATGTTGGTCGATCGGTGTCCGTCCGTTGCTCGCCGTTTCTCCAGAACCACTGAACAAATTTTAACCAAATTTCATAGAAACGTTAGCTAGGTGAATGGCCATCACGTGCTTTCGCATTGGCTCTACATCAAAGGTCAAGAACACGTTTGGTTCTGTATGTCAAGAATGGCTGAAGTGATATTGATTAATTTTTATGTACAGGTACTTGATACTAAGTATGAAACACGACTGAGACTGCTTTGTGTTACTGACGCAATGATGTTCAATTGTGCGTTTCAGCTGTGTATGGAGTGGATCCGGAGCTTCTGAGAGGCAAGCTGGGAAAGGAAGAGGCAGAGGCACACAAGATTTTGGAGCCCTACGTTGAACGTCTGAAGAACGAAGGGGTAATAAGAGTAGTTTTCTACTTCTATCTTAAAAGAGCAGATAAGCTGTCGAATAACATTATCTTATGTTCATTTTGTGAGAAGTCTTGTTGGTGTGAATCCACAACTTTTCCTAGTTACAGACTGACACTTTGCAGAGGGAAACATAAATATTTTGTAGGCAGCCGACCACAGACACCGGTTTGTCTTGGAAATAGTACGGTAATCACAAGCCGTTATTAGTTTACAGTTAACTTAGTGGTGATGTTAACTAATATTTTCTCATATGTGAGGATCCATTATTTGGTTTGTATGAAATCGTATGTCCGTGTCGCTTCAGCTACACATTCTGGTACATGTAATTCTGTAAAACACACAGGCTCAAAACCACGCATAGACACTGACACAGAATGGTCCTTGAGACTCGGTGTTCCATCCTTGAGGCACAGTGTTCCTTCCGTAGTACGTACAATGCAGCAAGTGGACGTCTTTATGGCCTGTCTTACTTGGACCTCCCTGGGGGTGCCGGGGGTTTCAGTATAAATAGTATCCCCGCTTTCTAGAAATTTAGTGCTTTAAATTCCCACTGTCGCTGTCTTTCTCCTTTGTTCTTTCTCAGTCCTACTCTGTGCTATCAATCTACTATACTATCTTCTTCTTCACTAGGCCAGTCACCTACTTTTTTTTCTTGAAAACTCTTCTGGGACAAAACTCCTCATTTGTGTGTGAGGTATGTTGGATCAGCTTGGAAATATTAGACGCTTTCTGCCATTTATGTTATTATTTGGCAATGTAGGCAATTTATATGTACGTGTTTTCTTGATATCTTATAATGATGTTTGTATTATATTTTGTTTTTGTAATCGGGGATTCGATAAATTAGAGTATAGCCTCAGCGTCCCCTGCTTGGGATGTCTTTATTGTAAAGTGACTGTTGGTGGATTGCCTTCAGTGTTACCATTGGGGTTGTTTCTGCAGATCTTTTATGCTGACCTGGGGTGAGTCCCTTTTCAGCGAAATTGTGGTCTTGATTTTGTTATCCTGATTCGGCTCTTTGCAGTCCGCTGGACCCTGTAAGCAATGAATAACTAACTTTCTTAATTGGAAGGTTCGGGGAGGTTCAACAACTTTTTTTCGAGGATCTCAAATCCATAACCTAGGTTTGTGAACATGTTTTTTGTCAAAAGGTTCAGCAACCTAGGTTCGGGATCTCAGAATCCTGATTTTGACCAATGCCTTGAGCCGCTGTTTGTCACTTTGAGCTGGCAAGTGCGCTGTATACTAGGCCAAGAACAGTTATTTATAAACACTGTGACCTTTGTTTCAGGTCAAGGTAAAACCTGAACTTGTGATATGCAGCCATCCAGGCCCTACTATCATCAGCGCCGCGGAGAAAGAGCACGCTGCACTCGTCATCTGCGGCAGCCGCGGCATGAGCACCATTCGCCGTACCCTCGTGGGCTCTTGCAGCGAGTATCTGCTGCATCACTCACATATCCCCGTCCTCATCTGCAGGCATTGAGATGAACCTGGATGGAAGATTTGGTATATGCTCATTGCTGAGATGAGACCTGATGACTGTTACGATGGAGATATCAGTTCTTCTTATTCCCTTAGCTACCACCTTCATCAGAGTAAAGATTATGTAGACTTTCGGTATTAAATGTATGGGAGATGAGATTCACATTGAGATGAGATGGAGTATTAGATATTCTGTGAAATACAACTATACGAGCTGAGTTGTTAGATGAGATTATTTAGGCGATAAGAGATAAGCTAGCTGTGATAAGGGGGTCAGGTCAGAAGATGTGAGGTGAGGCAATGAGACGAAATCAGATTTGAGATGAGATTCACAAAGAAAATAAGCAACCATGGGACGGGAAATAATCCTGCCAAAGTTGGACCTTTGTGTAGCCAGCGCCATCGTATGGGATAAAAGCAGCTAAATCGATTGTGACTGTGATCTCAGACGTCTCTTGCTGAGTACTGTTTTATAATCTCTACTGATTGTATTGCCTACTTGCAGCATTTAGTTTAGGCCTCTGATGGTCGCGTCTTTAATGCGGGAGTGCCAGGAAGAAGTTTTTTAAAAAAACAACTCAAACTCGCACTTTCACTTCTTTTTGTATATATATATATATATATATATATATATATATATATATATATATATATATATATATATATATATATATATATATATATATATATATATATATATATATATATATATATATATATATATATATATATATATATATATATATATATATATATATATATATATATATATATAAAAAGATTACCACAGATTAATATAGATTATATTTAATGCGTTGATAATATTTTAGTCGAGCTAGACATATGTAATGAAGCAACAGTCTTATCTTGATTATTGACCGTAGGTGTCGCTGTCTTAGAACCTTCTTGTAGAGTCTCCGTTAGAAAGTCACATGCTGAGCGATGGTGTTAATGAAGAACTCGGCCTTGGCAATGATAGTTTGGGAGGGGATGGGTGGGGAAGGGGGTGTGCCTGGGATTTCAGTATAAATAGTGTCCCCACTTTCTGGAAATTTAGTGCTTTAAATTCCCACTGTCGCTGTCTTTCTCATTTGTTCTTTTTCATTCCTACTCTGTTCTATTAATCTACTATACTATCTTCTTCTTCGCTAGGCCAGTCACCTACCTTTTTTCTTGAAAACTCTTCCGGGATAAAATTCCTCATTTGTGTGTGAGGTCTGTTGTATCAGCTTGGGAATGTTGGACGCTTTCTGCCAAATGGTCACTGGGGCTTCCTATGATGTTATTATTTGGCAATGTAAGCATTTTGTATGTATGTGTTTTATTTTATTATGATGTTTGTATTCTATTTTGTTTGTGCAAACGGTGATTCGATAATTTAGAGTATAGCCCCAGTGTCCCCTGCGTGGGATGTCTTTAATGTAAAGTGACCGGCTGGTGTGCCTTCAGTGTTACCACTGGGGTTGTTTCGGCAGATCTTTTATGCCTATCAGGGGTGAGTCCTCTTTCAGTGAGTCCTCTTTCTTGATTTTGTGGTCCTGATTCGGCTCTTTGCAGTCCGTTGGACCCTGTAAGCGATCAGGATTTGTGAGGAATGACCGACAATGTTTAGGCTTGAATTAAAAAAATCCATAAGTGACTGTAGACCTAGTAATTGTTTGTCCAGTTTTTTTAAAAGAGCCAATGGAAGCAGAATGTGGAGTTATTTTGATTTCACAATGAACACATCTGTAAGCCTACCACTGTTGTATTTTATTTATTTATTTATTTATTTTTAATCAAGGTCTTCTGGCTGTCTAGTAGAAGCAGGATCATGTTAGGTTGTGATTTCAAACTTCGGCTAAACAAGAAATAAAACTTCTATTTTTTAAGGGGGGGGGGGAATTAACGGCTGTGCTATTTTGACGTCTAGCGGACAACAAAAAGCAATACGCAGTGGTACATAATTACTAGTAATATCACATAGTATCACATAATGTAATCGGGAAACTTCCTCCCCCCCCCCCCACTCCCCTATCCCCGCACCCCCTTTCTCTCATGAAGAACATAATCCACCCCTGCCTTGCACATAATTAATAATACGCAGGGATAAGTAAATTGTCTTACATGAGGACGAAGTAACCTGCAAGGATTCGACGAAGTCGTTGATAAAAATAAGAACATCTGTGTAAGTCGAAAGCTAACGGTTTTTGTTACCTAGACAACAGTTACACTTGTTTATTCTTGTTGTTCACTCATGGAGACCAAATTAACATTTCACATACAATTTTTTTTATTTATTTTTTTTTTTTTACCTTTTATTTACCTTATTGTTCCTTTTTCCATAGGGAAATTCTGGGCCGCCTCCCCTGGGGAAAGCGTAGTCGCAGCCTGTGGCGCGCCCAAACCCAACCTAACATTAGTTGTGATTTTGAAAATTTGATGGGGGGGCAAACCGGAGTACCCGGAGAAAACCCCCGAGACGTTGCCCGAGTCGAAAGTAAATAATATTCGGAGAAACATAACGCCCAGATGCTGGATCGAACCCACACCTGTCAGGCGCCATTGGTTTCTGGCCTGTGGACACGGCAAGTTAGTCCCACCTTAGCCCAGCTCGCTAATATAAATACAATATCGATATTTCGCATAATCAATAAACATTTACATCGCTACACCCCGTGGGGGTGCTGAGGGTTTCAGTATAAATAGTATCCCCACTTTCTAGAAATTTAGTGCTTTAAATTCCCACTGTCACTGTCTTTCTCATCAGGGCTGCTGAGGACAGAGAAAGATGGAGTATGCTGGTTAAACGGTCATCTGTGGTGCCCCTACGACCTTCGGGTTACGGGACAGGATAGGATAGGATAGGTCACTGTCTTTCTCCTTTGTTCTTTCTCATTCCTACTCTGTTTTATCAATCTACTATATCTATCTTCTTCGCTAGACCAGTCACCTATTTTTTTTCTTGAAAACTCTACCGGGACAAAACTCCTCATTTGTGTGTGAGGTCTATTGGATCAGCTTGGGAATATTAGATGCGTTCTGCCAAATGGTCACTGGGGCTTCCTATGATGTTATTATTTGGCAATGTAGGCATTTTATATGTATGTGTTGTGTTGATATTTTATTATGATGTTTGTATTCTATTTTGTTTTTGTAAATGGGGGTTTAATAAATTAGAGTATAGCCTCAGCGTCCACTGCGTGGGATGTCTTTATTGTAAAGTGAACGGCTGGTAGATTGCCTTCAGTGTTACCACTAGGGTTGTTTCGGCAGATCTTTTATGCGGATCAGGGGTGAGTCCTCTTTTACTTCTGTGGTCCAGATTTGGCTCGGAAGAGTCCGCTGGACCTAAAGCAATAACCATGTAATGTAATGTAATTTACATCGCTATCACAACAATGGAATATACTGATCCATAATTACGATAAACGACGATGCATAGTCAACACGTATTAATGGATACAACATGATCACCTTTCATCGGTCTCCCCTCTAGCCAAAACAACAGCTTACCAGCAAAGAAGTCGCTTTACAACACGACGCACATTGTGATGATAGATCTCTAAAGATACGACGAACGAGTTACGTTCGAAGATAAGAAAGATAGTCAGAAGTCGATCATTCAAACAGCGTGCTTGCCCAACCTTCTTCCCTCTCTCGAACCAAAGCAAACCTGTTATCGCTATTTATCACAACGCTGGTTCCTTGACGATCACTATGACAATAGACCTTGTGATATCTCTCCCTCCCGAACGCCAGTCCGTTGATGATCGTTTAAAGATGGGTTTTTTTTTTTCGAAGAACGTCATATTAAGGCAAGACAACAAAAGGCAGTACCCGTTAAAAAAACAGCTTATCAGCGGTCGAGCGGTGTCATCGTTGGAATCCTCTCGAGACTCGTTTGTAGGTAGGTAGATTAATGTCCCCGGACACTAAAAACGTATAATGGACGTGGACGTGATATCATGATGAGTAAAAAATCCCTGGACGTGAGTGAATTATAGTGCCCGGACACGTGAGCGTAAAGGTGGCTATCAAGTGAAGAAGATGGAGTGTTAGGCCCAAATAGGGCAAAAGATCAAGTGACGAAGTCTTGAAGGAATAGAAGACAACATGAAGATAGGAAGCTCACGAGGCAGCTACATGAAGATGAAGAAGACGTCAAATGAGAAGTTATGAAGAGGCAGAGCGCCCGAGGCGGTAACAGGAACGATGATACAGACTCGAAGACAGGAGGAAGGTGAGTCGCTTATTGAAATGTGGCGATGAGCCCAAGGGTCAAGCAATGGAGCCGAGGGAAGGCTATCACTGAGAAGAGCTTGCGGCGCCAAGCGCCTGTTGTCCGGAGGTGCCACTCTCCACAACCCATCTCAGGAAACCCAGTCGTAGTTAAAGGCTCGGGGCTGCTAGGGAATGGAACGGCGACAGCAGTGCGTCCAGGCGCCTTTCGTCGATAAGCCACCGCCGCCCAGTAGATGGAGCCCTACAGGTGAGAAGATGAAGGTTGAGGTGGAGTATCGGTTCGGCATCTCCCACAGGATGCAGAGCTGCTCCAACTTTGGACACCAGTATCTCGACCTCAGAAATAGCAAGAAAAGCGGGAGTCCTCCATCACATCAGATAGCGCACTTGTGGGTCTGACCGCCTACTAGAGCAGGACTGCCAACCCTGCTCGACTCGCTGCCAACGAGTGCCGACTCTATGATGATCTCGAGACTTCTTCTTCATTTAAATTTAAAGTTCCCGGACACTACTGCATACAGGGGACTATATTTAAGGTTTGTCGCAAAGAGGGGGTCTAGTTTGGCTAGCTAAGATTGGTAGATTAAAACCTACAACGCCGATCAGAAATGACAGGCAGTGTTAAAAATGGAAAAATAAAAGTAGAATGGTTAAAACCACCCCAAAAGGGGGAGAGGTAGCCAACAACGGCAAAACACAGACCAACAAAAAAATAACCACGTTTGGCTTCAAAAAGAAGGCTGTGGGAGGGGATTAATGTTGCCTACAGCTTGAGGGCTATAACACTAACTTAAGAGCTACACGAAGGGGAAGGGAATTTAAGAGATCAATATGCATTAAAACGCTAAAGGTACTCAGCTGTACACCGCTAAGGACAAGGAATAAAAGATAACAGTACTTAAAACCAGTCTTCAAACAGCAAGTGGTTACTGTGACATTAATTTAAGTGGCAGACTTCACTGCATACAGGTATAAAAGCAAGCATAATACTAAAATAAAACTAGCTATTAATTAAAAGGCTGTCCAACATTGGTTAAAAATGCAAAGGGGGGTTAATAAAGGAGTTCCATTCACTTGCACAAACATACGCACGCTAAAACAATTTAAGTGGTAAATGGATAATACCAATAATTAAAGCTACATTGTACACAAAGATGGGGCAAAGCAGCCGCTCGGCACCAGGGCCACAGGAGGTCAGAACCCTTCACGGGGGCCATTGTAATTAATACATTAATACCAGTGTGTGCACTGTGGGTCACACGATTCAGCATGACCGCCAGGGGGATCTCGGCCGCCCCGGGGCCGCAAACCTGCGGGCGAAGCTCTTCGGCGAGCCACAGACGATGGCAGACTGAGATGCGCGAGACGGCTCAACAGCTTCGGTGTAGGGGAGATATGGATCTCCACGCGGTCGAATGGCCCTACGGCGTATCGCTACCTCGGGACAACCGCACTAAGCCGCAGGGTGGGCGCCGTTGCAGTTGACGCAAAGTCTGGTCGAACTAGTGCAGTCCCTGGTGAGATGGTTCTTACCACACTGTGCGCAACGATCATCATACCGGCGACACAGAAGCCTCACATGTCCCAAAAGGTGGCAGCGAGTACACCGCATCACCGGGGCGACGTAGGGTTCGACTCGGCAAACCGTGCGACCCAGCGTGATGAGGGTGAAGAAAGTTCGGAGTATAAAAGTAATTTTGATGCAGTTGGAAGGCAGGCAACCTGCCCCGGGAAGCCTAACCACAGACTTACCCGGCAGGTCACGGGCGCCCAACTCGTTGCGGACCTGGGCCAAGAACGATGGGTCATTCTCCATAGCCGGTAAGCCGCGGACCACCCCAAAAGTGGTAGTGGTGATATGTGTGGTGATCGGAATGCCACACAGCAGAGAGCAGCGAAAAAGCTTCCCTTGCTAGGCGGCAGACAGGCAACCAACTAGCAAGTCGCCCAAAGGTGTGCGACGGATAGAAGGAACTCTGAGAGCACGCTGGCCTGTCTAAACGTTCCAAGACCCGAGAGGGTGGCGGGGCCGCCTCCCAGTTCGCGCAAAATCACTTGAAAGTCAACGACTTCGGCACGCAAGCTAGCCTGAGGAGACCGAAAGGGACGCAAATTCTGGATCGGCGCCAGCCCAGCACTGGCAGCGTCAGCATAAGACCGTACGGGAGCAGGATTTGTCACCACCGGTCCAAGAGTAAGGTACGGGTCCTTGGCGGCAGGTGACGCAGTGGTACGTAAAGGTGGCGCCTGGGTTCGCCTGAGATATCTCGGGGGGAGTGAGACGGGGGCGGGCACGCTACGGGCTGCCCAGAGAAGGGGACTGAAGAACGTCCTCCAAAGTAACTGGCAGCGGCGCGGGGTTGGCTGAGCAACTGATGACATCGTACATGTGGGACGCAAATAAGGGGGCATGAGACTGCGACTGGGGCGCGTCCCCATAGGAAACGGATCTCTTAGACCTCGGGGCCCGAACAACCTTAGATCCCCGCCTTTTACGGCTAGGCGAAGCGTGGCATGGGTCCCTAGGAAAGGGGGTCAGAGAGCGGGGCCCACGAAGATGACCCGTGGCACCAGACGAGGACATAATGCAACCCTGTGGCTGTCAACAAGGAGTCGGGCTCGCGTGGCCGCATGAGCGGCCGCCTTCACCTGCTATTTCCCCAAAGGAGGGGGAACAGGATCAGTAGCTAAGAAATAATTTGGCGTGATTCCAACACCCTGGCCACGACAGGAGCGAACGCTACCAGAGCTGGAGGATTCGCAAGAGGAGCCTGAGGATGAGCGCGAACAATCGCGCTCACAGGGAGACTCAAGGTCGGATTCCCAAATGGACTCCACGTCCGGCATCCCGTCAGAGAGATACGGCAAGTATCGTCAAAAGACTTCAAGCAGCGACGGGCTCACACACATGATGAGGGGGTGGGAGGGAAGGTTTTAAATTAGATTTTAAAAATGTAAAATCGAGCCGCCGCCGTGTTCGTGCCTGTCATCTCTACCGCTGAAATAGAGCTTGTGGCCTTTGTCAGTCGTTGTTTCACCTAGGCCTTTCCAGCGCAGTTCGCTGATACCTAGAACGTTCCGTCGATAGTGGTCCAGCTCGTGGGCCAGTTCTTCTAATTTTCCTTCCGCAGTTAGGGTCCTGACATTCCAGGTTCCTATGACGATGTTGTTTCTCGTGCGGATCTTGCTAGTTTGTCCATCAGTAGCATACTTTTCACCTCCGTCCTGGTGGCCAACGGAAGGCGCGGTCCTTGTGTAGCCGGGCGACGACCGATCCGGCATGGAATTAGTGGATAGCCTCATCATGTGTTGTGTCTTGGGCAAAAAAGACCTGGCAGGGCCCAATCCTCTCCAGGCTGTTGGCCACAGCCGAAATCCACGAATACAGTGTGGCTCGCCTTGGCCCTGAGCACGTGGTCGTTGAACCTGTAGTAACGTGAGGTTCCTCCGCCCTGGCCGGTGACTTCTGTGTAGAAGACTTTCGCCCAGTGATGCCGTGCTAACATCACCCCTGTTAGTCGCCTCTTACGACACGCCGGGAAACGTTGGGTCTATTCTATTTGCCCGAACCCACTGTCATGGGTTGCCGCCCAGTCTCCAGTAGACTCATTACCATCCGTCTGAGAGCAACCCCTTTCAACATTACCATCATCCAGGCCTATGCCCCAACATCAGACTATGAAGACAGCGAAGTGGAGGATTTTTATGAAAATATACAGGCGGTCCTTGACCAAGTGCCGAAGAAGGACATAGTCATAGTGCAAGGCGACTGGAATGCCAAGGTTGGCCAAGATGCGCACCACAACTGGGGAGACACATGCGGACCCCACTGCAACAACGAGACAAATGACAGGGGTCTGAGGCTATTGGAGTTTGCCAGATACAACAATCTGGTACTGGCAAACACGCTTGGTCTCCACAAAAAATCCAGACGATGGACATGGCACAGTCCCGGCGGGGAACATCACAACCAGATCGACTACATCATGGTCAAGAAACGCTTCAGATCAAGCATCAACATTGGCAGGACACGCACTTTTCCAGGAGCAGACATTGGAAGTGACCACGATCTCGTGATGATGTCTTTCCGGCTCCATTTGAAGAGAGTTAATACAGCAAAGTGCACTAGGCTGAAGTTCGACCTGGACAAACTGCAAGACCCGGAGGTGGCAAAAATATTTCAGGCCACAATTGGAGGGAAATTTGCATCACTGCTTATTTTGGGGGCAGGCGAAGTAGATGTCAACACCATGACCAATACCTTCAACTCAGCTGTAACAGATGCCGCCACTGAGATCCTTGGCAAGCACCGACCAAAGAAGAAGCCGTGGATCACACCTGAACTTTTGGATCTGTGTGATAAACGAAGAGAGTTAAAAAAGAAAAAGAACACCTCACAGGGAGCTGATGTCTACCGAAAAATCAACAATGACATCCGAAAAGGCATGCGCACAGCAAAGGAGAACTGGATAGAAGATCAATGCCAGGAAATAGAGAACAATCTGAACAAGAACAACAGCAAGAAGGCCTACCAGACTGTGAAGCGGCTGACAAGTGTTAAACAGCCCAAAGTCTCCACTATCCAAAGCAAGTCTGGCATTTGCCTTACAGAAGAACAAGAAGTCTTGGACAGATGGACAGAGTACTGCTCTGACCTTTACAACCATACACCAAATGGAGACCCATCAGTTCTAGCATGTCCCGAGAGCAGAGAAGAAGAAGAAATCCTCCCAATTCTCCGGGAAGAAGTTGAGGCAGCAGTGCAATCGCTGAAGAAAGGGAAGTCAGCGGGAGTGGACAACATACCAGCGGAACTGCTACAAGCAGGAGGAGAAGCGATGACTGATGCTCTCACCATTATCTGCAACAAGATCTGGCAGAGTGGGGAATGGCCTACACCATGGACCCAGTCGCTTGTCATCACTCTTCCCAAAAAAGGTAACCTTCAGGAGTGTGAAAATTACCGCACCATCAGCCTCATCAGCCATCCCAGCAAGGTCCTCCTGAAAATAATACTCAACAGGTTGAAACCACAAGCTGAACAAATCATAGCTGAAGAACAAGCAGGATTCATGGCAGGGCGAAGTACCACTGAACAGATTTTCAACCTCAGAATAATCTGTGAGAAATACCTACAGCACCAACAACATCTATATCATGTGTTCATAGACTTCAAGAAGGCATTTGACCGAGTCTGGCATGCAGCTCTATGGGCAACCATGAAAGTGTACAACATCAGCCCTAAAATTATAGAAGTCATCAAAAGCCTGTATGACAAGGCTACCAGTGCAGTCCTCCATAACAGCGTCATCGGGAACTGGTTCAGAACAACAATCGGTGTGCGTCAAGGATGCCTACTCTCTCCAACACTCTTCAACATCTTCCTAGAGCGCATCATGTCAGATGCTCTTGCAGATCACGAAGGCACAGTCAGTATAGGGGGCAGAGCAATCTCCAATCTTCGTTTTGCGGATGATATTGATGGATTGGCTGGAGAGGAACAAGAACTTGAACAGCTTGTACAGAGGCTTGACACCACCTCCAGAGCTTATGGAATGGAAATAAGTGCGGAGAAGACCAAAATGATGACCAACAACACCAATGGCATCAACACGGACATCAAAGTACAAGGCCAATCCCTCAACACAGTGCACAGCTTCAAATATTTAGGAGCCATTGTGTCAGACAATGGGTCTCGACAGGAAGTCCTCTCCAGGATCGCACAAACAACTGCTGCCCTGACAAGGTTGAAGCCCATTTGGAAAGACAGAACCATCAGTCTACATTCCAAAGTAAGACTGCTGCGCTCTCTGGTCATCTCCATCTTCCTATATGCTTGCGAAGCATGGACCCTCACAGCAGATCTCCAACGAAGAATACAAAGCATGGAGATGAGGTGCTACAGAAGACTTCTGTGCATTTCCTATACCCAACACATCACCAACGTTGAAGTCCGACAGACCATCACACAAGCCATTGGACAACACGATGACCTGCTCACAGTGGTGAAGAAACGGAAACTCCGATGGTATGGCCACGTCACCAGATCATCAGGCCTTGCAAAGACCATTCTGCAAGGCACAGTGCAAGGAGGTAGAAGAAGGGGGAGACCGAAAAAGAGGTGGGAGGACAACATTCGAGAATGGACTGGTTTGACACTGAGCGAAGCCATGAGGGCTGCTGAGGACAGAGAAAGATGGAGTATGCTGGTTAAGCGATCATCTGTGGTGCCCCTACGACCTTCGGGTTATGGGACAGGATAGGATAGAATAGGAAAATCGAGCGTCAACACATATTCACTCCAAATGGAGAGCTGAAGACTTAAGATCAGGGGGTCGGTCAAAAGTAACAGCCTACGCTAGAGACTAATTACAAGGGGGAGCAGGGCACGGGGAGACGACCAACCATATCCCAGTACTTTAAAACTTCTATAAAGGATATACAGTGATCGACGTCAGGCTTGTTCCGCAGGCAAGGGCCGAAGCGGCAGACACGAAGACGACGAGCAGAACGCCAAGGCAGGAAGCCGGAGGCACCGGAGACAAACGGCCGTAGAGCGAGACGAGAGCGAAGCAGCAGAAAACAAGGCAATCATCAAGAGTCATCAAGGCAAGGCAATCATCAAAAGTCATCAAATGAATCTCTGGTCATTTCGAGACTTCTTGAATAAGGTTTAACGTCCCCGAACACGTGAGCGTATGGGAGACTGCATCTTATTTTTCGAGCTGCTAAGCTTATTCTTAAGCGTAATGCGTGACAAACTAACGAATAATATACACATTATATATCAGCGTAAATGCGACCTTTCTACTGATATAACAATATCGAACCTATCGGCTACGAAATAAAAATAATACGCGATTCAAGAGGAGGTTGGTTATTACTCTTACGGGTGTCACGACTCTAAACTCATAATAGCTCTTTTATTTAATAAAACCATTAAGAATAATAATTAATGAATAAGAAAGAACAACGTCTCCTCTTTCCAATGATATATAATATGGTATGGTTACTATTATGGGTTTAGACTAGGCCGGACTAGAATAGAAAACATTAAAACATTCTACCAGCAAGATGTCTGGAATCTCCTTAAAACTCTCCCAACCCTCACCCCCATCCCACCTCACTCTTCATGTTTCCCTTCCGATTTGTACATCCCTATAAACTAATATTTAAATTAAGAATCTCCTGGTAGAGAGTGAAATAAGGCATCATTTAAGGTGATAACGTGTGGAATCTTTGCTATAGTCGTTACTCAATATTCTTTTCTTATCATATGCCGCTCAGTTTGAAAGCGATGGACGCTATCCGTTGAGGCTTAGCCTATAACAGCGCGGTGTCTTCATCAACGTAATATGCCTCGCGATATTCTAAACATCGCGCTCCCCTTCGAAGCTGCTACATAAATCAAAAATAAAGTAGAAAATTTAATGATAAGTCTAATGGTTATGTTATTTAAGGGATCTGAAAAGTATAATTCTCAAGTAATAGCACGTAGATAGTTTAAACATAACAGAGACAGAATAAGGCCTAGGTATCGTATGATCAGAAATTTGCATAGCCAAGACGGCTATATTAATATTATGGTTATAGTTATACACATATATAATACATATGCTAATATATATATAAAAAATAACTGACATACGTACACACAAACTCACGCACACACATACACATAAACACACACAGAGGAATATAATGTTAACAGCCATGAATATATAACAATATGCATTATTATTTCTTCTTGTCCCTTCTTTTCATTCGGTCCATTGCTTTCACTCATTCGTTATTATTGACTGTTTATTTAATGCAGCCTCGCGTATGTAAGGAAGGCGTTTGTGCAGAATGACAGAGGAAACGATTTTAAGTTTAAAGTTCGCCTTGTTTTTTACAAGAATTAATTTGTTATGTTAATTATTACTTTGTGTGTAGTGTTGTAGAAATGCACAACGAATTGAATTCAGATTTTGCAAAAGAATAAAAATAATAACAAAAATGTATTCCTTTTGTTGCGGTTTCTTAAATTGGTACTTGATGTTCATTATTTTACTGTTTGCTTTAAAAAAAATTGCTGTTTGCCGTAAGCTCTTCACGCCATTCACATATACGGTGTGTAAAAGTGGTGTGTGCGTGCGTGTGCGATTTCACCGTAGGGACATCCTAGTAAACGTTCATTGATGTTAGAAAACAGCGGAATTTTTTATTAATGTTTCCGTACTCTGCACAATGTCGTTTTACCTATGTTTCATTCTGGAAGGCTACGACATAATTAAAGCAAGAGATTGATGGCAACGACGGCGAAAATGATCGTTACGGTGCTGGTCATGACGACTATAATGATTACTGCAGATGATGTGGTTGTGGTGGCGTTGATGTTCGTATTGATGAATGGATGGTTGGTGGTGGCTGATGATTATGATGATGATGTTGTTTGTGAAGTAATACAGTTAGCCTTTTATAATGTCACTGCGACCTCCACCTGAATTACAATTAAATGTTGCGAAAAGCAGCTATTTGCACACGGATCGATTATAGATTTTATTATCGTTGTATTGTTTCATTTCTATATTGATTCTGAAAAAAAAATAGTATTCATGTTCTTTAATGTTAAAACAGCGAGTTTAGTTTTTATAATCACAATAGCTATTTTAGGGCTAACCCCCGTTGGGGTGTCGGGGGTTTCAGTATAAATAGTATCCCCACTTTCTGGAAATTTAGTGCTTTAAATTCCCACTGTCGCTATCTTTCTCATTTGCTCTTTCTCATTTCTGCTCTGTTCTATCAATCTGCTATACTATCTTCTTCTTCGCTAGACCAGTCACCTACCTTTTTTCTTGAAAACTCTTCCGGGACAAGACTCCTTATTTGTGTGTGAGGTCTGTTGGACCAGCTTGGGAATATTGGATGCTTTCTGCCAGGTGGTCACTATGGCTTCCTATGATGTTAATATTTAGCAATGTAGGCATTTTATATGTATGTGTTTTGTTTATAATTTGTAATTATGTTTGTATTCTATTTTGTTTTTGTAAACGGGGGTTCGCTAAATTAGAGTGCAGCCTCAGCGTCCTCTGCGTGGGATGTCTTTATTGTAAAGTGACTGGTTGGTGTAGAGCTTTCAGTTTTACCACTAGGGTTGTTTCAGTAGATCTTTTATGCGGATCAGGGGTTGTCCGGTCCAGATTTGGCTCGGAAGAGTCCGCTGGACCTAAAGCAATTTTTTATTTATTTATTTATTTTAATCAGTTTATAGTCCCCTCTCTTCCCGATAAGGATTTTCAGAGAGGAGACTCTGATTTTGGACCTAAAGAAACAATCATGTAATGTAATGTAATTTTAAGGCTAGCTTCACACTGTTGCCATAGTATTACTATGAATCACGTTTAATGAAAAGGCCCCAATTTAAAGGCTTTGTTTACTTTTGGCGAAAACGGGTTTACCCTAATATTTGTATTGTTATTACATGACACAATGATACAGTGGACTTCAATGCTCAAACCAACCGCTCAAGTTTGAGTTTTCAATTTCGGCTCTGACAGTGAGTGATTTCTACCTGATTAATGGTACATCGAATACCATAGCCCTGAGACCTTTGACCCTTTTCGGGAGTGAACAACGAAGCCGAAGAGTGTGTCTTAGGTTTCAGGGGGTAGGGTAGAGTCTGTTTTACCAAAGAGTTTATCATTTTGATACTAAACTCTTTGGTTTTACCAACCCAAAATGAAAAACCGTACGAGCGCATGTTTGCTGGCTAACCCACGGCTTTTGCTATTAAAAGCTAAGGAATTTATTCATTTAAAATATAATTTCGATTTAGTTTTTTTTTTAATTTAGTTTTTGTTGTAAGCTTATATTATCAGTGGGGCAACCCTCATTTTGAATGTGAAAGAAACTTTGGAGGGGGCGTGGTCAAAGTGGTTCTCTTTAAATAAAGTCAACAATTCTTAAGCAGATATTTCTCCAAGAGATCTTCACAAAGATGAACCAAATATTCAATAATAAACGTTCAACGCATAATTCAAACTTTAACTCGTCCTTTTCTTTTAATTTTCCCACTAGGGTTGTTTCAGCAGATCTTTTATGCGGATTTGGGGTTGTCCGGTCCTGATTTGGCTCGGAAGAGTCAGCTGGACCTAAAGCAACAATTATGTATGTTTTCTTTTAATTGTTAAAATGATAATAATTAGGATATTTGTATAGCACTTTCTCCTATAAAAGCTCGTTTGAAAGCGTAATTCTCAACCATTCACACACCCAAAAGAAAATCATTACTATAAAGAATTGAACCAAAAAATGGATCTATTAAAGAGAAAAATATGAAAACAAAATATATACACGCTTTATTCAAGATGCGGCAGTTGTGGTTGATAAGAGACAATGCTAAACAGACCATTGTTGTGGGAAGAGATGAGCTTTTAAGTTCTGTTTGAAGTAGGAGATTGAGGGTTTGCTGCGGAGAGGGAGTGGACCCCAAGCAGTCGGTCCAAAGGCAGAGAAAGAGTGGGGTTCGGCAGTAACACGTTTGTTGTTTGTTTGTTTTCATATCTTTTTCACCAAAATAACAAGACAAAATCAAAAATATAAAAATAAATAAATAAATAAAAAATTATATTTATGATCAAACAACATCAATTCTCATAAAGACTGACTAACTGAAGAACCAATACATTTGTATTTGCTAAACTAATGCATACACCCAAACTAATATTGCCCAAAGATGTGACATTATTAGGCAGACTATTACGCAGTTGATTGCATTTAGTACTACATAAAACATGTATTTAAAAAAACATTTCATTACAAATACATTTGATATTCTTACAATAATTGTTTTTTTATGGAATTTAGATATATTCTATAAGCCATCGTCACTACAGTCTTGGGAATTCCATTATGTTGTTCAAAGAGTTCATTAAAATGACATTGGTTTTAACTTCCTTTTCAGTTAAAACACGCATCTCTTTAACTGACAGAGGTATATTTAATTTTACTGCATTATTATTTTTGGCACCATTTTTTGCAGCTCGGTCAGCCCAGTCATTAAAGAGAAAACCACAATGAGAAGGAACCCAACAAAAGTTAACTTCTGTAAAGATGTTAATCTTTCTGAGCGAGTCAACTCATACGTTCTTTAGTAAAGACTGTAATGTTTTGCCTTTTACTGTAAGGAGTTAATTTCCGCTTTAGAAAATGCTTTAATTTATTTATTTTTATCAATGGGATATATTTGCTTCAGTGGAAAGAAAGTAGTTATTCTGAAGAGCAAGAGATGTTTAATCCAATTAGGTTTAAATACCTTTGTGAACATTCTTTCAAGTCAGGGCTGAATTCATTTAAAAGCCTGCGCTCGCTGCACTAGAACAAAAAACAAGAAGATAATGCGCCATACAAATGTATTCCCACATATAGAATTTAAAATTATAAATACACACGTGAAGACCTAGACAGACCCAGCGCAGAAGAAAAAAAGCACAAAAAAGGGAGGTAGCAGCTCGAGAAGACGGACATTTATGTTTGCAGAGGTTGCTGTCTTAGTGACCATACTTTACATAAGGTAACAGTCTTAATCATGGAATGTGACATTTGCTTTAATGCAATTTTGAGAGCAGGTGAGGCTGTGCCATTGTCGCAATATTCCTACAAATGTTGATTGAAATCTAACCAAGCGTTCTTGAGATATGACATGAAATTAAATGCACCTTATACCAGATGTAAAATTGTTTGCTGTGCTGGTTTGTCAAAAACATGCCTCATATTTACAGAGTTTTTTTTAGTGTTGGACAAACATAAGATGCATATTCACAGCTACTAATCGTTTGTTTTTAATCGGTAGCATTCATTTTGACAAGGTGCAAAATTGATGGCGCAAGAGATTTTACGTCCCAGGTTTCTTTGAATTCTGTCGCAGGTCTTGAGATATCGGGTGCAGCAAGAGGACCAACAGACCGACGCGTAACGGAGTCTCGTTTCGGTCGACTTCTATGTATAATTGTATTTTCAGATTTCAGTTCTGCGAATATAGGAAGACAACGCGCAGAGAACCAATCAGAATTAAAGTAAAGAGAAAGAAAACAATGTGAAGGTCATCTTATTTTCTTTGTTGTTCGTTGAAGGATTAAGTTCGTATTGCCAGATAAGTCTGAAAATACTTTGAAATAGTCGGGAATCAGAACAAGACACAATGTCGGTCGGTCTATCTGCCGGTCCGTTACACGCCATATCTCAAGAACCACTGGATAAATTTTGATTCAAAACCACAGGAACATTACTTAAATTAGTGGCTTGCCATCATATTTGTTCTACCGCAAAGGTCAAGGTCAGTAGAGTTATTTTGATGCTAAACACGTTTTGCTCTATATATCAAAAACGGCTAAAACGTTTTTGTTGAGTTTTGGTTTACAGATACTTCAAATCATGGGCCATCCTTCACAAGCATACTGGTTGTCTGGTCAGTCGCTCTGAATTTTACTTTGCTGTTGTTCAAAGCTCTTTTTTGCCTTATCTCAAGAATAACTCAACCGAAATTTATCTGTTTTACTTTGGGGATATTTTAACTACTGCTATGCGTGTTAGATCATTCAAATTTGCACTTTCACAAAGATCAAGGCCATTGTGCTTCACGATTTTCTAAACAAGTTTAGCGCTCTGTCTAAAACTTGGCCTTACCGATTTTAATCTTTCGGATGAGAGTATAAACCGAGGTCTAGTCTGTGTCGCATACATTCCATCCTAACGGACTTTAAAGATCCTGACGCTCATGTCCTAGACGGGTGAGTGCCGGTGACAAGAACACACCCAGCTTGCACCTAGGTCCTTCTCCCCATCCCTGGCTGCCCAGGATTGTGCTCAGTTGTCTGGGGCGTTATTACGGTGCGCCCAAAGGCTGCAAGTTGGCGCCTCGGGCGGCTTGAGTTGGATCCTGTATCGGCCAGCGCCTTGAGCAGCTCTTGAGCTGAAAAAGCGCTATATAAGAACGATTAAATAATAATAATAATAATAATTTTGGGGCTTGCAGATAATAGACTATGATTCCATGTTTCCATTTTGCTTCACAAGATTAAAGCTGATTCACAGTACCACCAAGAAAATTAACTCTTTTGAAAATGTTTATTGTTGGGCTATATGTGTGAGTTTCTGGAAATCATTTTAATGACTTGCCATTGTGTTTCCTTCTCATCTAAGATCGATTTTCAGTTCAAAGAGTGCTCATCATGAGCTTTGCTGAAATCAGGTTGCCCAAGTGGCACTTTTTATCCAACCTTACTCACAGTGTAACGCCATTGACCAGCGGAGCCATCTCAGTTGGCCCGTGCATGAATGCTAATGTAATCAATAAATTATTTGCAAGTGTTTTCGCTCCATGCAGCCATTTTTGACCATAACATAACCAGGAAAAATGACTTAAGAAAAAAAATTGTAACCACTAGCGTGCACACACACTTATAAACTTACACATGCGCTCTCTCTCTCTCTCTCTCTCTCTCTCTCTCTCTCACACACACACACACACCAACACAGGCACCCAAACACATATACATACACACACCAACGCGCGCGCGCACACACACACACACACTCACACACACAGAGGCACGCGCGTACACAAACACGACCTCTCTCTCTCTCTCCACTTCCCTCACTAGCTTATATTCTTAAAACTTCTCAAATGTATTTTATTGCCTTTGATCAAAGGATAATGTCTACATTGAGATCGAAGACAATGAATCCGCATAAGGTTTTATATTACACTGTAATGACTATATTGCCATTTCTTTTAAACTCCTTTGAACGATAATAACGACTTCCGTCTTTGACAAGAACTCAAAGATCCGAACCGTTCCTACAATTTAATCTCCAACGTTTGATGTCGTAGCTGAATATCTGTCGAAGATTAGGCTTAAATCTAATAACAATATTAATGTTTGCGCAGTCACAGCATGGAACGGAAATTAAAAGTAAGAAGTAAACGTTAGAAAAGGTAGAAAGACTATCGGAAGTCAGAAGTTCCGCCAGGCTCATTCATATCTCAAAGACTTGTCCTAAAAAAGTATAAAAGAAATAAACACATAATTTTTTTAGAGACCAACAGAAGTCAATAGTTCTGTAAGACTCGTTCTTACATTTAATTTTTATTTAGGCCTAAATGTATAGGCTAGAACTCTATTTTGTATGTCGGTATAAAACCCATCCCATCCCATGATTTTCCATCTTTGTAAACGTGATATCATCATCATCATCATCATCATCATCATCATCATCATCATCATCATCATCATCATCATCATCATCATCATCATCATCATCATCACCACCACCACCACAACCACTGTACATTTCCAATTTGTCTATAAAAAGACTAACAGACCTAATAAGTAAATGTTATCATTTAATTTCTCTAGAAATGAAAGAAATTATGGCCACGATCGAAAATCCTGATCCTGATAAAGTTACAGGATTCTCTCCACATACAGTTAAACGGATGAGAAACAATGACCTGACGGGATATTATTCAGAACAATCTACGGGCTAAGTTCTATAAATAACCGCCAGAAATCTCTTACTGCCACAAAATTGTTCCGCATTCTATTTCCGCATTCAGCAACTTAATTTATATTGCACGCAGTTGCAGAACGTTAGAACGGACCTGTCATCTGCAACGACCACTTCTAGTTGTGCTAAATTCCGTCGAGAACTAACATACATCACGCAAACTGTGACTGACACCATGTGGTCGCTTTCAACTTCCGGCAATATTCAAAATGGCAGCCACAAAATTTGGGCAGAGCACATGACATCGACACAAGCTGCTCTAGGAACTGGAAAAGAGGAAATAGTTGATCCGATGAGCACGGCGACCATGAAGCTGATCGAGTGTATTGTGCAGGTAGGATTGATGCCGCCGATAGTTGTGCTTGGCGTCCTTTTCAACGTCGTTAACATTGTCGTCTTCATGCGTCAGGGCCTGTCTGATCACATCAACTTCTGTTTGTCCAGGTAAGCCTATTCTTTTTTTTTTTCTTCTTTATTTCTTCTTCAGATGTGAAAACATAAGGAATCGTATATGATCTTCAGAGGTAGGTCAAATATTTACAGTGCGGCATTGAAGAATGGAAGTTAAGCAGGCCTTCTTTGGCGCAAGGAATGGGAACAGAATTTCAAACAGAGAGGGCTTGATATTGAAAGGGCCTTTTTCTCCTCGGTTATTTTCTTTTTGTAATGTGTGTATGTATGTGTGTGTGTGGGAGGGGGAGGGGGTGGGGGTGTGCGTGTATTTTAATTTTTATGTTTTAATGTGTTGTTTTTTTTTGGTTGTTGTTGATTTTTTTGGTCTTTTTCTGTTGTTGTTCGCGTGTGTTTATTTTGAAGGTAACTATGCAAATGTGGTGGATATCTAAGAATACATATTAATGGCTTGTCTACTTTCCCAGCTTATCCGTGTCTGATGCTGGATACCTTATATCCTTGATCATCCACAGAGCCTACGCTGTTGCAGACCTCATCAGTGACATTGCTGGAGAGTATTATAAGGTTCACACTTTTTTCCTCACGTTCTCTGTTTCTGTCCTTGTTTAGTTCAATTTAGATGAGTCTGAAAACTGAGTTTTCTCGTATTCTTCTTCCACTGTTCATATCATAAGCGGGAAGACAAAAGAATTTATGATTTTGAACACTAATGTTCGAAACAGAACATCCGTACCAATTTGCTTTTCCTGCATATTCTTTTTACGTGCGTATTTGTTTGTGTAGTTTCCGACTTATCTGAAAATACTTTGAGATAAGCGTGGGGAATCAGAACGAGCCAAAAGTAGATCTTTGGGTCTGACGGTGCGTTGGAAGCCATATTTCAAAAACCACGGGACGGATTTTGACCAAACTTCATAAGGACATTAATTGGGTTATTAGTCTGCCTTCTTGTCATCATATTTCCTCGCGGTCACGATCGCCATTTTGTTGCTAAACATGTTTTGCTCAATACCTCAAAAACGGCTAAAGTGATTTTTGAGTGATTGTTGAGATTTGGTATGCAGGTAATCATGGGCCATCCTTCAGTAGCAGCCTGGTTGTCGGTCAGTCGGTCGATTCGTCGCTCCGAATTTCACATTTTTGTTCAAAGTACATTGTGCCTTAACTCAAGAATACCCGAACCGAAATGCACCGTTTTGCGGATACTTTACTGCTAAGCATAGTAGATCATTCGTATTTGCACTTTCTCAAAGGTCAAGGTCATTGTGCTTCACCATTGTTTAAACACGATTTGCGCTGTATCTAAAAATTGGCTAAGCCGATTTTATCATTTTTTATTTTGCAGATACTTCCGATAGTGGCCCATCATTCCAATTTGTCTTTTTTGCTTCGTTATGATCACGATAAAGCCGAGTCACAACAACGCCCAAAAAATGATCACTTTTGAAAATGCATATTTTTCGGAAATACACGTGAATGGATGGCCATCTTTTCGCGTCCGCTTGTGTTCATTGCAGTTTGTATATCACTATTATGTGTCTTATTTTTTTCATGCGGAAGTCTCGGATGGCGAATGTGATCGGACTGTACTGTGCATTCAGCACTACCTCCAACTCCCTCACCATGCTTATTGCCGTGGAGCGTTGCGTCTGTGTCGTGTGGCCCCTCAAAGCAAAGGTCATTCTCACTACCAGGTAAGAAGCCATCATCATCATCATCATCATCATCATCATCATCATCATCATCATCATCATCATCATCATCATCATTATCATCAACATCATCACTATCATCATCTCATCATCATTGTCATCATCATCATCATCATCATCATCATCATCATCATCATCATCATCATCATCATTGTCATCATCATCATCATCATCATCATCATCATCATCATCATCATCATCATCATCATCATCATCATCGGTTGTAGCCGCTGCACTTCTACATCATCATCATCATCATCATCATCATCATCATCATCATCATCATCATCATCATCATCATCATCATCATCATCATCGGTTGTAGCCGCTGTACTTCTATTGCAATAAAAGTTAATTTGTGTTTTGACCTGTTCAGGAACATCAGGGTGCTCGGTGTGCTGGCATATTTTGTTTGCTTTCCCATCAACATCCTCTTCTGCTTCAAGTACGACGTTCTCGTTTTCGTTGCGCCCGAGACTAACGTCACACACTATCGTCCCACCGTGACGTCATTCTACCGACGTAACGCTCGCGTCTATGATTTCGTGTATGAAAACTTCAACATCGTCGTGCCGACCGTGGCCTTCTGTGTCGTCATTCTCTGCACGGTGATCATTGCTGTTCGCATGCGCTCTGTTGTGGCTTGGCGGCAGAAATGGGCCACCGTGAGTATGCCTTCTGTTTATCATAACGAATGTCCAGTAATCCCTGGTTTTGAAGATAATGATGACGATGATGACGACGACGCTATTGACGACGACAACGCTGTTGACGACGACGAACGACGACGATGATGATGATGATGATGATGATGATGATGATGATGATGATGATGATGATGATGATGATGATGATGATGATGACGATGTTGATGATGATGATGATGATGATGATGATGATGATGATGATGATGATGATGATGATGATGATGATGATGATGATGATGATGATGATAACGACGACGATATATTTCTTTTTTTTTTAATTTAAAAAAAAAAAGAGGAAGAAGAAGAAGAGAGACATGCCATGTTTGCAGGTGACGAGGAAAGACACGCGCGTGGAGGCGTCAGTAACCCGGATGCTTACGGTGATTTGCGTCATCTTCACCGTCAGCATGGTGCCCTACGTCATCTGCGCCTTCACTCGCTTGGTGGTTCCCGAGTTCAGACCAGAGGGCCATTACACCAACTCTCTGTACGCATCCACCGGTATCATGCATCTCATCATGTGCATCAACTCATCCGTCAACTTTCTCGTCTACTATAACATGAGCTTTAAGTTCAAGTCCACACTGAAGGCTATGATTCATTGCAAAGGGAAGGGTGGTGGGAGAAGAAGCAGAGCTAACTTCTACTTAGCGGAGCCCATCAGCGTGACCTGTTCATCACGAAATATTACTGCGGGGAACGAGTTCAGCACGCCTCTTCGGGATCACAGCACTGGAACGGTTGGAACAATATAACTTACAACGGTATACAAAACGCAACAAAACTAATCAAGCAAAGAGCCAAGCCAAACCAAACTAATTAAAAGCAAACTCAAACAAAGTAGCAAGTAATCCAAATGTATTTCCATATACACACATAACCGAAAAAGAAGCATTTTCAAAAGTTAACATTTTTTTTAATGCAGGTGGGCGGGGAAGAGGGGGTTAAGGGGGGGGAGCAATGTTTTGACTCGGCTTTATCCTAACGAGGCATATAATGAAAACATGATACGTCTGCCATAACGCCAATGGCGGGTGTGGATGTTAAAACGTCAATGTTCATTCAAGGAAAACATGGAATGATGGGCCACTATCTGATCTATGTGAAGAACACAATCTCAAAATCGAGTTAGCCAAGTTTTAGATACAACGCAAAGCGTGTTTAAACAATGGTCAATGGTGAAGCACAATGACCTTGACCGCTGAGAAAGTACAAATACGAATGATCTAACATGTCTAGCAGTAGTTAGAGTATCCGCAAAGTAAAAATGATGATTAATTTCGGTTGAGGTATTGTTGAGATAATGCCAAATGTGTTTTGAACAAAAAAGTTAAACTCGGATCGACGGACTGAAAGACTGACCAACAAACCGGAGTACTACCGAAGGATGGTCCATGATTCCAAATATCTGTATAACTAAAACCACAAAATCGCTTTAGAGGTGGTGTGTGTGTGTGTGTGTGTGTGTGTGTGTGTGTGTGTGTGTGTGTGCGTGTGTGTGTGTGTGTGTGTGTGTGTGTGTGTGTGTGTGTGTGTGTGTTTAAATATTGAGCAAAGTGTGTTTCGCAACAAAATGACTCCGATGACCTTGACTTTTGCATTAGAGAACAATATGATTGCACGATTTTTAATTAGGGAGGCAGGCCACTAACCTAGGTAATGTTTCTATGAAGTTTGGTCAAAATCCGTTCCGTGGTTCTTGAGATATGGGTCCAACGAATCCACGGACGGCTCTACTGGCCCACCGACATTTTGGCTCCTTCTAATTCACGACCAATTCAAAGTATTTCCAGATATGTCCATTTTCCTAACGGCCTGTCTTAATTGGAAGGTTCGTAATAAGTTCGTGGAAGTTCACGAACTTTTTTCGAAGTTCTCATATCTCGAACCTAGGTTCCTGAACCTTTTGGAAAAAAAATAAATTCAGGAACCTAGGTTCCAGATCTAAGAACCTCGAAAAAAAAAATACGTGAACCCCCACGAACCTTACAATTAAGACAGGCCTTAATTTAGTCTAGATTGGATTATTGTAATTCACTCCTTGTAGGTTGCACACAGAAAGTCCTTAGACCTCTTCAGCAAGTCCAAAACTCTGCAGCTAAACTCATTTTCAAAGCACGAAAATCACAGCATTGCACGCCTCCCAGTTGAACAACGAATTACATGTAAATATAAAACCTCATGTCTTTGCTACCACATCATCTCTGGAACTGCTCCTAGCTATCTTTCCGAACTTTTGACTGTCTATGTCTATGTTCATTCTCGGTCGTTCGTTGGTTAAAATTAACGTCCCCCAACACCATGGGCATATTGGGGACGAAATTCTCGGTCTCTCCGCTCGTCTGCAGATGAAAGGATGTTCCGTGTACCAGAATACCACAGGGTGAGACACGGTGATAGAGCTTTCAGTTTCTTCTCCGTTCAGACCTGGTACTCGCTATCTCGGTCCGTCCGTCACAGGCCTTCACTAGCGTCTTTTAAAATGAACTTGAAGACGCATCGTTTTAGAGAGGCCTTTTCTTTATTTTTATTATTATTATTATTATTATTATTATTATTATTATTATTATTATTATTATTATTATTATTATTATTATTATTATTATTATTATTATTATTATAGAACTCGTCCCTCTTACTAGGCCCCCTACTTTTATATTACGATCTCAAACTCCTCTCACCGAAAATCACGTGTTATCTCATTTGTCTTTTCAAGAGAAATCGTATAGTTCGTTTATATAGATTTGAAAAATGCGATGCCCCGCGATTTTCGCTGAGAGCAGTTTGAGATCTTGATATAAAATTATGAGAGGGATTCTATAAAGAGGTCGATATCGTATCCAGATACGAGCGCATGTGGCTCAAACGTAAACAAGAACAGGCTAGTAATGTGCTAAAAGTTTGGAATAAAGTAAAATAACAGTTCCTCGCTACCTGAATTACTATTCTCATGGTGTATGAAGAGAGAGAGAGAGAGAAAGAGAGAGAGAGAGAGAGAGAGCAATGGCTGATAAAGGTTGCCAATGACATGCAGGGAATGAATGAATGAATGAATGAGTAGTTATTCATTGCTTACAGGGTCCAGCGGACTGCAACGAGCCGGATCAGGACCACAAATTGGCTGAAAGAGAACTCATCCCTGATCTGAATAAATGATCTGCCGAAACAACCCCAGTGGTAACACTAAAGGCACTCCACCAGCCGGCCACTGTACAATAAAGGCATCCCACACAGGACTGCTGAGGCTGTACTCAAATATTTATCGAACCCCCGTTTACAAAAACAAAATCAAATGCAAACACCATTTTTAAAAATATCAACAAAAACACATACATATAAAATGCCTACATTGCTAAATAATAATAGCATAGGAAGCCCTAGTGATCATTTGGCAGAAAATGCACAATAATCCCAACAGACCTCACACACAAATTAGGAGTTTTGTCCCGGAAGAGTTTTCAAGAAAAAAGGTAGATGACTGGTCTAGCTAAGAAGAAGATGGCATAGTAGATGGATAGAACAGAGTAGGAATGATAAAGAACAAATGAGAAAGACAGCGACAGTGGGAATTTAAAGCACTAAATTTCCTGAAAGTGGGGATACTATTGATACAGAAACCCCCCGGCCCCCCTTCTTCCCCCCCCCCCCCCCCACGGTATGAATGAATGAATGAATGCTGCTGCTGCTGCTGATGATGATGATGATAATGAAAAAGATTATGTGATTTTGTTGGTGGTGGTGGTGGTAGTAGCCGCGCGTCAACGACGCTGTGTGGGTTGTTTGGAAGTTCGGCACGCGTGGCCGATCCTGGATGGCAGAGCGGTACATTACATTACATGATTATTGCTTTAGGTCCAGCGGACTCTTCGAAGCCAAATCAAGGACCGGACAACCCCTGATCCGCATAAAAGATCTGCTGAAACAACCCTACTGGTAAAACTGAAAGCTCTCCACCAGTCAGTCACTTTACAATAAAGACGCTGAGGCTGTACTCTAATTTATCGAACCCCCGTTTACAAAAACAAAATAGAATACAAACATCATTATAAATTATCAACAAAACACATACATATAAAATGCCTACATTGCTAAATAATAACATCATAGGAAGCCCTAGTGACCACCTGCCAGAAAGCGTCCAATATTCCCAAGCTGATCCAACAGACCTCATACACAAATAAGGAGTCTTGTCCCGAAAGGTTTTTCAAGAAAAAATGTAGATGACTGGTCTAGCGAAGAACGAACGAAAAACGATGCCTAACGTCCTATTGCATGAGCGTTAAGGACAATAAAATTGGGCTAAAAAGCCCTCATCATACATATTTACCAGACCATTTGGTCTGGCTCAAGCGAAGAAGAAGATAGTATAGCAGATTGATAGAACAGAGCAGGAATGAGAAAGAGCAAATGAGAAAGACAGCGACAGTGGGAATTTAAAGCACTTAAATTTCCAGAAAGTGGGGATACCATTTATACTGAAACCCCCGGCACCCCAACGGGGTGGGGCCGGGTAGCTCAGTTGGTAAGAGCATCTTGCTAGTAACCGAAAGGTCGCTGGTTCGAATCCCGGATTGGTCAACGTGTGATCATATTATTTTCCCCTTTACCAACAACTGGCCCGCTGGTGTCAGTATAAATCGGTCCAGTAGTCACCTATATTCGAAAGTGTCGTGTGACTATAATCTACAAACAACAACAACAACCCCAACGGGGAAGGCAGAGCGGTAGGCTAGATAGTCTATCACACCATGGACTAAAAATATTCTTTGGTCCATGATGACACGTAAGGCTCACACATCCATAGGCGCCCATATTTGAATGTGAGAAATCCCAAAGTCTATAGCCTCGCTGTCTATGAGAGATCCCGAAGTCTGTTAGCATCAATGCCTATTTATGCATTACTATAATATGTGAGAGATCCCGAAATCTATAGCGTTGCTGTCTATATAGGCATAATATATGTGAGAGATCCCGAAGTCTGTAGCATCGCTGTCTATATATGCACACTTTATGTGAGAGATCCCGAAGTCTGTAGCATCGCTGTCTATATATATGCACACTTTATGTGAGAGATCCCGAGGTCTGTAGCATCGCTGTCTATATATTTATGCATTACTATATGTAAGAGATCCCGAAATCTATAGCGTTGCTGTCTATATAGGCATAATTATGTAAGAGATCTCGAAGTCTGTAGCGTTGCTGTCAATATATGCATATTATATGTGAAAGATCCAGAAATCTGCAGCATCGCCGTTTATATCTGCATACTATATGTGAGAGATCCTGAAGTCTGTAGCATTGATGGCATTATATGCATATTATTATATGTGAGAGATCCCGAAGTCTTTAGCGTTGCTGTCTATATACATAGGCCTACTATATGTGAAGGATCCCGAAGTTTATAGCGTTGTTGTCTATATATGCATACTATGTGTGAGAGATCTCGAAGTCTGTAGCATCGCTGCTGTCACGTCACCCGAATGGGATCAGTGACTTCAGCTCAAAAGCGAGTGAAGGGATACAAACTCAAACTAAAATACTAACACAAAAATACCAGATGAACAGTTACACTCTTTTATTCAACACATATACACACAGGAATATGGGAAATCTAACCCTACCCCAACCCTTAGCCGCTCCCACAACCCCAACTTTTAACCAATAATTACCTCCCTTGTCTAATCCGTAACCCCTTGACACTGGACACAAGAAGCCAATACAACCCAGATAACAATATGAAAATACAGATGAATTAATGCAACTAATGGCTTATGTATACAATCACCAAGATCTGAAGAAATGTGTTTAATTAATATCAAACTCTTTATACAACAGCCTGATTCCGTTTCCAATACAAAGCTTAACTAAATCATCTGGAATTAGCACCACAAGCCTGATGTCTATCACAGACTGTAAAGAGTCATTGTTTTAAATGTTCACTATGTATTTAGTATGTTTTATTTGCGTGTAATGTGTATATGTATGACTGTGAACGTGCGTGGTCCTGAGTATGAAACCCAAGCGGCAGCCTAGTAGTAGAGGTGTTGTGTCGCTCAGGTGGCAAGGGTCACGCAACGTCTTGGCTTCCCGGACGGGTTCGGAACGACGTACCAACGCCCGGTGTCACATCCTTCAAGTTCCGGGTTTCCTAGTTTATCCGAGCGCATTTGCGCATGCGCTAGGTCATGTCGGGCCGGCTTTTTTACGAAGTTCTTAGGCGTCATAACCCTAACCCTAACCCAAACCCTAACCCTAACCCTAAACCCTTAACTCTAACCCAAACCCTAACCCTAACCCTTACGAAGACTATGATAGCACTGTGCGCATGCGTCGAATTTTGTAACGCGTCGACCAATCAGAATGCTCCCATTCGCTCCCAGCCCAGCTAAGATACTAGGAACTGTGAGGATGTCACACCGGGGTCACATCGTAAAAGTTTCGGGTACCCTAATTTATCCTGGCGCCTTTGCGCATGCGCCAGGTCATGTCCGGCCGGCCTTTTCACGATGTTCTTAGGCGTTGTAACCTTAAACCTTAACCCTAACCCTAATCCTTACTAAGACTACGATAGCACTGTGCGCATGCGTCGAATTTTGTAACGCGTCGACCAATCAGAATGCTCACAGTCGCTCCCAGCCAAGCTAAGATACTAGGAACTGTGACGATGTCACACCGGCACCCTTCAATACCAACGTGGGCGCAACAGCAACAACGACCAGACCACCAGTCCAAGTAGGAGTAGTAGCACGTAGAAACAGACGTAGCAGTACGTAGAAACAGAAGTAGGTAGAACGTAGAACATAGGAAGTAGAATATAGGCCCAATCTGGTCAACAAAATAATGCATTTTACTAGGCTATCTCTACAATGTAAACATAATATGGGAAATAACTCCTTCCGCCGTCCGCCATCTTGACCTGTTTGTTTATGCATCATAACAATTCACATTTCTTCCATAATTTATACTACTCATGAACATGATTATCATACGAATGCATTATAAATCCATTCCGGATCAACAATCTTCATTCATCCTCTCTCTATCCATCACCCCTCCAGCATACTATATTTAATAGGCCTACATCGTCACCCTTGACCTTGTTCTTGCAACAACGTCAACAATTAACATTATTCCATTGTACATACCAGTAAGAAAATAATATAAAAAATAATATTTATCAGAATACCCCTTTACCATGTTGTGTTGTATGGTAGTAGTAGATCATTGGTATTTGTACTGTTTCAAAGGTCAAGGTCATTGTACTTCACCATTTTTCTAAACACGTTTATCTCGGTATCTAAATATCAAATTGGTTGTGCTAATTAAAAGGGATCCACTTAGGACCACCCTCACCACAGATCCTTTTCACATTCACAGTGAGTATTGTCCAACTGAAGAAAACAAAGCCTACAACATAAAATAACTTCCCAAAGAATAGTTATTTTTTTAAAGAATAAATTCCGTAGTTTGTGTGCCTATTAATAGCAACAGCCGTTGGCTATCCAGCCAACATTCTGGAGCTAAAAATAGCTACCAAATTCGGCTAAAAAACAACAACTGAACCCGTGAAAACAAATGCTAGAAAGGTTTTTGGTTTTAGGTTGATAAAATAGACCCTGCCCTATCCCATACACCTAAGAAACTTAAGGCCGCGTGGTTCACTCAGATCTCAAAGGTCACAAGGCTGTACCGTTTCAAACAGGGGAATAAACTCTCTGTCACAATCGAAATTGATCATTCAAACTTTAGAGGTTGTTTTTAGCAACCCCACTTTATCATCGTTTAATGTTATGGCGTCAATCATCGCTTCCCCTCCGGCTTGCAGCAATTCCGCCGGTATGTTGTCCACCCCCGCCGACTTCCCCTTCTTTAGTTGATTGCTGCCTCAACTTCTTCTCGAAGAATTGGGAAGATTTCTTCTTCTCCTATGTTCTGGGGACATGCTAGAACTGATGGGTTTCCGTTTGGTTTGTGGTTGTAAAGGTCAGAGCAGTATTCGGTCCATCTATCCAAGACTTGTTCTTCTGTAAGGCATATGCCAGACTTGCTTTGGATCGTGGGGACCTTGGGCTGTTTAACAGTTGTCGGCCGCTTCACAGTCTGGTCGACCTTCTTGCTGTTGTTCTTGTTCACAGTTCTCCTTTGCTGTGCGCATGCCTTTTCGGATGTCATTATTGATTTTTCGGTAGGCATAAGCTCCCTTTGAGGTGTTCTTTTTCTTTTTCATCTCTCTTCGTTTATCACACAGGTCCAAAAGTTCAGGTGTGATGCACGGTTTCTTCTTTGGGCGGTGCTTGCCAAGGATCTCAGTGGCGGCATCTGTCACAGCTGAGTTAAATGTGGTGGTCATGGTGTTGAAATCTACTTCACCAGCTCCTAAAATGAGCAGAGGTGCAAATTCCCCCTCACACCCCCCCCCCCCCCCAAAAAAAAAAAAAAAATTGGCTTTGAATATTTTTGCTACCTCCGGGTCTTGCTGTTTGTCCAGGTCGAACTTCAGTGGTGCACTTTGCTGTGTTTACTATCTTCAAGTAAAGCCTGAAGGACATCATCACGAGTTCGTGGTCACTTCCGATGTCTGCTCCTGGAAAAGTGCGTGTCCTGCCAATGTTAATGCTAGATCTGAAGCGTGTCTTGACCATGATATGGTCAATCTGGTTGTGATGCTCCCCGCTGGGACTATGCCATGTCCATTGTCTGGATTTTTTGTGGAGACCAAGCGTGTTTGCCAGTATCAGATTGTTGTATCTGGCAAACTCCAAGAGTCTCAGACCTCTGTCATTTGTCTTGTTGTTGCAGTGTGGTCCACATGTGTCTCCCCAGTTGTGGTGCGCATCTTGGCCAACCTTGGCATTCCAGTCACCTTGCACTATGACTATGTAGTACTTCTTCGGCACTTGGTCGAGGACAGCCTGTAGATTTTCATAGAAATCCTCGACTTCGTTGTCGTCATAGTCTGATGTTGGGGCATAGACCTGGATGATGATGATGTTGAAAGGGGCTGCTCTTAGACGGATGGTATTTAGTCTACTGGAGACTTGGCGGCAACCCATGACAGTGTCTAGAATGTCTTTGTGGACCAAGAATCCAACGCCGCGTTTGTGCCTGTCATTTCTACCGCTGAAATAAAGCTTATGGCCTTTGTCGGTCGTTGTTTCACTAGGTGTGCGAAGAAAGACCTGGTGGGGCCCAATCCTCTCCAGGCTGTTGGCCACAGCCGAAATCCACAGATATAGTGTGGCACGCCTTGGCCCCAAGAACGTGGTCGTTGGAAATATAGTAACGTGAGGTTCCTCCACCCTGGCCAGTGACTTCTGTGTAGAAGACTGTCGCCCAGTGACGCCGTGCTGACATCACCTCTGTTAGTCGCCTCTTACCACACGCCGGGAAACGTTGGGTCTATTCTATTCTGTGCCTGAACCCACAGGACGAATAGTTCAGATCGAATTATAGGCCACCATATTTCAGATTGTGGCCTATTATTCGATGTTTCATTTTGCTTCTGTAGGATAAAGCCGAGTCACAACACGGCGGAGGAAATTAAAATTATTAAAATGACTGATTTTTCGGCTATGACGTTTGTGTGTCTGGAAATATATTTCAACTAGTGGTTTTGTACCCTGGCAAGCCAGGGTACACAGGTTGCTGTTTAAAATGTAGACAGAAAGACAACTGTTGTCTGCGAGTTTCATTTGGATGATTTTGCCTTGGCTTCTAAAAGTATCTTCATTTATTATTTGATTTTTATGTTTTTGGAGAAGAAAAAAAAATTAGGGTTTGTGCAAAATGTACAGGGTCGGTCAGGTGACCGTAAACGGACAATTTTTTTTTCTTTGGCCTAAGCGCTGCACATAGGAATAAAAAAAAGTACAATGCCCATATGAGTAAGCTTCATGGGATTGGTCGATTGAAGGGGTGGGCTTGGTTACATGAGCATGCAATGCACTGAAATTAATCGTAATGTACTGCCAGGGTACAAAGGCATCCTCTCCCTCTAACTTTGGTGAAGCATGTTTGAGTAATGCACTAAAATATTTTATTTTAATTTAGTATTTATGTTAGGCAACGTATTTTTTAATGTCATACATTTATTTAAAAATATTAGGCATGATATTTATTGCAATGTACTTACACTAACAGCCGACGCTGTTTTCAAATGTCGTCTGCAAAGTTATATGTGACGTCACGTTTGGCGCTTGAATGGGATTCTGGCAAGATTGTTTGCGAATGAATTTTTGTGCGCATATAAGTATGGATGAAAAGGAAAGTGAACAGGTAACCTTCAGCTGTAAGATTGGTGACATGAGTGCAACAGTGTTTTGAATGGAAATAAAACAAAATTTGCGGTATTACGGAACGGCACGTTCTTGACACGGGTTGAATCGGAAGCGCGCGGAATGAGGCTATTGCAGTTTGTGGACATTTTGTTTAATTATTTATCTCAGAAACGGTTAAACGTTCGGTAAAGAAATGTCGGCTATAACGATTTCGCGGGTTTTGAGCGCACAGCAGGCCGATCCGCAGCGCCCATCACCTGCCCAGATCAGCGTCCATACCGGACAAACTTTAAAGTAGAGGCGAAGAAGGACTTCAGGCTAAGCAGGATGGCTTGTCATCTTGGTTTCCTTTGTTGGGTTTACAGCAAAGATATTTTTAAAAAAATAATAATAAAAATAAGGCAACTAACTTGGCCCGAATTCATGAGTGGATCGCCCTCGCAATATATTTGATACAGTTAATTCCAAAACAACAATTTTCTTCGAACAAAATAATCGTTTAATAGCCTAGGGCCGTAGGCCAATTTTTTTTAAACTTTTTTTTTTTTTTTATACTATCAGGCCTACCCACTGAGCTATAAGGGCCTACCAAAGTCACGAGGATCCGTGTTCGGGAGCTCGTGCTTGACTTCTGCATATTTACTTTCAACATTTATTATTTTATATTCGCAGTGCAACTTCTGTTCCTCTTCTTGATTTCGTTACGAACTTTGTTATAGCAATTTCAAAACTAACCCTATCCTAACTTCTCATGGACACGCGACCGGCTCTTAGCAGAGTTAAGCAAGACCCACGTGGGAAAAACGCTGAGAGTACATCGGTTCAGTTCAAAATGTCTCACTTCAAAGGGGTGATACCATACAAGAAGTAACATATTTGCTGTTGATACGGCAGTTCAGTGATCCTATTATTAATACTGAACTCCATTTTATATGTTAAATACGTAATATATATTTAATTTTCGTACAAAAGTTTCATCTCAGCGAAAAATGTAGTCATTTTTAAGCCTCGTTTCGCTCAGATTGGACTACTCCAACCTTTCCTGTATTATTACATCTACCGGCGACTTAGCACTTATATTAATGCGCACAATATAATCCATTGTCAATTTTCTAATAGCAAATTGATTTTAGCTTCAAATCTCAATCTCACGCAACACGCGCTTGTGTTTCAATACATATTATAAAGAAAATGAACAAAATTCAGTTTACAAATCTGTCAACTGACTTTACCGAAGAAACGCTGCGTGGCCTGTTGGAAGATAGGGGGGTATGCAGTCAGCAACATACTGTTGAAAGGAAGTTCAGCCGTTGTGGACCTTGAAGATCCATTAATCGTCAAAAAAGCAATAGATAGTTTGAACGGTAAGCCTCTGGCAGCAATATTTCTTGATTCTTTCTTTGATTACGTGTATTTGAAACGTTTTCCAGCATCAAGGTCCTGCACACTGATTAAAAATGGCTGGACGTGTGTTACGCCTGTTGCCCAAATGTTATTTTGTTTGGGACATTCTTCCAAAATGTATCCAGGGATAGTTGTTGCTTTTTTTTTTTGTAGTGAAAAACTATGTTTTAACACATAATTTTCTTGTCATTGGACGCTTGTATTTGTTTTTTGTTTCAATAATGGCTCACGTATGTTCGAAATATGCACGTCCGAACGTTTGACAACCCGTGTGCACCTCGTGTTCGGCAGATGGATCTAATGATGCAGCACAAAATATTCGATTTAGTGCACGATCGACAGTGTTGACTGAGATGTGCATATGGTTAGGTGTAGCATAACATAAAATATGTATAAGCTTGGTTGTAAGATTACTTCAGATTTTCACATTTTTGTTGAAAATGTCCTTTTCCAGGTGTTGTTCTTCACGGCCAAAACATGCAGGTTGAAGCAATGGCACGCAGAAAGTAAGTACTTTTTAGTTTTTATACTCGATACTAAATTGTGCAAAGGGTTTTTAACCTCCGTTTGTCAATCCGATTAATGTTTTTTGTTTGAATAACCAATATAGGCCTAGCTATAGACTACTTAATAAGACATTTTGTGCCCTGTGAACTCTAGACAGTTGATCATGTACTGATGTACTTGTACTAGTTGTAGGCTATACAATTCATCCAGCTGTGGTAGCCCTTGACAAGTTTACTGTTTAGTCCCACTTCAAATCTAGTAAATTAGCTTAGCCTCTCAACTATAGGAACCAGAATGATCAATGCACTGATCGTGGGCCCTCAACATCAGAAGAAGAAGAACCTCGGTTAACACCGAGACAGTCAGCAACAAGTCAGCAACATATGAAAGATTCAGCGGGGAGCAAAGCAACCAAGTTGTTGAAAGAATATATACTGAATTTCCTTATAGTGAATGATTATCTAATTTCTTTCCAATTAAGTGCTTTCTCCTGCCCAAGAAAATTTTGCAATGACCAAGAAAAAGGTGTGTACAATACAATACAATACAATACAATACAACTTTATTCATCCCAAAGGGCAATTACATTATAAGTTTATGAGGCAGCATAAAGAAACTCAAAAAATGTATCATAAACCAATTTTTGAAAAAAAAAAACAAAAAAAACAAGAAATACATAAATTTAAAAAACATCACACAAGCACACACTTGCGAATCAAGATCACAAGTGATATCACAAAAGTCAACAAAATTCAACAAGTTGTAGCTTTCTAGCTTTAACTCTTTGCCTGCCAGGCATGTTTCCACATTTGTGCCAGACATTTCTGGCACCGGAAAGAACGTTAAGTACCTTAGGCATTTAAGCTATTGTTCTTTCAATAATAGTTGTTAAATAGACATATTTCATATCAAATTAAAGGTAAAAGAGTGAAGAATAAGAAAAAAACCCACAAAAATGTTAATTTGATTATGTTATTGAAATATATGTGTTTTGAAAGCATGTTGATCTTTTTGAAATGATAAAATAAAATAAAAATATTTCTACATACCACAGTGATAAAAAAAATCTGGAGGAATAATTCCAATCACTGAATCAGCTTCACACACCAGAAAGAAAATTTATTTAGGATCAAAATACACTTTACAGTTTGAAATTATATTGATTATTAGCAGAGTTTGACACACTGTCGATTGTGCCCATCACAATGCTTAGTAAAATGCACAAAAAACACTCTAAAAACAAATCAATTTGAAGAAACAACGCGCGTTTCGATCGAGAACGAAAGTAGAAAGAGTTATCTCTCTTTGGTTAAAATAAAACTTGGATTGGACAGCGCAAAAAAAACGGAACGAAACGGAATACTGAAATCGACGATATATCGTCGATTGGCACAAACTTGGCGGCTCAGATCGACGATATATCGTCGATTGGCAGGCAAAGAGTTAACAAAGTGATTTAGATTTAGAAAATTTAGAAAAAATTAGTTGCTCTATTTTTGTTTTTGGCTAAATGTTGTGTAAAGACTGATGTTTGTTTCCTAATTGTTTACAAATATATATATGTTTGGGAACGTATTGTTTTGAGCCATTATTTTGTTTATTCCTTGAATCCTTCCCCGAACACCTGATTGATGAAAAGTACGGACTGACCCTTTTCACTACTTATACTACTTCCAAGCACATTTTTTGACTAGTGATCAGAACATCACTATCACTTTCAGGGTCCATAAAAGAGCACTTCACTCAGCAGTCGTGGTGGTGTTTTTTTTTCTTTCAACACAGCAAAATTAAGAAAAAACAAAAACTAAATCTTGCATTGAGCACTGCTAGTGTGAGATCGATCTGTCTAGTCGCTTCCCTTGCTTATTTCCTGTAAGGTAGATCACTCAGGCCCTCAATAACAATCCTAGACATTGTGAAGAGGAGGAATCTGGCATGGTTTGGCCAAGTCAAGCGGCACGACACCTTGCAAAAACTATTTTGCAAGGAATAGTGAAAGGAGGCCGACGCATAGGATGGCTAAGTAAGAAAGAGCTGAACCGATATCAAAACATGGACGGAGCTAGAAATTCCGCGCCTCCTGATCTCTATTATGTCTCATCAACGGCCTGTACGGCTGCGGGACTGAACTTAACTAATTACTCATGATCGTAGTACTAACAAAACTTACCCCTTAGCACTTGGAATCTCGTGTTTGAGGGCTGTCATTGCAGAACTGTATGCACTGGAATATCCCCCATTTGATGTAAGAAATAAAGTATTGGAATTAGTATTCAAACTTTAAAACAAAGGTCTCTTGGCACTATAGGTTAGGCCAATTAAAAAAAAAAGTATGTTTAAGGTAACATAGGGAAAACAGTAGGGTCGGTAGGTAGATTGTTTTTCTTTATGGTCAGCACATGTCTCAAGCTGCCCATGCTGCATGCTTCCATTTTTAGCTCAACGAAATGGAAGTTTAACATGAGTTACATCCCTCGACTCCTCCTTGCTTTGAGCTTAACCCCCTTCTGTCGTCTTTTCAATGGCTGAGCGCAAACAGTTCTATTTGGGTGTGAATTTTTGTTTTTTAACATTTAATCCTTTAACACGCGGAGCGACCTAGAGCAACCGAAATTTTTGCTGTGTGCACGCTCGCAGAGAGAACGTCAACGGCTGGTAATGACGTGGTCTTCTTAGAGGCTGTCATGTGGAAATCTATTTATAACAAACGTACGAGACTCTCGCACACGTGATCGTGATTTCTTACGGTTCCCAGCAGAGTTTTCACTGCATTTTTTGAGTGTGTAGATCGCACACAGTGAGTTTTCAAAGTTTGATTAACTCTTAGCGTCCTATAGCGCGGTAATGCGCGCCTCGTCCGTAATCCTGAAGCGCGGTCAGGGCTAGAAATTAACTTTTTTCTTTGGGGGCCACCGGGCCCCTTGATTGAAAAATTTGAGGGCCCACAAGCAACTTTCGGGGCCCAACTTGAAAAATAATGCAAACAAAAAACAAAAGAATTATTGACAATATAATAAGTAGAAAGTACAATTTGTCTGATAATCTAAATTAAAAACAATGGAATTTCCAATTGTGCTGAGTGATGTCATTTTTATTTGCCTTTTCTTTCACTTTCAAACATTACCAACAAAAAAGGGGGAAAAAACACACACACACATTCAGTGACACACATATTCCAGTGACTAGTGAGCCTGAAATGGCCATTAAACAAAATAGAAAAAAATCAAGTGAGTCTCTTGTATAATACTTTTCAGTTTTGTGACTGAGTATTGCACAATACACATCATTAAATTTTTAATATGAGTACCCTAACAAAAAATCGGACCTAAATGCACAAAAGTTCAAAACAAAACCATGAAAGGGAACTAAACTTAACAGTACTCTTCCTCGTTCACTTCAAGGCCATGCCATGGAAATCTTTTTTTTTTGCACCCTTCATTGTAGTTCCTTGATCTTTTTTCCTCTTCATACTTCTTTTTTCTCTCTTTTTCTTTTTCTTTCTTTTCGCCGACGTTTTCTTCTGGCGTCTTTCGCTTCCCAAAAATTGGAAAAACGCAATCGCCGATTGTTTTAGCAACTGTATGGCGACGATATGTAGCCATACTTTCGTACTTGCAAAGATGGACATTTTGCGCTTATGTTGTACCATAGCCTTTTGTTTATTATATTAACCCTCTAACACGCGGAGCGACCTAGAGCGACCGATATTTTTGCTATGTGCATACGCGCGGAGCGACCGGTAGCGGCCGGTAATGACGTGGTCTGATCAGAGCCTGCCATGTGGAAATCTATTTATAGCAAACGTGCGAGATTCTCGCACACGTGATCGTGACTTCCTGCTGTTTCCGGCGGTGTTTTCACGGCATTTTTAGAGTGTGTAGAACGCACACAGTGAATTTTCAAAGTTTGATTAAAGTTTGAAGTTTGAGAGGCAGAGAATTATGGCGTCAGATTCTTGCAGAATCTGATGAAGAAAATGACCCATTTGAAGGATTTTAGGAGGCCGATTTGGTACAGGTTAATGATGGAGAGGATAGTGATTTGGACTTTCACTTTGACGATCTTTTTCTGTCGGATTTGAATAACAAAAACGGTGAACAATCTGTGCTTTATTATTTGAGTCAGTGATCGTATTGCTGCATGTTGTGCAGTATGCAATGTTGACATTCAGATTTTTTTTTCCAGTTGCAAAACATTGTAAAAATATTTGTGTAACATTTCATTTTGAAGAAACATATGTGGTTGATTTATTAATAATGATAAGTGGAACATAATTTTGGGTGGTGCATTTTTAATTAATTTTTGTATGTGCATGGTGTAGCATTTTGACGGAGTTACTTGCCTTGACCTGGGAAATAGAAGCACATAAGGCTTAGACTCCTGTGGGGTTTAGAGGGTTAAAAAGATAGTGAAGTGTATATTAAACTTTGGAGTGCAAAATTAAAGGGTTTTCGCTTCTTTTCTGGTTTTTTTTTTCTGTCCAAATTTTGGGCACCGGTGTGGGTTGCTTCCCTTGGCCCAAATACGAAACTGCCGATTAGAGCTAGCTGTAGCAGACGAATTATTTTGCGGGCCAAGCGGGCCCTTCGTTTTTCAACTTTCCGAGCCCGAAATCAACTTTGCGGGTTTTTGGCACTGGGCCCCCGCTAATTTCGAGCCCTGGCGGTAATGCGCGCCTCCTTAGTGCACCTTTTAGTCATGAAATCACAGGAAATAGGAACTCCAGGCCTGCCTACCGTTCCGGAATTTCCGGATTTGTCCCGGATATAAATAAATATTACAATTGGTTACGGAAAATACGGAAGTTTTTTTCGCGTTCCGGAAATTTAAAAAAATTCTGGAACACACTTTTTAAGCGTGCGTGTCGGAGAAAAAAAAAAGACAAATGACGCGCGGTTTCAGTTCCGACAGTGGCCGAAGTCACAGCACACGATGATGACGCGGCCTTCCGAGTGTTGTCGAACAGCTGTTTGAGCCGCACTGCGCATGGGCATAGAAACTCGTTCGAATCGAAAATGGCGTCAAAACGTAAATGATGAATTTTCCGATGAAACTGAAAGTGAATCCAAATCCGCTGGTGCCGGTGGTAAAAAGTCTACAAAGCGTCTGCAACCTTACAGGGAGAAATACACCGAAAGATATCCGTGTATCAAACGTGGAAGTGTGGAATACAAGGTGTTTTGCACAGAAATATGTGCCAGTGAATTCGGCTGCATGTATGATGTACGGTGGTATGGATGACGTGAACCGGCATGTCGAGGGAAAGAAGCATTTGAAAAAAGAAGCGAGCTTGGAAAGTCTAAAAAAACTTGACAAAACAAACCAAAAGTTGACTAGTTATTTTCCAAGTCAAGTTTCTAACCATGATTTGGACGTAATAAGAGCCGAAACCATGATGGTGGATCTCGTGGTCGAGCTAAATTTGCCGATGGCGTCATTGGACAAATTTAAAAGAGGTTTCAAGCTCTCTTCCCAAGTCCAAGTAGATTCAGTGGTGTAGTGGAGTGGTGTACATAGTATAAATATAGCTAAAAGGTAATTAGCTTGCATGCATTTGATACTTTTAGTGTGATTGGGATCCTGATGATTAAGTGCCAATTTCCTTACTAGTAGTAGTAGTAGTGTAGGGACTAGATCATGGTGATCATTAAGCCTCACGGCTTATTTAATGTCCCATCTTTAGCACATATATTTCAGGTCTGATTTAAGCCGGCTCAAGACGCTCAACTATCAAAATCGTAATTTATAGATTTTAAAATTTCTTGTTCATCAATAAGATTTTTGAAACTGTTTATTAAAGTTTTTGCCTGTTTAATATTTTGTGGAAGTTTGTTCCATAGAGGTGCAACTCTATTACTAAAAGTATGTTTTCTAAAATTAGTACGGCTATGCTTAATAAATAATTTGTTAACAGAGTTTCTTGTTATATCAAATTTGTTTAATTCAAATTCTTGCTCAGATTGCATGATTTTGGGTCCTTCGGACCCCACTACTTACTTCCAGGGGCGCGTATTGGTAAATGTCCCTGAAGTTTCAAATCTTGGGTAGGCAGGCCTGGAACTCTCCAGTGCGTGAGAGAAGGTTTAGTCAACTTCCGGAAAGGTTCCCGTGTGTTTTCCGCTATCGTTTTTGCAAGTTTGACGTGGTTTTGTGTACTTTTTAAACGATTTTGTTTGAGGTTTGAGTTTGCAAAATTTTTTTCGGCCATGATGGCAGGGGATAGCTCTGACAGTAATAGTGAGTTTGGTAACCTTATTGATGAGTTTATTGCTGAAAGAGCACAAGGACTTGGTGTAGACAACCAGAGTGAGTTTTCTTGTCTGTGTTGACTGTCTGTGCACACATTCACATGCATTCCACACTGTCTTGTTGTTGTTTTATTAACATAGTCCATAAAATACCTGTAATTATGAATTAATTACAAGATTCCAACGGGTAAAAATAGTACTAAAGTCAAAATGGTTCTTTGGGTACATAGAATAACCATTTTGTAAACATATCCTAAAATATGAAGTTAATGTGACCATAAATAATTTTTTTGCAATTTTTTCAAATTCATAACCCATTTTATTGCAATAAACTTAAAATCCTTACAGGATATAGGCGCAAATGTACAGAAAACCTTATAGGATGCTAAGAGTTATTTTAAGTTTGGAGGCGGAGAATTATGGCATCAGATTCTTGCAGAATCTGATGTAGAATTCTTGCAGAATCTGATGAAAAAAATGACCCATTTGAAGGATTTTGGGAAGCTGATTTGGTATAGGTTAATGATGGAGAGGAAAGTGATTTGGATTTTCACTTTGACGATCTGTTTCCATCGGATTTGAATAACGGCAACGTTGAAGTTGAACAATCGGTGCTTTATTATTTGTGGCAGTGATCATATTGCTGCATGTTGTGCAGTATGCAATGTTGACATTCAGATTTTTTTTCCAGTTGCAACACATTGTAAAAATGTATGTGTAACATTTCATTTTGAAGAAAAATGTGTGGTTGATTTATTAATAATGATAAGTGGAACATAATTTTGGGTGGTGCATTTTTTTTTGTATGTGCCTGGTGTAGCATTTTGACAGAGTTACTTGCCTTGACCTAGGAAATAGAAGCAGATAAGGCTTAAGCTCCTGGAGTGTGGGGGTTAGACTTAGAGTGTTAAAGACGATCCCAAAAATAGGGTCAGACCCAAAAATTAAGGTTGGTCTGTATGGTTGTAAACACTTTTTTTTTTTTTTAAATGGTTAACCCCTTGAACCCGGGATGCCCCACCAATTCTGAGCCCCATCCCCTGGGCTCCCCGGAGAAAAATGGCATTTTTAGCATGCTTTTAGTAAAACAACGAAAACATAACCAAAGTGTTAGACAACCCAAAGTACTTCAAATGTCATCTCTTCATCTTCATTATCATCCCACAATTGATCGATTACTTCCTGAGTTGTGTACAGTCGCTTAGCGACGCTTCCTTGATTTGTAGACCTTCGTTTCATGACGCAAAATTGAGAAAAAACCGTCACAAAAACACGCACTGTGCTGGCTGCACTAGAGCGCTGACATTTTGCTTTACCTTATTCCCAATAACCCTCAATAACCCTATTCCAAACAGCAAGTACTAGAAAGAACAGTAAGCTGTATACGTACCGCAAGATTAACGGTAAGGTTACGAGACCGATTTATCGGTCTTTCGGGGCACAGCTGTTTAAGGGCTAGACCGATATATCGGTCTTTCGGGTTCAAGAGGTTAATGCTCTTTTGAGACATTTGATTCACTGGAAATGTTTATAGTTTTGACTCCCATATGTGCAGCATTATATGTAAACGCCCATCGATAAAATTTTGTCCTGTATTTGGTAAATTTGTTTGAGACAAGTCCCAAAACTATATTTTAAGTTATCTGTCTCAAGATCAAAGATCACTGGAGATTTACAAGTTGGTTCATATGGATACTTGGAAGTGGCCCTGACACTAAACTGTGAAAGATACCAGTCCCCAGCAGATCCTAGTTTGAGGGCTTGAAGGTCTCTGTGTAGATGGTTAGGTCGGCAGATGTAGTAATGACTAGTTATTGGCTTTCGGATAATTCTTTGATGATATGCACCAATTTGTTTTAATTTGCAAGTTCAAGTTCTCCCATTCTTGTTACAGCCGCAAGGGAAACAAGATCCAAATTAAGAACATACCAACTCACGTTGTTCGTGAAACCATTGAAAGCCTAGTGGAGAGCTTTGTACCGGGAGGAAGCTTGCAGAAATATGAGGAAGGTAAGTCTCAGGAGGTCAAGGAAAATGCTGGCTATTTAAAAAAAAAATACAACTGCTGATGTTTTTTCAATTGTATTGCAGCGACAGCCTTTGGACATGCAGAGCAGAGATCGGAAGTGACCATGATCTTGTGATGTCCTTCCGGGTCCACTTGAAGAGAGTAAACACAGCAAAGTGCACCAGACTGACGTTAGACCTGGACAAACTGCATGACCCGGAGGTGGCAGAAATATTCAAAGCCACTATTGGAGGGAAATTTGCACCTCTGCTCATTTTGGGAGCTGGTGAAGTAGATGTCAACACCATGACCACCACCTTCATCTCAGCTGTGACAGATGCTGCCACTGAGATCCTTGCCAAGCACCGCCCAAAGAAGAAACCATCGATCACACCTGAACTTTTGGACCTGTGTTATAAACGAAAAGAGATGAAAAAGAACACTTCACAGGGAGCTGATGCCTACCGACAAATCAACAATGACATCCGAAAAGGCATGCGCACAGCAAAGGAGAACTGGATAGAAGATCACTGCTAGGAAATAGAGAACAGTCTGAACAGTCTACATTCCATCATAATGGACTTTTAAGATCCTGACGTTCATGTCCTAGACGGGTGAGTCGAGTGCCGGTAACAAGAACACACCCAGCATGCACCTTGGTAAATAGTGCCATAATGATCAACACGATTGATTGTGGGCAAGACGGCAAGACAAGACAAGATCATCAGCAAGAAGGCCTACCAGAATGTGAAGCGGCTGACAAGTGTTAAAACCGCCCAAGGTCTCCACGATCCAAAGCAAGTCTGGCCTATGCCTTACAGAAGAACAAGAAGTCCTGGATAAATGGACAGAATACTGCTCTGACCTTTACAACCACAAACCAAACGGAGACCCGTCAGTTCTAGTATGCCCCTAGAACAGAAGAGCGAAGAAACCATCCCAATTCTCCGAGAAGTTGAGGCAGCATTGCAATCACTAAAGAGTAAAGAAGGGGAATTCAGCGGGAGTGGACAACATACCCGCAGAATTGCTTCAAGCCAGAGGGGAAGCGATTATTGACACCCTCACCATTATCTGTAACAAGATCTGGCAGAGTGGGGAGTGGCCTACACCACGGAACCAGTCACTTGTCATCACTTTTCCCAAAAAGTGTGACCTCCAGGAGTGTAAAAATTACCGCACTGTCGTCCATCCCAGCAAGGTCCTCCTGAAAATAATACTCAACAGGTTGAAACCCCAAGCTGAACAAATCATAGATGAAGAACAAGCAGGATTCAGAGCAGGATGAAGTACCCCTGAACAGATTTTCAACTTCAGAATAAACTCTGGGAAAGCTCAGTCGTCAGAGTGCACAACTTGAAAACCTGACTTCAGCAAACTATTTTGTGATTGCTGGATAGTAGTGGCCAGTGCTTTGAGAAGCTCTCTGAGCCAGTAAGTGAGTAATCTCTTCTTTTTTTTTATACCTACAGCACCAACAATATCTATATCATGCGTTTGTAGACTTTAAGAAAGCCTTTAATCAACTTATCAAGTCTGGCATCAAGCTCTGTGGGCAACCGTGAGAGTGTACAACCTCAGCCCTGAAATTATTGAAGTCATCAAAAGCATGTATGACAAGGCTACCAATGAAGTCGTCCACAACAGCGCCATTGGGAACAACAATCGGTGTGCGTCAAGGAAGCTACTCTCTCCAACACTCTTTAACTTCTTCCTAGCATCGTCAGATGCCCTTGCAGATCTCGAAGGCACAGTCAGCATAGGGGGTAGAGCAATCTCCAACCTCCGTTTTTCCAGATGACATTGATGGATTGGCTGGAGAGGAACAAGAACTTGTACAGAGGCTTGACACCACCTCCAGAGCCCATAAAATGGAAATAAGTGCAGAGAAGACCAAAATGATGACGAACATTACATAACACTAATGCCATCAACATGGACATCAAAGTCCAAGGCCAATCCCTCAACACAGTACTTAGCTTCAAATATTTAGGAGCCATTGTATCAGACAATGGGTCCCGACAGGAAGTCCTCTTGGACTCCACTTCCCCTCCTCCCCTTCCTGTGGGGGTGCCGGAGGTTTCAGTATAAATAGTATCCTCACTTTATGGAATTTTAGTGCTTTAAATTGCCGCTTTCTTTCTCCTTTGTTCTTATTCCTACTCTGTTCTATTAATCTACTATAGTACTATCTTCTTCTTCGCTAGACCAGTCACCTTCCTTTGTTCTTGAAAACTCTTCTGGGACAAAACTCTTCAATTGTGTGTGAGGTCTTTTGTATCAGCTTGGGAATATTGGATGCTTTCTGCCAAATGGTCACTGGGGCTTCCTATGATGTTGTTATTTGGCAATGTAGGCATTTTATATGCATGTGTTTTGTTGATATTTTATAATGTTTGTTTTCTATTTTGTTTTTGTAAATGGGGATTTGATAAATTAGAGTAGCCTCAGCGTCCCCTGCGTGGGATGTCTTTATTGTAAAGTGGACGGCGGGTGGAGTGCCTTCAGTGTTACCACTAGGGTTGTTTTGGCAGATCTTTTATGCGGATCAGGGATGAGGCCTCTTTTAGCGAAGTTGTGGTCTTGATTTTGTGGTCCTGATTTGGCTCTTTGCCGTCTGCTGGACCCTGTAAGCAATGAATAACTATCTCCAGGATCGCACAAATAACTGCTGCCATGAAAAGGTTGACGCCCATTTGGAAAGACAGGACCATCAGTCTACATTCCAAGGTCAGGCTGCTGCGCTCCCTTGTCATCTCCATCTTCCTCTACACTTGCGAAACATGGACCCTCACAGCAGATCTGCAACGAAGAATACAGAGCATGGAGATCTCAGATGAGATACTGCAGAAGACTTCTGGGCATTTCCTATTACCAGCATATCACCAACGTCGAAGTCCGACGGACCATCACACAAACATGATGACATGCTCACAGTGGTGAAGAAACAGAAACTCTGATGGTATGGCCAAGTCGCCAGAGCATAAGGCCTTGCAAAAACCATCCTGCAAGGTGCGGTGCAAGGAGGCAGAAGGAGAGGGAGACAGAAACAGGTAGGGGGACAACATTCAAAAATGGACTGGTTTGACACTGAACAATGCCATGAGGGTTGCTGAGAACAGAGAAAGATGGAGTATGCTGGTTAAACGATGACATGCTCACAGTGGTGAAGAAACAGAAACTCTGATGGTATGGCCAAGTCGCCAGAGCATAAGGCCTTGCAAAAACCATCCTGCAAGGTGCGGTGCAAGGAGGCAGAAGGAGAGGGAGACAGAAACAGGTAGGGGGACAACATTCAAAAATGGACTGGTTTGACACTGAACAATGCCATGAGGGTTGCTGAGAACAGAGAAAGATGGAGTATGCTGGTTAAACGATCTGTTGTGCCCCAACGATGTTGAGTTACGGGATAGGATAGGATTCTGTGCTTAGGTTATGAATTTGAATTGTTTCCTGCACTTTTTTTGTATTCCCAGACTTCTTTGGAAATACTTCGAAATAGTTGAGAGGAAATGGAACGATCCAATTGTTGGTGGGTCTGTAAATCTGTTGGGCACCCACCATTATCCCAAGAACCACTGAATGGATTTTGACAAAACTTCATAGGGAAATTACTTAAGTTAGTTCCTCTTCTGCAAAGGTCAAAGTCGCTGGCATTATTTTGTTGCTGAACTTGTTTTGGTATACATATGCTTCATATCATGGGCCATACTTCAATGGCAGTCCAGTTTTTGGGTGGTCCATTGCATCAAATTTAACTTTTTGCCTTGACTCAACAAGAAAACATTTTTTTGCTTTTTGGATACTTTGAACTAGTCTATTGCTAAGCATGTTATTGTTAATCGTTCAAATTGGTGTTTTCTCAAAGATCAAGATCATTGTGCTTTACCATTTTCCAAATTTGTTTTGCTCTGTATCTTCCATTGGCTTTGCCAAGTTTGATAGTTTTTGGCTTGCAGATAGTGGTCTATCACTCCATGTTCTGGCAAGCAAAGTTGGTGATAGGAACGTAAATCCTTACCTTACTCTCTGGATCACAGACTTCCTTAGGCACCGTACACAGTTTGTATGAAGTCTGTCATCATCTTCACATTCTTCTGCATCCTTCAGTCAGTCTTCAGCTTAATACTATCAACACAGGAACGCCTCAGGACACCAATGACTGCAGGAGCGAATGATCATGAATCATCATGTTTTTGGACGATGCCGCAATCGTAGAAACATCTAACTCGGCAGCAAGCTTTGAGTGGAATGTGGATGCCTTTGTCACCTGGTGTGATAACAACCACCTGGAGCTTAATGTCGGTAAACAAAAAAAATGTTGACTTTCGAAGGGATAGGATGGATGTAGTACCTCTTCAAATCAAAGACCAGACAATAGAAATTGTTGAAAAGTACAAAGCTGACCTGCCGACCCTTTTTTCCCCCCTATGTTACCGTAAACAGACATTATTTTTGGGGGCCTAATAAAGATTTGTTGAATTGAGTTGTTTTCCTTTTGCTTCGTGAGGATATCGCTGTCGCAAAACCGGCCAAGAAAATTATTTTTAAAATGCTTCTTTTTTAGATTTTTGTGCAAGTGTTTGATAAAAAATTTGAATGGCATGCCATCTTGTTTTAATTGAGAAATTCAGAATGCATTTCTATTGTGTAAGTGGATACTTGCAATTGGTGTATAGTAGATGAGCTCATTATGTGTATGCGTCTTTTTCAGTTGGTGCAGAAGGAGCAGTCTACATAACATTTGATAATCCAGAAAATGCTCAACAGTAAGTATTCTTTTCTGGATAGCTTTAGAGGAAGTAAATTAATAAGAATATGTGCCTTGCACCATCAGTCAGTTTACTTCTTGCAGTTTTCAGAAAGACTTTATATGAAAATACTTTTGCAGAATGTGTACTATTATGCAGTTCATGCATGATTTTTTTTAACTTGCATATATATGTAGTATGTACTTGCCTCAAAATCTAAATTTTGTTGGTGCAAAACAAGTCCTAAATAGCCATACAAAAAACTTACTAGAATGCATAGCAATGCTAGTCTATGTATTCACAACCACCCCCAAATAATCAAGATTTTTTGCAATTCTGTGCAAGATGAGTCTAAAGCTGTGCCTCTAAATTGTTAACAATATGAAATTCACAGAATCAGCTGCTTTTGATACTTAGTAACCGCTTGATGTTATCAATATGATATAGTTAAGTAAATTCACTGAATCAGCTGCTGTTGATACTTATAACCGTCTGATACTTTCATTGCTTGAAACGCTCAGTACACCACTTATATCGTCAACCTGATGTTCAAAGCCATTAAATGACTCGTCAGAATCTGAATCCATGACAGTTCATGAGAGCTTCATCGGCAAACTCCCCCATTTTAAATGATTTTTAGACCGAACAGACTTGAAAATCGAAGCTCGACTGGAAAAAAATCACAGCAGCTTTTCTATTGAAAGTACAACACTGAGAATTGATCCAAAAGTAACTCTGCTTCGTTCCCCGATATTCAGTGATTTGCGGCAGTAATATAGCAATAGTGCATGTGTATTGTGGATTTAAATAACCCCCAGCATTGGCAAATCAGTCCGCCTGTAGTGTCTACAGCCGAGAAGTCTAGGATAAGGATAGAATGAAGATCCATACTGGGCTCTCATTTTCGTGTAGAATATTGTGAACAAGTTCACTAAGGGGCTGTGAGTCATATGGGGTTTTCAGTTCATGTAAAAATGAAGGCCGATTATTATCTAATTTTTGTACAGTATAGTTGGGTTTATTAACCCCTGAAGGGAAATAAGACTGTCACCAAATGACAGATGTTACTTGGATAATGGTGATTACTGAGAAATCTGAATAATGTTAATTCAGCCCTTGATTTTGAAGTGCTGGGGAAACAATAATAGTAAGTCTTCCATCCTATTCCATGCCTCTTCTTTCAACACTTTGGTGTGTCGGTCACGTTGAGCAATTTTGATCATCTTTTTCTTTAAACTTGCCTACATAGGCAATAAATTTTGGGTTGAAATGCAGAACGTTGTTGATAGTTATTTTCAGCGCATTTTATGCTAACAGTAACAGGTAGAGGATTCCGGTTTCCCAATACCCTATTTGCATATATGTGACCCGTCATAACAAAGGGGTACCAAAGGTGATATTTTTAGGTTTAGAGTGATATATATTTTCTGAAACTAAAAGAAAATACCTTTATTTTAATATATGACCCATAGATCTAGGTTAAAAACTCAAGAAGTTATTCCACTTTAAAGGCACATGGTGTAAGAAAGTTAGTTTTGAGAAAATGGCCGCCAAACTCGGACACCCTATAAAGCAACATTTTCCTTAGTTACCATAGTTCATTTTTATTAGAAATCACACAAACACTTTAAAAACATCAGATCTATCAATACAGAGAAAAGATTTGTCAAAATAATATGATGTTTATTAAAAAATATCGTTGTAAACAGCATTGTTTTAGACATTATTTGCAATAATTACCGCTAAATACATGCAATTAATGACATTATTTTCATATTTACAGCTTAAAATATGGCCTAATATTTTGATAGGAGACAGATAAATGCCTACGCTAACCAAAAATGCAAAAACGTCAAACTGACCCAGATTGACCCAAACTACCTTTATCGGGCTTTAGCACAGAATCACAGATGCCGGCTTTGGTACCCGTTCGGGAAATCGGGTCACATATGACCTATCACGAAATTGTTCGACTATAGTTAACCACCAACTTACCCTGTTGATTGCTAGGCAGGTTCTTAATCTGAAATCTGGAAAATTGACTTCAGTTCAAGACATATTTTGTGAAAAATTGTATCCATATGTATTAGATCTCTTCAAAGTCTTCCTTCCCATAAGTGTTGGTAAATGCAATTGTGTAAACTTTCGCTATACGACATGTTGGCACATTTTGGCAGAATCTTTGTGGCTCTTTCAGTCTTTGCCAGGCATGAATTCACATGGATTTACGCAAAAATAACACTTTGTCCAAAAATAAATATAAAATCCCGCAAAGTAAAATTATTTTTGGAAAAGAAATCACTGCGAAATTTTAGGGTGAGCAAACTGAACGAAAGCACTGGTGTACTATCTTCTGCAACTAGAAATAACATGTGCTGGCGATGCTTCCACTTCGGCACATGTTTTAATCACCTATGAAAATGGAGTACACAGACACAGAGCTTATTCTAGGGCGCGGGATCACGCCCAAAAAGTTTTTTTCCCGCAAAAAAATTCGATGAGCGCGTTCGCGATCCCGCGGAGATTAAAAATATCCCGCTACATGTCTTGATCGAAGCGGGCTTTACTGTGACGTTTCTGTCGTCTGCTAGGGCGTAGCGGAAACTGGAGTTAAACGGAAGTTGCTCTCTTGTATATGCGATGTGTCTCAAATTTTCATTGGCCGATGCTATTCTTTTTTACCAATCACCTTTCTTCTGAGTGTGGCATCGATGAACCTGACCGGTTGGAACTGGTTTACAATCAGAATCAGAATGGCTTCGAAAAAGCGCACGCTTTTCGACTTCGAATTCAGTGGAGGAACTGTGAAGAAAACAGTCACACTGTTTTACCATGACTGATCTTCTAAAATAGCAGAGCTTTTATGCAACAGTTGTGAAAGCAAGGTTACAGATACCAGTTTGTGATATATTTTGTCTGCGATTTGTGTGTACTTACTGTTTGGAGAGAATGCGACACTTGACTGTTTCACAGTTTATCCGGGAACATCACGGGAGAAAACAGATATGGATATTTGTTTTTGTGTACACCCTATATATGCCGAGATGACGCCCCCACTGTTTTGGTCAGAGGGGGGCCTAATCCCACCCCCTTTTTTTCAAGGAAGGGGGGCCTGCCCTCACTTCTTCAAAATCCTAGAATAAGCTCTGAGACATTGTTTCGCGGGAATCTTCAACTGCATAAATGGACACCTATGTATAGAATAAGTGGTAGTGAGAGTGGTTTGAAAGGAAACGTGAAGAGATCATGCTCGGGACATACTTTAAGAAACTGAAGGCACCGGGATAGGCCAAGCCCTTAGAGCCAAAAAGAGCAAACCCAATTTTTATTATCATCAAACTTTATTTCGCTGTGAACATTCATCTCTGGAGATAATGAAGGAAATATACCTAAGATGATTAATGGAATTTGAAAAGGTATTGTTTTCATTAGAAACAAGATGGCGAGCCAGCCATACCAATGAATTACAGTCTGAGAGGGCATTTTTTGGGTTTAAATTTGTTGAAAACTTGCAGCTTCATGGGGTGTTGTTCTCAGGGTGGAGAATTCTCCGCGGATTTCCGCGGAAGGCATTTGCATTTCCGAGAAAAAAATATTGAGTTCCGAGTGTGAGAAGCTGAGGGCTACCCTTTACTGGGTATAGCGGCCAAAAGCGGCCGAAGGTCTAAACAGGCAAAACGTCCAAAAGCGTCCGTATCAACCATGTGGTTATATTCTCGCGTTGTTTGAAAGATTGCGAGACTTCCGGCAATTGACTTCCGGTTAAATTCTGTTGTGAAAACATTCGACTGCATTTCCACAAGTTTTCTCTGTGATGCGTTCGTTTTTTCTTTCAAATTTTCTTGTATGTGTGTCTAAAATGGATGGTTTGGATTCTTCGACTGATGAAGAAGAGTTTACAGGCTTCCATTTATCAGACATTAAAGTGAGAGAAATGGACTTGGAGTCGGAGGAAGAGATCGGTACTGACATTAGACAATTACTGAATTAGTGTCAGTAGTGTGCATGCATACGATCTTTCAGACTGGCATGAAAGTTAAGAAGAGGAGGGGGCTTGTTTGGACTTTTTAAAACTTTTTTATTGTATACACATGGAGTAATCAAAAACAAGACATGACAAGAGAAGTATAAAAAGGTAGATAATCAAAAGAGATTTATTTCTGTTCATTTTGCATTTTATTTCATTTAAATCTATACACTAGTCACTAATACCTAAGATGTAGTGTTTCTACTAACGTACCCCTAAATGTCTCTAAAATTATAAAAATTATTGCCTGTTTACAGCTAAAAAAATAGACAAACGTGTGCCCAGTAAAATTTGAAATGTGGAGTTTGTGTGTAACAGTGGTGGACCTCAAACTTTGTTAGGCCTACAAATCAAGATTCTTAACTTTTTTGAAAGACATGTGCATAAAACATTTTTTTTGGTTGTTGTTGTTTCTATTCATGTTTACTTTGTGCTTTTTGCTTTCAGGAGAGGCCCTAAATTACTTTCAAAATAGCATACATTCATTTTCTTCCAGGGGGCGAATACCGGGGCTTGGCCCCTGGGCCCCGGCCGGATTTCAGAGATTTCTTGATTCAGTTGTTCTCCACCCTGTGTTCTCTGACCCCCACAAGGGGAGGGCCCCTTGACCCCCTGGAAAGAGGGGCCATGGACCCTGCATCCTCCAAAGACATTTTTCCTTGACAACGCAAATGTGGCAGTACATTGCCTACTTTGCTGAACATGCTCAGTTGCATCCCATTGCCTAAAAAATGATCGGATTACATTTCCACATTCCACATGAGAGCGGACAAAAACCTTTTAAAAAGCATTTAAACGTTTTTTGTCCATAAATGCAAGGGGTGTTTTTATTAATCCAGTCATTAAATTTTGCCCCAAGTAATTTTCGTCTGTACGTTTTTGTACACTTACTTCTAGTAAACCTAAAATTTACTTGTTTCAGGGCAATAACATCTCTTGACAACTACCAGTTGGAAGGAGCCCAGCTAAAGGTACTTATTATTGTGGCATTTGTTGCACAACTGATGCAAATCTTGTTAATGCAGCCATAAGCACATACAAAGAAAACGCTTTAAACGAACAACTCTTTTCCTATTCTATCCCGTAACTCAAAGGTTGGGGCACCACACATTATCGATTTACCAGCATACTCCATCTTTCTCTTTCCTCAGCAACCATGGCTTTGCTCAGTGTCAAGCCAGTCCAGTCACAAATGTTGTCCTCCCACCTCTTTTTTAATCTCCCTGTTCTGCCTCCTTACGCCGTGCCTTGATTTCTTGATTCAGTTGTTCTCCACCCTGTCGGAGGCTGCCATGTGGAAATCTATTTATAGCAAACGTGCGAGATGCTCGATCGTGGTTTCCGGCGGAGTTTTCACTGCATTTTTTGAATGTGTAGACGGCACACAATTAATTTTCAAAGTTTGATTGAAGTTTGAGAGGTGGAGAATTATGGCGTCTGATGAAGAAAATGACCCATTTGAAGGATTTTAGGAGGCTGATTATGTACAGGTCATCCCTTAGCCTGCTGACATGTTTTTCCTGCTCTGTGCTAAAGTCTAAAGAAAATTTTGACTTCCAAACAGCACAGCCAAAACAGCGCGCATGCAGAAATGCACTCAACAGTAGCGATATCATAAACCAAAATGGACTGTAATCAAAGCCTGATAAATACAAAAATAGTCTTTGTAAAAGGCAAATAATATTATTATAGATCTAGTGAAAATAACAAAGTTTTTTTTCACCTACCGTCGTCTGCTAAAGATTGTAGGTGGCGAACTTCTTCGTCTGAATCGTAATCACTCCCTCCAACCTCCGTCAAATAAACATCATCACCCGCATCAAAATCTTCATCCCCACTATCATCAAAGTTTTCTTCCTGAAACATTTGCGCCACCTCTTCTGCCGTGTATGTTCTGCATGCCATGATGGCGACGAACGAAAATTTCGCCAGCAACAAGTGCTTCGACACGTGCTTTTTGATCGAAAATTACCCTCTAAACCAAAAGATTTTTCTTTCCAAAACATTACAGTTGAAGGGAAACAACTTTTGTTTAATAATCATGACCAAGGATTTATTTTATAAACGCTTTTACCTCCCTTATACTATCGCCCGTACAATGTACGTGGACATCGCATTAGGCTTGTGTTAAACACCACGTACTACGTACGTTGACAGCGCAGCATGAAGGTTAAGGATGGAGAGGAAAGTGATTTTGACTTTGACGATCTGTTTCCGTCGGATTTGAATATTCAATAACGGCAACGTTGAACAATCGGTGCTTTATTATTTGTGACAGTGATCGTATTGCTGCATGTTGTGCGGTATGCAATGTTGACATTCAGATTTTTTTTCTCCAGTTGCACATTTCATTTTGAAGAAAAATGTGTGGTTGATTTATTAATAATGATGAGAGGAACATAATTTTGGGTGGTGCATTTTTAATTAATTTTTGTATGTGCATGGTGTAGCATTTTGACGGAATTACTTGCCTTGATTACTTGCATGTATTTAAATGTAATGACTATGTAAAGCGTGGTGAGTCTGGTCATAGGCTGGAGTACCCGCTATATAAAAATCCGTTATTATTATTATTATTATTGACCTAGGAAATAGAAGCAGATAAGGCTTGGGCTGGGTGGGGGTTAGAGGGTTAAATTCACACTGTCGCTGTCTTTCTCCTGTGTTCTTTCTCATTCCTACTCTGTTCTATCAATCTAATAATATACTATCTTCTTCTTTGCTAGACCAGTCACCTACTTTTTTCTTGAAAACTCTTACGGGACAAAACTCCTCATTTATGTGTGAGGTCTGTTGGATCATCTTGGGAATATTGGACGCTTTTTGCCAAATGGAAATTTGGGGTTTCCTATGATGTTATTATTTGGCAATGTAGGCATTTTGTATGCATCACAGTTATTAGGTACCGGCAGGGTAAAATTTGGTTTTAAGTTTTCACACAAGTGAATGGTACAGAGTTTTATAGATTGGGGTAGAAATAAGAAAACAAAAAAAAAATTATGGGTCTATCTCAATTAGAACCAGAAATACAGCTATTTTCGTAACGAGTTTTTGTGCCGCGAATTGCGTAATTTTGCCAAAATTGATATTTTGCAAAGTTTAGATGTTCATAACTTAAAAATTATAAAGCCCATGAGCCTCATTTTTGGAGTAAGCAGAGTCCTGGTAGTGACAAAATAGCCTATTTTTTTTGGGACCTGGCAGTTGTCAATAGAATGAACTGCTGAACTCCAAAAATGCCCCCCCCAAAAATTTTCCCCGTGGAAAGATTCAGAAGCAAATAGCTAATAACTTCAAACGCATGCTATTTGATCATTTTTTTATCTGATTTCATTGATTTAAACTGCATTTGTCTTGTTATATAGAGATCTTTTAATTGATATGTATGAAGGTACAGTGAAAATTAAAATAGATTTTTTTTCTTTTTGTACCACCCCCCCCCCCCCCCCCCCCCCTCTCTTGCAAGACCCCCACCTCCGCGTGAATTTGTTCTTATGCGTATGTTGGCAACTATTATTTAACATATTCTCTGAGATGTGATACATAATAGTGCAGACAACAGTTTGTGGACCTTAACTAGCAGTAGCATTTACAAAGGAGTCCAACTTCTCCTTGCCATTTGGTCTTTTAATGGACTTCTGCAGGGAACAGTACTTCTCATAGATTTTATCCATGCTTTTCTTGTCTAGCTGCTTGGCATTGGCTCCTAGGAAAGTCAGGACAGGCTGGCAGGTGGTTTAGGATTTTCTGTCTTCACAAACCTCACAAGATCCACAACAACTCCATTTGTGAGTGTGCCTACAACAACAATGAATATGAAAGGAAAAAATAAGTGCAAGTGCAACAATGCTGATCTCAACACATGACATTTATGATAAAATACTTGAGATCCATCATCCTGTAATAAACATGACATGTAACACGCATTTAAATTAATAATAATTACTAATAATAATTAATTTTAACACATGTAAACAGTAACGTGAGTGCTAATAAAATTTTAAAACTAAAAAAGCAGTGCGTAGGCCTACCAATTCTAGTCTCCAGAAGAACAGCGTTTGTTGCTGAACGCTACTTTCGGTTTCTATAGGCCTACACGCATAAATATTACATCAATCATCGATAATCCCACAAGAAAACTACACAACTATGCGTGAATTATGGTTTTGCGAAACCTGAGAAAGAATTGTGTGACTATATGTAACGGCTAAATGTTTGCACTAAAATTAGCCGATGGTCGTATCTGAACCATCACTCGATGTTTGAACACTTCTAAGACTAATCTAACACTACATCGGTCGAACTTTCCAAAAAAAAAAAAAACACGTTTCGAGGTATACATTAAACAAAACTATGGGCAATAATAATTTTATCCGAAAACCATCTGTAATTATCAAGTGTACTTACCAATTGATTATCCGATTTCGCAAAGAAATGGCGACAAACACACATCGTTAGAAGCTGACATTTTCAGATCGTCCGCCATGACAGTTCGGGTCAACCACAAAGCACGCTTGAATGGGTACTCGTCTTTTACTGGCTCGCGTCAACCGGACGTGGATCATGTGACAAGTTGCGTACACCATTGAAAAGGTCGAAAACCCAGCTTTCCGAATCATCTAATAATGTTGGCATTTTTTCCACCCGATTAAAAGATATTTGCAGTTGAAGTCGTTCCTAAACTTTGACTGTGAATTTCAACGAGAAAAAAAATAACGACTAAAACAATATTTATACGAAACGAATCATTGGCTTTTCGTCTTTTAACCTGACCGAATTTGCGTATTATGAATGAACTATACAGCCCGCGAGCAGACGTTTGTGAGGTATGTGTGTTTGTCGCTCGCGCTGCCTTCACTGGCAGGTTGAAAATGGCGATGTGCAGAGCAGCTTTTCGCTGCCGATTGCGATCGTTCTCCCTTCTCCCTCAACACAACCCATCAACAAGAACACACAAAAAGTAGATAAGTAAAACGTTCGGGTTTTATTCTTTCTTATTCATAGTTTTTTTTTACAAAAATTGAATTAAATCGCAACACAAAAATTAATTCAAAATATGCCATTTTCACCACATTTAGACCTTTCCCGCATAGCGTAATAAGAGGCTGCCGGTACCTACAGTTATTAAGTAATGAATAACTAATAGTAATACCTTCGGAGTTTCTTCTACTACTACTACTACTACTACTACTACTACGACTAGTAACTACTACTACTACCACTACTACTACTACTACAGTGGAACCTCCGGTATTCGTCTCTCTGGTATATGACTCCCTCCGTTATGTGACCTGAAAACTTCTGACGGATTCACTTCCAATAATAAATGCCCTCTGGTATGCGACAACCTCGTTTATGCGACCAGCGACCGTGCCTAAAGCTTTTTATACGACCGTCTTAGGCAATTTAAAAGAGATATCAGTTAATTTATTGTCTGTAACTTTCGTTTTTTCTCTTATGTTAGTGTACGATTTCTGTAACTTTCGTTTTTTTATTATGTTAGTGTACGCCTGCTGTTGTCTGCTATTTCCGGTTCGCAAGTAAGGGACATTACTTGCCTACACTGGCTTTTCAAAATGGCGTCGCGCATGAGGAAAGTTTCGAGTTTGGCAGAGAGAAAGTTTTTCCCTATTCAAAATGTCTGAAGACACGACTGTTTTCTATTTTTGAAGTTGTGAATAAAAGACAAAGCTAAAAATGAAACGTGTTTTACAGTTTTCTTTGTCAGAGAATACATGCTGGTGAGTGTGAAAATTATGACTACATACCACTCCGAGACTGACCCTCCCTCCCCCCCCCCCCCCCCCCCCACCCCCTTGTTTCCGGTATAAGACCGTTTTTTCTCCGATTTTGGACGGTCGTATACCGGAGGTTCTACTGTACTACTTGGAAGTGTTTAGGGAAGGAATTGTTGGATTGGGGAGGGAGACTTGTGGTGGTAGAGTTGATTTAAAAAAAAAAATTTTTTTAAAACTATTGTTGTTTACCTTGGAGAACCAAAAACCTAAAACAGTGGAGGGGGGAGGGGGAGTTTTTTAAATTTATTTTTAAATTGTACACATGATCGTATTCTGTTGGCTACATGATAAATGCTTCGGCTTCAACACCAAAATAGAAGGTATGCATGTATTGTATGTCTCTATATCTAGTGTGTGTGTTTGTACAATTTTGTGTTCTCGCATGTATGAAAATGTGTTAGCTGAAATCGTTTTCAATTGGTTTTGCTTAGTAAATGTATAAAACCCCCATCAGGGGCCTTGCCACTGAACACCACCGGCCCCTGACCCTCCTTTTTCTCATTTTGGAAATCCCTTCTCTGCAACAGGCAAAGGCACTTCACACACAGAAGTGCTCTTTAACATGTTTGTTAGAATCTAATAATATATTCTTTATAACGAATGGAATATCTTGCCATTTAATACTCATTTGCTATTGAATACTTTACCTGGTTTTTTTTAAGTGTATTTATTAAAAGTCTGTTAAAGTGACATGACCGTAGCTGAACTTGTCAGAGTGAGTAAGATGTCAAATACTTTTATAGTTTTGCTGTTAGATTCATTGTTCTAAAAATGTATTTGGTAGAGCAATGTAAGAATTGACCTGTTTAAAATATAATTGTATTCTTTGTGTAAGTTGATTTTTGTATAACATTTTAATAATGTTGGCGTGTCAATTTTTACTTGGAATGTGCTGTCAGCAGTTATTTTATATATGTTTTATTCAGGTTGACTTTGCCAACAACAAGACTGTGAAGAGACCAACGCGCCCAGCTATCAGCTCCAACTCTGGGATGAACCGTCAAGAACTTCCCTTGAGGATTGTGGTGGGCAGCGAATATGTTGGTGCTATTATTGGCAAATCTGGACAAACAATCAAAAACATCACACAGCAAAGCAGAGCACGGTAAGTTTTGAACCTGAAATTAGATACTGAGACTGAGTGCAAGATTAACCCCTTTACTACCGAATTCTAAAAGCAATTCTGGATTGCTGTCTTCCAGGGCAAAATGCAACTTTTTGTGTGTTCACTTATCTGTTCACTTTTTTATTTATTATTGTGAGGTCGCATTGAATTTTTCCATGTTTCATTTTTCTTATACCCTTGGTATCAAAATAATTTGTAAGTATTATAATTATTGATATAATTAACTTTTTTAAAATAAAAAGTGATGGCTTTTGCACTGACGCAGATAGGATCTAATATACCTCTCAAAACGGAGCAAAAATTGGTGTTATTGTTTACTAGTAGGTACTCCAAGCCCTTCATTAGCTCTTGTCCGGTCGGCAGTTTTGACTCAGTTTTCACTTCACTTTCAACACTTATTATTAATGTAAAACTGCATCAAAACGAACAGTGGCTGTATTCAAATAAAAATTGAAAGCTTTATCTTTACATCTGTGTTGTTTTTAATGCATGTTTATGCGAAAGATTCCGAGAAAACAGCTTTTGAATACGCCCCTATCCGAGCGCTGAATGGCGGTGCGGAAAAAGTTGTCAGCGTCGTTTGCTGAGAGGGGCTCGTTTCAAAGTCTAAGTGCTTTGCGATACTTCATTGGATGGCCTAAAAATAAGAACCAATGAGAAGTTCGGATACTTAGCTTCATTTACATATAGGTATTGTGGGGCTCTCGTGTGTAAAAGTTTTGTTACGAGCCGAACAAAGTGGATAAAGCGGTTTTGATGTAAGTTTGATTTTAACTAGAAGTTTAAAACTTAGCAAGAAATAAAGAGCAGACTTTCCTTTATAAAACTAGGGTATTTATTAATTTGTGCATTACTGTATCGCGGAGCGCTTTGCCGTAGAAAAGCCTACCCAAACGGTGTTCGGGAATTCTTGCGGTCATTGCGTACTCGTAGGCCTGTTCAACGACACGCGTGCTGAGCGTAGTAGCACACCAGTAGGCCTATAATTTGCCGGCGCGCACTGCGAATTTGATGATTTCCCAACTTTGAAGCACCAAAACGGCTGAACATTACATGGGAGAGGCCTGAAGAAAATTGGGCTTGGAGTATAACATATGAAGGGGTTACCTGTCAAAAATCAGCTTCCTGGTATCAATATTGGCTTCACTTTGAGACTCCAAAGTTGTCAATTTCTTCAATTCCAAAACGTTGCCAAGAAAACACCAACATTCGGCATTTTCAAACATTAATAACTTTTTACCTATTTGTCCTATGGGGGAAAAAAATATACCACTGTGTTCAGAATGAAAAGCTCTTTAAATCTATGTCAGTTTTGTGATGAGGAAATCATTTTTTAAAAATGGCTTTTGACTACCTATTACTAGCTGAAATTTGAGGCCAAGCCGAATGAAATTCCTCCATTTGACATCAGAATGCAGGATCATTTGAATAAAGCAGGCATTGATGTTGATTCCATCAACAATGATGAGCTTTGGACTGAAGCTCCTCCGTGGAAATTGAGTAATCCAAACATTAACTGGCAGTTGTCCGCTTTCCTCAAAAAGAATACCTCTGAAACTGTCTATAGACAACTTTATTTAGAACAGTGTTTTTTGTACCCAGGTTATGAAAAACTTTTCACGAATGGATCAAAGGATAATTTTGTCGCTGCTGCTTCGGCATCTGAAAGAGACTTTGATCATCCCCTGCAACAACGATTACCTGACTTTTGTTCTATATACACTGCGGAGCTGAAAGCAATTTTGCTGGCGTTACAGCAAGTTCATCAGTCAAAAAGATCTTACTTCATTTATGATTCATAGTCGGCACTCCAAGCCATCTCCACAAGAAAATATCACATCCGTTCTAAGCAGAAATACATGACCTCAACACTAAACTCGTGTCTGGCGGGAAAAAGATTGTATTTTTGTGGGCACCAGGTCACATGGGGATACGAGGGAACACGAAAGCAGATCAGGCAGCAAAAGAAGCATAAGATCATGGTATACAGGGTTCGTACGCTCCTTGAATCTCCTTGAATTTTCCATGCCTTGTTCAAGGGCCCTTGAATCTCCTTGAAAATAGCTAAATTGCCTCAGCAAAACTCCTTGAAATTTCAACCAGTGTATCTATCCATTGCTTGACCTATATATTGTCAACTTTAAAAAAAAAAAAAAGCCATTGAAAAATAAAAATTAATAAAACAAAAATTATAATATTATTTGTGTTGTTCGATGATCGTAACTTTTGTCATCTGCTAATGATAAGGGAAGTAACCTCCACTGGAAATTGTTCATTTCCTTGCTGTCGCGCATGCGCAGTTCTCGGTACATATTCTTCGTTCTTCCGCTCGGTGTACACAGCGAAAAGGACAGGGAAACCGCGCATATTTGCTTACTGAAGGGGTAAAAATGCCTGGAGGCGATTGTGTGTTGAATCTTTTGTGGGTATCGAAATCTGAATATGCAGGGTGGCTGCTTGAAAAGAAAGGGAACAAGCATGCATGTTTTTGCCGCGTCCGCCAGAAAAGTATCGACGTGAAAGTGATGTGTTGGACCAGCTGTTCAGCACACACATGAAAGCAACAAACATGGTTCGTACGCTCCTTGAACCTCCTTGAATCTCCTTGAATTTTCGAAGTCTTGTTCAAGGGCCCTTGAATCTCCTTGAAAAATGCCAAATTGCCTGAGCTCCTCAGGGTTCGTACGCTCCTTGAACCTCCTTGAATTTCCTTGAATTTTCGATGTCTTGTTCAAGGGCCCTTGAATCTCCTTGAAAAATGCCAAATTGCCTCAGCTATTTGAAAACTCCTTGAAATTTCAACCAGTGTATCTATACATTGCTTGACCTAGAGATTTTATTGTCAAATTTTCAAAAGAAAAAAAAACTTGAAAAATAAAAATTTATAAAACAAAAATTATAATATTATTTGTGTTGTCAACTGTTCGACGATCGTAACTTTTGTCGTCTGCTAATGATAAGGGAAGTAACCTCCACTGGAAATTGTTCATTCCCTTGCTGTCGCGCGCGCACGCTCATTTGTCGGTTTCCGTACATCCTTCGTTTTTCCGCGCGTGTTTGCTGAATGAATCGGGAAAAATGCCTGGAGGCAATTGTGTGTTTAATCCAGTCAAATGCGCCGAGGAGCAAATCCAAGGAAAAAAAGATCCAGCTGGAGAAGATTTCCCGTCAGATTGATGAAGGGATGGAAAATCTAAAATAACTGAAAATTCATTTATCTGTATTATTAGCAGGTGGTGGTACCTCTTTCTGACTTTTTACAGTTCTCTAACTTGTATCTAAGGACAACATGTTATACAATTATTATTTGTGTATAGACTCCGTATCTGCATCATCATCATAACTGCAACTTCATCGACATGCAATATTTATGTGTGTAGATTTCATAATCAATATCAACATCAGTATCACCATGGCATCCGATTCATGACTGCACACAATTTATGGATATCACTGGGTAAAAGATTTAACCTTTATTTTGACTATTTACAGGGTTCGTACGCGTTTGGGAAAGTTTGGGAAAACTGAGGTACCCTTTTCCCAGTTGGGAAAGTCTGTGAGAATTGGCATCAGGTTGGGAAAGTTTGGGAAAATTCGTTTTGGCTGGCAACAAGGGATTTTGTTTTTTTCATACATGTCAAACACATGCACTGACCATAAAATTTTGCATAAAGAAAAACGTATTTTTCTATCCAAATCCATAAGAAATTTTCATAATACTTAGTTTTGACCTTTGTTATAATTATTTGTTAACATTCATTATTCAATTTATTATAGCATACAATTTTGAAAATAAAGAAAACTATCTTTGAAATCTTAATTTTTTTTTAGGGGACGGTTTTTGAATTACCTCCCTTTTCTGGCAGATTGGTTTTTTTTCACAGTTATCTTCCTAAAGACCTTTAAAGATTTTAATATTATTTTAATTTTTTAAAATAATATTTTATTTACTTTCTTAAATTCAAAGCTATTAAATATTTTCTTTCTTATTCTCTCAGAATCTTTGTCTCATTTACAATTACATGCTCAAAAACCACCATCAAGAATGGGGCAACTGAAAAGGCTTGTCAAACTTTTATGATGGAATGCCGTGATTTTCTCCTGGCTATAGTTAAAAAGATCATGGACAAAGCCCCAATTAAATATCAAATTGTTAGAAATTTAGCATGGATGAGTCCTAAGCTGCTTCTGTCAGAAGAAGGCTTGTCTAAATTTGAAACAACTTGAGCTGTCACTAAGAATTCTCTGTGATGCTGGAAGAGTAAAAGAAGTCAACTGCGATCAAATCAAGTCCCAGTTCAGGCGATTTCGTGAAAGTGTGCTGTCAGAAAACAGCATACTACAGTTTCAAAACTTCGACCCAAGCAATGACCGAGTAGATGAACTGTTTTTCAAACATCTGGCTGGTCGAAAGGAGTTCTCTCTTCTCTGGGATGTAGTCCAGCAGCTGCTGATCCTCAGCCATGGCCAGGCGACAGTAGAGAGGGGGTTCAGCATTAACAAGATGACCATGGTGGAGAACCTAAAGAAAAATAATCTAGTTGCCAGGCGGCTGGTGTTAGATAAAATAAGGAGAGCTGGTGGCCCTGACAAAGTTGCAGTAACTAAAGAGATGCTGGTATATGCATCTTCATCTAGGAGTAAGTACCATGCCTATCTGGAGGACGAGAGGGAGAAACATGCCACAGAGATGAGAGCACAAAAAAGAAAGGCTGAGACTGAGGAGGTGGATATGCTTAAGGCTAAGAGACAGCACCTTCAAGAGGACATCACTAGTTTGGAGGCTGCAGCTAAGGCTGATGAAGCGGAACGACTTAGTGCTCTATCTCTGCTCTCTCAATCTAATGCCCTGAGACGAAGGGCAACTAAAAAGAAGGCTGAAATAGCCAGTGTAAATAAAGACATAGCGGAAAAGAGCCAGGTTCTCCTACAATGTCTGTGATGAGTATGATGTTGACTATGTAAATTGTTTTTATAATTTTAAGCTTACTGCAAATAACACAAGACATTTTTCTTAAGCTTTTTTAAAAAGATTTTTTAAATCAATAATGTTTTGGATTAAATGAAAGTTTCTATCTAATATAACCATGACTTTCATTATGATTGTGATCCTGTAAATTTTAAGCTTACAGTATATAAAACTAGACATTTTTATAATTATTGTTTTTAAAATTTGTTTGAATGTTTTGGATTAACTCATTAAGTGAAAGTTTGGTGTATTTTAAGCTTACTGCAAATAAAAAAAAGAAATTTCCTAAAGCTTTTTTTTTTTTAAATTAATTTGTTTCGATATCTGATCTTTATTATATGCCGACTATGGTTGGGAAATTTTACTCATGGGTTGGGAAAAGGTTGGGAATTTTGTTTTGTTGATTCAGTACGAACCCTGTATTTATCAATTATTATGTGCGTTTACTATTTTTAAAAACTCCTTGAATTTTTGAAAAAACTCCTTGAAATCTCCTTGAAAACTCCTTGAATTTTTTACAACAATTTGAGTATGAACCCTGCTCCTTGAAAACTCCTTGAAATTTCAACCAGTGTATCTATCCATTGCTTGACCTAGAGATTTTATTGTCAAGTGTTTAAAAAAGGCCATTGAAAAATAAAAATTTATAAAACAAAAATTATAATATTATTTGTGTTGTCAACTGTTCGACGATCGTAACTTTTGTCGTCTGCTAATGATAAGGGAAGTAACCACCACTGGAAATTGTTGATTTCCTTGCTGTCGCGCATGCGCAGTTGGTTTCCGTACATTCTTCGTTCTAACGCGCGATGTACAGAAAGTACGAAAACAGTGAAAAGGACAGCGAAACCTCGCGTTTGTTTACTGAATGGGTAAAAATGCCTGGAGGCGATTGTGTGTTGAATCCTTTGTGGTTATCGAAATCTGAATATGCAGGGTGGCTGCTTGAAAAGAAAGGGAACAAGCATACATGTTTCTGCAGCGTTTGCTAAAAAATTATCGACGTGAAAGTGATGTGTTACTGTTAGACCAGCTGTTCAGCACACTAATGAAAGCAAAACAGGACTATCAAGATCTTTGGGCTGTTGTGAGGCAGTTGTTACTTTTGTCCCATGGGCAAGCAACTGTCGAGAGAAGATTCTCAACCAACTAAGAGATCAGCACTGAAAATCTCTCCTAGCAGTCCTTGGTTGCTCGCCGACAAGGGCTGAACGGTATCAGGAAAATTTGTGGAATCGACAAGGTGGACATCACCAAGGAGCTGCTATTATCAGCATCTTCTGCAAGGAGAAAGTACCATGACTACCTTGATCAACAAAAGAAAGACCAGGAACGGGCACAAGCGGCAAAGAAGAGGAAGGCACAGGAAGACTCTGTTGCTGATTTAAGAGAGAAAAAAAGAATGTAGAAGGATGCTCAGCACCTGACTCAAAAGGCAGACAATCTTGCTGAACAAGAGGGTGCGCTGAGACTCTTGTCTCAGTCAAATGCGCTGAGGAGCAAATCCAAGGAAATAAAGATCCAGCTGGAGATTTCCTGTCAGATTGATGAAGAAATGGAAAAACTGAAATATTATAACTGAAAACTCATTCATCTGTATGAAGTGTATTATATATTAGCCGGAGGTGGTACCTCTTTCTGACCTTTTACAGTTCTCTAACTTGTGTCTAAGGACAACATGCTTCACAATTATTGTTTAAATGGGTATAGACTCCATAATCTGCATCATCATTATAACTGCAACTTTATCGACATGCAATATTTATGCGTGTAGATTTCATAATCAATATCAACATCAGCAGGCATGCCTACCGTTCCTGAATTTCCGGATTTAGTCCTGAAATTCAGAAAAAAATATGGCTGTTCCGTAAAATCCGTAAATTATCTTCGTGTTCCGGATATTCTAATTTTGACAAAGTAAAGATACCATACGTAATTCTTTCTGATTTGTAGCTGTCCTTTGCGAAAACTAGGCCTAGCAGACGCTAATTTGCGTCGTAACTGAAGTCTCGCGAGATTTTTTTTAGTCGATTGCCAATGCGCGGCTGTGTTTACATCCGTTTTTAAAATGGCGAGTAAGAGAAAAGTTGCATCAGTTGTAGAAACTTCTACCAAGAAACGTTCGCTATGCTACAGAGTGGAGTGGACGCAAAAATACCCCTTCATTAGACAGTAGACAGATTAACAAAAACATTTTTTTTGCTTGTTCCGGAAATTTATTCAGGCATGGGAATTGACCGCCGATCCGCGATTTTCCGCTGAAAATTAATATTTGTCCGCTGAAAAATAAATGTTTTCTGCGGAAAAAGATGTCCGGGTAATCAAACAGTTTGAGGGTAACAAAAATTCTGAACGCCGGTTTCCCTCAGCATAGCGTTCACCGACTTCCGGTTTCTTCTAAAAGTGTGCTCTTCTCAAGATTTAGCTCTCAGGAGAGGCCACTAAATCCCTGTCAAAATTGCTGAAATTCATTTTCTGCCACTGGACCTCCTACCAGGGCGTTGCCCCTGGACCCCACCGGAGCCTGGGCGGCGCCCCTGGACCCCACCGGAGCCTGGGCGGCCCCGGACTCCTGCCCCATTTCAGCTGATTTTTCCACAGCCAATTCCCATGCCTGTTTATTATTTGTTCCTGAAATTCACGTTTTGTGTTCCTGAAATTCGAAATTTGGGGTAGGCATGCCTGGATCAGTATCACCATCAGATTCATGACTGCAAACAATTTATGGATATCACTGGGTTAGAGATTTTATCCTTTATTTTGACTACTTATCAATTCTTATGTGCGTTTACAATTTTTAAAAAACTCATTGAATTTTTTGAAAAACTCCTTGAACTCTCCTTGAAAACTCCTTGAATTTTTTACAAGATTTGAGTATGAACCATGAACAAAGGACTACCGAGATCGGGCCCTCAAGATCTTTGGGCTGTTGTGAGGCAGCTGTTACTTTTGTCCCATGGGCAAGCAAATGTGGAGAGAGGATTCTCAATCAACAAAGAGACCAGCACTGAAAATTTCTTCCAGCAGTCCTTAGTTGCTCGCCGACAAGTGCTGAACGGTATCAGGAAGATTGGTGGACATCACCAAGGAGCTGCTATTATCAGCATCTTCTGCAAGGAGAAAGTATCACGACTACCATGATCAACAAAAGAAGACCAGGAACAGGCACAAGCGGCAAAGAAGAGGAAGGCACAGGAAGACTCTATTGCTGATTTAAGAGAGAAAAAAGGAAGAATGGAGAAGGATGCTCAACCTGACTCAAGAGGCAGACAAGCTTGCTGAACAAGCAGAAGAGGAAGGGTGCGCTGAGACTCTTGACTCGGTCAAATGCGCAGAGGAGCAAATCCAAGGAAATAAAGATCCAGTTGGAGAAGATTTCCCGTCAGATTGATGAAGAGATGGAAAAACTGAAATAACTGAAAACTCATTCATCTGTATAAAGTGTATGATATATTAGCCGGTGGTGGTACCAACAGGATTCACAATTATTGTTTAAATGGGTATAGACTCTGTAATCTGCATCATCATTATAACTGCAACTTCATCGACGTGCAATATTTATGTGTGTAGATTTCATAATTAATATCAACATCAGTATCACCATCAGATTCATGACTGCAAACAATTTATGGATGTCACTGGGTAAGAGATTTTATCCTTTATTTTGACTACTTGTCAATTCTTATGTGCGTTTATAATTTTTAAAAACTCCTTGAATTTTTGGAAAAACTCCTTGAAAACTTGAATTTTTTACAACATTTTGAGTATGAACCCTGGTATACCATCTCAAATTTTTCAGTTTGTTCCTTATTCTGACCTTCACAGCTTGACTAGATCTTACTGTCGAAAAACATGGCTAGAAAGATCGTCCGGCGACAGATTTTTCTGCAGGTTGGCATCTCTGTGGACTATATTTTTAATAAGAAATCTCAATCCTGGACTTTTGCTCCCTTTTGTCTACGGACAGAATTTTAAATCTACTGACAATTTATAAATTTCTTACGGACAGATTTGTCTGCAGGTTGGCATCTCTGTACTCTAGCAGCAATGCTATAAGCGATAGACAAAGCGCTGAAACACCACGTCACCAGAGCTGGCAGTGCGTGGCTCGCATGGTTTGCACTAGTGATTGCTGACTGAAAGAACGACCAGTATGACGCTGTGGATGTGATTTTTGTCTCTTGTTATTTCATGCACTTCATTTTGTCTGTTTCAGAGTGGATATCCATCGCCGTGATAACATTGCACCAGAAACAGTAAGTGAATTTCTGACTCTTATGCATAGAGCAATGCGAGTTTTTGTACTCACCCAAATCTTCGCAAAATGAGCCCTAAATAGTTCAAAACTGATACCTAAACAAAATATCTGTGCAAAACTGTAAAGTGGCTAATTACTCTGAAGCTGTTTGATCTATCACAGCCAAACTTGGTAGGATGGTGTATAATCGTGAGAACTTGAAACATTATTGACGGTCACACTAGGTCAAGAAATTAAACAGACTTGCCTACCATATGTTTGGTAGTTGTATTTGTACGCAAGTTAGCCTTATGGTACAGGCATCTAATCAGCCTGCAAAAAAATACTTGTTTTTTTATAATTAAAAATAATTTTCTTCCCCTTAAAAGAATCGCAGTGTAGTTACTTCCTTTAGCAAGGTTGGCGCATGCACACATATCGTAAGTTCCCTGCACTTTAGTTCCGGTTTCCTCCATTCTGCTTAATGCTGTGTATACTGGGTACTCATTTTCATGTTAAATATTGCAAGTTCCATCAGGAGCATGTGAATCATATGGGCTTTGCCCTTCTAGTTACTCTGTCCAGAATAAGCGAATATGATTTTTCCACAAAAAATGACAATTCTCGCTATACTCAAATACAATTTTTATTTTCTAAAATTTGTGTAACGCAGAGTCCACCCCACTATTTCCATCGCCAACTGTTCTACACAAACAATTTTTTTTTAAAAATCTCATTTCGCAAGATGTGGTGCGTGTTGGCTTTGTGTCGCCAGGACAAAATGGCATCAAGAAAACGTGAGCATGAAAGTAAAACGAAACGAAAACTGCTAAAACAATGTGAAAGATACTGCAATGAAGCAGGTTAAACATCAAGCAGACATTCAAAAAGGACTATACCCAACGTTTTCTGTGGATTGACTCAAGAAAGAGCATTCATCATGCGTACTGCACTGTATGCAGAAAGGATTTTGGAATGGGCTTAAGTGGTGAATATTACATAGTGGTGCATGGTATATTGAATCCGCAGCCCACAAGGAGAGCTGTTATCTATCGTTTTTTTGCCACTGATGATAACGAAATTCATCTGAAGAGAGAAGAGGGTAGGAGGGGGAAGAGAAAAATAATTTTGGCAGTTATTTTGAGTTGTGTATGGCAGTAAAAGTGGGCAAGTTGATCATAACAGACCTGTTTACATTACGATTTGAGCGTAATAAATTCCGTTTTTTTATATCTCATTCCGCTTTGTCTCTTCAAATTCCGCTTTGCCAGATGCCAAATTATGTTTTCAGCAAATGCTGCTTGAGAAAAAAAAAATTAGTCTTAATTTTCGTTTATTAGACAGCCCGAGTTAAGTCGTATAAATGTTTCCGGTTCCAGCAAATTTCATTATTATAAGCTTCTCTGAAACTTTAAATTTTGTGACTTCTCTTCAGGAATGTCTGAAAAAGTAAAAGTTGAGTTAGCCTTTCAGTTTAATTAGACCAAATGTGTAGGCTGTCTTGAAGGAACATTTATATTTTTGGATTGAACTACATATGCTTTTTATGATGCACTTGCATTTATCTGCTATTGTCAAATAACAGAATGGCCAAGGAAAGGCAAGAGTATTTTAAATTGTTTATTTTCAAGTGGAAACCTGACTTAATATTGACCCTGCAAATTTCATTATAAGAAGCTTCTCTGAGATATTAACTTGTGTGAGACATGTCATATGTCACCCAACTGAGTTTGTGCTTCAGTACTAGCTTGCATAGGAGCAGTAAAGCAGACAAGGTATTTGTTAGCTAATTTATTTTATTTTTGTATGTTTATGACGATTTAAAAGAAGTAAAAACCAACTTAAACTAAAGTGATTATCTTTTTTTGAGCTATTATTTGATTCCTATAATTAGACCAAAATTGCGCGACAAAGAGATTCCTCTTTGGGCTCTCAAATTCCTCTTTTTGGCCTTCTGGATTTGTTACACTCAGTTCGATGTTGGAGTTTTCTATCAGTATCTGATTCAGCCCCGATGCTTGAATTCCTGATAGTTGTGTAACTCAGATTCGTTTATTCACGCAACCCGCTCAAGCAGCATACAAGTCACAAAGTCGACGTATGAAGTTTTCCACTTTTATTCAGCACACATCAACAACTGCATACAATTCTCAACTCAACTCAACAACTTTCACAGCAACTCTTCAAATCACTATCAACAACTTTACTCTCTCAACAGCAACTCGGCACACGATTAAATAACCTCTCTCTTTTCCGGAAAGATTTCGAATACCGTAGAAATGACGCACTGCCACCAATCGAATAAAAGATCGTCATCACTGACTTACGTCATTCATCTCTCCACACATACCCCGAACCTTCTCTTACTTCGACAATCGTCCCGAACCTTCGATCGATGGTAAACAAGGAAATCCAGAGTATTCTCCGACAATATCGACCAACGAAAATTATCAACGTTATACAAAGCCTCTCCTAACAACAATGCAAACTCAAATCAAAGGTAAATAAACTCCATTATTGAATACTTTGCAAATCGAAACGATTAGATCTATCGTACACGCTTCCGACATACTTTCGTTCGCGTTTCAACGTAACAGGATTCCTCTTGGTTCTGCTTGGGTGTAAACAGGTCTGTCATAAACAAGGAATGTGGAAAGATAGTATATGTGACATTGTAGGACAAAAAGGTGAGAGTAGTTTAAAATAATGTGCAAAGTAAATGTTATCCTGTTGAATTAATACTGCTAGTTCTTTATTGCGCAATATGTAAAGTGGCACAAAATACATTTTCATGCACTCGTTACAGAAAATAACCTCTTGAAGTGTGTAGGGTCTGAGTATTGATAATGGATTTATCATTTGAGTTATGATCGACATCAGACAAATACAATGCAAGTTTGATGACAAATACAATGCAAGTTTGATCAACCTCTCTCCTAAGGTCAGGGTCACGAGCCATCACAATTGGTTAATATGGTTATTCCAGTATAACCCTGTGAACTACATTTGTATGGATATGTTAGAATCAATTTGCCCTTCTGTGTTTAGGTGTCCACTCATTTTTGATGGATTTATATAAAAAGCCAACTTTTTAAAGAATTATTTTCTGCTCCTTTTTTCTCAAAATACTAGTCGACTTGTCTACATATTTATTACAGAAAGTTTGGCTCCATTTCACAGATTTTAATGCTGGCTCTTTTTTTTTTGAGACACATTATACGAGTACGTCTTTGATCAAGTGTGATTTATTTTTAATAGTCTCAATTTCAGCTGGTCACAATCAAAGGGTCTCCTGAAGCTTGTTCAAAAGCCTGCAAAGAGATTATGAAGGTCGTACAAGCAGAAGCACAATCGCTCAACAGAGGGTAAGTTATTAACTGTTTTATTGGCACTATGAGATCATTTGAACAGGAAAAAATCCATTTGAACTGGTAATATTGGTGAAAGTTTTTGGAGCCTAAGCCTTGTCTGCTTCTATTTCCTAGGTCAAGGCAAGTAACTTCGTCAAAATGCTACACCATGCACATACAAAAATTTATTAAAAATGCACCACCCAAAATTATGTTCCACTTATCATTATTAATAAATCAACCACATATTTTTCTTCAAAATGAAATGTTACACATACATTTTTACAATGTGTTGCAACTGGAAAAAAAAAATCTGAATGTCAACATTGCATACTGCACAACATGCAGCAATACGATCACTGACTCAAATAATAAAGCACCGATTGTTCATCGTTTTTGTTATTCAAATCCGACAGAAAAAGATCGTCAAAGTGAAAGTCCAAATCACTTTCCTCTCCATCATTAACTTGTACCAAATCAGCCTCCTAAAATCCTTCAAATGGGTCATTTTCTTCATCAGACTTTAAAAATTCACTGTGTGCGTTCTACACACTCTAAAAAGGCCGTGAAAACACCGCCGGAAACAGAAGGAAATCACAATCACGTTTGCAAGAATCTCGCACGTTTGCTATAGATTTCCACATGGCAGCCTCTGATCAGACCACGTCATTGCCGGTCGCTCCGCGAGAATGCACATAGCAAAAATATCGGTCGCTGTAGGTCGCTCCGTGTGTTAAAGGGTTAAAATAAAACCAGCCAAATATAGATAATTGTACAGTCGAATGGTTCTGTTTAACCCATCTTATGCAACATTGGGTTATTAGATCATACATGAGCATAAGAGGTCTTGTGAAGGTGAAGGTCAAGGTCATCACAAGATCACTGTTTTTTTTTTGCATAATACATTTGCTGTAGTTTATTTGATAGTACATGATTGTTTGGAGCCAGAGGTCAAGGTCATCTCAAGGTCAAGAGTATAGAAAGATTGAAGTCGGTATTTGCATTTTAATGTCACCTTTTCATTTGATGTTTTTTTCTTGACACTTTCATGTTAAATATTGCATTGTGAGCCTTATGGGCTTTGTCCCGCTAGTTTATTCTAAAGAAACCAGATATCAAGGATATTTTTTGTTTGCATTGCTGTCACATTAACCCTTTCACCACTAACTGTTGGGAATCTCAGACATTCCCATGACCAGCTGTCAAGAACACAGTATTGCACATACAGTGATGTTGCTAGAAATTTTCAGCATATGCCATTTGGTCAGTTCAGTCACAAACTTTAGGACATTTTGAAAATCTTTCGGCCATCATTTTGACTTATAAAAATGTTGCAACTAATACCACACACAGAACACTGACGAAAGAAGTTTCATTTACATTCGGGGTTGCCAACCACTACAGAATTTCCGTAGTAAAATTTCCGTGCATCACTGCGTCATCGAGATCAAAACACAGCGTGTATTGTACTGCATGCTTGGCAGATTTTAGCATTCAACATGGCGGCTTCCACGATGTGAGGCGACACGTGAATGGCAACTGTCACAAAAGTCGTTGCCCTGATCCAGAAAAGTTAGTCCCTGTTCAGTCGGTAGCCACCTTCTTCAAGCCCGATATGGATCTCTCAATAATTCGTGCGGAAACACTCTTCACGACCTTCGTTGCAGACTGTGTATGCATGTCTTCGTAAAAAAAAAAAAAAGCGAGGACGTATGGCTACTGAAAATGTCATAAAACTACTGAAATTCAGAATTTTTACTACTGAAAACTTTTTTGGGGGTTGGCAACTCTGTACATTTATTAACAACAAAATAATATAAAAACTTGATGAAATGACTAGAATGGATGACTAATAAACTCAACTGAACTGTGAACTTGGGTGAATCCATGATGCAAAAACATAAAACAAAACAAAAAATACTAAAAAATTAAAATGTACTGGCATGACACCTGACATGACTAGTCATGTCCCTCAATCTCTGAAGACAGGCTTCTAGGTTTACACCTTAAATTTTGCCAAGTTTAGCCTTCTCCCACACAGACAGTGCTTTATAGGGGGAATGGGAGAGGTGGATGTCAATGCTTCCCTGATGCAGTTTGACTCAAGAGCATGTCCTGTTTTTCAGATGTAAGCCTGTTTCTTTGTGCTGCCATGATAGTGTTCTGTGCAGAAAAGCCTCTCTCACAGCCTGCTGTTTGGACAGGGATGGAGAGGGCCAGATGTGCCAGTTTCATCATGTTGGAGAACTCCTCCAGGTGATACTGGGGCTATGAGTTGCCACAATTTGGCTGTGTCATATTTGGGGGTACCTCTGTGCCACAACAGTCTTCTTGAAGTCCACCCACTCAGACTGAGCAGCTTCTGCACAGAGAAGGGCTGCAGATGTTGTTGACTTTTCAACTTTGTTGCCGTCTCCATCAAGAATAGTGATCTTGTGGGTTTGATCCTGGTCGTAATGATAAGTCAATCTTTTGGATGTCTTCGTTTCCCCAAAACAAAGTGTTATTGCCGGAAGCACAGCGTTCGCAACAAGGGGAGTTACTCTAACTCTCTCTGCTGATGCATGTGTCGTCTGCTTGGCGCTTCCGATACGCAATGTTCGACCATAACTTATAACACCTTTATTTATCTGATAGGAAAATAATATGGCCAGAAGCAATAACAACGAAGCAGACATAAGACAAGCAAACAAAAAATGTACAAAGGGTGGCCGATTGAGGCGTAATACCTTAGGACAGCGGGCCGATCAGAACATGACTCTTTCGACCTTTTAGGAATTTTATCGATGAATGGCCGATTTGCCGACGAAAACGACATCACTGCACATACATCATCAAATATTTTCTAGAGTCTGTGTAGGAACACCTATCTGCATAAGATTACCCATGAGAGAGGAAACCAGTGACTGGTCTGTTTTCCCCCAAGGGTCTTCTGTTGGCCGTACGGTCGCATTGACATGCCATCGGAGGTACTAATACAGCCATATGCAGAATGAACCTTGCTGCTGTTATTAGGCACATAAACAAATTAATTTATCGATTGTAAAAACTGTATATCTGAATTTTTTTCTCGTTTTGTTGGCTCAGTGAATTTGAAATGGATCTGTGGCACTTAAATGTGATCTTGGGCATTTTAACAGAAACTGCTTAGTATAAAATACCTTGTGCCAATATTTTAAATTTAAAAATGTGTTTCATTCATTTTATAGGGAGTGCCCATTGAGGATTCTCTGCCCTAATAGTCTGTGTGGACGCATCATTGGCAAGAAAGGAAATGTGATCAAAAGTTTTATGGAGAAATCTAACACAAACATTGTTGTCTCAAGGTGAGTAGAATCTTGTTAATTATATCCAATATATAAAAGGAAAAATTGTAATGTATTTTGGGAGTAGAGGGTGTGGGGATTAGAGAGAAAGATTGACAGTATAATTTTATAAACAGGTAGCAGCAGCCTCTATTCAGCCAAGTCGGGAACCTCCTTAAATTCTTTGTTAATGCTGTAAGTACCGCAAAGAAAATAAAGTTTAGTTGAATCGGTAATGCTATTTTGTGCAATACTGTATGTATAAATGTTTAATTTGGCATTGTTTTTAAACCAGGACAGTGTATTTTGTTGTAGTTTAAAAACATATTTTATTTGATGGGTACTGTCATTATATTGTGAGTAGTTTAATGATGAAAAAGGGAAGAAAACAAATTAAAGCAGACTATTTGTAATACTGCAATTTTAACCCTTTGGCACTCGCAACACCTGTGCAGGCCTGCAAGCTGAGCAGTACCTTTGTTTCCTCTTAAGGCCCGTTAAGTCCCGCGAACTAGTCTACAGCGTCGTAACTCTTAGCAAAGGTCAACCACAATGCATCGCTTTATAATTTATTGCAGAAAATCTTCCATTTCCGGCTTAGTTTTTTTAAACTCTTAGCGTCCTATAGCGTGGAAATGTGCGCCTTGCCCGTTATCGTGAAGCGCGGTAATGCGCGCCTCATTAGTGCACCTTTTAGTCATGAAATCAAAGGAAATAGGAACTCTCCGGTGCCTGAGAGGTTTAGTCAACTTCCGGAAAGGTTTCCGTTTGTTTTCCGCTATCGTTTTCGCAAGTTTGACGTGGTTTTGTGTACTTTTTTAACGATTTTGTTAAAATACCTGTAATTATGAATTAATTACAAAATTCCAACAGGTAAAAATAGTACTACAGTCAAAATGGTTCTTTGGGTACATAGAATAACCATTTTGTAAACATATCCTAAAATATAAAGTTAATGTGACAATAAATAAATTTTTTGCAATGTTTTCAAATTCATAACCCAATTTATTGCAATAAACTTGAAATCCTTACAGGATATAGGCGCAAATGTACAGAAAACCTTATACAGGGTTCGTACGCTCCTTGAACCTCCTTGAATCTCCTTGAATTTTCCATGTCTTGTTCAAGGGCCCTTGAATCTCCTTGAAAATAGCCAAATTGCCTCAGCTCCTTGAAAACTCCTTGAAATTTCAACCAGTGTATCTATCCATTGCTTGACCTAGAGATTTTATTGTCAAGTTTTCAAAAAAAAGGCCATTGAGAAATAAAAATTAATTAAACAAAAATTATAATATTATTTGTGTTGTTCGACGATCGTAACTTTTGTCGTCTGCTAATGATAAGGGAAGTAACCTCCACTGCAAATTGTTCATTTCCTTGGTGTCGCGCATGCGCAGTTCTCGGTACATTCGTTCTTCCGCTCATACAGAAAGTACGAAAACAGCGAAAAGGACAGCGACACCGCGCATATTCGATTACTGTAGGGATAAAAATGCCTGGAGGCGATTGTGTGTTGAATCTTTTGTGGTTATCGAAATCTGAATATGCAGGGTGGCTGCTTGAAAAGAAAAAGAACAAGCATGCATGTTTCTGCCGCTTCTGCCAGAAAATTATCGACGTGAAAGTGATGTGTTGGACCAGCTGTTCAGCACACACATGAAAGCAACAAAGGACTATCAAGATCGGGCCCTCAGGATCTTTGGGCTGTTGTGAGGCAGCTGTTACTTTTGTCCCATGGACAAGCAAATGTGGAGAGAGGATTCTCAATCAACAAAGAGACCAGCACTGAAAATTTCTTCCAGCAGTCCTTGGTTGCTCACCGACAAGTGCTGAACGGTATCAGGAAGATTGGTGGAATCGACAAGGTGGACATCACCAAGGAGCTGCTATTATCAGCATCTTCTGTAAGGAGAAAGTATCACGACCACCTTGATCAACAAAAGAAAGACCAGGAACAGGCACAAGCGGCAAAGAAGAGGAAGGCACAGGAAGACTGTTGCTGATTTAAGAGAAGAAAAAAAGGAAGAATGGAGAAGGATGCTCAGCACCTGACTCAAGAGGCAGACAAGCTTGCTGAACAAGCAGATAGAGGAAGGGTGCGCTGAGACTCTTGACTCAGTCAAATGCTCTGAGGAGCAAATCCAAGGAAATAAAGATCCAGTTGGAGAAGATTTCCCGTCAGATTAAGAGATGGAAAAACTGAAATAACTGAAAACTCATTCATCTGTATAAAGTGTATTAGCCGGTGGTGGTACCTCTTTCTGACTTTTTACAGTTCTCTAACTTGTGTCTAAGGACAACAGGCTTCACAATTATTGTTTAAATGGGTATAGACTCTGTAATCTGCATCTTCATTATAACTGCAACTTCATCGACATGCAATATTTATGTGTGTAGATTTCATAATTATTATCTACATCAGTATCACCATCAGATTCATGACTGCAAACAATTTATGGATATCACTGGGTAAAAGATTTTATCCTTTATTTTGACTACTTGTCAATTCTTACGTACGTTTATAATTTTTCAAAACTCCTTGAATTTTTGGAAAAACTCCTTGAAATCTCCTTGAAAACTCCTTGAATTTTTTACAACAATTTGAGTATGAACCCTGTTATAGGACGCTAAGAGTTAAAGATCTACAAGGTGGAATAAGCGATAGAATTTTCATGGTGATTTTTTTAAACCAAAAGGTTTTGGGCCCAAATTTAGGTTTTACAAAAATGGAGGAGGAAGATTTGGAATCTGATTATCGGTGAAAGCGACGATGACAATGACTTTATGGGCTTTATACTAGAAGAAATAGCGAAAAGAGAGGTGTCTGATGTTGACTTGGATTTAGCAGTAACCCCAAATTGCATTGATTTTGACAATTTTGATGATCAACAAAACTTGCAGAATTGACAGATAAGTTATGAGAGTTCAGTAGATTAGATAGTGATTCAGATCAAGAGTTGCCAACAGTTGCTGTTCCCAGCGAAAGAAAGAAGAAAAGACAAACGAAGAAGACAGGTAGGCCTACAGATAGTCCAAAGAAACAGAAAGCATAAACAAACTGTACAGTGTTAGCAACTTGGTGTCATCTTTACCCATTTAAACGTTGACCTAATTTCTTCAGTTACATTTTTATTACAATGTTTCTCCCTTATTTTTGTTTCCATTTTGGTAATTTTATTTCTTTAAAGATCACCATACCTTGTTCTTTTAAAAACAGCTTGTTTTATAAACTCTATGCTGGACAATAAGCCCTTTAAAAAATAGAGTTCTAATTCGGACATATATGAAAATATTAAACTGTTGTATTTGTATTTTTTGTGTGCATTTTCTGTACCTAGGCTATCCTATCTCGTAACTCGGAGGTCATAAGAGCACTACAGATGATCTTTTAACCAGCGTACTCCATCTTTCCCTGTCCTCAGCAACCCTGATGGTTTCGCTCAGTGTCAACCCAGTCCATTCTCGAATGTTGTCCTCCCACCTCTTTTTTGGTCTCCCTCTTCTTCTACCTCTTTGCACAGTGCCTTGCAGGATGGTCTTTGCAAGGCCTGATGATCTGGTGACGTGGACATACCATCTGAGTTTCCGTTTTTTCACCACTGTGAGCAGGTCATTGTGTTGTCCAATGGCTTGTGTGATGGTCTGTCTGACTTTGTCGTTGGTGATGTGCTGGGTATAGGAAATGCCCAGGAGTCTTCTGTAGCACCTCATCTCCATGCTTTGTATTCTTCGTTGTAGATCTGCTGTGAGGGTCCATGTTTCGCAAGCGAATAGGAAGATGGAGATGACAAGGTAGCGCAGCAGCCTTTCCTTGGAATGTAGGCTGATGGTCCTGTCTTTCCATATTGGCTTCAACCTTGCCAGGGCAGCAGTTTGTGCGATCCTGGAGAGAACTTCCTGGCACTGTGTTGAGGGATTGGCCTTGGACTTTGATGTCCATGTTGTTGGTCATCATTTTGGTCTTCTCTGCACTTATTTCCATTCCATAGGCTCTGGAGGTGGTGTCAAGCCTCTGTGCCAGCCCCACATATTTTAAACACAAAGTGTGAAAATTAAACATTTGGTGATATTTTTCATCACATTAAAACGGGTGTAAATCCTCATTTTGTATTTTTGTTTTTTCTATAAGCGTGGCATGAACATTTTGCAGTTATTTCCCCTGTGTTGAGAATTCAATAAGGGGAAGCTGAAAACTGTCTAGAGTAGCATTGGGTTAAATGGGTAGATTTCAAGAACCATTATATTAACTGTTTTCTGTGTTTTGCTTGTGTTGTAGTTTAATAAAAATCATACTACACGAGTTTTAAAAAAAAAAGGTACATTTTGGCTGTCGCTAAATATGTCTATTTTCTGTACTTCAATATAAGCATATTTGATTTACCACGCATTATTTTGATGAATAATCTTTTAGGTAAATTGCATGAATTGAAACTCAGTAAAGTTTGAATGAGAATGGATGTTTAGAAAGGCTTCACTGCCTGTTTTATCTCATCCTACTACTACTCCTACTAATACTATTACCACTACTACTACACTACTACTACTATTACCACTACTACTACACTACTACTGCTACCTTCTCTAATTTCTATTTGGGATGCACAGAGTGAAAAAAAAATTGCAAATGATGTTTATTAGTTCAAAGCAAATAGTCTTTTATCAAAGTTACGTAGTCTTTTTGACTCATGTTTAGTGCTCACACTCCCTCCCCAACCCCACCCCCCAAAATAAATGTCCGCCTGTCTGCTGTCTGTGCAAAATCTTCAAAGTGGCTAAGTACTCAAAACCTGTTTCAATTATCACAACCAAACTTGGTAAGATGGTGTATACCCACAAGATCGCAGGGTCAACAAATGTTAGTTAAAAAAATGACAATTTTTAACAAAATTCCACTTTTTTTTTTAACTAGGTTAGTAATATTGAACTTGTGATTCTTTGATGCATGCTATCAATGAGGCGCACATAATATACACATTTGGTCAACCTCACTCTAAGGTCAAGGTCAATGGAGCTGTCTAAAGTTGGTTAGATTAGGTACTTTGAAGTGACCTTGACCCAATGATAGATTGATCTTTCAAATAATTGTTTCAGTTTTGCGATGATCTTGAAAGTCGAGGTCATTTTAGGCTTTGCAAAAACATACAATTTGATAGGTCATCGTACAGGGGATTGGTTAACCCAGGGGATTATTTAACCCAGAGTATGCAACATTGGGTTATTTGATCATACATGCATGAGAGATCACATGAGGGTTCAGGTCATTCCACGGTCAAGGTCCCTGAAGGTCAAGGTCATCCCAAGGTCACAGTTTTTCACCTAATACAACTTTTTCTGTAGTTTATTTGTTAATACATGAGTATTTTAGAAGACGAGAAGAGCATAGAAAAATCAAAGTCGGTATTACTTTGCATTTTAATGCCACCGTTTAATTTTGTTTTTCCTGGGCACTAGTCTAATTTTCATGTTAAATATTGCGAGTTCCATAAGGAGCATGCGAGTCGTATGGACTTTACCCTTCTAGTTACCCTTCTAGTTTTCTTTTTTCATGGAAACTCCTGTGAAGGCATCAGTGATCCATAACCTTAAGAAGTGATGTTTACCGAATTGTTTGGCAAAGCATAATAGAAACTGTTTTTGACTAAAGCCAATCTGCTGGCAGTTTTGAGACGGGCCCTTACCCAGGCAGCATGAACGATATGAACAGCTACTACGTGGATCGTGTTATCACAGTGACAGGCAGTCTAGACGATGCTATCAAGGCAGAAGAAATGATCAGTGAGAAGATGAGGCAGTGCTACGAACAGGACGCAAACATGTACCAGGTAGTACTCATAACCGTCATTTTGCTGCAGTTTCTGATTTAAAGTTTATAGAATTATTTTCTGTAGGAACCCTCGTGGGAATCCATGGAATTTCAGTATAAATAGTATCCCCACTTGTTGGAAATTTAGTGCTTTAAATTCCCACTTTTGCTGTCTCTCTCCTTTGTTCTTTCTCATTCCTACTCTGTTATATCAATCTACTATACTATCTTCTTCTTTGCTAGACCACTCACCTACCTTTTTTCTTGAAAACTCTTCCGGGACAAAACTCCTCATTTGTGTGTGAGGTCTGTTGAATAAGCTTGGGAATATTGGACGCTTTCTGCCAGGTGGTCACTGAGGCTTCCTATGATGTTATTATTTGGCAATGTAGGCATTTTATATGTATGTGTTTTGTTGATATTTTAAAATGATGATTGTATTCTATTTTGTTTTTGTAAACGGGGGTTCAATAAATTAGAGTGTAGCCTCACCGTCCCTTCGTGGGATGTTTATTGTAAAGTGACCGGCTGGTAAAGTGCCTTCAGTGTTACCACTAGGGTTGTTTTGGCAGATCTTTTATGCGGATCAGGGGCGAGTCCTCTTTCAGCGAAGTTGTGGTCTTGATTTTGTGGTCCTGATTCGGTTCTTTGCAGTCCGCTGGACCCTGTAAGCAACGAAATAACTAACTTTCTTTCTTTAGGTAATGTTCCATGATTATTGCTTTAGGTCCAGCGGACTCTTCTGAGCCAAATCAGGACCAATTTTCCTTCTCATTTTGATTTACTTGACGGATGTAAAGAAAAAAGATTAAAAGCCTTCAAATATTAAATACATGGGTGAAACCTTGTCATCTAAGGACAGAAATCCTTTTTTTTTTCTGATGGAAGGTGACTTCTTTTCTTTTTTTTTTTAAATTTGGAAGAAAAAAGATCTGTCTAAAATCTTAGTGTAGCAGGTGATAGCTTAGAAAGCACTCTTCAATTTAGGAGAACGGAAACGGAACTTCCATTTTGGTCTTTGGCAGCCATTGACAAGTATGTGCATCAGAAACAGTAGTGCAATAGTCAGACATGGGACTGATCCGTATTTATACTGATTTCCGTATTTTTTTAAAGTCAATGGGTCATTTCTGAGATCGACCTAAATCCGAAGAGAAAATTGGGGATAGGGTGAGCTTTGGCGCCTTCGCGAGTTCGGTTGTCGGGTCGTTCCATCATGTTACACGAAGTACTGCGACGTCATTTATCCAAACTTTGCGCGCGTTTTGATTGGTCACGATCATTGCCGATCTTTGCCGAAGCTGAAAATACTCGTTTTCGGATTCTCCGAGCGCTTGTGCTGTCGTGAAGTCGAAGCTGTCAAAATGGCGACTTACTCTTATCGAGTGATGACGGAAAATGAAAGTGTTGAGTCCGCGAACATCGACAAGGTTGACAGTGTGAAAAACAAATGGAAAGCGCAATGGCTGTCGGAGAGAGTTGTAGTGAAATACAAGGGCAAGGAGAGATCACAGTTGATCGGCGATTCCATCGCAAAAATCGAAATTCTATGTACAATTTATTTGGTATTTGCACACCCAGCACACAACTACTGATGGCAGAGATCAATCTAAAGCTGACATGTGATTTTGGGCGAGTACTTGAAATGAAGAATAAGCGGTCACAAAATGAACAGACTTTTCTATATGTACAATTTATTTGGTATTTGCACACCCAGCACACAACTATTGATGGCAGAGATCAATCTAAAACAGACATGTGATTTTGGGCGAGTACTTGAAAAGAAGAATAAACACTCACAAAATGAACAGACTTTTCTATGTACAATTTATTTGTATTTGCACACCCAGCACACAACTATTGATGGCAGAGATCAATCTAAAACAGACATGTGATTTTGGGTGAGTACTTCAAAAAATTTAACTTTTGTTTTATACGGCTCGGCTCGGCGCTTCGCGCCTTCAGTTTCAGTATTTTTCACAATTCCCTTGTCCCATGTCTGAATAATGTTCACACAGTCTTCTTCTGAATTTTGAAACTTCGTTTTAATTTTTTATTATGGACTGAATCAGTGGAGTGGCGATGAATGCAGCGTAACGGTTTACCTTTGAATGTTGGGGAAAGTATTGGATTGGATTTGCTGTGAAATAATGCAGGTCACCCAACCTTATTTGTTGCAAAATAATATAGATTGCATTAACTTAAGGTGACGCTGTAAATGTGCCAAGGACTATACAATCTTTATTTTATTAAAGGGTACAGAATGGAGAATAAAACATTTGAAACCTATTTCAACTTGTAGAGAAAAAAGCCACCCACTTCTAAGAAGTTGTCATAGTTAATATTGTGTATATCATTTAATGTAAAAAATTATTTTGCTTTCAATTGCTGAGGGGTTTCTTTGATGTAATTTACAGTTTGCTTAATGTAGAGTACTTTAAAAACCAACAGCACACAGCTTTGAGCAATTATAGATGCACCACAAGTTACACTGACATGACATGACATGCAGTTATTTGTTCACTCGCTGTACCACATGTTCAGTCCAAATTTTTTTAAATTTATTTTAAAGCAATTAGAATAAGAAGAGTCCACAAAATCCCTTTAAAATTTAAAAAAGTTGTTTTGGATGCTGGGCTTTGTCCCCCTGTACTCCCCACCTGGGGGCTGCCTCGGACCCCTGCCTGTCATTTTTTTTTATTTTCTACAGGTTTCACCCATGCAAATGTATTTTTAGACACACTCACAAAGCTGAAAAGCAGCTTTTTCAATAGTGTTAATTTTCATGATGTTATGCCTCAGCTTTTTCTTTAAAAGTGGTTTAAAACTACTTGCTAGAATGCAAGGCAGCAGCAGTTTAAAGATGTTAAAACAGCTAGTGGGCGTTAGGCAGGTAAATGAAATCGTGGGCTGGTAGGACATGTTGTGGCAGGCAAATTGATACCAGATGTGTAATGCAGATAAGGGAAATTTGTACACACTTAGGATGTGTTGCAGCAGCAACAGATGATGTTTAGTGGTCTGCCCACTCTACCCATGATGCCAGGAGGCATGAACAGTTATGCTGGAGCAAGACCTCCCTACCCATACATGGTATGTCTGTTTACTGTAGTATATAATCTTTTGGTTTAACTATGACATGGTGGTGCATTCATACTGCCTGTTTTGTGCTATTTATCTTTCAAGTTGTATTGTTGACATGTATTGTTCAACTAGCAAGTGAATATCAAAAATACATGCATTGCCGATTAGGCAATTGGCCTTTTAGTATCGTTACATATATTGCTTTACACCTCACCCATCCACAGCATTTAACTCGTTCACAGCCCCCTACATATATCGTACATACCTGTAAAAGTGTTCCCAAACGCCCATGTGCGTACGGTATACGTACTTCTTTCTAAACACAAAGCGGCACTGTGGTTAAAGGAAAGTAATCAAATGAACTATCAGTCATGTTAGTCAAGTTGTTTATTTTGTCTTTTCCATATAATTATATAAAATAAAAATATTTTTCTTTCACAACTCTACGCCCATTTTGGAGCAAATACGCTAATTTAGACATTTTCAAGCTTGTCAGTATCATTGGTGAGTATAAAATATGACTTGAATGTATTTATAGGGTGGAGCTAGCAACTTTTATCCAGGCCGCGGACCTTACAGTGGAGTGGGAGGCCCTAATGCAGCACCTCCCCAGCAGCAGCTGGAGGTGGTCTACCTGTACATCCCTGAACACTCTGTGGGCGCTGTCATTGGCAGCAAAGGCCAGAACATCAAAAACATCATGCACCTCTCTGCTGCACGCATCAAGGTGAGCAGAGAGGGTCGAAAGGGCTCGAAGAGTGAAGTGAGTCGCTGTCAGCTTCTTTATTTATCTTAACTCTGGTGTTAGAAGGTTTGCTAACACTTTTTGTTTAACTTAAAGTTAACAACTTGTTCATTTTGAGTTCCTTTTGATTTTCTTTAATTAATCTACATCAATAACCCTCACCAATTGTTAGTGGCTATGGGCATTTTGGAAACAGTTTTTACATTGTAGCATAGGAAATGTTGATTCCATTTTTGACTCGCATGCATAGCTGAGTCTATGTACTCAAACACCCATCCACCCACCCCCCCAAAAAAAAATGCCCACTCTCTGTGCAAAACTTGCAAGTGGTTTAATATATCGGAACCTATTTAAACTATCACAACCAAACTTGATAAGATGGTTAATATATCCATGAGACCTCATGAATGATCGGTGAATGATTGACTTCACTTCAAGGTCAAGATCACAGAGTCAACAAATGTTGGTAAAAAAATAACAATTTTTTACAAACTTTCACTTTCAGGTCATCGAACAGTGGAATGGCTATATATATATTTAACCCATAGTATGCAACAACATTGGGTTAATTGATTACATGAGCATGAGGGGTAACGTAAAGGTGTCACTGAAGGTCATGGTCAACCCAAGGTCAGTTGTGGGGGGGGGGGGGGGGGGAATAATACAACTTTTGTTGTAGTTTATTTGATAGTACAAGAGTGTATTTGGAGCCGGAGGTCGTTCAAAGCATAGAAAGATCCCAGCCTGTATTACTTTGCATTTTAATGCCACCATATTATTTCGTTGGTTTTTTTTGGGAGGGGGGCACTTTTCATGTTAAATATGGCGCGAGTTCCATAAGGAGAATGCGAGTTATATGGGCTCTGCCCTTCTAGTTCACATATGTGGAAAGGAATTTTGCATGTCAATAAACATGATTTGGAAAGTTGTATGCTTGGGTAACTTCACAAGAGAAACAACGCACAATGTTTGCATTCAAACCATGGTTTAACAGATTATATTTCAGTTATCATAACGCTAGTAGTTTTGCATATTCATATTTTTAGTTAAAAGAAAGAATGTCTAATGCAAGTGTTGTGCTTTTTTGTTAACTAATCCACCAAGAGTCCGCTGGACCTAAAGAAATAACCATGTAATGTAATGTAATCCACCGAGTTTATTAGATGAATTATTGTTTAGTATCGTGAATATTTCTTCAATTTTGTTGCAGAAGTATTCTGGATAGTCTTCATTAAAAACTTAGTAACTGTTCCATTAGAAATTTTGAAAAAGAACATTTTAAAAATATATACGGGAATGGAATTATTTCATTAGCGTGGAGTAATGTTTATTTTAACAAGCCTTATGATGGCATTGTTAAGTCGTACATTAGCTGTAAACAGAGGTGCCAACCAGTACGGATTGACCGCATTTAATTCCGGCCAAGTGAATTAAATATGGAAATACGATAGCTTTTATAAAAATATGGAGAAGTTGCCGATTGTTTATCTTTGCCAGCGGTGCTTCTGTACCGGTTTTTGGTCTCATAATAATACTCCTGCACTCACTGAACGTCGCTGTGTTCAAAAAGTTGATTTTTATGGTAATTTTAGAGTAAAACAAGTGTGGTGTTCAACAAGCTGATTTTCATGGTGATTTTAGAGGACTGAAAAAAGCCTGCTGTTTCAGAGGGAAGCCTGTCATTACTTTATAGTGTCATAGGCTGGGTTTTGCGAGAAAATACTGACAAGTATTAAAAAATACTGACAAACGGGTCCGGAAATACTGACAAGAAGATAAGGGGGTTGGCACCTCTGTGTAAATAATAATGAGACATGAAGTTTATAAATGAGATATAAAGTTTATAAATCTGTAATCTATAATCATAAGACACGAGACTGTGTCAAAATTAAAATTATTAATAATACTGACCATAAGTGCCTGTGACTGTGCTAGAATTCCTGTGTATGCATAGTGGTAGGCACAGTGTCGAAAGAAAATGCAGGTCTGATGCAGTGTCTAGGAAAAGACAATTGATTGTAGTATTTACTACGAAAAATGTTCTGGCAGACATTTGGGGGACGCAACATGCACCCATAAATGCTATATACAGAGGTGCCAACCAGTACTGATTGACCGTATTTAATTCCGGGAAGTGAATTAAATACGGAAATACGGTAGCTTTTATAAGAATACGGAGAAGTTGCTGAACGTTTATCTTTGCCAGCGGTGCTTCTGTACCGGTTTCTGGTCTCAGAATAGTACTCATGCACTCACTGTACGACGCTGTGCCTGCGGTATTTTCCGACACGTTTTTCGATTTATGACTGTACAAGTACTCCTTGGACTGTACTCTAATCAATCACGTGATGAAAGCCGAATCAAGTACGCGCGACCTGAATCAAACACATGATCCATTTGTTCAATGAAAACACTCGTTCTTAGCCTTTCAGGGTGAAGACTATAATGGAGGGAACTCGTACAGATCTATTTTTAAACTGACGTCAACTGGGGTTACCCTACTCAACCCAACCCAACCCTACCCTACCCCTAGTCTAAAAATAGACGCAACTAAACGTCTGCAAGATTTTCTGCATTCATACACAGAAGCACATCCATGCATCGCGTCGAAACTGTCAACAAAGTACGCACGCTGTACTGTCTGTGGCTTCGTTTTTTTTATAAGTCGTGGTGGCTTTGACGATGTTGTCAGGCATGTTGCATCTGCTAGGCACAAAGCTTACATACTGTCCAAGATCATACTGAGGATTCTCCTGATCCCTTTGTTCAAATGTTCATGTAAAAGGGTCTTTTCTCTGGTTAGAAAAAATAAAACTGACTTTAGAGGGACTATGGGAAGTAAGACACTGAATGCAATACTGCAGTTGAAAATTCAAATACTGACTGCTACAAAAGAAAACTCTCTCCAACACTTCTGAAAAAGGGAACTGTTAAGTCATTAAAACAATAGAACTGCTGACATTGCTTTTATTGGAAAGACTATCAGCATCAATCATTTAAAGTAAAACAAGTGTAGTGTTCAACAAGCTGATTTTCATGATGATTTTAGAGCAAAACAAGTGTGGTGTTCAACAAGCTTATTTTCATGGTGATTGTAGAGGACTAAAAATAGCCTGCTATTTCAGAGGTAAGCCTGTCGTTATAATGTCGTAGGCTGGGTTTTGGGAGATCAAAAATACTGACAAGTGTTAAAAAATACTGACATACGGGTCCAGAAATACTGACAAAAAGATTAGGAGGTTGGCACATCTGTATATATGAAGTTTATGTGAACTGGAGAAATTTGAAAATGGAAAGTTCACCTCATTGGAGGTGAGGCACTGTACAGGGTTTGCACATGCCCTAAAACCCCCTAAAAATCCCTAATTTTTGGCAATTCATTTTAGGGGCCGCTAACATTCCCTAAATTTGCAGGTTAATCATTTTAGGCTCTACAAGGCCCTAAAAATCGGGAAAGCTGTACGTGAAAATTATCGTCTACTGTTAGCAAGTCCGCCATCTTTTTTCTCTATTCAGCAAAAGTGCTGTCCCTTTTATAAACTTCTGGCAAAAACCAGTCTCTTTTCCGCTATTAGCATCTCGGTCTGCAGGCTGCACATTTCGGTAAAGCGAAGTTTAATTCCGATCCAATGCCATGGGAGAATGCGTTTTCCACGATGTATGATTGAGCCACAAAGACTATAAAGACTGTATATGACGTGACAGTGAGACAAGCCTTTTTGTCATCTGTGCAAAAAAACTGCATTTCTTGCTGGAAGCAGGAAGAGTGCTGGAATCTTCCTGTGACATGGTTGTTAGTCAGTTCTTCAATTTGATTGATGGCACAACCAGAACCAAGTTCATTGAGTTCAGACCAGATGAAGACAGAGTTGACACACTACTACTCTCTTGTGTAGCTGGTCAGAAACAATATGAGAAACTTTGGGTGGGGATAAAGCAGTTGCTACTGTTATCTCGTCAGCAAGAATCAGTTGAGAAAGGCTTTTCTGTTAACGAGGAATTGACTTTAGAGAAGATGTCACAGAAAGCTCTTGTTGCTGAGAGGCTAATTGGGGAGTATGTTCACAGAGCTGGCGGTGTAGAGAAAGCAGAGTGACCAACGAATGGCTTCTCTCTGCATCATCTGCAAGAAGCAACTACCAGCAGCACCTTGATGATGACCAAAAATTCAGAAGCAGAAGATGCAAGGGGACCTAAAAGTAACGATGTTGAGGACAAGCTTGCTGGCTTAAAACTGAAAAGGCCAGAGCTGAGGAAGATATCAGACATCTAGGAATGAGGGCAGACAAGCTATCTGAAGAAACCGAGCGCAAGAGTGAGCTAGCACTTTTAAGAGAAAGCAACACTCAGAAAAAAAATGGAAAGATATTGAAACAAGTCTTCCAAAACTGGAAAAAGAAATTGAAGACGAGATGAGCCATCTTAAAGATCTGAAGTAAAGATAGCGATGTTGGTTTTATTTATTGCCATTCTTTTGTTAGAAGTCTTGGCCCTTTTAAAAAGAATCAAGTCACAGGATGTTTCATTTTCAAAGTGTACATTGGTGAGGTGATTCTTTATCTGTTGTTATTGTAAGTGACATGAACTGACCTGCAGCTTGACCTATTTTAAGTCATGTCACGCGATGTGAAAGAATGAACGTGGATGTGTAACGTCTGCACCAACCATGGGCCATACGGCAGACAGTGTTACAACCTGTTTCATGTTAAAGTGATGGTGGTTCTTCATTTTGTAGAAAATCTCTATGATCTGGTGAATTAGTGATTCCTTATGTTTTGTTATTGTGGCATGTACGTGTGTGTAATCCCTAATTTTTGATGGCCCTAAAAAGCCCCTAAAAAGTCCCTAAATTTTGAGGTTGGATGTATGTGTGAACCCTGACTGTATTAGAATTGGAGTGTTGAGTATTGTTTGAAAATGTGGCATGATTTGAAAAAAAAATAAATTTCAGATTATGGGTGGTGAGGGCAAAAATGGCAGCAACGAGAAGCCAGCTGCCCATCAAGGACAGCAGAATGTAGAGGAGCGCAAGGTCATCATCACTGGCACTCCTGAGGCCCAGTGGAAGGTATGGAAGACTTTCTTCTGGGTTTGATGGTAAAATAAAATTTTCAGTCATTATGACAAGTGATCGGAATGAAAATTCCAATAAAAATTGATCCACTTTTTTTGTTTCTATATTCGGTGTTCCTAGCAACTGTTTTCCACATGATTCCTTGTAACTGAGAATGTGATGGTCTCAGGAATACTGTTATTACTGCACGTACATTTATTTTGGGTTGCGTTTATCAAATGACAGGCTGCAAAAGTCTCCGCGATTTTCCGAATAAGAATTAAAAAAAGCAAAAAAAATTTTTCGATTAAAAAAAATCCCGAATATTTTTTTTACCGAGTACCGATTCACATTTTCATGTTTCTTATGCTGTACATTTCGCGCGTATTGTTGACCTACTGAAAGAAAGGTGCACCGCCCGCATATGCCAGACCTGCTTACCCGTCCGTATTTCGCCGTATTGTCCCGATATTTTGACCTCGCGTACGCTGTTACGATCTCTTTTTTAAAAATACGAAAATCGACCAAAAAATTTTATTTTTTTATTTTTTTACAAATTTCGGTAAAAAGTACACTTAACCGGAAGCGGAAGCTAAACAAATTGCGCCAGAAAACTATAACTCATTGGATAGCATTGTGTTTTTCAAGTGTATACTCTGCAAATATTTAATTGTCATAGATAAAAGAATTCATGAAACAACAGATGATGATTCAGATGTTGAGGTGGCGAGTTCATCTAAGCGTGTTTGTGTGAAACGAAAACAGACATTTCTGGTTTCTTATTTTAAAAAAAATTGGCCTTGTTTGGTAGCTGATGAAGACCTGCTGGTTGGTGATCAGGCAAGGAAAATGCTTGACAGTCCCAAAGACTACAACCTAAAATCTGAACGTATTGCAAAGTTCTATGCTTCAGTGCGTGCATACTTTGAGGAAACTTGCAGCTATCTTCTCCTGAAACTGCCCCTCACTGACCCTTTGCTCCAGCACTGCAGAATCATATGTCCTTCAGTTCAGTTGACTGCATCTTCCCAAGATCTACGCTTTTTTGTGAAGCGATTCCCTGCACTCTTTCCACCAAATACAACATCTGAACAAATCAGGAGCAATTCTCCGAGTATCAGTCAACTGATGTCAAGGGATTGGTTGGCCCAGCTATGCAGGTGGACAAATTTTGGGTGCAGGTCAGCAAAAACACCCTTAGCTTTTGCAACTGTGCCAGTTTATGCTGGGACTCTGCACCATCCCACACAACAGTGCTGCTTGTGAGAGGGTGTTTAGTTGCGTACGTAAAACGTCCACTGACAGTAGGTCCAGTATGGGCAAAGATGCTGTTGACTCACTGATGGTAGGTATGTTCAGACCTGAAAGCTCTTTCACAAAAAAAGAACTGCAGCTACTGAAAAGTGCATACATGCATGTTGTTGTTGTTTTTTTAAATACAAGTAGATTATTATCACATATTATGTTGATGTGGTGGCCTAACACTTTTGCATTGTTTTTCAATTAAGCACCCTAATTTTTTAACAATAAATTTATTAAACAGTGTACCCTTTCTTGATTTATTTTACGTGTGTAATAATATATGAAAATTTAGCTAAGAGCAAATTAAGATGAAAATGACAATAAGTTTACACAGTTCTATATTTTTATTTATTTATTATCATTATTTTGGTTCGCGTAAAATAACGACAGTTTATATAAATACCGAAAGTCAAAATCTGGTCATGATTTCCAAAATCTGGTTTTGAAGTGCCTGGAGTACTGACAAAAAATTTTTGAGGTAAACAGGTCTGATATGCTATTCTGAGTTACTCTTTTAGTCTATGAGCTAAGTCTGTGAACATCAACGGAGACATTGTAGAACTGTGATTGAAATTGTGTGCGTTAGACTAAGCCGCTTCTTTTGTGATGAACACACTTCATTAACTTTTTTTCAAAATGTCGTGTGCTTCTAGAATTGTCAATCGTGGCAAGACATTTAATGAAAGCAACATCCAGAACAAATGGAAATGGGAATGGATGGAGAAGTCAACGAAAGTTTTCAGCCTTTTTGCAAAAGGTGGATTGTGAAGGGATGATAAGATGTATATTGTGCGATAGAGAATTGAGCTATGTCAATAAAAGATTGTAAAAAAATTTTTTAAGGCAATTTGCACTTTTTTAACCTGTTCATGCTAAAAAAAAAATTTTTCCCCAAAACATAGCTATACATTTTCCAGTATTTTCATCCAGGAAATACAACAAAATGGCCTTAAAAAGTGAAATTTTTCTTTTCCTTCGGGGGGATTCGCCCTGAACCCTCTACCAGGGCTTTGCCCCTGGACCCCACTGGGGCCTAGGCAGCCCCCAGACCCCGTCCAAACTTCAGAGATTTTTTTAAAAAGTTGTTCTGCAGCCTGAATGACAGCTGGTTTTATCTTTTCAAAAGCTATGTGGAACCCATTTTCTCCGAGGAGTTGCTTTTTAGTCGGCGACAAATTATTCGTTTTTGACTCATGCATGTAGCAGGGTCTGTCTACAAAGCTGAGCACCGCGAGGGGTGCTGCTTTTCTAGATAATATTTATCACAACAAGCTGCTTATTTGCCTTTCCATTTGCTATTATCTTATTTAAAAATGATCGGAGAGATAGTATTAATAATTTCAAGATGAAAAATGTCTATAGAACCTTTGTATTTGCTTTGTAAATGTCTGAAAATGGCCTAAAATTTGACCTAATTTTGTGACATGAGAAGGACCGGGTTTTCTTTTAAGTGTTTACATAAATAAAGATGTCATAGAACACGTAAAATTATTATAATCTAACTCATTAGTAATAGTTTAAACATGCACAATACTTACAAAAACAATTTGTTTTGTATTTTGGGTATTATAGCCGGAGTAAATTTGGATGTCCAACGTAACGCATGGTTTCCGAAACAGGCAGAATGTTTTCAAAAATTGATCTTTGTCTTAAACGCAAGAATACATGTTTTTTTAGAGTTGTCTTTCTTGGTGGTATGTTATGAATGAATTCCAATGTTTACAAATAACAATTTAGTCGTTATGTAAATGCTTTGATGGTCTAAAAAGCATCGGTTGACATCGTTTCCGGATTTTCGTGTTACGTTGGACTACACACAAATTTATTTTGTTTATTTCAAAGCATACCTAGTAGAACTATTTTAATGACGTAAAGTAGGCCTCATTAGCGGATTGATATATACACTCGTCCCTTCTCGTGTGGTTTCATTTTACGCGGGGAATCTTTTTCATTGTGTGTGGTTTCCGAGTATCACGTAGTTGTTACGTTGGACATCGCACGCAGTGTCACCAAGAAAACTGACTCTTTACGGAAAGATTCTTCATGTTTATATAATATTTTATGTTTTTTAGTTATTAGGATAAGTTTAATTCGACTGTGGTGCCTATTTTAATGAAAATAGATCTCCGGCTAGTCCAACGTAATTAGAAGCCAAGAAACCATTATTTTTTGTCGTTCTTGTTACGATGGATGATGAGATCCGTTCAAAATTTGTTAATGAATAAATAAAAATGATCTTTGAAACAGCAGTGACAAGTAAACTTATTTAAATTTATTATTTGACTTGATTTGGATACGCTAAGTTTGATAAATATTATTTAGCCGAATATAATTTATCGTCAAGCTTAATTTGGTTTCCGTGTTACATTGAAATTTTTTGTTTTGTTTTAATAAGAACCAGATTTTTTTTAATAGAGACCTGTAAGATCTCACTTTTATTTTGTGATTATGTTATAATATTATACACAATTTGTATGTGCAGTAGCTGTTTCAGGTTGTTTCATTTTAAGTATAAAAGAACTTTTAACGATTAAAATTTGTCGAAAATTGACTGACTTGATAACGTATCAATAGATAAGCTTCTTTACTAATGTAAACATTTCTTTTTAATCTTATATCTATTTGATAGCAAATCTCTTTATAAATAAAGATTCTTTGCCAACTTTATATATATATTGTTGGTTTTTAAGTACTATTTGGTTTCCGTGTTACATTGGACATTTCGTTGAGTGTGTACACTAAAGGTCTGACTACATGCATATAAGGTCAAAACTTATCTTCTAACCTGCATGGCATGATCACACACATACATATCTTTCAAATAAACCACACAATGTATGTATTTGACAACTTTTTTTGTCACAAAAAGTGAACCAGCTTTGTAGACAGACCCAGCAATTTAATCTGTAAGCCTTTGATTTCAAGTGTTTGGTTCCATGACACATAATGGAAAAATGAAGTGTTATATTGATTTTAAATTATTTTATTTTGCAGGCTCAGTTCTATATTTTTGAGAAGGTGAAGTCTGAGATGAGACTGGCTGCTCAGGATGAGGTGCACCTGCGCTCTGAGGTGGTGGTGCCAAAGGCCACCATCGGGCGCATCATTGGAAAGGGTGGACAGAATGTTAGTAGTGCCATTAGTTTCTCATGTCGGATAGCTATCTTAATCCTGTATTTGCCTGCAGTATTCAGGGTTTGTAATTTTCTGCGGTTCAGCGAATTTCCCTGCACTACCAGCACCTAGGCGGCCCCTGGACCCAGGCCAATTTTATCTTTTTAAACTCAAGGCCATTACATGCCCTGAATATTGTTTGACATTGAACTTGCATGCACCCATTCCTGTTTAAAGAATAGATGAGAAAGAAGACACTGGGTGAAAATGCCTGTGTGGGGAATAATGGCAGAGATGCCAACCCTCACGGTTTCGCCATATTATTTTGCGGTGGCAAATTTTTTTTGTACGGATGTTTGCTGAAGTCTTTTTTTTTTCGGCGAGAATTTTTACAAGAATATATATTTGCAGCTGATGATTATGGCAAAAGGACTGTTACACGTTTCAGACTGATTACACTTAGGCACTATCACAGTATAAAATAATGCAGCATATTATATAAAAATATAAGGTAATAAATCTATCTGATAGCTTCAATTATTGAAGCTTGCTTTAGTTTAACTTATTCCATATCGTATGGAAACTTCAAATTGAGGGTAGGCATGCCTGTGCCGGTCGGCAAATACAGAACACGCTGTTTACTATGTCACAAAAAGTGTAACGGAAACTGCTAATCGTTACGTCATTCATCACCAATTTTCTATTCTTTGACATGGTTTATCGATCCGTCCTTTACTTCAAAATGAACGATCTTTCACCATTGACTCCTTCAGTTATGGACTTTATTTTTTATTTTTAATAAGAAATCTTAATCCTGGACTTTTGCTCCCTTTTGTCTATGGACAAAATTTTAAATCTACTGACAATTTATAAATTTCTTATGGACAGATTTGTCTGCAGGTTGGCATCTCTGTAATGAGCTGTGGTGTTCATTTGGGTGTTACAAGAAAGTTGACGCGAGGCGAGTTGGGAGGAGTAAAATTAAACTTGCAGTTTTGACTCGCATGCGTGCAGCAATGTGGATCTTTTTCACCTCTCTAATTTCATACTCTATTCTTTGTTTTTACTTCCAAAAAAAGGGGTCACAATTTTAACACTTGTATGCCATGAGAGGGAGCAAATATGCTGTTAACCCTTTTTTGGGCACATGTTTGTCTATTTTTTTTAGCTCTAAACAGGCAAGAAATTTTAGAATTTTAGAGATATTTCGGGGTTAGTAAAAACACCACATCTTAGGTATTAGTGCATTGATTTAAATGAAATAAAATGCAAAATGAACAGAAATAAATTCTGATTTGATTATCTACCTTTTTATGCTTCTCTTGTTATGTCTTGTTTTTTTTTTATTACTCCATGTGTTTACAAAAAAAAGTTTTAAAAAGTCCAAACAAGCCTCCTCCTCTTCTTTACTTCCCTGCCCATCTGAAAGATCGGATGCACTAATGTCAGTATCGATCTCTTCCTCCGAAGTCCATTTCTCTCACTTTAATGTCTGATAAATGGAAGCCTGTAAACTCTCCTTCATCAGTCGAAGAATCCAAACCATCCATTTCAGACACTCATACACAAAAAATTGAAAAAAAAAAATTGAAAAAACGAACGCTTCAAAGAGAAAACTTGTGGAAATGCAGTTGATTATTTTCACAACAGAATAAACCGGAAGTCAATTGCCGGAAGTCTCGCAATCTTTCAACGCGATAATATAACCAGTGGTTGATAAGGACGCTTTTGCCTGTTTAGCCCTCGTCGGCCGCTATGCCCGGTAGAGGGTTAAAACAGCATTTTCTTTCAGCGTCTCCCTGAGTAGTCCCTGCACCTTATTGGGACCTTGACGGCCTATGGACCCCGGCCATATTTCAGTGTTTTTCTCTTAAGACTTATTCTCCAGCCTGTTTTATATATGTTCTGTTTTTGGATTGATATTGGAGGTCAAGGTCATTTTAGGCCTTGCAGAAATGTACAAAATATTGGTCATCGTACAGTGGAATGGCCGTTTATTTAACCCATAGTATGCAACATTGGGTTCCTTTGATCAGACATGCATGAGGGTCAAGATCACTGAAGGTAAGGTTATCCCAAGGGATGATACTAATGTTGCTGTACTTTATTTGATAGTACGTGAGTATATTTGGAGCCGGAGGTCAATGTTATCTCTAGATCAAGAGCATGAAAGATCAAAGTCGGTATTACTTTGCATTATAAACCTTGATTTCTTTGTATTTCCTTCTGGGCATTCAGTTTTATTAAAATTTTGCGAGTTCCATAAGGAGCATGTGACAGGGTTTGTACGGTCATGGAATTTCAACATTGGTTTTCCAGGCCGGAGGGAGTGTTGAGTGGTCACTGGTCTTGAAAAAATAGCATTTGGACATGAAAAGTCATGAAGATCGAGATTTGTAAATCTATATGAACCCTGACTGATGTGAGTCGTATGGGCTTTACCCTTCTAGTTTTTTTTGTTTTTTTTTTAGGCATAATGCAACTTTTGCTTTAGATATTTGATTATACACGAATAAAAGGGCAAAAGCATCGAAAGTCACTATTACTTTGCATTGTAATGCCACCTTTTCGTTTTGTTTTTTTCAGGGCTCTCATTTTCATGTTGCAAATTCCATAAGAAAAGCATGAGTCGTATGGGCGTTGATCATCTAGTTTTCACAAGTTTTGCCCTCTTGCGGCGTTAACTGCTGTTAATTTTGCTAATCAGAGGAGTTGGGAATTGTGCGGTTGCTTGTGGCAGTAGTTCTTAACTCAAAATCTTTGTTGGCACAGGTGAAGGAAATGCAGCGTGTGAGTGGCGCCATCGTGCAGGTCCCTGAAGACCAAGGGGAGGTTGATGAGGTACCTGTGACAATCATTGGACATTTTTACGCCTGCCAGTCAGCCCAGCGTCGCATTCGCTCTCTGATGAACAACATCCAGGGCCTGCAGCAGCAGCCCCGCCGCTCAGCATCCGCTAGGCCTAATTCCCAGGCAAGCCAGCTTCAGATGAACGGAAACTAGATGGTGCAGATCTGCACCAAACACGAGGGGTAGAGACCCCCACCCCCTTAACCCTTTAACTGGCCACTTCACTTTATATTGAACTGTGCAGTGTGCTTGAAATGTAAAACTCTTCATGACATGTTACTTCCTGGCTGTTGGTACTTTAGCTACTTTTTTTTGTGTGATCTAGGCTGTCCAGAGGAAGAAGGGCTCAAAGTTCATGTTATTATTTTTGTAGAGCCTTTTTCTTGCTGTGGGCAGTGCCAAAATATGTTTGTTGTGATACATCAATCCAGCCTAAAGTACCAAGAAGAGGCAGAATATGCCATGGAGGGAAGGAAGAAGTTTTGAGGTTGTGGGGGTGAGGAAACATCTCGCCCGCCACCTGGACATTGTACCAAAGAGCCTGCCAGCCTCCAGTCTCTGCTTTCTGCTTATACCCCCTCCTTCTCTTCAGCTTCTTTCCTCCCCCTTAGCCCCTTCTAGAATCACGGTTGAAACAAACACTTCCACTCCTCTCCGATACTGATGCTTGGCATAATTATTCTTGTACTTACATCTCGATTATACTCTTTGTACTTTTACAGTCCTTTTGGCTGTGATGGTACAGTTTGCCATAAAGCTCATGAAACGAGACTGCATGAATCGGTAAATTGCATCAGGTATCGGAGATGACTGGTAGAGCTATTCAGATACCTACCCGGTACATTCTTCTGCACTAGCATTTTTGCCTGTGTGGGAACTTAGGTACACTTTTCTAACCTTTTGTTTGGGCACCCTTTTTAGAAACCTGTTGACCTTCCTCTATGGCCACTCTCCTCTTTATTTCCTGCTGTAGTTACGCGAGAAACTTGAAGGCCCAAGGTACTTTGGCATGATAGACTGACGTACATTTCCCCGATGCTCTCATTTTCTCTATTTGCTATCATCATGTTAAAGACAACTTGTCTTTTCTCACTGTCAAATAGAGCGTTCAAAGTGGCAGGAAGAGAAAAGTCAGAAGCATGAAAGACCCGCCATCAAAATAGAAGACATTTTCAAAAGTAAACAATGGTCCCTTGTTTGTTTCCCTGTTGAAGCCAGGTATTCTTTCCTTCTGAGACTGGTGGCAGCTAATGTGATAACCAGTTCCACAAGGAATATCCTTTCCTTTCTTGTGGATTGTATTATGATTGGATTTGATGACATACAGAGTGAACAAAACGTGGGGCTTCAGAGGCCATTGTTGAATGCATGATCATGGTCTTTTTTTTTGCACAGATGATGGTTGAGAGAGTTTATTTTTTTATTCATGTTGATGGAGGGAGGATTTTTTTTTTCCAATGTTTTGTTGAAAATGTTTATATAAAGTGGGATACGCTTTTGTTCCCACTTATGTTTATTATTATTAATATTAACTGGAAAAAAAGTTGCTGAACAGTCTGTTAACATTCTTCTTCAGTTTAGCAGTCAAAACTCTGGATTACGAGTCAAAATGGGAAAGTCCAGAGCAAGGTTTGACGCAGGTGTTTTTTGTTTTTTCATTAGCAGTATCGGAGGAGACAACTAGTCACTGTGTCACTCCGGCTGACCGATACAGCTATTGGCAAGTTATTCTTTGGTCTTTTTTTCCTCCACTCTTAAGTTTAACTCTTTGATACGCTTGTTCCATCAGCCATATTAGACAGCGTGCTTTGCCTGAGCACAAACACGTTGAGCTCCGGGAGAAAATGAAAACACAGTGACAGGTGACACTGTTTGGATGCTTTTCAGTTCTTTTAGAAAAACAAAAACACTCGCATGAAGGCCCTTGTGGTTTATCGCGTGAGCCTGTACAGAATTATATTCTGACTTGCATTTGGCATTGTTCCAGTTCATCATTTGGTATAGATTTCAATTTAATTTTTTTCAAATTCTGTCTGCTGTTAAGTTTTCTTGCTCTTGAACAGAACTTGGAATCAAGTTTTAAGTTCTTAGAGTGTGTTATTGCATTGTACTGCTTCCTTTTTTATAACTAAAACAACTGTACATTATAGATTTGAAGTGTTCCTTTCAGCTAAAAGTTTTTGTGGATCAGTTTTCGTTTTCATCTTTGTTTGAGCCAAGTCTTGGATCAATGAATTTGTACTCCACCCTGATGTACTTCTGTTTTGATGCACAGCTGTGCATTCAGTTGGCGTTCTTGGAATATGTTCACTTACCTGTGTGAATTTTATGTTCTTTGGAGATTTGTTAGAAATGTTTCCAAGAACTTCTTGACTAGGACTCGGCACGATTTGGGTTGTGCTTTGATTTGTGGAGTTTCATCAGATTTCAGTGGTTTCTTGAATTGTTTAATTGATCTTTTCATCTTTGCTAATTTGTTCTTGTTCACTTTTTCATCAAAAAGTTGACAGTTTTCATGTTGAAGTCTCCTAAAGTTGATAAGTTTTTATCCAATTGATTTGACTTGGTACATTAGATTTTAAAGTTGATGATTTGTATTTGACCTATGTTAACCTGCATTGTCCACTGACACTGGTGTAGGATATTCCAGGCTTGGCTCAAATGTGGACAACTTCACAGTGTTGGATCCAGAAAGTCGCACTGTAGAACAAATCATTCACATTGTAGTTTTTTCTTTCACTAAATTACATTTTTTGTTTCATTGTACATGGCTATAATAAGAAGCAGAGGAATAAACTCCGACATTTTTGAGAAGATTAAATTTAATTGGCATTGGCATTGCGTTCTGAAATTCACAGCTTGGTTATTGGTTGATTATTCCACTGCTTGCTTACCTTTTCTTAACTTTAAACGTTTGGCTTTTCTGTTTTACAAGTTTGATCAGTATTGCATGTACCAGTGTTTAACACATAACGATTACAAGTAAAACTCGCCACCATACACAATAACTAAAAATATGGTAGTCAAGTTGAGATAAATGCTTGTACTTGTGAAACTTGTAACAAATCTGTTTCTGTGCTTCGTGGCACAGGCAAACGAGCTTGATGCAATACATGGTCTCCTTGCTACCATCCCAAAAATAAATTCTAGTTTGAACAAAAAGTTGCGTTAAGTTTTTGTTTTGTTCTAGGCAAGTCTGTATCAAATTCACCCTCGTTGGGGTGCCGGGGGTTTCTGTATAAATAGTATCCCCACTTTCTGGAAATTTAGTGCTTTAAATTCCCACTGTCTCTGTCTTTCTCATTCCTGCTCTGTTCTATCAATCTGATATACTATCTTCTTCTTAGCTAGACCAGTCATCTACCGTTTTTCTTGAAAACTCTTCCGGGACAAGGCTCCTTTATTTGTGTATGAGGTCTGTTGGATCAGCTTGGGAATATAGGACGGTTTCTGCCAGGTGGTCACTAGGGCTTCCTATGATATTATTTAGCAATGTAGGCATTTTATATGTATGCGTTTTGTTGATAATTTATTATGCTTGTATTCTATTTTGTTTTGGGTGAATGATTGTATTCTATTTTGTTTTTGTAAACGGGGGTTCACCCCCGTTGGGGTGCCGGGGGTTTTAGTATAAATAGTATCCCCACTTTCTGGAAATTTAGTGCTTTAAATTCCCACTGTCGCTGTCTTTTTTCATTTGCTCTTTCTCATTCCTGCTCTGTTCTATCAATCTGCTATACCAGGGTGGAGAACAACTGAATCAAGAAATCTCTGAAATCCGGCCGGGGCCCAGGGGCCAAGCCCCGGTATTCGCCCCCTGGAAGAAAATGAATTTAGGCAATTTTGAAAGTAATTTAGGACCTCTCCTGAATTCAAAAAGCACAAAGTAAACATCAATAGAAACAACAACCAAAAAAAAAAGAATGTTTTATGCACATGTCTTTCAAAAAAGTTAAGAATCTTGATTTGTAGGCCTAACAAAGTTTGAGGTCCACCACTGTTACACACAAACTCCACATTTCCAATTTTACTGGGCACACGTTTGTCTGTTTTTTAGCTGTAAACAGGCAAGAATTTTTATAATTTTAGAGATATTTAGGGGTACGTTAGTAAAAACACCATATCTTAGGTATTAGTGACTAGTGTATAGATTTAAATGAAATAAAATGCAAAATGAACAGAAATAAATTCTCTTTTGATTATCTACCTTTTTATACTTCTCTTGTCATGTCTTGTTTTTTATTACTCCATGTGTATACAAAAAAAAGCTTTAAAAAGTCCAAACAAGCCCCCTCCTCTTCTTCAGTGCACTTTCATGCCAGTCTGAAAGATCATATGCATGCACACTACTGACACTAATTGTCTAACTCTAATGTCAGTACCGATCTCTTCCTCCGACTCCAAGTCCATTTCTCTCACTTTAATGTCTAATAAATGGAAGCCTGTAAACTCCCCTTCATCAGTCGAAGAATCCAAACCATCCATTTTAGACACACACACAAGAAAATTTGGAAAACAAAATCGAAAAAACGAACGCATTTCACAACAGGAAAACCGGAAGTCAATTGCCGGAAGTCTCGCAATCTTTCAAACAACGCGAGAATATAACCACATGGTTGATACGGACGCTTTTGGACGTTTTGCCTGTTTAGAACTTTGGCCGCTTTTGGCCGCTATGCCCAATAAAGGGTAGCCCCTCAGCTTCTTACACTCGGAACTCAATATTTTTTCCTCGGAAATGCAAATGCCTTCCGCGGAAATCCGCGGATTCGCGGAAAGTTCTCCACCCTGTATACTATCTTCTTCTTTGCTGGACCAGTCGCCTACCTTTTTTCTTGAAAACTCTTCCGGGACAAGACCCCTTATTTGTGTGTGAGGTCTGTTGGATCAGCTAGGGAATATTGGACGCTTTCTGCCAGGTGGTCACTAGGGCTTTCTATATTATTTTGCAATGTAGGCATTTTATATGTATGTGTTTTGTTGATAATTTATAATGTTTGTATTCAATTTTGTTTTTGTAAACGGGGGTTCGATAAATTAAGAGTGCAGCCTCAGCGTCCCCTGCGTGGGATGTCTTTATTGTAAAGTGACTGGCTGGTGGAGAGCTTTCAGTTTTACCACTAGGGGTGTTTCAGCAGATCTTTTATGCGGATCAGGGGTTGTCCGGTCTTGATTTGGCTCGGAAGAGTCCGCTGGACCTAAAGCAATAATAATGTAATGTAAACGGGGGTTCTTTAAATTAAAGTACAGCCTCGGCGTCCCCTGCGTGGGATGTCTTTATTGTAAAGTGACTGGCTGGTGGAGGGCTTTCAGTTTTACCACTAGGTGTGTTTCAGCAGATTTTTTATGCGGATGAGGGGTTGTCCGGTCCTGATTTGACTCGGAAGAGTCCGCTGGACCTAAAGCAATAATAATGTAATGTATCAAATTCTGTGATTTCTAGAATTTGTGCATGAACTGAACTGTACTATCTCCATACTGTAAAGTTTTGCACACGCATTTTTTTTCTTTATTGTGCGAGTGTAAAAATAGTCGGTTAACCATTTGAAAATCAACAGAAATCTTATAAACACAATTATGCATCAACGTAAATATTTTATGCGCATGACACTATAAAAATTCTAGTGTACACAAATCAAAAGATGGATCTTACATTCTCTGGACTGTTGAGGGCCACAAGTTTTGACATAACATTGCTACACTAGCAGGACTATACAGTATGATGGAAAAGGCAAACTCAAAACTTGAAACGTATTCAAATAAACACTTTACAAACTTAATTGGAACTTTATCATGCATACATGAGCCAAACAATGCCCAAGTCTGTCAAAAGTTTGCCATCAAGCGAAGAGAAACTTGCAAAGCAGTCAAAGATATATTTAACATTGCACTTTTCACACAGTCTTACATTTCACAAGTATTGATGATTTGAAAAATTCATGGCACACGCCACAGTGAACATTAACTCTTTGTCAACTTTGCTCCGTTTTGGGGCAATGAAAGCGGAAGATACAACAAGCTGTGGTTATGCACACATTTACTATGACCAGTAATGCAGCTGTAGACGTTGTGGGCAGATTGTTAAACATATCCGTGGGGACGAAAATCAATGATCCGTTCACCAAATGTAAGTAAAATTTAATGGGCAACCCTTTCTGTACTAGCCCTCCCCATTATCAAAGTTGATGAAAACTTTTTTGTAAAGTATGATCATGCACTGTCTCTCGTGATTTCATTCAATATTTTATATGAAAGGTGTTTAGCTTCTAGTAAAAATTTTGTCTGAGTCACTAGCGTGTAAAATCACTTGCAGGTCAGCCATTGTTAAAGGGAGTCCTGATGTAATTTTTGTCAAACTTCCACACTAGAAAGATTGAGTTGATTAATCCACATTATCGAGGTGAAAGCTCTGTAAGCAGCTTAAAGAGAAATTTGTTTCCTTGATAATGTAGCTTTGGGAGTCTTGCCAAAGCGCTCTTGATAAAACCGCCACAGCCAACATACTACAGCATGTTGGTTAGGCTCAGCTGAGATTATTTGTGTGTACCTACACAGGTCTTCTAAACGAGATAAACCATGTAGTGCCTCAATCAGATGATCTTTATAATGCTCCAACACAACATTTAGGTTTAAATTTCACAATCAGACACCAAACATGTATGAATATATAAGCAAATATCTCTTAGCACGAATTGGTGGAGGGGAGGGCGGGCATCTCAGATGCTCCTTCACCTTGGATAAAACAAGAAAATAAAGTGTCATGCAACAACTTCCAACCTGCTGGCTTTCTACTGTCAACAGAAGTTTGCAGAGCAGGTTTTGTTTGACCCCCCCCCCCCCCCCCCCTACCTCTCTCTCTCTTCCCTTCTGAATGTTGAACGTTTGCACACTACTACTTAATTTACGGATCCATTACTTCCATTGCCACGTGTATTGTTTATTTTTACGTTGTTGCACACGTGATCATAAAAACTGCAGCCTATAAATGAATTTGGTTCACCTGTGCATCCCTATGTCCAGTTAAACTATTTTCTAAATCTGCTACAGTCTGTTTTTGTTGTTTGTGCTTTTTTGCAAGGACAAAAAGAATGACCATGTCAGAAAACTAGGAATATGAATCAACATGACACAATCTCTTTTTTTGACTACCTTTACGACTACAATTCTGCCCAGGGAAGTTAGATGGAATTGGAGTGTGTAATAAAGGAAATATCCATCCACGCAAAAGATGGGCAGAATACAAAATTTGGGAGACATGAATGCAAATCGACAGGGAGAAAAAACTGAGAAACACATGGGTGGAAAAACTGACAAAAAAATAAATTAAAAAAAAAAGTTGAATACAAAATAAAAATAACTGATGACAAGCCATTCAAATGTATTTCCAGATACTCTTACAGATAGCTGAAATTCTGATTTCAACAATTTCAAAAGTGTAACTTTTTATTGCATTGCAGTGAGTCGGCTTTAAACTAAAGAAGTAAAACCAAATCATGTTGTCAGCATCGACAACTACCTTTCTGAACCGTCCATACTTGTCTTCTGTGTTCCCCAGGGGTCAGTTCTAGGTCCTGTTCTATTCATGATTTACACATCTCCTCTGTCTCAAATCATCCCAAACCATTAAAATTTCCACCATTTCTATGCAGATGATACACAGCTCAAAAACAGCGACACTCCTCAAAACCTTCCATCTATTATGACCTTCCGACAGCTTTGAAAACATTTCTAGCTGGATGACTGCCAACACGCTCCAACTCAATGCTAACAAAACTTAAGTTATGCTCACGGGTACCAAATACAACCTGTCTTCTTCCCCTGTAGATACTGTCACTCTTGGCCAAACCATTATTCCTATTTCATATTAACTTGGCGTCATCCTTGACAACACCCTCTCCATTTCAGAATTCCTCCGCAAAACCTGTCAAACATGCAACTTTCAGCTCCGCAGAGTAGGCCTTGTCTGCAAACATCTGACCACTAATGCTACAGCCAAACTCATTTCCTCTCTTGTCCTTTAACTCTCTTCTGACTGGACTCCCTTCCTCTTCTGTTCATCTGCTCCAACATGTTCAGAACTCAGCTGCTCGTCTGGTTCTCAAAATGAAGAAATCTGATCATATCACACCCCTCCTACATTCTCTCCACTGGCTTTCTGTATCTCAGAGGACTACCTACAAAATCTGTACTTTCCGTTAAAAGCGCGTCCATGGATTAGCCCCTTCCTAACTCACCCAGAACATTCATTTCTACAAGCCATCTAGAAATCTCCGTTCTTTGACACCCTCCTGCTACAAATACCCTACAAATTCTCCTCTGCAGGCTGTCGATCCTTCTCAGTGCTTGGTCCTTTTAACTTGGAACTCCCTTCGTCCCTCTCTTCGCAGCTCTCCAAACATAGCCACTTACAAGTCCAACTTGAAAACTCATCTCTTCCTTAAATCTCTCTGATCTCGCCTCCCATCACCATCATCATTTCTTCTTTTCTGATTCAGACCACCGCCATCACACCGCACACCCCCAGCCCATTCACTCCTTTGCTGCTCTCCTCCTTACCCTCTCTCCCCTGTCTTGTATAGTTTACTTGTAAATATTCTTTCTTGTATTATGTCAATGCATAATTTATTAGTGTCTCATTTGTGTATGTTGGTATAGATCGCCACGCTTTGAGACTGAATGATTTGGGGAAAGGCGCTTATAGCATCCTGTATTATTATTATTATTATTATTTTTTAACTTCTTTTCGTATGCGTTTCGATGTTAACGTTAGGTATAAATGCGTGAGAACTGCGCTCTGAACTGATGTCATTGGTAAAAATTGCTATATAAATACCTTATTATTATTATTAAAATGTGTTTATAATACAGCTGATCTCAGCTACCCTCACCTTTGAAAAAACGCAAAGGTCAAGAACACAAATGGCTAAGTGGTGATTAAAGATCTGCATAGTATCAATTACCAAATCAATTACCAAAATCAATTAAGTCATTCTTGAGATTGTGGAAAAATGTTTTGAATATAAAGTTACATTTTATGACTGACCAACAACTGGGTTGCCAATGACTGATTGACCATAAGTTGAAATAACTATACACCAAAAATTAACATAGGTTCAGCCATTCTTGATATATTGAGCAACAAAGTGAACCCAAAGATCTTGACCTTTGCAGTAGAGCAAATATGATAGCATGGGAAGCTGGCCACTAACCAAGGTCATGATCTAATGAAGTTTGGTCAGAATCTGTACAGTGGTTGTTGAGAGATGGAGGGCAAAAGACCGTCTGGTTTATGGCTTGTTCTGATCCCTGACTATTTCAAAACACTTCCAGATCTGGAAATACAACAAGTATCCAAATCAGACAGGCTATCACAGATAATCATGTTGACAAATTAGTTTTTAAACAGCACACATACCGCAGAACAAAATAGTTCTAAACATTTACTTCCCTCTGAGATTGAGCCATCCAAGAAAGGAACTTATTTGCTTGGGAAAGTGATTTAACTTAATAATAATATGTATTCTCCACATCAGAATAAAACACTGGGTCTTGACACAACTTATAATATCTTCCAACTAATAGAAAACAAAAAACATTGAGCCTCCTCACGCAAACCAAACACTACTGCTGCTACAACCATTTTACCGTGTGAAGCAAAGCGAATCACTGTGAGCAAATCAAATGTTTAACATGAACAGTACCACTAAGTCTGCAAACAATAGCAATGGAAACTTACAGTTGTAGACAAGTACGTTTTGCTCAGCATGGTACATACATGTATTTATGCCATGAACAACAGGCGAAGACGGAACATGTTTATCAACCAAATTAGTGGCGAAAACAGTGTCACAACGTCAATGAGATTTGGATAAGATAGAAAGTAAATAAATAAACAAATATAGAACATGAATCAATAACTGAGTGAATGAATAAAATATTAAACAGTAATTAAATTAATAAAAAATGACATACATATTTAATGAAACAAAATCAAATAAGAGACGAATCATGTTTATCATTTTGCTGCCTTCAAATCACAAAACGTGCACATGTGCAAATTGGCTTCTAATGGTATTGGCTTTGTGGGAAATTTACATGAGTTAGGTCTTTTTCAACTGTATTTTTTACATATTCACACACACGAAATCCAAAGGTCACATTTAGAGGCACATAGATGCAAACCTATTAATTATCCAAAGAAATAAAAGATGTAAAATAACTGTTTACATTCTTTCCGAATAATTAATCGATGCCACAGATATATGCAAAAGAACAAAACAATAATCTAATAGCTCTTGTTCTCCTTGTCCGAGACTATTTATAAACATCTCATTAATGATGAAGCAAACAAAACACTTTTCTAATCAAGGACATCAGTTTGAAAGCATGGATGAAATTAAGCAATTAGACAAATATAGTGTATATCTTGTGTTCTTATTATTTGATGCCGTTCTAGTTCATTAAAATGAGCGAGGCCATTTATTCAAAGTTTTACACTAGATAGTATAATCATGAAAAAAGTGTATTAATCCACATTATTGAAGTGAAATCTCTCCTATAAACATATGAACAAAAGACAACAAGTGGAGTTCCAAAATGAGGTCCAAGTACTTCAAAGGCAAGGAGTGCCCAACATAGCATCACACTGGACAACAGGCACTAAGTTGGTGGCTCTAAGCCATAGCCATGCCTTCAAGCTTGTGTTGTCAGAGAGAGTATGTGCGTGTGGTTGTGTATTCTGTTACCACCTGTTTTTCAATGTGTGTACTTTTAGCAAATAACCCTTTCATTTCCAGCTGTCTATCACAGACATTCCCAGCGCCAGCTGTCTAGAACCACATACATTGGCCATGAGAGGGTTAAAATGGTGCGGCGTAATCACGTTCTGCGTTCAGCAGCTGCTATTTTAGAATGCTTAGCGTTAAGTTTAAGTTTTGCAAATTTTAGACACAACAAATATTTGAATATATCAGCAAATAGTCATCCTTTAGCATGAATTAGACATTTATATATTAGTATTTTGGTTGTTTGATTTTTATCTAGGACTAAGACTCATGTTAACTTCAATTAAAAACTAAATTGCCTCTCGTACATCATAAAAAGCAAGAACTTGTTCTCAATCTTGACATGCATATTAATACAGCATTCTACAAGCAAAAAATGGTATAAACAAGGTACAAAAGGTAACACCCGTGTTTATATGGTTGTCATCAGAGACATTGGACACTTAAATTCATGCTAAATAACAAGTATGTAAACTTAAAAAGAAAATGTACATATGCATACATATGTGTATAAAAAGGCACATTGTCAAATGCATCAATAACCATGACACTGAATGTAGAAAAGAATGTAAAACAAAATTGTTACACAATACACAAAAGGTCCTAAACTTTCACGAAGTTGTTGTGGCCGTGTGGTCTAAGGCAGGACTAACTTACCTTGTCCATAGGCTAGAAACCAATGGCACCTGACAGATGTGGGATTGGTCCCGCCTCTGGGCGTTATGTTTCTCCGAATATTATTTACTTTTGACTCGGGCAACTTCTCTGGGGTTTTATCCGGGTACTCCGGTTTGCTCCCCCAGCAAAATTTCAAAAACACAACAGATAGTTCAGGTTATGGTGCACCACAAGCTGCGACTACGCCTTCCTCAGGGGAGGCGACCCAGAATATCCCAATAAAAAGGGACAATAAAGTGTTTTAAAAAAAAGTAGTAGTAAAACATAATAAACCAAATCATATAAATGTATAGTTTAATTGAATATGAAAGTTCTACATTGTATATGGCTCTAATTGTGGAAAATGAATCACACACCATTACAATATATATGCCATTCACCATTTGCTGATAAATAAATAAATAAAAATTATCATACTATGCACAACGTACTTTATAAAAAGCACATGAAACCTTTTAAATATTGTTCAGTCATTTGCACTGACAGTTCGCAATATAAACAATGTTGTAAAAACAAAACAGTAAAACTGTTGAATTTTCCTACACTCAACTGCCTGATATAAATAATGTAATTCGGTAAGAAACAATGACTCAGCCATTTCAAATTTAAAAAATATTAGAATACAAAATTGCCATGGGGGGTTCAGAATTTGAAGAAAATAAGTTTACAGCAGATACATTACCTCAAAAATTACATAAAACTTATGTACTATATTTGTGTACATGTATTGTAATAAAATACCAATACAGCATAAAAGCTAAGCTGATTACATAAATTGTTACAAAAAATACGTATCATTATGCATTAACATCAGTTAGTCTGGTCATCAAAAATAAAAATGTATAAAATGGTAAATGAGCAAGTGAATTACGACTTTGCTGATAGCGAATGGACATCTTATACAAATACACGACCTTATACAAAATACACTAACTTATACAGTGGAACCTCCAGTATAAGACCGTCCAAAATCTGAGAAAAAACAGTCTTATAATAAAGGTGGTCTTATACCGAAAATAGGGGAGGATAGAGAAAGGGGGGGGGGGTGGGGGTGGTAAGGGATGTCAGGGTCGGAGGGGTATGTAGTCATAATTTTTTATCCTTTATGATAAGCTGAATTTGGGTATTCCCAACATCTAAACTTCTATCCATAGACAAACAACTCTCCCCCTTTTGACTTCTTTCAATCACTTTTATTCTCTCTGCCAAACTCAAAACTTTCCTCTTGCGTGACGCCATTTTGACAAGCCAGTGTAGATGAGTAATGTCCCTTACTTGTGAACTGAAAATAGCAGACAACAGCAGGCGTACACTAACATGAGATAAAAAACGAAAGGTCCATTCAATAAATTAACTTATATATCTTTTAAATTGCCTAAGACGGTCGTATAAAGGGCTTAAGACATGGTCGCTGGTTGTATAAATGAGGTTGTCGCATACCAGAGGTGATTTATTATTGGAAGTAAATTTGTCAGAAGTTTTCAGGTCACATAACCGAGGGAGTCGTATACAAGAGAGACGAATACCGGAGGTTCCACTGTACAAAATACACTTCCTTAAACTTAAGCCTTTTGTCCAGGCTACATTTGAGTTGCTTCAGTTATATTTTCTTTCATTAACATTTGCAACTTTCTTTCAGTTAAATGTGCGTTAATAAACCTTCCAGGCAAAGTGTATTTTTGTAGACTACTGCTTGAAACCTGCAAGTCCATACTGCTAAAACCAACTGTATTTTAAATGTCTACTGTTCTAGTTTTCTAAAAATTTTAGCCTAAACAGAAAAATAGGAAACTGTTGCGCCGTTGTGCTTCTTAAAATTAACATAATGAAACCATGAAAGTATTGATGAGCATCTTTAAATGCAGCTAGAGTGTGAAAGTACAATTTTGTATTTAGGATGCTGACTGATGCAGTCATAGATCTATAACGATAAATAAGTTCTACTGCAAATTCAAAGGGTTACTGAAAAATGCCACATGAAAAGTTGATGGATGAATGGATTTTTCATGGTTAAACTGAATGAGGAATGGAATGGAATGAGTTGGGGCCAATGAAGTGTATAAAATAAAATGAACAATGCATGCAGCAGAGCTATGCACTTTTAGTTCTTCACACAGTGTAAGTGTAATCAAATTGTTGTTGAAAATTGTTTTCACAGATCTCTCAGAGTAAACCTTTCAAGTTAATAACATTGCTGGCAAATGAAGGATACATAAAACTGCACAAAGTGTTTTAGAACATATGGACTGCAGCAACATAAAGGGACATCAAACTTTACGAAGTATTATCACGGATGAGTGGATTCCTCAGGATTCAGAAGGCTAACTTTATTAATATTATCATAAGTTGTTGCTTGATCGATCCACAACTACAATGGAGCAAGTTCAGAAATGGAGCAAAATGCACAAAATGTAAATGTCAATGATTTATTTTCATTCATTAAGATGATAACAGACGATGGGTGTGTATGGACTTGCTGCTGAAATGGTCTGTTGAATATGAGTTGCATATTTGCCAGGAGCTACAAGATAGTGCATTTCTTCTTCTTCCCCACACGTTTTTGACGATTGTTCTTCAGATGCGCTGGTTGAGCTCTGAGTGAAAACAAAACGAAAATCAAACATTACCAATCCATTTCAAAAGTAAAACCTGAACGTAACATGCATTTGAAGTATATGGAAATGCTGTAAATGCCAGGATAACAGGAGACATACTGGAACATTTAGCTCCGTGTCATTGTATACCGACAAAGGGTCAAAAGAATACATGTGTATTTAAACAAAACTCTGCCGTAAGACAAGTTATCTACTTACATGCATCTTTCTAACAAAAAGAAGAAGAGCCTGAATGCAAGACAAACAAATGTATTTTCACACATCTACACACCACGCAAATCTGTATAACAAATTGGTGATATGTCCTAATCAGTTTTGCTCACACACGAGCAAAATAACAGCAAAAAGTAAAAACTAGCATCTTATGAAGTGTTAATTTTTGTGGATTACACACACAAAACATAAATGGTTGCATACTTTTAAAAAAAAGTTATGTTTCAAAAATGCATGTATAAGTTTTACCCAGTTATTTGTAAAACCTTTAAAGCTAGAAGTAGAACTGTTTTTGTAAATTTTTATGATTGCGAGCCACCTTTGCCTGGCAAATTGTAACTCCGTGCAGTAAAAGGGTTAAGAAGCAATAATGAACAATTAATAACTTTTGGAACAATATGCAAGGTAACAATTATCCATCTTGCAATTTGCCATCTTAAGATACAACTAATAACACAAAATGTGTGTAAAAATTATCTATTTGAGTGACTAACATTGGAGAATGTATAAATATAATTGCTCTAAAAGGCTGAGTAGTAATTAAAGTACATGCTAGTAAAAATAATCAAAAGTCTTTTTTTAGAGAGAGGTGTGGGGTAGGGGTGGGGGCAGATGGGGAAGGGGGAGGGGAGTTGTGGGGGAAAAAAAAAGCATTTTGAACAAAAGAATTAAGTCCTGAGCGATGGTCGGATTAAACAGCTGTACTGCCACTGAATGATTGGCCATGAGTTGAAGTGCCTTTAAACCAAAAATCACGAAATCTGGTTCAGCCAATTCTGAGATATAGGGCATAAACTGTTTAGCAGATTTGGTCAAATCAACGTGACCTTTAAAGTAAAGAAATGTGATGGCATGGGAAGCTGGCCGCTAACCCAGGTAATGTTCCTATGAAGTTTGAACAAATTCTATCAAGTGATTCTTGAGATATGGTGTGCTCATTTTAATTCCTGACTACTTCAAAGATACATCTGCAAAATATATATATTTTATTGAAAAGATGGGTTGAGGAGCATATATTTTTTCGTACATGTTCTCTATGCATTGTACTCACCGGATAACTCTGACAACTTGATGAAAGGCTAAATCCACATTCAGAGGTGGGTCTTTAGCACTTGTTTCAATGTAGGGTATCTGAAACAATCAACAACAATCAGCTATTGGGGTGCCGGGGTTTTCTGTATAAATACTAAAATAGTATCCCCATTTTATGGAAATTGAGTGCTTTAAATTACCACTGTTTCTGTCATTCTTATTTGTTCTTTCTTGTTTCTAATCTGTTCTATCAAACTATCTTCTTTGCTAGACCAGTCACCTACCTTTTTTTCTTCAAAACTCTCCTAAAAGTCCTCATTTGTGTATGGGGTCTGTTGGGTCAGCTTGGGAATATTGATCACTTTCTGCCAAATGGTCATGAGGGCTTATTATGGTATTATTATTTAGCAATGTAAGAATTTTATATGTATGTATTTTGTGAATATTTTAGTGATATTTGTATTGTATTTTGTTTTTGTAAATGGTGGTTCGATAAATTAGAGTACAGCCTCAGCATCTCTCCCTAAAGGGATGCCTTTATTGTAAAGTCACCGGCTGATTGGGTGCCTTGAATGTTAGCATTAGGGTTATTTTAGCGGATCTTTTATACGGATCAGGTTAGTTCATTATTATTAAAGAATCCAGCGGACAGCAAAGGGCCGACTCAGGACCACAACTTGGTTGAAGGAGGACTCACTCCTGATCCGTATAAAAGATCTGCTGAAACAACCCTTGTGGTAACATTGAATGTACTCCACCATCCGGCTACTTTACAATAAAGGCATCCCATGCAGTGGATGACGAGGCTTTACTCTAATTTATCACACCCCTGTTTACAAAAACAAAACAGAATATAAACATCATTATAAAATATTAAGAAAACACATACATGTATACACAATGCCTACATTGTAAAATAATAACACCATAGAAAGCCCTAGTGACCATTTGGCAGAAAGAGTCCAATATTCCCAAGCTGACCCAACAGACCCATACATGAATGAGTTTTGTGATAGTTTTCAAGAAAAAAGGTAAGTGATTGATATAGTTACATTACATGATTATTGCTTTAGGTCCAGCGGACTCTTCCGAGCCAAATCAGGACCAGTACTAGTGAAGAAAATAGTAGATTGATAGAACAGATTAGGAACAAGAAAGAACAAATGAGAATGATATAAACAGTAGTAATTTAAAGCACTAAATTTCCACAAAGTGGTGATACTATTTTTCCTCATAGGGCTTACGGATCAAACGTGAGCCCTCTTTCAACCAAGTTAGGCTCCTGATTTGGCTCTTTGCTGGATCCTATATTTGGTAGAATAGTTATAGGTTGAAACCCCAAGCTGAACAAATCATAGCTGAAGAGCAAGCAGGATTCAGGGCAGGGCGAAGTACCACTGAACAGATTTTCAACTTCAGAATAATCTGCGAGAAATATCTACAGCACCAACATGTATATCATGTGTTCGTAGACTTCAAAAAGGCGTTTGACCGAGTCTGGCATGCAGCTCTGTGGGCAACCATGAGAGTGTACAACATCAGTCCTAAAATTATTGAAGTCATCAAAAGCCTGTATGACAAGGCTACCAGTGCAGTCCCCCACAACAGTGCCACCGGAAACTGGTTCAGAACAACAATCAGTGTGCGTCAGGGATGCCTACTCTCTTCAACACTCTTCAACATCTTCCTAGAGCGCATCATGTCAGATGCCCTTGCAGATCACGAAGGCACAGTCAGCATAGGGGGAAGAGCAATCTCCAACATTCGTTTTGCAGATGACATTGATGGATTGGCTGGAGAGGAACAAGAACTTGAACAGCTGGTACAGAGAGGCTTGACATCACCTCCAGAGCCTATGGAATTGAAATAAGTGCAGAGAAGACCAAAATGATGACCAACAACACCAATGGCATCAACACGGACATCAAAGTCCAAGGCCAATCCCTCAACACAGTGCATAGCTTCAAATATTTAGGAGCCATTGTATCAGACAATGGGTCCCAACAGGAAGTCCTCTCCAGGATCGCACAAACAACTGCTGCCCTGGCGAGGTTGAAGCCGATTTGGAAAGACAGGATCATCAGTCTACATTCCAAGGTAAAGCTGCTGTTCTCCCTTGTCATCTCCATCTTCCTATATGCTTGCGAAACATGGACCCTCACAGCAGATCTACAACGAAGAATACAAAGCATGGAGATGATGTGCTACAGAAGACTTCTGGGCATTTCCTATACCTAGCACATCACCAACGACGAAGTCCAACAGACCATCACACAAGCCATTGCCTTGGACAACACGAGGACCTGCTCACAGTGGTGAAAAAACTGATACTCCGATGGTATGGCCACATCACCAGATCATTAGGTCTTGCAAAGAACATCCTGCAAGGCACAGTGCAAGGAGGTAGAAGAAGAGGGAGACCGAAAAATAGGTGGGAGGACAGCATTCGAGAATGGACTGGTTTGACACTGAGCGAAACAATCAGGGTTGCTGAGGACAGGGAAAGATGGAGTACGCTGGTTAAACGATCATCTGTGGTGCCCATACGACCTCCGAGTTACGGGATAGGATAGGATAGAATAGTTATAAATAATAAATACAGTTTTTGTACATCACTTACAACAAAAACAATTGTGCAACTTGAAACCAAACAACCAAACAAAAGTTGGACAAAAGAAGGGTACAGTCTGTTACTCTAGAAATTGAAATGTGGAAAAAGAAAAAGAAGAAAAATAAAAACAAAAGCTCACCTTCAGTCTAGTAGCCAAATCGCGAACTTGCTCCTCTGACACTTTGCGTTGATGCACGAGATCTACCTTGTTGGCACACAGTATCATTGGGTAGGAATCTCTGCAATTTAATTTTTACAAAAATAGGACTGACAGGGACAAACACAAGATACATATAGTCTTATACTATAGATATATATATATAATTAATATTTTCATAAACATCATAACATTACGTTTAAGTATAAGAGTGAGAACAGTCTTTTCTTGTAGTGAAAAACAGAGAGAGAGAGAGAGAGAGAGAGAGAGAGAGAGAGAGAGAGAGAGAGAGAGAGAGAGAGAGAGAGAGAGAGAGAGAGAGAGAGAGACAGAGAGAGAGACAGAGAGAGAGACAGAGAGAGAGACAGAGAGAGAGACAGAGAGAGAGACAGATAAAGTGTGTGAAGATGTGTGTGGAAGGGAGATGGGGAGAGAGAAAGAGAAGGGGTGTGGTCAGAAATGGGCATTGTCAGTGCAACCATACAATTTAAATGTGAAAACATAATGTCTTAATGATCGATGAATGATGGGGAGAGAGTTGAAGGTCAGGAGGAGGTGGGCTATGTGGGGTATTGTTTTAGTAAGCCACTATTACTAGTGCAGTAAGTTATATAATAAGCCTGAACAACTTATCCTGCAACAAAACAATGATATAATTAAATACCATTTATGAAATAGTCAAACAACACCCACCTGTCTTTCACTCTAAGGATCTGTGTGTGGAAGTTCACCATGTTTTCAAAGCTCTGTCGATCTGTGACGGAGAAGACAAGAAGAAACCCATCGCCTTTTCTCATGTATTGCTCTCTCATGGCACTGAACTCTTCCTGGCCAGCTGTGTCTAAAACTGAATAACAAAATTCATTTTAATAGGTCATTATTATATGAGAGAAAAATCACTGGCTGTTTCTGTTATTTGGTGTGTGGTTTTTATCTTCTCTTCTTCTTCATGAACAATACTATATAGGGAAATATATTAAATTTAAACACTTTTTGAAACACTTTCAAGTACTTTTTTTTCGTTATATAATATAAAATATTAATAAGGCCATGATGTATCTAATGTGATCACAACAGCAATTTTGTCAACCATTTACATTTTAGTTGTTAAATTAAAGTTAAAATATTATAGACTGTGGGGGAAAAAAACCCAGTATCAGAAACACTTTCCTAATACCTCCCCTAACCATAACCATCCCACAAAATAGAAAGAAAAAAAATGCATTTGGCTATTATATTATGTAATCACGATAAACAAGCTCTAAAATGATTGTAATCTTTGATTGTATTAATCTTTAAAATGAACACCAAAAATACTAAACACAGATGTGAAACTTACAAAATACACAAAGGAGGTAGAAAATATTGACATACCTATATTTTTGACGTCAAACATTATGGCATAAACTGATAAAGGAACAGCATGGCCTTTCTGGAGAATCTAAGCTTCCTTTCTTTCAGCAAAGGATTCAGCATTAAAACATGCCTAAATGCAAACTGTTCCAGTCACTGAGTCAGATTCAAAAGATCCTCAATACTCATTATAATGGCAGGTAGTTTAATTGAATATGTTACAATCCTAAACTTAAAAGTAAAATAGTATTTTTATGAGCTGTGGTCTATTTACTATTATTAGTATTACTGGGTCTCCGACAGCAAAAACTGAGAAAATAAAAACTTACCGTCTAGAATGCACCATTGTCCATCTATCTCCACATATTGGATGTATGAATCTTCAATGGTGGGATCGTAATCCACAACAAACATCTTTTGAAAGAACTGGATGGTTAGTGCTGATTTGCCAACACCGCCATCTCCTACAACCACAAGTTTGTAAGTGGTGGCATTATCGTGCGGTGGTCTGTTTGCCATGATGCTGCTTCCTCAAAGAGCTGTATTCAACACAAGTTATTATCTCTTCCTGTTTCAGTGATATAACCGTTGTTCCCCTTTGAAAAGGGAAGCACTTGTACAAAGAGCCAATTGTTGTTCTGGTTTTGGGTGGAGTTGAATCTGGTCTGCCAGTCTGGGAGGTCTGGCAGCAGACTGGATCTACACAAGCACCAAAACACTCGAGAATTTGTTGAGTTTCACTTCGCTGCCACTTGTATATGGATGGTAGTCATTTCCATAAATCCTACAAACTGTCCGAAGACCCTGCTGGCTATCTGGATCACCGAAAAATGCATACAATTATTCAAAATTAATTATTTTAGTGTTCTCATCTGCTGGGAGCACTTGTTGGATTGTGCACGTATCCTTGACCTCATAGAGCATGTGTGCCTTCCGCTTCCGGGTACGAAAATTCCACTACTGTGAAATAATAGCACCATACACTGTGTTTGGTATTGGAGAACCAAGAATGAAATGTTAGAGGGAAAAAAAGCATACACAATTTTTTTTTATTTAAGCTAGAATGCCTGTTTAATTCTAGCTCTCACACCAACTGCTCAACTTAGAAGCAATCTCTCTCTCTTTCTCTCTCTCTCCCTCTCCCACTCCTCTCTCTCTCTCTCTCTCTCTCTCTCTCTCTCTCTCTCTCTCTCTCTCTCTCTCTCTCTCTCTCTCTCTCTCTCTCCGTCATCTTCTTTTTAATGCTTCCAGTTTTCTTTACAAAGAGCACACATACATTCTACCAATATGTTTTACACTGCCGTGTGTAAAACAAAACGATCAGACCATAACTTAAATTCGCGGGGTTACAACCATTGAATGATTCATTTAGGCTTGGCTACGGTGACGTCTGCTGCAATTTATCAAAAGAGTCCATGACAAGTTGCGTCTTTCCTCTCAAAATAATATCAGCATTCCGAGGTTGTTCCGTGCATGTACTAACTGAAGGACACACATACATTAAAGTACTCATTTTCTTTTCTTTGGAAATGAGTTAATGCATGACTGTGTCGACAACAAAATATGTAGGCTGATGACTGACAGACACAATATTATATAGGCTATATAATTATAATATAATATTGAATACGACAATAAAATATGTAGGCTGATGACTGACAGCCACAATATTATATAACTATAATTACAATATACTATTGAATACCCAACCTCCAATCACCAACAATTACAATTTTGTGCAGCATCAGCAAAAATAAAAACAAAAACTATCATCATAATTAGTAACAACAACAATCACAGCACGTTTATGCATTATTTATCGAGTTGCTGAGTTAAATAAATTACCAAATAAAACAGGATTAAAGTTCACAAAAACAACTAGACATGCAACACCGACCTAATAAAATATAAGATAGCAGAATAAATAACTAATAAATAACCAAAATAAATAAATAAACAGCTATACTACAAGTTAACTATATATGTATTACTACACAGCAACATTATAGTCTAGTACCTTCAATTAGCAGAACTTCAGCAAAAACTTTTCGCAGCAATTTTTTTTGCTCTAGAGTTGCCTACGGGCCGCTGTGTATGCCGTAGTGTGATATGCGCAGAGAATAAAAAAAATAAACATTGCTGTTAGTACAGTCAAATTTGTGGCGTGCTCTAAAAATAGCTGCACCCTAAAATAGAAGGACAATGATTGGACGCTAAATATAGCAAATAGTATTGGTACATGTTAGCTTATTACTAGGTGGACAATTTATAGTCCTATTATAATAGGTATGTGCGCGTACATAGTGCATTTTAGAATATCAGTACAACTTATGTTAATCTGATGAATAAAAATTGGTGCAACAACAACAACAAAAGCATTTTAGAATGGCGTGGTATTGGACACAGTCAATCTTCAAAGAAAACAAACACACTAAATAAAATTGGATTTCCTTTCCGTTGTATTCTAATAGCGACTTGGCTTTGCATCACATGTTTGAGTGATGAATGTGTGTTTGTTGTGTTTGTCGGAGTGTGGGCAAAATGTGAACATGTAGGCTATGTTGGTTACAGATCGCAGCGCTTTGAGTCTAATTTAGGAATAAGGCGCGTATCGCATCCATTATTGTTATAATTATTGTATACTGGCAGTGTGTACTTGCGAGTACCAATGCAAAGCGCATACTCTAACTCATTGAGACGGCAAAAATTATGTTTTCATCTGCACAGTCAGACGAAAAGAACCCAACAAACTATTTTATTATACAATGCCCCACTTTGGTTCTCGAAACGAGAGAGAGAGAGAGAGAGAGAGAGAGAGAGAGAGAGAGAGAGAGAGAGAGAGAGAGATGATGATGATGATGATGATGATGATGATGATGATGATGACGATGATGATGATGATGATGATCGTAAGCCTTCCATGTATTACATGCTAAGTAATGAAATAAATTCTTGCTTGCTGACATACGGTTTGCAGGGTCCTTGCCGTGCTGTGAGAAGAGATTATAAAAACCCAGCAGCCTGTACAAGAAAGCCTTCGAGCGTGAATAGCTGCCATATTGATTGACTTAAAACTAATGATTTTTTCCCCCCAAAGCTTTGAAATAGTAGGGGAATCAGAAAGAGCCAAATGGTCTTCTTTACAGAAAAAAAAAAAAGAAAAAAGAAAAAAGAATACACACACGCACACAAAAACACGATACTGGTCGTAGGTCGTTGGACGCAATATCTGAAGAACCACTGAACGGATTTTGACCAAACTTCATAAGAACATTGATTGATTGATTTATTATTGCTTTAGGTCCAGCGGACTCTTCCGAGCCAAATCAGGACCGGACAACCCCCGATCCGCATAAAAGATCTGTTGAAACAACCCCAGTGGGAAAATTGAATGCCCTCCACCGGCCAGTCACTTTACAATAAAGACATCCCACGCGAGGGACGGCTGAGGGTTGACCTCAACTACGCGAACTCCCCGATTACAAAAACAAAATAGAATACAAACATCATTATAAATCATCAACAAAAAAACATACATATAAAATGCCTATAGTGCTAAATAGTACATTCATAGGAAGCCCCAGTGACCACCCGGCAGAAAGCGTCCAACATTCCCAAGCTGATCCAACAGACCTCATACACAAACAAGGAGTCTTGTCCAGGAAGAGTTTTCAAGAAAAAAGGTAGGTCATTGATCTAGCGAAGAAGAATATAGTATAGCAGAGTGGTAGGACAGATCGGGAATGGGAAAGAGCAAATGAGGAAGACAGCGACAGTGGGAATTTAAAGCACTAAATTTCCAGAAAGTGGGAATACTATTTATACTGAAACCCCCGGCACTCCAACGGGGGGAACTGTTGCCGCAGTTAATTTGTCATGCCTACAAAGGCAAGACAGGTTTTCAACTGGGGCTTTCACTGTACCCTTTATAGGTTAGAACAATCTACAGTGGCAAGATTGCTCATGACCCCAAGGGGTCATAAGAACATTAGCCCTATCTATGGTAGTGGCCAGCCTCCGGTGCCACAACGTTTGCTCTATGGCAAAGGTCAAGGTCGTTGGGGTTATACTGTTGCTAAACACGTTTGGCTATATATATATATCTATATATCTATATATCTATATATCTATATCTATATATCTATATATCTATATATATATATATATATCTATATCTATATATATATATATATATATATATATATATATATATATATATATATATATATATATATATATATATATATATATATATATATATATTTTAAAAACCACACACACACGTACACACACACCAAACCCACCCACCCACACACACACAAAGAAAAACAACAACAACAAAAAAGGCTAAATCAATCTAGTTGATTTTTGTATCTCCAGACTTATCTGGAAATACTTTGAAATAGTTGGGTGGAATCAGAAGAGCTAAATGTCAATCTGTCGATCAGTCTATTTGTCGATCCGCTGGAAGCCACATCTCAAAAACCACTGAACGGATTTTTATCAAATTTAATAAGAACATTACGTAGGTTAGTGACCTGCCTTCCATGCCATCATATTTGCCCTATCGCAAAGGTCAAGGGCACGAATTCATTTTATTGCTAAACACCTTTTGCTTAATATTTCCAAAACGGCTGAAGCGATTTTGTTGAGTTTTGGTTTAGAGGTACTTCAAATCCTGGGCCATCCTTCAGTAGAAGTCCGGTATGACATCGTCAAAGTTCCTAGTATCTTATTTGGGCTGGGAGCGACTGGGAGCCTTCTGATTGGTCGACGCATTACAAAATTCGACGCATGCGCACAGTGCTGTCGTAGTCTTAGTAAGGATTAGGGTTAGGGTTAGAGTTAGGATTAGGGGTTAGGGTTTGGGTTACGAAGCCTAAGAACATCGTGAAAAAGCCGGCCCGACTTGACCTGGCGCATGCGCAAAGGTGCCCGGCTAAAGTAAGAAACTCGGAACTTTGACAATGTTACACCGGTTGTCGGTCAGTCTGTCGGTCCGTCGCTCCGAATTTCACTGTTTTGTTTTAAAACACATTTTGTGCCTTAACTCAACAATAACTGAACGGAAATTCATCATTGCTATTTTCAGACTTATATGATGAATGGTGAGGGTTGTAGGGATGGGGAGTGGAGGGATCAGAACAAGCCAAAATGTCTGTCTGTCTGTCTGTCTGTCTGTCTGCCTGTCCGTCCGTCCATCGGTCGGTCGGTCGGTTGGACGCCATATCTCAGGAAGCACTGAACGAATTTTGAAAAGTCTTTATAGGAACATTACCGAGATTAATCATTGTATTTCCGAAATACTTTGAATTAGACTGGGAGAATCAGAACGAGCGAAATGTTGGTCTGTCCGTTGTCGAAACCACAAGGGCACTAACCAAGTAGAATGGATCCTTGATAGCAAAAAGAAAGAGGATCTTTTATAACATAGCGTTAGCAGTAATAGCCTACAGCCCATGTATCATAGATAGAAGAGTTGGATCATACTGCGTCTTTGATGAAGCCAATCGGCCGCTTCAACGGTTTATTCCCAAACCGCGAACCTATAAATATCTTCATTTACATCCAAAACTACAGCCCTGTAACAAGGAAGACATTGATGTAAGCCTATTTTATTATATGTGGAACTTTCACCTACCATAGGCAGGGGCGGATTTTGCCATTGTTGAGGGGGCGTGCACTCTTCCCTGAAACCATTAATGCGAAGTGGCGAAATAAAACAAGAAATAGCCACTCACATCAGTTTTATTCAAAACTGACTTGATGCATGTACAAGAAATACCTGTAGATCTAGATCTGATGAATAAAAAAAATAAAAATATTTATTAAAAAAAAAAACTAACTTGGAGCACAGGCTGTGAAATCCGTAGGCCTTGCATCAATTACATACTATACCTAGAAGGTCCTCCACTCGTTCAACGTCCGGTTTACGACTGACCCCCTTACCTTTTGTGCCCACTTCAAACTCAAACGGAGGGGCCAGACGAATCGCAAACACTCATAGCAACACATTCGTTACACTGTCACGGGCCCCGAGCGGGTTCCGTGACTTCAGCACATAAAGCGAGTGGAAAGGAATAAAACTCAAACAAAATAAACTAACACAAATGCCAGAATACAATCACACTCTTTTATTCCACAATTAACATACACGCACAGGATAAATGGGAACTAACCTCCCTCAACCCCTAACAAGACCCCCGTCCCAATACTAACTAACAATTACCTCCCCTTGTAACAAACCCCAAACAGAACTAAACAACAACAGTTTCTTTACAAAGTGTATACAGCAAAATCAAAATCAACAAATCAATTCAAAATGTAAATCTTCAAATAATAAGCAAACAGCGTCTGAATCTTTACTCATAAACTATTATCTGGCGAAGCTGTGGCACCGAAGCAATGTCTCAATGTTCTTGTCAAGTAGCTCAGAGAGCTAAACAGTCTCTTTCACAATAAGCGGATGATTCTTCTAACTAAATGAATATGTTTTTAGGTGTGGTGCAGTGTGAATCTGTGTGTGCATGAATTAGGTATGAAAACCTCCTGTAATGGTGTTGCCTCGATACATAGGCAAAACCTGCAGCAGTGTAAGAGATCACCACAACACTACTCTGTTGTAAAGGCAAAGGCACACCCCAGGCTGGCTAGAACCCAGTCAGCGTCAACAACAGCAACATCAGTACAGCATAACAGGCAACATCAGAAGCAACAGCGTTGAAATAATGCGTAGAAATAAACAGGTAGAAGAAACACGTAGAAGTAATACGTAGAAGTAATAGCCCACACCTGTAAGCATATACATAGTCTTAACAACCGGCCTACAAAACAATAAACACTATATAATATAATATAACACGCCGTCCTCCGTCCACCATCTTGACCTGTATATGAATACCATGATAATAATACAAGATGCTATACACACATTTCAATAATATAAACCAACCTTTGATGCTAAATAATTTGCATCTTCTATAAACACAAACATTTATATAAATATACATAATTATTGCAACCACACTTCAATCTCACAGCCCTGATTCATTCCGCCCCCCTTCATCACCACCGTCACCCCCAACAATTATAACACATCACGATTATCTCCCTTCTTCCATACTACCTTGCCATACTATACTATAAACATGCTTCCTTCATAATCATCGCTTCATCTTTGTTCAGCATAATACATTCTATCGTTCTCTCCATACATACACCCCCTCTCTCTCTCTCCCTCTCTACATTCCCCATCGTCGCCTTTGACCCACTTTTATAACAACAACAGCAACGACATTTCCCCATCACATATACAATAAGAAAATCATAAGAAATCATATAAAATCAACAAAATTCATTATACATCCTAAAATACATCCCCTTCCCCACACTCATTACCACTCATACGCGTACGCAATTCTCGAGCGCGCCACTAAAGAATTGAATGACAGGATTTGCTCACCTTATAGGCCTCGGCTTGTGACACCCTTTCCCCCAACACCACAACACGACACAACACTGTCACAATACACTGGTTAGTCTTTTTGAGAGTCACTTTCTCTTGCTATTGCAGGTTATTTCACTTTCCAAATAACACTTATACTGAGGATGAGGTCACGCTCTGTCACAGACACTAAGTCTTGGTGGGTGTTCAATCGAGAACTACACACACCTTAAGCATGTAACTCTACACTCGTTGACGAATGGCAGTTAACATCTTCCTTTCGAATTCTAAACATCCTTATCCCGACGAGGGTATAAGACCTTGGGTGGCTATATACGCAATAAACACACCCTTCCAGCAGGTACCCTACACACAATGACCTCTGTCACAGGGTTGCTGCCTCGTTAGATTCGATCCTCTCGCAAAAGCATCTCAAACCACTCTGCCCTCCAAAAAACGCGCCGGCCACAAGCAAAATAGTCGAGCTCTCGTCAGTATGCACATTCTTTATTACGCGTATCCCTGTTCTGAATTTAGCCTACCCCCTGTCTTCTACGAAACGCACGGACTTTACGAAACTGCACTTTCATACGCAAAAAGTAAATCGGTCACGCTATTCTATGTACACTATATACGGAGAAGTGTAACTTCGTGAAAAGTATAATTCTCCCTGCTACCTGAAAACTCGTGTCGTCACATACACTTCCAACGATGTCGGCTCCAAATTCACTGCGAATTTGGTCCTCTCCTGCAGAACGTAGAACATTGCAACCAAAGACAGCAATTGGCTAATAAAATGGGCACCAGTGACATCGGAAAGGTTCGTCAGCTTGCGTGGTTCCTCTACAAGTGCATCCAGAAGCACGATTAGTATCGTGGGTAGTGGGTGAACCTCAAAGAAGACACCTGGTACTGGAGAGAGAGAGAGAGAGAGAGAGAGAGAGAGAGAGAGAGAGAGAGAGAGAGAGAGAGAGAGAGACAGAGACAGAGAGAGACAGAGACAAAGACAGAGAGAGAAAGAGAGAGACAGAGACAGACAGAGACAGAGAGATAGACCGGCACACCGAGACCGAGACGGAAACAGAGATCTCTAGAAATAGAGACAAAAAGACAGAGAATGCATGCGTGAGTGCGTAGGTGCGTGAGAGTGTTCAAAAGTTGTGTGTGAGTGTGTTTGTGTGTTGTTGACCAACAACACCAATGGCATCAACATGGACATCAAAGTCCAAAGCCAATCCCTCAACAAAGTTCATAGCTTCAAATATTTAGGAGCCATTGTATCAGACAATTGGTCCCGACAGGAAGTCCTCTTCAGGATCGCACAAACAACTGCTGCCCTGACAAGATTGAAGCCCATTTGGAAAGACAGGACCATCAGTCTATATTCCAAGGTAAGGCTGATGCGCTCCCTTGTCATCTCCATCTTCTTATACGCTTGCGAAACATGGACCCTCACAGCAGATCTACAACGAAGAATACCAAGCATGGAGATGAAGTGCTACAGAAGACTTCTGGGCATTTCCTATACCCAGCACATCACCAACGACGACGTCCGACAGACCATCATACTAGCCATTGGACAAAACGATGACATGCTCACAGTGGTAAAAAAAACAGAAACTTCGGTGCCGGGGGTTTCTGTATAAATAGTATCCACACTTACTGGAAATTTAGTGCTTTAAATTCCCACTGTCGCTATCTTTCTCCTTTATTCTTTCTCATTCCTACTCTGTTATGTCAATCTACAATACTATCTTCTTCTCTTGACCAGTCACCTACCTTTCCTCTTGAAAACTCTTCCGGGACGAAACTCCTCATTTGTGTGTGAGGTCTGTTGGATCAGCTTGGAAATGTTACCACTGGGGTTGTTTCAGCGGATCTTTTGTGCGGATCAGGGGTGGGTCCTCTTTCAGCCGGTCGTGGTCTTGATTTCGTGGTCCTGAGTCGGTTCTTTGCAGTCCGCTGGACCCTGTAAGCAATGAATAATTAACTAACTAACGAACTAACCGTGTTATGAACCGTATGTGATTTCCACTCCGTACACACACGTTCACATGCACGCACGCTGCAAACTGTTGCCCTCCTCACATATACACACTACCTCCAACTAGCTCCCCACACACTACTCATCTATTCTCCCCCTCCCCTCTCCATCGTATTTGCAATTAAAGGTCGTGCACCAACCGTTCAAATTCAATGCATCCACGCGACGATTTACAGTGAAGTGGATAAATGCATTCACTCAACACTTCGTTCATTACAGTAGTTAGTTAAGTGTTGGCCAACGGAAACAACGCGACGTAACGGGCTTGTCGCTATGCATGATTGGAACAAAAGATCTTTTCATTAGAGAGACTAAAGAGGATTCGGTGCAGCCCATTGGGAAACATCGAGTGGGATAAACTAGTGGTAGGTAATGTCATAAATATTTAAGCTGGCTTACTTTAAAACAAGGGAATGTTTGCTACTACAGTAAAACCTCCGTTTTGCGACCTTTAAATTGCCATTAAAACGAGGTCTTAAATTGGAGGGGTCTTAAAAAAGAGGTAGGACATTTTCGAAAAAGACATTTAAAAAAATTAATAAAGTAAAATAAATACATATACAAAAAGTACACATACCATTAGGTATAGGGAACATCTACCATCTTTCAGAAATATAGATTAAACTCTGTCTCACAACCAATACAGTCAATATCTTTCTGTTCCTCATTATTTACAAAATAAAAAAAATCAATGTTGGTATGATAGTTGTTTAAAAGTGTATGTAAGTGCTGAGTGCATGTTTGGAGTTATAACTATTTATCAGATAACCCCATTAACATGGTTGTAATTATTTTTATTCAATTATTGAATAGTTGTGTGGTTTTCTTTGAAAGAAAGCGGTTATTTCTGTTGTTTGCATGATCCCTCCACCCGTGCATGTTCTCTTAGTATGTCACTTTGAACACCAGACAAGGTGTCGACAGGCCCCTGCTTAGGGCAAATCTAGTCAGCTCCTTAGAGTATTTCAAGCTGCTTTAATGCATCGTCTGCTGTTAAAAGTTGTAAACGAAACTGTTTTCTCCAAGCGCACAAATACGAGCCTAGTATTGCTTTGGAATCCGAATTTTTCAGATGTTAGGTCGTAAAATTTAATTATTTGAAGGTCGCAAGTCGCGTGTTAGAGGTAATCGTTTAGGAGAGGCCGTTTATATAGTACAAAGCATCTGTGAATTTTTTTCCGGTCGTATGTTGGAGGAAGTCGTTTAAGAGAGGGTCTCAAAACGGAGGTTTTACTGTATTAACACTTCTGTATGCAATATAACAATACCGCGCTTGTAGATAATGCATGATTCGAACACAAGGACTTTAATTTGACTTCATTGTTGCGTGAGAAAGGATTGTACGCTGGACAGTCGAATAGATTTGAATAGTGGCACGACGCGATGGCTCGATCAATTATCACCACCACATTTACCACCCAAGGACCCCAACATCACACATTTCAGTGTTGCCCCACTGAAATAACACACACACACACACACACACACACACACACACACCCACACACACACACACACACACACACACACACACACACACCCACACACCCACACACACACACACACACACACACACACACACACACACAAACACACACATTTGTGTAGAAACGACGTTGTGATGACTGTCGTGAAACTCTACATACATTATTTTGACACATTTACCATCATTTTGACACTATTTTGACATTTTGGAAGCTATCCCTAACCCTAACCCAAACCCTAACCTTAACCCTTAACGTAACCCTAAGCCTAACACAGCCCTAACCCTAACGGAACACTATTTTGACGTCAAAATAACGGGGCCGTCAAAAGAAAGTACGTAGAGTTTCAAGTGTATGTCAGAGTAACGTCGTTTCTACCTAGCCAGACACAAAGTCGAGGGTGCACAGTATTATCATGACTTTCCTGAAACTCCACATACTTTGTGCTGACAATGGGTCATATTTCGTCCCCATTTTTAAGTACTTTGAAGTGTTCGAACACTAACCCTAACCCAAATGGATCATTGTTCTGACGTCAAAGCAAGTAGTTCTGTCAAAACAAGTTATGTAGCTGTTCACTGGTTTGTCCAGATAACACCGTGTAAACATGCCCCTCCCACCCCCCCCCCACCCCCCCCCCCCCCACCCCCCACACAAACTTCTCTTTCAAATATACGGGTTTAATATAAATCGCTCAAATCATTTGTTTCCGTGCTTTTTCACAGATTTTTATTGCACCAAGAGCGAATCGTAAAACCAAACTAAAACAAAACAGCACCGGACCGTAAATGTGTATAGTACGCACAGTTGTTTGTTTACATAATAATGAAGCGACAGCTACAATTCCATGCTAAAAATGATCTCTTTGGGCACGATTGTCTATTATATTATCAATCAGTGTGGCCACAATGCAAAGACCCAAGAAAACTTTGCCACAAAAACAACAACAAACAAACAAAAAACAACAACACATCCTTGATATCCTGGCTCTTTAAACTATAGTAATCTAAACAAAGCGATTTGTTGTTGTTGTTGTTGTTGTTGTTGTTTGTTTGTTTGTTTGTTTGTTTGTTCTAGAGACATTGGGATTTTACGTGCGAACGTCGGATGGGTTTAAATGTTTGTACGGCGACGCTATTGGTAATTTTAGTATGTACCATCCATTCCATAATTTATAAGCTTACTTTTGTGATGTCAAAATACCGCGCTTGTCATTCTGCCGGGTCCTAACAAAAGGTCTTTGTCATTTTCTTCTTCTTCTTCTTCTTTTTGTGAAAAAAAATTGTCTGTATTTTTTTTTCAACATCACAGATTGCTCTTATATAGTGCACTTACTAGCTCAGAGAGCTTTTCAAAGCGCTGGGCACTAATATTCAGCAATCACACAATAGTTTGCTGAGGTCAGGATTTAAACCCACGTCGCCCACGACGCACTGACACAAGTCGTACGCTCTGACCACTGAGCTATCCCTGCCGCCACATTTTTCCTCTTTTTTTTTCGTCTTGTTGTTATCTTTCTACCTCCATAATGTTATCACATACACACGTCCCATGGACCATCTCCATCCGCTCCGGTGCACCTGCGCTGTGCAATATGTGAGCAGCGATATGATATACATGAAGCAACACAACACAAAATTGACTTGTCTTATACTCCTAGTCAATAACAAGTGTCCCAGTGAAAACGTGTTGTAAGCGATGGTTTTGTCACAGGGTTAGCCCCAGACTTCATATTGTCTCAAACTGTGAATTGCAGTTGGAAGAGACCAATCAGGCAGTCTCCTTCCTACACTCTTTTATGCTTACAGTACATTTCGGAACTGACAATTTTAACACAGCGGTCGATTTGGGCCCTCCGGTAATAGCCGTTGGTTTCACAAGGCTGGGCAAATATATGCAGTTTCGAATCGCAACATGAATTTAGAATACATTTTGACAATTTTCTTGTGAGACATCAACATCGTGTGCAAGTCCTGGAATAGTGTACGGCATACTTCGTATAGAAGGTAAGTGCAGAGAGCAGTTGTTGTTGTTGTTGTTGTTGTTGTTGTTGTTGTTGCTGCTGCTGCTGTTGCCGTAGTAGTAGTAGTTGTTGTTGTTGTTTCTTGGAACCGCCTCTTTTACCATCTTGGATATTCGACAGATGTAGTTTCTTAGTTACTGTTGTTCATTTAGACCACTGCCTTCATTATTTTAAAAATTTTGCAACTGTTGTTGTTCTTTTTGTTTTTGCAACTGTTGTTGTTGTTGTTGTTGTTGTTATTGTTGGTAATGTTGTTGTGACTGATGGTGGTTGTGGTGATTCTCTTTTTTTTCCATAGGACCGTCGCTGGACCTAAAACAATAACCATTACAATTATATGTAATGTAAAGTAATCTTGATGATTTCGCATTTATTTTGTTATTTTTCTCGTGGTTGTGATTGCTGATACAGTATAATGACGTCTCCATCGATAAATTTATTTAAAAAATATTGTGTCGCTGTTGTTGTTGATGATGATGATACATTGATGACTGGCACTCACATTGTGCGTTCTTTGATAAATGAGAGGTGGTCTAAGCAAACTGTCCTTGACAATAACTTCCAAGTAAAACCGAGCTTTAAGCGATGGTGCTATCCAAGGTTTAGTCCCAGACTTTATGTTGTCTCAAGCTAAGCATCGTATAATTAATAATTATCAAATGCAATCTATTGAGTTTACTACAGTAGCATACTGATTGACTGAGTTTTGAGTAAACACTAGTAATAATGGAATTGACGATCACAGATCAGTTTTCAAATAAAGTGTGCGCTCAATACGCAGTGTTTTCATTTCCATAATTACGGATGTGTGGTCGAATGCTGTTTTAGTATTTACAGTAGGAAATGTATGGAACCCTGTAATAGCAAATAGGAAATTAGATATAGGCTATATGTAACCTCTTTGGTAAAATTCCTATTAACTTCGTGTCAAACTGTTACATTTAGTAACGCAATTGGAACAGTCATCATCATCATCATTATCATCATCATCATCATCATCATCATCATCATCATCATCATCATCATCATCATCATCATCATCATCATCATCATCATCATCATCATCATCATCATCATCATCATCGTCGTCGTCGTCGTCGTCGTCGTCTCGTAGTCATCCATCATCAGCATCATCATCATCATCATCATCATCATCGTCACCACCACCATCATGGTCTTTCTCCTCAGCATCATTATCGTCGTCGTCGTCGTCATCAGCAACATAGATTGACATAGTCATCGTATTTATAATCATCGTCATCGTTATTGTTATAATAATGTACTCGCCTTGAGCGAAGTGACACAGGAATGCATGCATATATTAATTAACAAGGCTGATCAAACGAATTATTTATGAAATACACGCAAGATGGCTAAAGAGCGCTGAATAAATTACATAATGTCATACATTGCGGATGTCCTCCTTAATGGTACACCATTATGTGATGTGTTATAATCATTTAGTTCATCACCCTTGCAGATGAGTTCGTTGTTTTATAGACGGCCTGGAACTTAAATTGCTATTCTGTTAATGTTGCGATAACGCACCCGTGGCATGGAGATAGTCACTGACTTAAATAAATAAAACAATCAGTCAAAAAATCAATAAAGAAAGACATAGAAAAAAACTGTTACCATTAGATTGTTGTTGGCGTTTTCTTTTGTTGCTTTTCGTGTTGTCTGGCTTCATCATTGTCAGTACTGGAACATGGAGAAATGTCATGTACAGCTTTGTTTATTCACGCTTTCCGCCATGCGTAATTAAACATATAATCCCTGGATATTTTATGCAATTACCGTTTTGTATAGGAATGCCTCTTGCCTTGAATTATTTGTTTCGTTGCGTCATTACAATGGACAATGCGAACGTGCCCCAGGTGTCATGCGGTAGTTTTTGTGTTTTCTGAACATTCTTTGTTCGCATCATCATCCCATCATCACATGGTGAAAGTTCGTGCAGCTTTGGCTTTGTCCATTCACGGTTTCACAGCCGCATACTTGAACCTACAATACGTGCGTGTTTTATGCAGTCGTCGTGCATGTTTGTTCGGTGGCACCGTGAGGTGAACCTGTAGCCTACAATCTTGTCATGTACAGGTAAAATGTTTTGTACCGTTTCAATGAATGTGTTGTTTTTTTGTTTCGTTGCACCATTCTAGCCTACAATGTTGATTGTTGTAACATGTTAATATTTACAAACTCCAGTATTGTCAGCATCGGGGGTAGAGCACTCTCCAACCTCTGTTTTGCGGATGACATTGATGAATTCGCTGGAGAGGAACAAGAATGTGAACAGCTTGTACAGAGGCTTGACACCACCTCCAGAGCTTTTGAAATGGAAATAAGTGCAGAGAAGACCAAAATGATGACCAACAACATCAATGACATCAACACGGACATCAAAGTCCAAATCCAATCCCTCAACACAGTGCATAGCTTTAAATAATTAGGAGCCATTGTATCAGACAATGGATCTCGACAGGAAGTCCTCTCCAGGATCGCACAAACTACACTGCTGCCCTGAAAAGGTTGAAGCCCATTTGGAAATACAGGACCATCAGTCTACCTTCTAAGGTAAGGCTGCTGCGCTCCCTTGTCATCTCCATCTTCCTATACGCTTGCGAAACATGGACCCTCACAGAAGACCTTTCAAAGAAGAATACAAAGCATGGAGATGAGGTGCTACAGAAGACATCTAGGCATTTCCTATACCCAGCACATCACCAACGACGAAGTCCGACAGACCATCACACAAGCCATTGGACAACACGATGACCTGCTCACAGTGGTAAAGAAATGGAAACTCCAATGATATGGCCACGTCACCAGAGCATCATGTCTTGCAAAGACCATCCTGCAAGGCACAGTGCAAGGAGGTAGAAGAAGAGGGAGACATAAAAAGAGATGGGGGGACAATATTTGGGAATGGACTGGCTTGGCACTGAGCGAATCCATGAGAGTTGCTGAGGACAGAGAAAGATGGAGTTGGTTAAACGCTGGTTAAACGATCATCTATGGCACCTCAACGACTTCCGAGTTACGGGATAGGATAGGATCGTATTATTAGGAGTAAGGAATAGTCGGGAAATATGTTAGATCTATGCTGGAAGCAAGTTACAGAAATTACAACTCGTGTGTTTTCTGTTTGATGGAAAGGCCATGTTTCATAATTATTACACTCCGTTTCACATTACCCGACTGTCCCTTATTAGTTGTAGTAAGTAGTAGGGGCATTGCGCTGCTCGAGCCTCAGGGTCATATTATCGGTAGGCTAGGCCGTAGTACGATCTCTTTGTCTCTGTCTCTGTCTCTGTCTCTGTCTCTATCTCTCTCTCTCTCTCTCTCTCTCTCTCTCTCGCTCTCTAGTGCAATGTGTGAAAGACTCACAACACACGCAGACAAGTACGCGCGCGCGCACATACGCACATACGCACACACACAAACACACACACACACACACCTATGGAAGACGGAACATCAAATCATTAACTCTCTCTCTCTCTCTCTCGCTCTCTCTCTCTCTCTCTCTCTCTCTCTCTCTCTCTCTCTCTCTCTCTCTCTCTCTCTCTCTCTCTCTCTCTCTCCTGAACTTTTTTTTGTCCAAAAGGTTTAGCAACCTAGGTTCGGAATCCGAGAACCTCGAACACAGTTTTTGAACCTCCACGAACCTTTCAGCTAAGGGCTCTGTTTACATTAAAAATAATCGTGCGTGAGTGAAAAGCGGAGTGAATTATATTTTATTGATTTTTTTACTCACAGGCGCATAAGCTTATATATTTTCACATACCGTCTGTTCTGCTGCATTGCGAACATCTAGGAGCATCTTGAAGTCCAAAGGGAGAGAGCGAGAGAGTAGAGGGAGAGAGCGAGAGAGAGTTCGTGATTTGATGTTCCGTCTTCCTTAGAGGTGTGTGTGTAGGTGAGTGTGTGTGTGTGTGGGTGGGCGTGTGTGTGTGTGTGTGTGGGTGTGTTTTGTGTGTGTGTGTATGCAATGTGGGTGGTTTGTTGTGGTGTGTGTGTGTGTGTGTGTGTGTGTGTGTGTGTGTGTGTGTGTGTTTGCGTGTGTGCCGACAAAATCCTGGGAACTGAGATAAATACTAAAGGAGAGTGTTACACTGTTGTTGTTTTTATCAGTAGATGATTCAGCTCCGATGCTTGAATCCTGATAAGTGTAACTCAGATTCGTTTATCCACGCAACCTGTTCACTCAGCAACAAGGCAGGAGTCGTCGTATGAAGTTTTCCAACTTTATTCAGGGTACATCAACAACTGCATACAATCGCTCTTTCCACTTTTTCAACTCTCAACTCTTTCTTTCTTTCTTTTGGTAATTTTAACGTCCCCGGACACAGTTGCATATAGGAGACGTGATGGTTGAAGTCATGATGATATAAGAAGTCGTACGAAGCTGCTATGAAGCTACAGTTGAAGTAGTTCATTGCAGAAGTAAAAGTTGATGCCACAATGTCTGCGCGCTTGGTAGGAGGTCTGCCGAAGTCACGGCGTGGAGGTGTGGCCGTGGAGGCCTACAATGAGTGAAGGTAGGCACCGGGAAATACTGGCGTTGCGTGCAACTGTAGTCCGGAGGACGCCACCCTCCACAGATGCCCCGGTGTCGCCCAGCCGTAGTGAAAGAGTAAAGAGCAGCCGGGGAGAGTGCGACCAACGGTAGCAAAACGACGAGGCGCCTTTCGCAGAGATGCATCCGCCACCCAGTCAAAGGAGCTCTGCCGGTAGAAAATGAAGTTTGAAGTTTTAGGTGGAGTATCGTATCGGGATCTCCAGCCAGACGCAAGCCGCTCCGTCTTCGTACTCCCTAGAAACTTCTCGACCGCAGTGCCCCCATGGCAAGAAAAAGCGGGAGTCTTCCAACGAAGTAGGTAGCGCACCCGGCTGGTCTGAACGCCTCCTAGAGCGGGACTGCCACCCCCGCTCGACTCTGCCCTGCGCACTGCGACTGTGCCTTGCTTGACTGTCTCAACTCTCAAGGTCAAGGTTAAAATTTGAGTCCCCGGACACAGGTGCGTATAGGGGACTGAGATTAAAATAAGGCATAAGGAGGGGGATCCCGAGGGGACTGGGAATAAAAATGTATTAAAAACCTCAACAACCTCAAGGCGGTGGAGATATAAAAACAGGGGTGGAAGAAATGGCGGAAGGGGACATAAAACGGGGGAGAGGGGGGGGGATGCGGTAGTTAAGAAGGATTAAAAGGTTACAAGGGTAAATACATATCTAATAAAGAAAAAAATGACTTGCACATATGTACAGGCCTGTAACAAGATGGCAGGACAACTCGAGACCTACATTCGTCTGGGACAAAATAACAAGTATAAAACGTAAGACGCGGGAAATTGAACAAAGTCAATTAAAAGGAACGATTATAAGTCGGGGAGAGCCAGCACAAGGCTGTAAAAGGCCTAACAACCACCTAGGGGGGTGCCTGACGGCGCCGCGTCACGTCGGGGAGGACCCCAGGGTGGGCAAACGAAAGGCCAGGGGAACAAGATAAGACAAATTCATATAAAATATGTACAGCACAAAGGCTATAAAAGGTCTAGCAACCGCATCCGGGAGCGCCCCATAGCAACCACTGCCATGTAAGGAAGGCTCCCAGAGAAGGCGATCGGTGGACCATAAAAGTGAAGATTAAATAGGTTAAAAAGAAGATAACATACAGCAGCAAACCATGGCCATGTAGGGAAAGCTCCCGAAGGGGGCCATCGGAGGACCATAAAAGCAATGATTAAATGGATAAAAATAAAAAAAAATAATGTACAGCCCGTGATACACCTAACAGCAAGGGACCGCACGAGGCCCAGAATGTCAAATACCAGCGAAGGACGAGCAGCTGAACGGCCAAAATGAAGACAGGTGAGAGCACCAAGAGAGTCAGCGAAGACCTTTAGACCAATGCCCTCAGGAAGATGGGAGTGAGACAGGACATGTAGGGCCTCTCTGATGGCAAGGAGCTCACACGTGAGGACACAGGTACCGGGTGGGACCCCATAAGAGGACTCACCCACGCCCTCGATGTAAAAGCCACAGCCGGCACGGCCATCACACATAACCGAGCCATCTGTAAAGATCCGCAGCGAGCCCGCGGCGGCCCCTACCCGCTCACGAGCCAGCTGAGTGATAAAGGGAAGATCAAGATGTCGAACCAGGCCCCCAAACCCCAGGGAGACGTCAAGAGCGGGAGACTCCCATGGGGGACAGGGGGGCGGCAGAGGCTCCACGGGACAAGCCCCCCCCCCCCCCCGGAATAGACGAGAGGCTGCTGTGTGCATAGGAACCCAAGCCCAGGACGGAGGTAGGAGCCATAGGCCACATAAAGGTGCGGGAGAGCTCATAGGAACTGGAATTCTCAGCGCGCCCTGCGCGAACAACATAATTAATGGCAAGCCTTTTGATCTGCAGATCCAAGGGAAGGACACCAGCGAGGCGGTAAACCAGCGAAGATTTGTTGTTGTTGTTGTATCAAATTTTATTCATCAGATTAACATAAGTTGTACTGATACCAGCGAAGAAGGAGTAGAGCGATGCAGGGAAAGGGCAATACGAAGAGCCCTGCACTCAGTGGCCACTAGCCTGGCCAATAAAGTAGGCGAGAGATCATAAAGGAGCTCAGCGCCATACAGTGGGCGTGAGCGAACGAGAGAGATAACCAGCGAAACCAAAGTCCTGGGGTCCTGCCCCCAGGACTCCCGCTTAACGGCAAGGACGACACCTAGAGCACGGCCGGCATTTGCCACACAATGATCAACGTGGCAGCAAGTCCAACAGCGCGAAGAGACCCCGCAACAAGATCTATGTCAGACTGAAAGCTCTCCAGATCCTGGCGTAACAATTAGTATTAGTCGACGCGCAACACACGGCCGCGAGTAGTCCTCCATATGGCCACGTCTATGTACCTGGGCCCAAACAAAGCGAAATATGAATACCACATGGCTGAAGGAAGTCAAGCTTGAGGAAACCCAGTGTGAACAATTCCTGTACAATCATGTAGATCCCTCGCTCAAGTTCTCACAGCACTGCGAAAATACAGCAAATAAAGCAAACCAACTCGTTGGCCTTTTAGGAGGTATTTCGACTACATCGATGGATAGACTAGGATGTTCCTGTTCAAAGGAATGGCCATAGCTCGAGTATGAGAATGCAGCCTGATCTGTACTATTTGAGAATGTACAGAGAAGAGTGACAAAATTGGTTCCAGAAGTGGCTGAAATGAACAAGGAGCAGAGATTAAGAGAGCTGAAACTACCAAGTCTGATGTACAGAAGGCTAATCGAGGTCTACAAACTGACCCACCATTGGATCTACAAAGTAAACATTGAGGGCTATCTGCTTCCTTATACAGATGAGAGAACAAGAGGTTACAGATACAAGCTAAAGAACAGTCAGCTCACCTTAAAATATAGAAAGCATTTCTTCAGCCTGATGGGATTGATGTTTTCAATAGCCTGCCACAGACAGCTGTTGAAGCCCCATCACTAAACTCTTTTAAAGATCGTATGGACATGCATTTGGCCTATCATATTATATCCTATCCCGTAACTCGAAGGTGGTAGGGCACCACAGATGATCGTTTAACCAGCGTACTCCATCTTTCTCTGTCCTCAGCAACCTCATGGCTTCGCTCAGTGTCAAACTAGTCCATTCTCGAATGTTGTCCTCCCACCTCTTTTTTTCTCCCTCTCCTTCTGCCTCCTTGCACCGTGCCTTACAGGATGGTCTTTGCAAGGCATGATGCTCTGGTGACGTGGCAATACCGTCGGGGTTTCCGTGTCTTCACCACTGTGATCATGTCATCGTGTTGTACAATGGTTTGTGTGATGGTCGGTCGGACTTCGTCGTTGGTGATGTGCTGGGTATAGAAAATGCCCAAAAGTCTTCTGTAGCTCCTCATCTCCATGCTTTGTATATTTCGTTGTAGATCTGCTTTGAGGGTCCATGTTTCGCAAGCGTATAGGAAGATGGAGATGACAAGGGAGCGCAGCAGTCTTACCTTGGAAGGTAGACTAATGACCCTGTCTTTCCAAATGGGCTTCAACCTTGTCAGGGCAGCAGTTGTTTGAGCGATCCTGAAGAGGATTTCTTGTCGGGACCTATTGTCTGATACAATGGCTCCTAAATATTTGAAGTTATGCACTGTGTTGAGGAATTGGACTTGGACTTTGATGTCCACGTTGATGCCTTTGGTGTTGTTGGTCATCATTTTGGTTTTCTCTGCCCTTATTTCCATTCATAGGCTTTGGAGGTGGTGTCAAGCCTCTGTACTAGCTGTTTAAGTTCTTGTTCCTCTCCAGCCAATCCATCAATGTCATCCGCAAAACGGAGGTTGGAGATTGCTCTACCCCCGATGCTTACTGTGCCTTCGTGAGCTGCAAGGGCATCTGACATGATGCGCTCTAGGAAGATGTTGAAGAGTGTTGGAGAGAGTAGGCAACCTTTACGCACACCGATTGTTGTTCTGAACCAGTTTCCGATGGCGCTGTTGTGGAGGACTTCACGGGTAGCCTTGTCATACAGGCTTTTGATGACTTCAATAATTTTAGAGCTCATGTTGTAAACTCCCATGGTTGCCCACAGAGCTGCATGCCAGACTCGGTCAAACGCTTTCTTGAAGTCTACAAACACATGATAGAGATGTTGTTGGTGCTGTAGATATTTCTCGCAGATTATTCTGAGGTTGAAAATCTGCTCAGTGGTACTTCGCGCTGCATTTGGCAGACTATCAGTATTCAACTGACTTCTCTATTAAATCAAAATTTAATAACAAGTGTTCAGATAAACAGCCAGAAACACAAGAGTCTGAAAACAAAGACCCTCAACAGGCTTTCAAATAGAAGCCACCTATGTATACCTATGTATGTAAGTAAACCTAAGTATACCTATGTATGTATGCATACCTAAATATACCTATGTATGTAAGTATATCTAAGTATACCTATGTATGTATGTATATCTAAGTATACCTGCAGGCCCGGACTAGGGGGGGGGGAGTTACAGGGGTTACGTAACCCCCCCCCCTGGCCTGACTATGTACCTTTTTTTTTTCTTTTTTTTAGGGGGCTACGTTACAATCATAAGTAAATCCGGGGAGAAATTTCAACCCTCTCCCCTAGGCACTATAAAAAATAAATCCTCTTCCACTCTACTCAATTTCAACCACTGATTCTTTTATCACAAGTAACTACATTCTGTTACCTGAGACACTGTGCTTCCCATAGCTTGAGTCTCTGCATTGTAAAAGCATGCGGCTTGCCTGCAGTGAAGAACATGATGGGAGCACTGAGGGAACTGTCACTGTTTTTCTAAAACTCTCCAAAGAGACAAAGAAAACTTGAAGATACCATCGAATCATCTCAGCCTGACACGACAAAAACAAAGTTTGTTGATCTGTGCAGAACAAGATGGGTAGAAAAACATGAAGCACTGGAGGTTTATACATTTCTCTTTCTGGTTGTTCACGACTGTTTGGGACATATGTGTGAAGACAGTGACAATTGGGACAGTGAGACTCTGACCAAGGCAACTGGCTTTCTCCACACCTTGAGCAGCAGTGCTTTCCTCGTTGCATTCGTTGTCGTCCGCAATTGTTTGCGTTACTTAAAACCCTTGACAGTGAAGCTGCAGAAAAGGACAAAAGATGTTGTCGATGCCTACAGGGAAATCAAAGCGGTCAGTAACTGCATGTCTTCTATTAGAAGAGATGTCGACACAGCGTTCGTTGCCTGGTTCGGTGAAGTCAGCAAAATGGCGAATGCTTTGACAACTGATGTTATTGTTCCTCGTCAAGCATCCCGACAGACTCTCCGTGACAGCCAACCTGCGGCCACTCCAGAAGAACATTTCAAGATTAGCATTGCCATTCCTTTTTTGGAACACCTGTCAATCGAATTGGACTCGAGGTTCAAAAATGCTGACCTAGCAGTTGATGGTCTCTGTCTGGTGCCAAGCACTTTAATAGACAACCAGGATGGTTTCATGCAGGTTCCAGAAGGGGTGAAGACACTGGCAATGTTGTGGGAGTCTGATCTACCAGACAACGCTACCCTTGATGCAGAATACCAAAGGTGGGTTTGCAAATGGCGAAGTGCTGCTGAGAATGTGACAGCTATCATCCCATCCACGGCATCAGAAGCACTGAAACATCGTGACAGGGATTTTTATCCCAACCTGTTCATCATGCTAAAGAACCTTTGCACCCTGCCTGTCACTACTGCCGAGTGTGAGCGTTCAAACAGTCAGTTGCGCAACCTGAAAAACTACCTGCGCTCTACAATGGGGCAACATAGACTCAATGGACTTGCTTTACTGAAAGTGCACAGGGATGTTGATATTGACTTCAAAGAGGCAGTGAACTGTTTTGCCAGAAGATACAATTCACAAAAGGTACTAATGCCGAGAAACCTAGTGCAGCAAGACCGGAAGCACATTCATTCATTCGGGAGGTGAAGTTTGTCGAGAGAGGACTGGATCCTGAGATTTCTTTTGTGGGGACACTGGCCTTCCCTGGTGGCGCATCTCTGTCGGTGTATCTGCCTGTTGACACCCCTTTGGGATACAAGTTACGCTTTGCTGTATTGCGGCCCAACTTTATCAGCGCAACCTTCATTGTCAAGAGAATGCTTGGGGGCTCCTAACCTACCGGCACAGATTGTATTACAGAGAGGCGTTTTCCGCCCCGATCATCGCTTCTCGACCACCCTTCCTGACCCCGATCCTCTCCTACAAGTTTGGTAAATATTGTTTATTTATTGAAGGCCGTGTCTGTGCAAGTCCTGGACTTGCTATTGTCAAATTTCTTTTAAGCCCTTGAGGCGTCTTTTATAGGCCCCGTTTATTTATTTCCCTCCGATCTTTTAATGATGTGTTTTAGGTCCTGAATTGGATTTTTAGTGAACCAGGTCATATTTTTTCCACATTAGTTGTCATGAGTAAAAAGCGCCCTGAGCGTCAGAATTCTCCGCTTGTGCGGAGTCGTATCGAAACGGTTAGCGAGGCTTTTTCGGAACCTCGGCCTGCCTCCGCGATGTGCGACTTGGTCGCGCCCGCGGACGGTCAGTCTGCCACTCCCACGCGGAAAAGACCATTTGCGACGCTCACTGACTCATCCTCCTCCGGCGAGATGAGCGACAGAACGGGCGATGATGTGGATTCCTCACCGGGCCTGGTCTCGGTTGAGGATCCAGGCATCACGACTGGCTCCCCTGTGGAGACGGAGCGTGACGCGCAGAATCTTCCACCCTCCGGTCTCGGGGAAGATCATACACAAGATTGGGTCACAGTTAAGGCCCGAAATCGAGCTAAAAGTAGAACGAGAGAGTTGGTAGCTCCCACTCTCTTGCCGAACCGGGGTTTATGCCAGTTTCCGGTTGTCATCCGTGCGGTTGGCGATGTGGGCTCAGTTGACTTAAAAATCGTTGAGTGGAAGATGGTCGATTTGTTGCAGGCCCTGCTAGGCCCGGTGGACAGGGTTAGACCTTTAGGTGGAGGTTTCTTGGTCGGGTGCGTTTCACGTTCCCAGCAGCTAAAATTGCTCGCGATTCGGGTTATCGACCAGGTCGCGGTGGCATGCTCGGTGCCTACTCCACTTGTAGAAGGGGTCGTGCGCGATATCCCTACTTCTGTCACTGAAGAAGACATATTGGCCAGATGTCAGGGTTCGGTCGCCACGGATGGCACCGTGCAGCCTTGCGCTGTCAAAAAGGTCACGCGACTGGTCCGCGCTGACGGTAGACCTTCTACCTCGATTAAGGTTTCGGTCGAAGAGCCTGTGCTGCCTTCTACACTTTTGATAAACAGGCGCGAGTACGCTGTTCGTCCGTTTGCTGCTGCGGTGGTCCGCTGCAATCATTGCCATAAATTTGGACATATCAAAAAGTTCTGTAAATCTCAACTCACATGTCCCTCGTGTGGCTGTCTTGGCCACTCTGGGGCCCAGTGTAAAGCAAAAAAGAGATCTTGCCCTAACTGCCGGGGTGATCATTCTGCCACAAACAACAACTGTCCTGCCCTGAGGGAGCGCATTTGTGCGAACCGTCTCAGGGCAGCTACCTACATGCCTCGTGCTCAGGCCCTGGGCCTGGCACGTCAACAGATTGCGGCGGGCCCCGCGCGGCCGACGGATGTGCCTCGACCCGCATGGGGTGTATTGCCGACCGTTCCTCTCGCCTCGGGCGATAAGTCCGCCGTCTTTCCTCCCCTTGGTAGGGAGTTTCCCGATTTGCCGCCCACTGCCACCTGGGCAGTTGCTGCTGGGTCGCGCCCTGTGGTGTCGCCTTCCCAGCCTGATATTTCCCGTGGTGACTTAGGGGCTGCGGTCCTTCGGCTCGAGTCGCTGGTATCCAGCCTTACTCAGACAGTTGCCGGGTTGGTGGACCTGGTCCACGGCCTGACCTCTCGTTCCCCGTTGTCTCCGGGCCCCTCTTCTTCTGAAGTCGAGGTGGGCATTCAGACAGAGGCTGGGAATTTTACTCCGCCTGTCAACCCTGTGCGTGATGGGATGACTCAGACCCCTCCAAGTGCGGACCCTCCGGTCGAGCGGGTAGCGGTTGCGGGATTCACCAGACGTTGTAGTCTCCCTGCGTCGGACTTTGTCAAGCGGATGAGACAGCATATGGAAGATTATGCCCGTCGCTTGGGTCCCGAGTTGGACTCGGCCGTACGAGAGAAGTGGGGGCCGGGAATCTCAGTCTTGGGTGAGATTATAAGCGACCGCTCCCTCAAAGAAATGGGGGTATTTGTCTGCGATTGGGTCCCTCCGGTGAATGAGCCGAAGGGTAGTAAGTCCGGTAACCAAAGGCACTAGTTGCCTACCCTTTCTTGTCCGCCGGTTTTTGTCGTTTCTTAATGTTTAAATCTTAGCCTTTTTTATTTTTTATCAAATTTTTAAATTTCTAATATCATGTACATATACTTCCTTTTATAATAAAGTCTTACGATTATACTCGTTTTTAACCTCTTTAACTGTACATTATTGTTTTTATAGCCACAGACCTGTTTCCGTTAACTTACTGTCCGACAGACCTGGTCTGTTCTCATATAAACATAATTATTGTAACCGTTTATTCGGCCTTCTGCTCCCTTGACACAGCTTTCCTTCCCCTCCTGGTCCTTGCTCTGCCCTTGGCACCCTTTCCTCCCGGTCAATCCTTCATGCCCTTACGCTTCAACCTATCTGTACTCTGGACGTCGTAGCTGCGCTTCGCGCTCCTCTACATCTGTATTTCCACTGCATCATCGACTTCTTAATTCATCTGGACTTCTTAATTACATGTCCCCTATACGCTGATGTGTCCGGGGACGTTAATCTACCAAACGCAACGCAGCAAGACTGAAAGTGAAAGCAGGGCGGTGATGTTCATAAATTACAAGGTAAAGCTTTATACTGTTAACGATCAACAAAATGTAGTGAATAATAATAGTATACAAAACATCTCTGCTGATAAATAAATGTTCGTGTGTGTTTTTTTGTTGTTGTTTTTTTAAGGGACGGGCAGATGATTATTTTTGTACCCCAGAGTTTGTCATTTCAATTTGTTTAAAAAGCTCAAAGTCCCAGACCATCATAAATGGCTTTTTCAAGGTTCAGATTGCACCAGATTGCACCATTTTGCATCCTTGAAAAAAACAATTTCCGGGGGGGCATGCCCCCGGACCCCCCTAGAAGGCTCGGCGCTTCGCGCCTTCGCTGAATCTGTAACCCCCCCCCCCCCCTCAACTTTACCAGGCCCGGCCCTGCTGCATGTATAGCTAAGTATACCTATGTATGTATGTATATCTAAGTATACCTATGTATGTATATCTAAGTATACCTATGTATGCATGTATACCTAAGTATACCTATGTATGTATGTATATATAAGTATACCTATGTATGTATACCTAAGTATACCTATGTATGCATATATACTAAAATATATCTGTATGTATGTATACCTAAGTATACCTATATATGCATGTATACCTAAGTATACCCATGTATATATGTATACCTAAGTATACCTATATATACATGTATACCTAAGTATACCTATGTATGTATGTATACCTAAGTATACCTATGTATGTATACCTAAATATATCTATATATGCATGTATACATAAGTATACCTATGTATGTATGTATGTATGTATGTATATCTAAATATACCAATGTATGTATGTATACATAAGAATACCATAATGTCTTCTTACTTTTCAAGAAGGTGCTTTCAGCGTTGATGGTGGAGTTTCAAATTCCTTGGCCATATCAGCTATATTGGCTATATTCGTAATTCGATTAAATTACATCCGTCCAAATTTGGTGTCTGGGATAGGAAAAACATTCGATGTAAGCGAAACTATGTTGTTACCGTATTCTTGTAACTAGTAAATTCTAAGTAATAAATAAAAACAACTCTGACTGTGACAGGAGATTTTTGTTTTCCTTCGGTAAATGCGTTGTTCGCGAACAGTGTGTTCGTTGTATGCTTGTTCGGTTATATTATACAATATGTGTTAATCTTCATCACCATTATAATCTTTTAATACAGCTTTCATTATCAAAATCCTATCCTATCCTATCCTATCCCATAACTCGGAGGTCGTAGGGGCACCACAGATGATCGTTTAACCAGCGTACTCCATCTTTCTCTGTCCTCAGCAACCCTGATTGTTTCGCTCAGTGTCAAACCAGTCCATTCTCGAATGTTGTCCTCCCACCTCTTTTTCGGTCTCCCCCTTCTTCTACCTCCTTGCACTGTGCCTTGTAGGATGGTCTTTGCAAGACCTGATGATCTGGTGACGTGGCCATACCATCGGAGTTTCCGTTTTTTTACGACTGTGAGCAGGTCATTGTGTTGTCCAATGGCTATTATCAAAATCACCCACCATTATTTTCATCTTCATCGTCTTTTCGTATTTCTTGTATTATGTAGTTTTTAAAAAAATTTAAAATTAACCTCTCAACAGGCAGACTTATCAGTTGTCATCATCATCATCATCATCATCATCATCATCATCATCATCATCATCATCATCATCATCATCATCATCATCATCATCATCATCTTCACCACTATCGTCATCGTCATCAAAGGACTAACAGTTTTCATCAGTCTTTGGTCCCGTTTGCCATCAGACTGTACAACGACCACATGTGAGCCCACAGTAGGCTACTGTGTCTGAAGTCGCTGCATGACTTGTGAATGAATTCGTTGAACTGACCTTTGAAATGATCCGGATTCGTGACATCGTTCATTATCATCCAGTCGACGTCATCATCATCATCATCATCATCATCATCATCATCATCATCATCATCATCATCATCATCATCATCATCATCATCTCTCAACGTTGTCATCATCATCATCTTCGGGTCGTCGTCATCATCACCATCGTTAGTGTCGCCATACAATCGTTTATGTATCGTCGTTATCATTGTCGGCATCTTATCATCAGCTTGTCATAATTTCTCTGTTGAGATAATAACGTATTCTTTAACTTGAACTTGAACTTGAACTTATCATTGTTTTGCACGGCTGGAAGCAATTTTTCCAATGTAAACTCTTGTACGAATAAATCTCTTATGTATTATTTCTTATGTCATCATCATCATCATCATCATCATCATCATCATCATCATCATCATCATCATCATCATCATCACCATCATCATCATCATCATCATCATCATCATCATCATCATCATCATCATCATCATCATCATCATCATCGTCGTCGTCGTCGTCGTCGTCGTCGTTGTTATTATCGTCGACATAACCTGTAATCTGTTCGTCCTTGTTAGCCTATTTTATTTACCTTTTGAGTGACAAATGTGCCTGTAGCGCTGAGGACATTTATCACAATTTCATGGCTTCAGAAGTGAACGTTAAACACAGACGGAGTAATAATGATGATGTTCGTGCTGATATGGCTAAGCCCTATTACTATTGACCGAGTAAGCTTGATATGCGTTATTGTTTTGATGTTCAGTCTTCCATAGGTGTGTGTGTGTGAGCGTGTGTGTGTATGCGTGTGTGTGTGTGTGCGCGCGCCCGTGCTTTTCTGTGTGTGTTGTTTGTCTTTTACACATTGTACTAGAGAGAGAGAGAGAGAGAGAGAGAGAGAGAGAGAGAGAGAGAGAGAGAGAGAGAGAGAGAGAGAGAGAGAGAGAGAGAGAGGAGAGAGAGAGAGAGAGAGAGAGAGAGTACTTAAATACAGTACTTGTTCCACACACGACGTACAAGCAACCCACTGCTGCAGTAAATCCACAGTTTTTCCGCTACCAATGAAGAAAACGTGCATGTAAATAGCGCCTCTAAAGAGTTTGTCATCCAGGCAGCCTTTACCTTTTATTCATTACCCTGTTTACTGTTATAACAAGAGAATCCTTGCGACCTGGATGTGACAGAGTGCTAATTAAACTTTAATCAGTCCTACGCGTTACCGCTAATAGGATCGGACATACTATAGGACAGATGAACAGACATGATAAGAAGAGATCGATCACTCAGTTGGAATCGGCGTAGGAAAACATAAGTGACTAGCCTGAGCCAGTATCGCTTGACTGATGGGGCTGGGCTTGTTCGTTTTGGAGTTTAGGCACGTGAGAATCATTTGTGACACTGAAAGCTTTGGTTCCATGTATTTTGCGGTGTGGACCTTGTTATTGTGTTTCATAAGGTGGGAGGCTTGTGTTAAGTGCAGACTATTGGATGATTTTCTGGGAAATCTCTTCTCCTGTCAACATCTCAGCCCATTGAAGGAGTTCAGATCCTCCTAGTTGTTTACCCTCAGCACAACCTTTAACAGGTAGATCTATCTTGTTTTCCGCTTATAAGGAGGAGGAAGAGCAGGAAGAGGAAGAAGGAAACGAAGAATCGTCAGTCTTCTTAACTCGCATATTGATCTTACGTTTTTTTGTATTGATCTCTGGCTTTCTACAGTTTTATGCTAGTCGGGAATCAGGACGAGCCAAAAGTCTGTCTCGCTGTCTGTCTATCTGTCTTTCTGCCTGACTATCGTTCCGTTGCACACAGTATCTCAAGATCCACTCACTGAGCAGATTTTAACCAAATTTCATAGGAACATTGGCTGTGTTCGTTGCCAACCTCCCGTCGACCTAGTTGCTATCCTTCAAGGTCTCTGAAATGCATTGATGTTAATTCTTTTACTAAACACGCTTTGCAAAGCACTGACAGTGCAGTCAGCGTTGAAGCTTCGGGCTCATCACATGGGTTCCCTGAGGTAATTTTTGTCACCGTCTTCAGTTGTTTTTTTTAATTAAAAAAAAAAAAGAAGTTTTAAATAAACATATGTGCGTGTGTTTTAATTTAAAATGTATATATTTTAATTTCAAAGTTATTATTTTTATTTATGATTGAAGGGGGTAGCGCTGGTCTGTGTGTGTGTATTAGAGAGAGAGAGAGAGAGAGAGAGAGAGAGAGAGAGAGAGAGAGAGAGAGAGAGAGAGAGAGAGAGAGAGCACAACTCTACACGATTTATACTGTTCATACGATCTGATTGAGATTTTCCTAAACAAGCCCAAAAAGTGCACTTCTTTACAACAATAGGAACCTTTACAAAAGATTTGATTCAAATTGTCTTAACGCATATTGAGTGTTTACATAAAACTATTATTTCACCAGTACCTGCATGTATGTGGGAATTAGAAAAAAGCTAAATATGATATCTGTTACTGTAATGAAAATAAGAACCACAACCCTCTGCTTACTGTAAGCCTATTTCAAGTTCGACATCATATACATGAGAAGTATTCTGGACAACTGGAAATACATACTGATGGATCTGTTCTTCACATAGATGAAGCAGGAGCTGCGTTTGTAATACCGGATTTAAATATATTAGAATCATATTATTTAGGGAAAGGATATTCGATATTCACTGCTGAATTAATTGCGATATTAATGGCTCTAAATACAATTTGTAATCTTTCTGCGAGTATATTCAGCGTTGTTTTATGCGTGGATTCTATGTCAGGTTTACAAGCATTGAATTCAGATAATAATGGTGAAAGAAAAGAAATTATTTTGGAAATTAAAATATTATTCACAGTTTGATAACTAATGGCACTCTGGTGAATTTTGTCTGGATTCCCTCACATAGTGGTTTCCTTTATGATGATTGGGCTGATCGGGCTGCAAAACTTGGTGCTTCAAATATTAATTATCAAACAATAAAAATACCGTTGTCTTCTAAGGAAATTCAAAACTCTATAGGAAATAAATTTGTAACAGAGATTAAACTTAATTGCATCTATAATAAACTTCGTGGAATTGCTAGATCAATTTTAAGCATGGCAAATAGAATAATATTAAACTCAATTAAAACCAAATATTGTAAAAATGTGAAATGTGTATATGTGGTGAATCTATTTCTCTGAAACATGTATTATTTCAATGCAGTAATATGCGTCCATTTTTGCCAACTGATGTTTCTATTATTGATTCCATTGATAACATAAGCTTCGATGTAAGCGTTAGATTAGCAAAAGCTTTGATTGATTCTCCAGTTGGTCAGTTTATATAATTATGTATTTTATATGTATGGATGTATGTATGTATCTGGCGTAAATGTGTGTGACTGCGTGCGTGCGTCTTATCATCTCGATGACGAAGACGTTAATAAAACAACCAACCTCTAAACGATTCGTAAATATGTGTAGTTGTCTGGAAATATATTGAAATGGCTTGCCATCTTTTTTGCTGTTGGTTCAATAGACATCAGTCAAAAAGTCATAAGGTATTGTATTACCATTGTGTATCCTGCTGTCTACACTGACCTATTGATTTACTCTATAGGCTTGTAGCATCTGTCCCTAATTTTAAAAGAAAAAAAAAGATTGCAAGCTATTCAAATTTATTTCCAGACACACAGAGCTAAATAAAATGAGCATTTTTAAAAGTGTTTATTTTACACGGAATGATGGATCGATCACTATTTGAGCTATCTACGAGCACAATAGTAACAAAATCGGTTCAGTCAATTTTGAGATAAGGCACAACTCGTCTTAATAATATAATTGACATCAGCGAACTTGACCTTTGAGAAAGAGCGTAGGCGATAGACATCAAAGGCTTAGTGTTATCTAAGTATCTGCACAGGACACATAATCAGCATCGGTTAAGTCATTCTTGAGAAAGGGCACACAAAAAGCATTTTGAACAAAATAATTAAAATTCTAAATTCGAAGTGATGGAGCGACAGATTCACGTCAAACGGACTGACACTGAATGTTTGGCCATGAGGTTCAGCTGTTTTTGGGATATAGAGCAAAACCGTTTTTTAACAAATGGTTGACCTCAGCGATCTTGATTCTTGATCTTTGAGGTAGATCAAATATAATACATTTGCACAATAAGCTGGCCATTAAATCAGGTAATGTTCTTCTGAAGCTTGGACTGGTTCTTGAGGTATGGAGTGCCGCTAAACGAGGAACAGGCTGACCGGCTTTCTGCTCATTCTGAATCCCAACTATTTTAAAGTATGTTCAGATATTAAATGGAGGGAAAAAAATCAACAATAATGTTTTTCACTGAATTATTAGTTACGCTAATAAACTAACTCAGTAAATGAGTCAAATCATCAGTTAATCAGACATCAGTCAATCGGTCATTTTTGTCAGTAACCTAAAGTTCTCGTAAATGGTATTAAATCTACCGCACAACCGCTTGACTTTGGCGTTCCTCAAGGCTCTGTGCTTGGCCCTGTTCTGTTCATTCTGTACACCTCTCCTCTCTCACGTCTCATTAACTCACATTCTGTCCGCCACGAAATGTATGCTGATGACACCCAACTTAATCACTCTGACTCTCCTTCTAACTACAATCATTTAGTTCAGACCCTTCAAGATTGTGTTACTGAGGTAAAATCGTGGATGTCAAACAACCGTCTCAAGCTAAATGATAACAAAACTGAGGATCTCCGTGTTTCTCCGTCATCTGCAGACCCCTCTTTTCTTCCCTCAACTATCACTTTGGAATACTTCTATTTCTTTTTCTGACACTGTTCGCGACCTTGGTTTTTTTCTCGATCAGGATCTCTCCATGCAGCAACACATTGCAAAAACTTGTCAGATTGCATACATTGAACTTAGACGCATAAGCTCCATTCGACAGTATCTCACACAAGAAGCAACAAAAACACTAGTTAGCGCATGCACTCTGTCTAGATTGGATTATTGTAATTCACTCCTTTTGGGTTGCACACAGAAAGTCCTTAGACCTCTTCAGCAAGTCCAAAACTCTGCCGCTAAACCCATCTTCAAAGCACGGAAATCATAGCATTGCACGCCTCTCTTTCAAGAACTACACTGGCTCCCAGTTGAACAACGAATTAAATATAAAACCTCATGTTTTTGCTACCACATCATCTCTGGAACTGCTCCTAGCTATCTTTCCGAACTGTTGACTGTCTATGTTCCTTCTCGGTCTCTCCGCTCGTCTGCAGATGAAAGGATGTTCCGTGTACCAGAATACCACAGGGTGAGACACGGTGGTAGAGCCTTTAGTTTCTTCTCCGTTCAGACCTGGAACTCGCTACCTCGGTCCGTCCGTCACAGTCCTTCACTATCGTCTTTTAAAATGAACTTGAAGACGCATCTTTTTAGAGAGGCCTTTTCTTAGGCGCCAGGATAGGATAGGATAGGATAGGATAGGATAGGATAGGATAGGATAGGATAGGATAGGATAGGATAGGATAGGAGTGAGTGTTGTTAGTTATTTTTTGTGTTGGGATGTGTATGTGGTTGCGTGTTATTGATCAATGCACGCATGCTGTGTTTACATTTGTTTGTGTAAAGCGCTTTGTGATTTTGGAAAGCGCTGTATAAATTGCCTGTTATTATAAGTTATATTTGAACGTTGTTTACTATGTCCAAAGAATTCCACTGTAAACGTGGAGCCTAGCAATGCCGGACTGACGGGCTGGGGCTGATGTTTTAAACATTGTTGCTGCCATTCACAAGACGCACGAACGTCAACGCGAACCATCAAATCATGGATAACAGATCGTTGCTAACAGGTAAATTTACAAACATTAAATCTTTCTATATTTCTTTCATTCATTCAGTCATTATTTTTTCGGCTACGTCTTTACATCATTCTTTCTTTCTTTCTTTTTTAAATTCTTTTTTTCTTCTTTAATTACTTAATTTATTAATTCTTTTCTTTCTATCTGTTTTTTTTTTCTTTCATCGGCTGTCTTTTTTGCGAAAATTGACTCCATCATCATTTGTCGTTGGTGTCAGGTGTACTTTTGTTTTAATTGTTGAAAAGCAATTGAGGGAGTCAGGTAAATTGTTCTTGTTCTTGTTGTAATTGAAAAAATTTACATCTTTGAAAATGTTCACTTTTTGATTATGCGTGAGTGTATTAAAATACATTTGGATGTCTTGCCATCTTGGTTTTGGTTATTTTTCTCATTGCGGCTTCAGTGTTCTTATTAAGTGCTTTTCCAGGTAAGTTGGGGCTTAGTTTTGGATGTAATGTGTGTTAGTAAGCTAGAGTATTAAATATCCATATTTGTATTTACCTTTTTTTTTCACGCCATAGGAGCACTGCCTTACACGAATGACTATGTTGCGTCATATCCGCTCATGACGTCGTATCCGGAATGGGACTTAATGGAGGTGTAACTAGATTCTTGTTTTTTTTATGCTATAGCATATTGATCCACATTATCCGGTGGTTCTATCCGGTAACTGGAATCCGAGATCATCAGTCGATGAAAATAATGATCAATTGCAGGAGGGCTGTGTAATATATAGACTATAAAATCGTTATGGCACCCAAAAAATTTTATAAATGTTTTGAAGACAAAATAAAGCAAGTCCAGCGCGGCGCTAGTTTTGAGAAAATCACCATACCTTATCTGCCTGCTTTATTGTGTTGCAAGTCCAACAACAATATGGAGGTGAAAGCGTTCCAATAAGCGTATACGCAGCCTAAAACGACGTTGGGCGCCTCTTTCTGTTTTCAGGGCGATAAGCCATTAATTACTACTATAACAGGCGACCTTTTAAACGTTCCGAAACGAAGTTAAGAGTCAATTTTCGCAAATATTGGACTTAAAAAATGTATGTATATATGTATACACATATATGTAGATAAACTATGTCTTAGCGTGAATTAAACACACACTCTCTATTCTCTCTCTCTCTCTCTCTCTCTCTCTCTCTCTCTCTCTCTCTCTCTCTCTCTCCCCCTCTCTCTCTCTTTCCCCACGCAGTTTTGATCTTGACCTCAGGTGCACTTTAATTATACATGTCTGGATTTTGCAAAGTAAAGGACGCCTGACTTTCCTTTCAAAATCCACACTGCAGATGCCTCTCTTTTTGCTCTCTCTAAAATAAAAAGGATTCAGAGCAGAAAATTAAAAAAAAGTTATTTGTTTTAGAAAACATAGACCTGCTGTGCTTCGTCTCCTTCCTATCCTATCCTATAACTCCAAGGTCGTGGGGGCACCACAGACGATCGTTTAACTTGCGTACTCCATCTTTTTATGTTCTCAACAACCCTCATGGCTTCGTCCAGTGTTAAACCAGTCCATTCTCGAATGTTGTCCTTCCATCTCGTTTTCTTCTTCTGCCTCCTTGCACCGTGCCTTGCACCGTGCCTTGCAGGATGGATTTTGCAAGGCCTGATGCTCTGGTGACGTGGCCATACCATCGGAGTTTCCGTTTCTTCACCACTGTGAGCATGTTATTATGTTGTCCAATGGCTTGTGTAATGGTCTGTCGGACTTCGTTGTTGGTGATGTGATGGGTATAGGAAATGCCCAGAAGTCTTCTGTAGCACCTCATCTCTATGCTTTGTATTTTTCGTTGTAGACCTACTGTGAGGGTCCATGTTTCGCAAGCGTATAGGAAGATGGAGATGACAAAGGAGCGCAGCAGCCTTACCTTGGAATGTAGACTGTTGAGTATTAATTTCAGGAGGACATGGCTGATGAGGATGATGGTGCGGTAATTTTCACACTCCTAAAGGTAACCCTTTTTGGGGAGAGTTATGACAAGCGGCTGGGTCCATGGTGTAGGCCACTCCCCACTCTGCCAGATCTTGTTACAGATAATGGTGAGGGCGTCAATCAACGCTTCCCCTCCGGCGTGCAGCAATTCCGCGGGTGTGTTGTCCACTCCCGCTGACTTCCCCTTCTTTAATGATTGCACTGCTGCCTCAACTTCTTTCGGAGAATTGAGAGGGTTTATTCCTCTTCTCTGATCTGGGGACATGCTAGAACTGATGAGTCTCCGTTTGGTTTGTGGTTGTAAAGGTCAGAGCAGTCCTCTGTTTATCTATCAAAGACCATTGAGTTGTTTAACAATTGTCAGCCTATTCACAGTCTGGTAGGCCTTCTTGGTATTGTTCTTGTTCAGACTGTAATCTATTTCCTTTCGTTGCTCTTCTGTCCAGTTCTCCTTTGCTGTGCGCATGCCTTTTCCGATGTCATTGTTAATTTTTGGGTAAGCATCAGCTCCATGTGGCGTGTTCTTTTTGTTTTTCATCTCTCTTCGTTTATCACACAGATCCAACAGTTCAGGTGCAATCCACGGCTTCTTCTTTGGGCGGTGCTTGCCAAGGATCTCAGTGGCGGCATCTGTAACAACTGAGTTGAAGGTGGTGATCATGGTGTTGACATATACTTCACCAGCTCCCAAAATGAGCAGAGGTGTAAATTTTCCTCCAGTTGTGGCTTGGAATATTTCTGCCACCTCCGGGTCTTACAGTTTGTCCAGGTCGAACTTCAGTTGGTGCACTTTGCTTTGTTTATTATGTTCAAGTGAAGCCGGAAGGACATCATCACGAGATCCTGGTCACTTCCCATGTCTGCTCCTGGAAAAGTGCGTGTTCTGCCAATGTTGATGCTTGGTCTGAAGCGTGTCTTGATCATGATCGATGTAGTCAATCTGGTTGTCATTCTCCCCGCTGAGACTGTGCCATGTCCATTGTCTGGATTTTTTAATGTTGAAAGTGGCTGCTCTCAGGCGGATGGTAATGATTCTACTGGAGACTGGGCGGCAACCCATGACAATGGGTAGAATGTCTTTGTGGACCAGGAATCCAACGCCGTGTTCGTGCCTGTCATCTCTACCGCTGAAATAAAGCTTTGTCGGTCGTTGTTTCCTCTAGACCTTTCCAGCGCAGTTCGCTGATATCAAAGATGTTCCATCGATAGTGGGCCATCTCGTGAGCCAATTCTTCTAATTATCCCTCCGCAATTAGGGTCCTGACATTCCAGGTTCCTATGACGATGATGTCTCTCGTGCGGACTCTATTAATTTGTCCATCCGTAGCACACTTATCACATCCGTCCTGGTGGCCAACGGAAGGCGCGGTCCTTGGTGACCCGGGCGACGACCGATCCGGTATGGAGTGAGTGGTTCTTTTCATCATGCAGTGTGTTTTGGGCAAGAAAGACCTGGCAGGGCCCAATCCTCTCCAGGCCGAAATCCACCAGTACAATGTCTTACCCTTTTGGGGGAGAGTTATGACAAGTTCTTTCCTTGATGAGCCTTGGCCCCGAGCACGTGGTCGTTGAACCTGGCCGGTGACTTCTGTGTAGAAGACTTTCGCCCATTGAAGGCGTGTTGATATTACCTCTGTTAGTCGCCTCTTACTACACGCCGAGAAACGTTGGGTCTATTCTATTCAGTGCCCGAACCCACAGAGCTTCGTCTCTACCTGACAGAATGAGTCTGCTTAGACAACTTTACTTTCACCTGTACGTGTTTGCACCTGAAATGTGTGCAGGAGATTGGGAGATTGTGTTATGCAGCAGTTTGTTTTTTTAATTGGGTGTGTGTGTGAGCGCGCGTGTGTGTGGGTGTGTGCGTGTGTGAGGGTGTGTGTGTATGAGCAGTTAGGAGCAGGAATCACCAATGGCAAGGGGAGTTACCGTGGATTGGAAAATGCGTTTATCTCATTGCAGTGTTTGTTTCCCTCTCTGAGTCGATCGCTCGATTGGTGAGAGAGAGAGAGAGAGAGAGAGAGAGAGAGAGAGAGAGAGAGAGAGAGAGAGAGAGAGAGAGAGAGAGAGAGAGAGACGGGCAGACAGACAGAGAGAGACGGGCAGACAGACAGAGAGAGAGAGACGGGCAGACAGACAGAGAGAGTCGGAATGAAGGACAAACAAACTAGGATACATACAGATTTTTTTTTAAAGAGAAAAAAAAAGAAGTGTGACGAGGCCGACACTGAGTAAGCGTAAAGACATAATTATATAGGTCCACTGACACTGAATATCGCCATTACTGCAGAATTTATAACCTGCCACTGATGCATAGCTTACAAGGGTGATATGATGCAGATGAGTCTTGGAACGTAATATTACGTCCCTGTTCTTTCCATCTGTCATTCACGGGTGTCAGGTTATTTAATGTTAGAGATTAAAGGGGCTTCTTGATGTATGGAGACGGAGGTTGGCCAATGGCTAATTGGATACCAGGCATCTTTTGTTGGCTAAGTTTAGCCTCGATCTTCTAGATGAGTAGCACTGAGATTTAAATAAATATCAACCTAATAGCATCCTGAGAAACCATTCCAGACTTATTTTGGTAGCATATCCCAGTAGTGGATGCCGATGAGACATTGTTTTCGTAGTGTCCGTATCTTTACATTGACTATTTTTAAACGGATTTCCACCAATTTGGTGTGTGTGTGTGTATGTGTGTGTGTGTGTGTGTGTGTGTGTGGGTGCGTGTGTGTGTATGTGTGAATCACTGAATGATCCAACTCTCCTGGCACGTTGGCTTTAAAGGTATTTAGATACGTTGAAATCAAAGTGGATAGAATTTACTGAAATGAGGTTTATTTTAAAGCAAACATCCTGGGAATACATAAAATGAAAAAAAGTATATCACGCCGTGCTATTTTCAAGTTAGAGCATAATTTCTTAATTGAAGGGTGGCAAACTTCATAAAAAAAGTAGTATAATAGTAAACAGCTGCACAGATGGAAAGAAAATGACGATTTGAGCATGACAACCAATATCAAGATAGAAGTATACTTTGTAAATAAATTTCGGATATTTTGATTAAAAATTAAATTTCAGTGAGACACATTTTCTATGACTAAATTGTTTTAAAATTTGGACTAAAATCAGACATTAATGTAGCGGAAAGGGAGGCGACTGGTTGAGGCTTGGGAGAGAAATTGTCTACCTCGAATTTCTTGGTTAGACTAGCCTTGGGTGGCTCCTGCTTTGCAGAATCCATTGGGGATGCCATTGGGTTATGGGGGACAAGGCGACACGACATTTGTTCTCCCCAGCCTTCTGCTTTTGGTGGTGAGCGGGACTACATTGTCGGCAGGCATTTTATGCAGGTCGGTGGCAGCGACTTTGCAAAAGAGTGCGTGGCACTAGTAGCCGGCAATCCGGTACTACCAACCACGCTTCACCGCCTTGCAGGGCAAATATTTTTATGTATTTCTTTTGAGGGATAAAATGAAAATAACAGCTCGGGTGGAGCAATGTTCTCGAGGTCGTGGCCGAGAGACGGGAGTCAAATACTCCGCTCGGCTACAAGTGGTGCAACGAAAACTTCATTATTAAATTACACAACAATCACTAATCTATTACTACACACATCCAAAACACAACTTTGTGAAAACGTTTGCTTCTTCTATATGTCTCTTACTCAGATATATTGGCACAACCTATCTTTTCTACTGTTTTTGGTACTGGCACAGTGAAATCTTTATTCCTAATCCTAAATATATATCTAAATATCTCTAGGCGCAAACTATAAAACTGTACCTTGGCCTACACATGTAAGACAAATGTGGCCTACCTTTACTTGGTTGTCTGTTGTGCCAGTCGTGCCGAACGCCGAAGATCAATCGTTGGAGTTCTTGCTGGGGCGGCCATCTGCGCTGGGGGTGCCGGCACCAAAGGCGCTGGCTCTCATGCAGCGGCTGGCCCGTTGTAGTTGGTGGTGACTATGGTAGGGTCAGGGAGGGTTCCCATCCAGGTCTCAGGCTCTCCTTCTCTGTCGCTCTCGCTAGAAGGCATGGTCTCGAGTGGGTCAGGACGTGGGATGAGAAAATAATTACATCTAACCTCTTCTTACAACTTTTCCTCTGTTTCTCTTCCGATGTATGTCCCTATAAAACTAATATTTAATTTAAGTATATACTATTAGAGAATGAACTAAGGCATCGGAAAATATCACACTTAAGGTGTTACAGTGGAGGAACAACGAAGCTTAACGTCCTATTGCATTAGCGTTAAGGACGATCACCACGTAGCCACCCTGACAACAATGATTATCATCATCATATCAAAGATAAGATCCTACAGATCTCAATGTGTTACAGTGGAGGAGGAACAACGAAGCTTAACGTCCTATTGCATCAGCGTTAAGGACGATCACCACGTCGCCACCCTGACAATAATGATTATCATCATCATATCAAAGATGAGATCCTACGGATCTGCGTGTATATAATGTTACAGTGGAAAATCTTTGCTATGGCTACAAGTGCCACGCACTCTTCTGCAAAGTCGCTGCCACCGACCTGCATAAAATGCCTGCCGACAATGTAGTCCCGCTCACCACCAAAAGCAGAAGGCGAATGGTCAGCCGGGGAGAACAAATGTCGTGTCGCCTTGTCCCGCATAACCCAATGGCATCCCCAAAGGATTCTGCAAAGCAGGAGCCACCCAAGGCTAGTCTAACCAAGAAATTCAAGGTAGACAATTTCTCTCCCAAGCCTCAACCAGTCGCCTCCCTTTCCGCTACACTAAAATTACAATAAATTATGAAATAGTAGATAGAATTACCGGAAACTTTAAAGGCACATTAGCTTTGAAAACACATTATTATCATATTGTTTTTCACACACACACACAAACACCTATACCCCCCCCCCCCCACACACACACCTACCCACCCACCCCCCCACACACACACTTGTTTTCACGGTGTTATTATGACTTTCATGAAACGCCACATACGTTGTGTTGACAATGGGTCATATTTTGTTCTTCTTTTTAAGTACTTTTAATTTTTCTAACGCTAACCCAAACCGTAACCCTTACCCTAACACAACCCTAACCCTCACGGATCATTGGTTTGACATCAAAACAACGAAGGCTGTCAAAACAAGGTATGCAGATGTTCACTAGTTTGTCCAAATAACGCCGTGTAAACAAGTACGCACACCCACTTGTATATCTACCTTGATGTCTCTCCACTTTCCTAACATACAGACCCCAACACACAAAAAACGCAAATAACTAAGAACCATCAATAAAGATGCCGGGTAGCCCACTTCAGTTGTAGTGCTGTTTATCGCTGGCTGCCACCCTTTCTCGGCTTTTCCGAATCTTAACAGATAGCACCAGGGCAACAGTACCCAAAAGCCTACACCGTTATATAAGTCTAAATTCACTAACTTATAATTATAACAACGTGAATAGCAAGATTACATGGCGGTGGCGTAATATTTAATATTTAATGTAAAAAAAAATTCGCACACTCCTTTGGGACTTTCGAATTTGGACCCCCTCCCCACTTCCACTAGCTACGCCACTGCCTACACGGTGTCATCTTCCTTTCTTACAAATTAAGTTTATGAGAGACATCGACAAACTTCAACCGTTCCACTTTCAGCCTTCGACACTAAAGTCTCTGTTCTTGACTCATTCAGCTTTCTTCTCAGCTCAATTTCGTCATTACTTCAGCACACTTTAAAAGTCTTTTAATTCGCTTTAAACTTCTTAAAGCAAACTGCTAACGAACACAACTAAATTCTCTGCAAGTAAAACCTCACAGTCTCATTTAATTAACCTCAACTAAAGTTTATCGAAACTGTCTCATTCACACGCACACTTTTGACTAGTTCTACCTGACTGGCCAGTCTGCATCTTATATCTGAAAATCTAGCAGTCATCTGCCACTTATCAAAATCAAATTATTTTACCCGGGAAGGTAATTTTTCAAGTAAGTCGGTTTTCTAACCAATCTACCGCTTGTTGTGCGTGTCTGCGAATTAAGTGCTGTGTTGCTCTGTGTTCGTGCAACTGGACTATATGCACTTGTGTTCATGCCTGTGCTGGAGCACTTCGGGTTTCGTGCCTAACATTTTCTTAGGTGTCTGGCTGTAAGATCCTGCGTTTGACAAACTTTCATTCATAGGCACATGCAGCAATTTTTTTTCTACCCCAATTCTATCGCTAGCATTCTGCTTGTTGCTGACAAATTCTCTTTGCTCATTTGTCATGATTATCTCTCCTTTTTCTGTTTCTGCCTGTTTGTCAGTGTGTCCTCTGTTTTGACTTTGCATGCTGATTATAGGCTGTATGAACTGAACCAACTGCTCTTCAACTGACTTTCTCAGCTTTCTGTTTCTTCTGTACCCTTTTCCATCTTCTGTCCTTATTTTGTATGATCTTACATCTCTCTGATCCTCCACTGTTGGTCTGATCCATCTGATTGATCTAGGGGCTTTCAATCTGTTTGTCCTGGTCTGAGTGTACTTAACTCCACTGTCCCTTTTTTGTAGTATTGTTGCTATGTGTGCTTTTTTCTGATCAATGTTTCTTTGACCTCTGTGCGTATTTGTGTTTTCAACAAACGTTTTGCTGATGGCAACAATGTTCTTGTCCTCAGACAGAACAATCTCTGGGCGGGCGAGGTTGTCAGAGGGAATATTCCGAGGTTTTAACAAGGCTAAATAATATGCATCTGCATCTCTATCCTCAGCACATATCATTATCAGAGTTCTGACCTCATTGACTGCATTATCAGCTTTTCCATTTGACTGCGTGTAACCTGGTAAACTTGTCACATTCTCAAAGCCACATCTCTGAGCAAATATCTGGAACTCTTTTCCATGGAACGGCGGTCCATTGTCTGATACCACTCTCTCGTGAATGCCATGCCGTGCAAAATGTGCTTTCATATGGTATATCAGCTCATCTCTTGTCTTGGTGCTCAACTTATCTACTTCAAAGAAATCCACAACAAGAAGATAGTCGTTTCCTCTGCATTCCAACAAGTCCACTGCCACATACTGCCATATCAACTCTGGAATTCGATGACTTATGCTCGGTTCCTTGGTCTGACTTTCGTGGAAAGTAAAACATGGCTCACATCTTGCCAGAAAAGTCTCCATATCTTTGGACATGCCTGGCCAATAGACGACTTCTTGCGCCCTGCGAAGGCAGTCATGATCAGACGCTGCGTAGATTTAAAGTAGTGATGATAACGACGATGACGAAGAAGAAGAAGAAGAAGAAGAAGAAGAAGAAGAAGAAGAAGAAGAAGAAGAAGAAGGAGAAGAAGAAGAAGGAGGAGGAGGAGGAGGAGGAGGAGGATGAGGAGGAGGAGAAGAAGAAGAAGAAGAAGAAGAAGAGGAGGAGGAGGAGGAGAAGAAGAAGAAAAAGAAGAAAAAGAAGAAGAAGATGATGATGATGATAATGATGATGATGATGATGATGATGATGATGATGATGATGATGATGATGATGATGATGATGATGATGATGATGATGAAGTAGAACGAGGAGGAAGAAGAATAAAAGCATGAATCAGGAGCGAACTGCAAGAACTTAACAGTGACAAACCAGGCAGCTCCAGTACAGAACATTATGAATCAGCACGATATAATTATGATTAAGTTTACCGTGAACAGCAGCGGCAAGCCCATATATGTGTGTGTGTGTGTGTGTGCGGGTGTGTGTGTGTGTGAGTGTGTGCGTGCGTGTATGTGTATGTGTGCAATTTCAAAATTGTCAGAGTGAAATAAAATACAGTGTTAATGTGGGGCTAATAGTTGCTAATTCTGTCCATGCGTGTCAAGGTGAATACAGAATTTTACCCCAAATACGTCAAACACTCAGACCTTAACATTTGGTAGTTGATTTGGTCGCTGATTGGTTTATACTGATTATTAGTGTTCATCGTCATCGCCTGCATTAGGACGAAATAACGCATTCTCATCATCTTCGTCATAATAATCGTTGTCAGTAGCGTCTTCGTCATAGCCTCGTTGTAATAGTAGATGATGTACACGCTTTTTACTTCATTGCATTAACAACAGAGGCGATCAAAGGAGATCGCTAATATAGAGGACCGAAAGGAAACTCATTAAAATTACATTTTTATAATAATTAAATATGACTGTCTATCTATCGAAATATTTTATATATTTATATATAACCTTGCTTGTGGGGACATTTTCCCCATTTCCTCCTTCTGCCACCCTCTTCCCCGCACCCACCCACTCACTCCCACTACTCTCCCTCTCTTTCTTTCTGTCCCTTCCTATATTTCAACCTTCATTCTTTCTTTTCTTCCTTCCTTCTTTCTTTCCCCCTTTTCTTGTCTTGTGCGAATACTCAGCTGGAGCTCGCTGACGTAGATTTAAGCGCTGACTGTACATTCACAATAAATAACTCAGGCTAAAGCAATATATATATACATACATACATACATACATACATACATACATACATACATACACACACACACGCACACACACATATACTTTCGCTACTACTAGGGCAGTTTTTGCTGTTTTTCAAAGGTCAAGATCGCTGATGTCCATCATTTTTAAACATGCTTTGCGCCATTTTCAAAATTGAATAAACAGATTTTGATAATTTTTAGCCTGCATATATGTCAAATTGTGGTCAATCGGAGGAAATGTTGCAAATTTGTTTCTTTGAGTATAAAACAGAGACAGAACAGCTTGTCCAAAATTAAAGCTTTTTAAATGCTAGTTTGAAGCTATGTGTGAGAGTTTGGAAATACGTGTGAATGGCTTGCCGTTTCGTTTTTATTTTGAAATTGTTCGACTGCCTCCAATGCCAGTAAGAAAAGAAGAGAGTAGGGCTGAAACCGGTTAACCGAAGAACGACATAGACAATCTCATTTCTAAGTTTAAAAAAAAGCCCGGATCGAACGCACATATCTTCGGTATTGGAAAGTAGCGCTGTAACCTACTCCGCTACAGACCATAGTCGTCTCCATCCTCGTGCACTTATGTTTCTTTCTGTAATATATATTTTTAATCCTCTTCTTCTGTTTGCAATGATTCTAATAGATAGTTATCATGACGCATCTATAATTATGAGAAACGCTACTCTGCCCGCACTGCGGGTAAAACAGTATGGGTTCCGTCAGATTAGATCTTCGTCTTGCATTTCCGGTTACATTATACATTTAAACACGTCGTCAAAAACAATTGTTTTTCTTTTCTCGCTAACGTTTGTATGTCGTATTACCGGAGTCAGAAATGAAGCAGAAGATGTGTCTACGGACAGAAGAGAAAGGACCATTCGCTACTCACACTGTGGGACCTTCAGATGTTCTAGGATTGGTTCATTGCTCGGTCTCATCGCGCGTGCAGTGAAAGCATCTTTTTGTTGCACTTTCACCTAGGACTAGGGAAGAAGACGAACTGCACACCTTGTTTCTTTTGCCGCGCTCCCAGGTAGAGCAAGACTGATCTACGTCGATGTTGGTATTCTTTTAGTTGATGTGGCTACAACAGTCTTGGCAGGATTTCTTGTAGTAGCCTACCACTGTAGCGTGAATAGATTAGGACAACAACGGGAGAACTGCTTAAAGGAACACCGGCATAGTTGTGTCTTCTGCTGCTTTATCAGTTTCAGGTATATATGACTCCTTTTTTGTTGTTACTGTTCTTGTACTCACTGTTGGTGTTCTTCTTCATGATGTTCTGCTTTGTTCTTGTGTTTTTGTGTGTTTTTTTTCGTTCTTTCTTGCTTCTTGTTCTTTTTGTTCTTGTTCTTGTTCTTCTCCTCCTATTCTTGTTCCTCCTTATTCTTCGTCTAGTTATTTCCATTTAACATGAACAAAAATTACACTATAACGTGATAATGCCTCTGTTCTTTCTTCTTCTTCTTCTTCTTCTTCTTCTTCTTCTTCTTCTTCTTCTTCTTCTTCTTCTTCTTCTTCTTCTTCTTCTTCTTCTTCTTCTTCTTCTTCTTCTTCTTCTTTTCCTCCTGTTCTTTCTCTAATCCTTTCCCTTTATTTAGCAAAAACATGCGACTATAACGTGATGATGCCTCTGCTCCTTGTACTGACTGTACATGTTGTTTCTAGTGACTTTAACATTTTATATATATATATATATATATATATATATATATATATATATATATATATATATATATATATATATATATATATATATATATATTGACATCATGCTCATTACTGTCTTATTGGATATAAATATGCTTACACTGTCATCGGGAAAAAAGGTTACAGATGGTGGCTTGAAGACGTTCATGCCTTCTGTGTTTAAAAGTTTTAGACACTGAGTAGAAAATGATGCCTGCTATGATTATTACGTGCTCAGCCTGAGTTATTTATTGTGAAAGTAAAATCAGCACTTAAATCTACGCCTGCAAGCTCCAGCTGCCTGGGTAATCCCACAACACAGGAAAAAAAAGGGAGGGGGGGGAGGGGAAAGAAAAAAAGGAAGGAAACAAAGAATGAAGGTTGAAATATAGGAAGGGAAAGAAAGAAAAAGAGGGAAAGTAGTAGGAGTGAGTGAGTGGGTCGAGGGTGGGGGTGTTGGAAGGAGGGAAGGGCGGGAGGGGATAGATGGGGGAGAAGAAGAAATGCAGAAATAAATGAAGGATGACAAAATAAAACAAAAATATTGCAGGCACTCAGAAATAACGACGGACAGAAGACAAGGCACCAACCAAGCGAAACGGAAACAAACGTAAAATTATCGAAAATAAAAGAAGAGGGTTTGGGGCTGGTAATGATATGCAAGAACAAAATGACTCCAGTGAGTTTGACATCTACCCATTGGCTACAATGTGTATGCTGGAACAACAAAAAGAGAGTGAATGACAGAATTGATGACGTGAATGTGCCTTAGTCTGCAACAATCATGATCAATCATGTCTTCACTTCTCTAACTGCAATATATTCATGAGGTTTATGGAGAATAAAATCTTGAAATGTGTGTGTAGGGGTGTGTGTGTGTGTGTGTGTGTGTGTGTGTGTGTGTGTGTGTGTGTGTGTGTGTGTGTGTGTGGGTGGGTGGGGGTGTGTGAGTGTGTGTGCGTGCGTGCATAGGATAGAACCTGCCTAGCCTGCCAGCCTAATCGTCTTTCTGCCCGCCTGCCCCGAGCATGTTTGTGTGCATGTGTATAAATGAATACGTGCATGTGTGCAGGTTACTTCATATATATAGAAATAACGAACAGTGATTATTCATATTGTAATAGCCTATATTTGCGCATCCTGTGGACTTTGTCGCGATTCATATTTCCACTTCTAATTTTCTAAAACCTCAATTACACTGATATTCCGTTAACTTTTATTTCACTACCCTTATGATGCTATAATTGTAGTATAGCCTCTAATATTATGTACGTCATTGACATTACGTCATGTTAATTCAAGACGTCACTGCAAACATTTGTCATGACGCACAGAGAAAAGATTTGTAACCGGACCCCAAGATGGCCAACTCAACACCGTCTTCTAAGCAGCAAGTGAAAGACAATGTTTCCAAAGACGACGAGACGTCTGAAGCAGAAGCAAAGGCAGAGGGAGCGGAAGAAGGGGAACCTGAAGTGGAGGAGGAGGAGAAGAAAAAAGAAAAACCACCCATCCCAGAAGATTTCTACTACGACGCTAATGATTACTGGAGGAGTCCTCGCAAGTCGGACGATTCGCTGCCAAACAACCTGGTCGTTCTCTACCATTCCTTTGGCTATCCGTGTCACCTACGACACAACCTACATGCGCTAGACACCTCCAGGATGGCCTTTGCTGCAGGGGGTTACCTACAAATTGTCAAGCACGAAAAAAACAAATTCAGCTATGATTACTTGCCGACCACAGGCGGGGGCTCGATTGGTGCTTTGGCGTTACACCCGAGCGGCCAGCAATTGGCTGTGGCTGAGAGAGGCGTCACCCCAGTCATCAACATCTTCGACACTTTGGACTTCAAACTTTACCGTATTCTGAGGGAAGGCACTACCAAGGTCTACACCGCCGTCATCTTTAATGACAGTGGAGATCTGTTGGCTTCGCAAGGAGGAGACCCAGACTTCATGCTTACTGTGTGGAACTGGAAACAAGAGGCCATCATGCTACGCTGCAAATCTTTTGCGCAAGAAGTCAACCATGTTTCCTTTAACAAGGACATGCAAGGAGAGTTGACCACGGCCGGATCTGGCCACATCAAGTTTTGGCAGATGGCCTACACTTTCACGGGACTGAAGCTCAAGGGAGCTGTGGGACGTTTTGGAAAGACTGCTCTTTCTGACATTGAAGGCTATATAGAGTTTCCTGACGGGAAAGTGTTGTCCGGCAGTGACTGGGGAAACTTGTTGTTGTGGGACGAGAATCTCATCAAGATACAGATCAGCCGGAAAAACGGCAAGCCTTGCCACTTTGGGCCCATAATGCACATGCTGATGGTGGAGGGGGAAATCATTACCGCCGGAACAGACGGCTTCGTGCGGTCTTGGAATTTGGAGCTGATTGATGGTCTGGAAACTGGAGAGGAATCTGGGACTGTTGAAATAGAAGCTATGAACGAGGTCATGATAGGTCATGGGGCGAAGTTATTCCACCTAACCAGACCACCAGCGATCTTCCATAGAAAATCTGTTACATCTGTTACCAGTTTGGAGAAGGCGCAGCAGCATGGCAGCGTGGAGAAGGCGCAGCAGCATGGCAGCGTGGAGAAGGCGCAGCAGCATGGTAGCGGAAGTTTCGATGATCTACCGAGCAAACACATCTGGTACATTCAGGACGGATCAGGAGCCATCTGGATGGCTGACCTCAGTTTTAATCTTGCGGCTAAACAACCAAAATGCATGCTTCGTTTTCACGCAGGAGCTGTCGTAGCTTGTGCTGTGTCTCCGATAACTCACCTGGTCATGACGCTGGGAGAAGACGGTTGCTTGAGGTTGCATGACTTTCTGAAAAAGACATTATTGGCCAGCACACAGTTCAAAGCCAAAGGCACGTCACTAACGTGGATCCCAGTCAGCGTAGACCGGAAGTGTGCCACAGTGCTGGCTGGATTCTCGGATGGCGGGATCAGGCGCGTTGCTATCGACATCACCCCAGACCCCGAGGCAAACCGCGAACAAGGCACGAGCTGTAGCCTCAAACTGATGGCAGCGTTTAGACCTCACGAAAAAGCAGTAACATGCGTAGCATACAGCCGATATGGTGGAGAAAAGAGTAACGAATTGTGTGTTTTCTTGGCCACCGCTTCCGAAGACAAGACAATATTTTTTTTCCAGGTTTTATCGGAAGACAATTACAATCCTTGGTGCTTCATTCTGCTAGATTCTATACCCCGTCAGATTCACTGGTCTTCAGAAGAGGTATCGGGTGAAAATCTCATGATAGCTTGTGATGAGTCCACTGTTATAGAGATGTTTGTTCCAGTGATTGTAGACACACGAGAAACCCTTAAGGTTAAGCATGTTCGCATGCGGGTCTATAAAATCCCCAGCGTCAAGTCCGAATTTCTTCACGAAGAAATAGTAAAGAAAGAGAGCGAGCAATTAGACAAATTACAGAAACAGCGTGAGCAGGAAAACAAAGAGCTGATAGAGAAAGGCCTAGAGACAGCGTCTCAGCAGAACCTGCGTCTGGAATCAGAGAAGGCAGTTGCGGAACTGGCACGCAGAGAGAAGGAAGATCTAGAAGAGCAATGGAAGCCCTACATTCCATCCGTGCCAAGTAACATTCTACAGATAGTCTACAGCGAACCAGATAGCAAGTTCTGGGTGGCACTGTCAGACTACGACGTTGGATTTTTGTACGAGTACCAGTTTAATGTACCCATCTTGCCCTGTACAGACCAGCAGAACCCCTCCTTGGACACAAGCGACCCTGTACGAATCGTCAGAGTCACTGACGCTGAGGAAGAACCTATCACGGCGATGTGTTTCAACAGCGATGGAACCATAGTATTCTTAGGCTTTAAGAATGGCACAATTCGTCTACAGTTCCTGGACAACGAGTATGATTTAGGAGCCGTCCGCTCCCATTGGTCTGTGGGCGTTCACGATGTGGTAAACGGCGCCTTGATGGACATGAAGCTGAGCCACGATGAGCTCTTTCTCATCACGGTGGGTGCCGACGGCAACGTGTTTATCTTCTGCCTCGTAACGCCCGAGCAGCTGAAGCACGACGTGAACGCCACTGAAGCGGTTATTCCCCAGGGAACATGTGAAACGCCAGGACAAAAACCTGTGTCTGACTTAGCGCCCAGCCAGTACACTATTGAACAAGCCAAACAGAAATCTGAACATGACAAACTGCTGGCCCAAGCAGAAACTAACAAACAGCATGTTCGACATGAAATCAGCAACTTGCGGATCCTTTTCAAGAAATTGGTCACACTGAACCACCAGATGCCGCCCGAACACCGATTAACAAAGGATGAGTTCATTATGGATCACGACAGGCAAGAGGAGATAATGCAAGAACTGGACCAGAATGTTCATGAGGTCCTACGACAAATGGCTTGGGACACGGAGAAGATTACTATTGGTTTTAAGAAATTAAAGGACCACTACCTGAAAGGATTGAAGACGGACCATTTCTGCGTTCACGCCTTGGGCACCGGGCACAACATTTGGTCTTATCGGGTGCGCGAAGACGTTGTCTGGAAAAAAATGAAATCTGGAGCACAAGGCAAACTGATGAAAAGCCGCCCCGACAGTCAAGACGAAACTGGCGACGATTCACTGAAAGAGTACATCGAATCGATGGAGGCAGTAATCAGGGCTATTATGCAGTCTACAACTGATGGAGGTTGTATACAATTTATGGCACAACGAACTGCCGGTCTCCTAAAGAAATGTAATGCTTTGAGAATCAAGCGCGCAAGACGAAAGATCGTGTGGAGACAGTTTCTTGCCACCAAACCTCACGACGACTATGAAGATCCAGCTGATGTGGAGGCCATCAGAGAGGCAAAGCAGACAATGGGTTTCCGTACACTCAAAAATGATCCTCAGTACACTGTGGCAGATTCATACAAGTTGGACAAAGATTCTGGATGTTTCAGACTGGCCATTTGTGATCACCACCTCATGGAGTGCCAGAGCACTTTCAACAAGAAACTTCTGGCCTTGCGGGACGAGAAAGTGGATGTAGTGCAGGAGATTGAGCACTATTGCGCCAGACTGAATAAGATCAATGAAAAGCTGCAAGTCTCCAAACAGAAGCCCATTCCTGCCTGCCCCCAAATGCAGCCGGAGGAACAGCCAGAACTCAGGCACTCACTAAACAGCAATGCAAAGAAACAGTTGCAGGCTGAGGCCCACAAGATATCTGCAACATGGACAGCAAGCTTCTTGAAGCAGTTAACGCAGGTGAGCAGTATGGCTTTGCAAGGGGAAAGAAGAAAAAGTCTTTTTGATGAGAAAGGTAAGCGCAAGACATCCTTCAGCATTGCTAAAGAGAACTACAATCCGATGGTTTCGCCCCACATGGAAATTAATATTAAAGGTTTTTCCAGTAAAACTCCTTTAAGCATGCATGAGGTCGTAACTGAATTGTCCCCCTTGCAATTAGAAATGCTAGAAATAGAGCAGATACACCTGGAGTACCAGCAAGATTTCCTGTTGAAGAAGATCAAGGCCTGCACCAGAGCCTTCGACATTAAACACCGCCAGCTGCGCCATGAGAAGTTCGCTCTTGACCTGATTGTCAAACAAGGCGAGCTGAGATCCAACACTCTGGGCGAGGAGTATCTGTTACTGACGAATTGCCAGGCGGTGGAACACGACATCCAGAGCCGCATAGATCTGTGTGCTGAACAGAAACAAAGCGTGGACAGAGACGTGAGGAATCTCACCGCACAAATAAACAAATTAGGTAAGGAACTGGATGAGCTCAGCAAGAAGGACAGCGAGTTATACCAGCAGGCATGCAAGGTGATTGGTGACACCAATGCTTTCCGCGATTTCCTTCTCAAGGTATACAAAAAGAAAGTCAAGCGCAAGAAAGTGACGGAGGACGGTACACCATCACACTCAGAGTCCAGTGGGGAATCGTCGGACGATGACGACATGGATGATGAGGATGACGAGGAAGGTGAGTCTATGCAGTTGGACTTGAACGTTTGTCCCCCCAAGTGTAGTCAGCAGGTCTACGACGAAGTCGTGGACCTACGTTCCAAACGATTGGACAATGACGACAATACGGTGGAGCTTAAACGTCAGAAGGAAGCCCTTCTTAAGGAGCTGGAAGGCATAGGCAAGAAGAAGCAAGCGGCAGAAGCAACGTTGGCTAAAGCAGAGAAAGAACTGGAGATTTATCAGTTGGAGAAGCAGAAGATGGTCAATGCCTTGGATGTGGTGATTATGCTGCAGATGCATCAGATCCAGTGCCTGAAGCGTAATAACCAGATTCCTTGCATGCTGAAAGAGGAAATCTGCATCAACGAAAGAGAGGTTCTGCGTCTGCAGAATCGCATCCGTGAGCTGCAGCAGGAGAAGAAAGACATGAAGAAGGCCATGGCGGAGCGACGCAAACACTTCAGTCACCTGGTGCACGAGCGAGGGGTCTTTCAGGAGAAAATGGCCAAGATGGAGGAGGAGGTGAATAGCCAGATGGTGAAGAAGTTCGGGCGCATGGTGAACCTGGAAGAAGTGGAAGTGGTACCCGCGGACAACTTTCTCGAGGACGTGCGTGCTCGTTTGCACAAGACCAACTGGGACTGTGCCGCCGAGATCAAAGACTACAACAGAAAACTCAGTAGGATACAATATGACCGCATCCATCAGCTGCGGATTTGCAGCGAGTACACTATGCTAGAGGCCACACAGAAGGCCTTGAAGTTTAACTTTGAACAATCTTTGGACAAGTCGCTGAAATGTAGCAGAGTCAGCATGATCCAGGATTCGCCTGCCAATGCGGCGGATATTAAGCTGCTGTCGGAGGTGTGCGCCGAGCAAAGAGACGTCATCCACGCTCTGCACACAGAAATCCAGTTCTTGGTAAAAGGAGACATGATGGAGGACGAGTTTTGGGACGAAATGCAGCAACGGTAAACGAAACACCAACCTACAAACAAAAACGTGACGCAAACAGAACTAAATAGCAACTCTGCAAACAGTGGTCACTGGGCCAAAGTGTGTGTTTTTAATAATAAATACGAGCGTGCAGTAGAACAGAAGGTAAAACAAATCAAACAAAAGCATACAAGCGCACACGCATGCGCACACACACACGCACACACACACACACACCCTCACCCACACACACGCACACAAACCCACCCACACCCCCCCCCACACACACAGTTCATCAAAATGTCTCCTTATGATTTCCAGAAACCCCTCATTCAATGTATTGACATTTTGTGACATTTTTTCAGTTTTAAGTACGTTAAAGTTTTCTTACACTAATGCTTACCATAACGGAAGATTGTTTTGACGTCAGAATAAGGAGATTTGTCAAAACAAGGTAGGCGGCAAGGATAGCTCAGTGGTCAGAGCGCATCACTTGTGTGAGTGCGTCTTGGGCGACGTGGGTTCGAATCCTGACTTCAGCAAAACTATTGGGTGATTGCTGGATATTACGGGCCAGCGCCTTAAGAGGCTCTCTGAGCTTGTAAGTGCGCTATATAATAGAAATATATTTTTTTCTTTTATGTAGATGTTCAGTAGTTTGTCAAAATAACGCCATTTCTACAAAACATACACACACACACACACACCCACACCCACCCACACATACACACACACATAAAACAAACAAATTCAATTTAATATCAATTTAATTATTTATTTTTAGCTTCTTTCACATGCATGTGATTGTAGACCATAAACAAACACACAAAATGCTTTAGAAAACGAATTCGAGACATCTCTAAAAATAACTAATACAAAGCCTGAATGACCAATTATCTTGAACACGTGGTAGAGGTTTTTTGTTTTGTAAACAAATAAAGTAAGGTAGAGGTCAATGCCAAAGTACGGTGATAATGATATACATTTTTTATATTGAAAAAACTCTTTAGTTCCTCACTACACGCTCACCTATTCTAAATATCACACAAAAAACATTAACTGACGAAAGTGATTCTGAGGGCATAGTGTGTGCATATGACGAAATGATAACGATGAATTATTCTATGTTTACGTGTGCGTCGCCATAAAATGCGCAGATGTGAAAAAAGAAAACAAACCAAAAAAAGATAGCGAATTGATATTGCTTGGAGACTTTAATTTTGTTATAAACAATGATGTTGACAGTATATATCTGGCAGTCCGCACAACTATAAACGTTCCACAGCATTTTATTTGGTGATAATTTTAGAGAATCTGTGTGAATTGTTACGATTGTCTGCTGCGGAATATTTCAATATTTTTTTCAATAACAATATATATATATAGATAAATATATAGATATATAGATATTATATAGATATTTTTTTTAAAATATAGTAGTCGTATAGATAATTTTAGCTCCAACAATCATCACATCGTTTTGCCCCTCGGCAAAGTTTTACATATCTTGCGATTATATGCTTTAAATGTATTATAAAATCAAAATAGACTGTTAGTTCCAATCATGTTCAAACATTTCAACGAACTTGATACATTGGCGTTTATAATTTTAACTAGTTAGACTAGAGTGGAGGGGTTTGTTTTATTTTTAAAGTAAGGCGTTTTATAAGGAACAAAAAGCGAGTTGACATAGACTGCATTTTAAAGCTGAGTAGTGTATTATTATTAACAACGCTGCAGCTGAATATGCTGTGCAGTGATTTAAAAATAAAGGCATCTAATTTGTTAAATGAAGACATTATTATTATTATTATTATTATTATTATTATTATTATTATTATTATTATTATTATTATTATTATTATTATTATTATTATTATTATTATTATTGGGGTTGTTTTTGTACGCGAGTGTAATGTAACACTTTGAAATATTCGGGAATCTGAACGAGGTCAGTCGGTTGTACGCTATATATCAGGAACTACTCACCGGATTTTGACATCTTTTTTTAGGAACATGACCTGCTTTAGTGGCCAGCCTCCTGTGGCATCATATTTGCTCTAAAGCAAAAGTCAAGGTCGCTGTAGGGTAAATTTTGTTATATTTCTCAAAAACGGCTTAGCCGATTTTTATTGATTTTTGGTACACAGACACTTCTTCTCCTGAACAGTCATTCAGTAGCAGTTCGCTTTGTTTGCAGATAGTTTAGATAGTAACCCATCATTACATGCTTTCATTTTGCTTTAGGATAAAGCCGAATCACAATAAGGCCAAGAAAATTAACTCTTTTGAACATACTTATTTTTCGGCTATGTATGTCAGTGACTGGAAAAAAACATTTAACGACTTACCATCTTGTTTAAGTTTATTTCGATTGCTTAGGAATGCTGCTAGAATTATGTGGAATACCATTTCACTGTACAGTCCTTGTCGTCCTTCGACGTGTTTATTAACAATAAAGTTTTATTATTTATCTTTACTGGTAAACTTATTAAATTTTTAATCTACGCCACTCTCTGCCCGCCTTTATCTTGTATTTCCAGACAAGATCTCAAAATACTTTGAAATAGTCTGGAACGAGCCTGATGTCGACAACGAGCGAGGATGAACTGTTTGTCAGTCGGTCCTTTACAAGAACCACTAAGCGGATTTTGCTCATAAGTCATGTCTGGATTAGTGGCCAGCCTCCCGTGATTTCATATTTGCTAGGTCAAGGTCACTGGGTCGCTTTGTTACTGACCACGTTTTGCTCAATATATCAAAAACGGCTGAACCGATTTTGTTAATTTTTGTTGTACAGTTGCTCGTGGCTTTAATGGAAGCCTGGTTGTCGGTCAGTTATTACCCCCGTTGGGGTGCCGGGGGTTTCAGTATAAATAGTATCCCCACTTTCTGGAAATTTAGTGCTTTAAATTCCCACTGTCGCTGTCTTTCTCATTTGCTCTTTCTCAGTCCTGCTCTGTTCTATCAATCTGCTATACTATCTTCTTCGTCGCTAGACCAGTCACCTACCTTTTTTCTTGAAAACTCTTCCGGGACAAGGCTCCTTGTTTGTGTATGAGGTCTGTTGGATCAGCTTGGGAACGCTTTCTGCCAGGTGATCACTAGGGCTTCCTATGATGTTATTATTTAGCAATGTAGGCATTTTATGTGTATATGTTTTGTTGATAATTTATAATGATGTTTGTATTCTATTTTGTTTTTGTAAACGGGGGTTCGATAAATTAGAGTGCAGCCTCAGCGTCCCCTACGTGGGATGTCTTTATTTTAAAGTGACTGGCTGGTGGAGGGCATTCAGTTTTTCCACTAGGGTTGTTTCAGCAGATCTTTTATGCGGATTGGGGGTTGTCCGGTGCTGATTTGGCTCGGAAGAGTCCGCTGGACTTAAAGCAACAATTATGTAATGTAATGTAAAAGGTCAGTTATTGAAATGTCACTGTTTTATTCAAAATACATCTGTCCCCTGCGGTTTTGGTTATTTTTACTTTGCAGAGGCTCTGGAAGTGATGTCGAGCCTCTGTACCAGCTGTTCAAGTTCTTGTTCCTCTCCAGCCAATCCATCAATGTTTATCCGCAAAACGTTGGGTATTGCTCTATCCCTATGCTGATTGTGCGGAGTGGAGTGCTTTGTGCAAATACTTATATTGTTGTTAGCAGTGAGAGGGACGCCATTCAGAGAGATAGATCTACAAGCGCCTGTGACCGTAATAGATCTATACGAGTAGCCTATTGATGCTGATTATCGGTAGCCTATTCCGAGAGCATCTGAGCTTGCTTCCATACCGACACGCACACAGAATCATTACATACCCTGAGTGGCATTATACCCATACGATGGAGTCGGCATCTTATTTAGGGCGACTCCGGAATGCGTCTCTATCCCTCTGTCGAAGCACTACCATTAGACCACAATGCCTCCCTATGATAGCAACGTTGCCAGAATCTCCGAATGAATGGCAGAGCCTGAAAATGCTGACGATTGTCAGGCAGGCAAATTGTGCCAGAATGTGACTGCCAGAATCCACAATAACTAGGCCATGCAGGGGCTATTACTATTCAGATGCAGCAGGCAACATTGGAGTCAGAGAGCACCAGACACAGTTCATAATTATAAGCCTAGTCTAGTAGTAAAGCCAACATGTTTATACTGATATTTTGTTTCCAATGAACAAGACTACACTTGCGCGCGTTTCAGCTCCCCTTCCTTTGTCTAGTTCAGGTACTCACTTTGTTCTAAGAACACCTCCTGATGTTAAGTTCCAAAGCACTAGTAAATCGGCCATATGTGCAAGTGGAAAGTAATGTGACGCATTGTGTGCTAACCGCCAACTACAACAGACACAGCCAGGCAGCTAAATGCTTTGTTTAGATTCTCTTCACAGGGATTCTCTGGCAATTATGCGCACAATGACTATCATTCATCAAAGATATTATAATGTGTTGGCAGAATTATACCGCAGACAACGTAGTTGAGCTTGATGATTATAATTATGTTGTTGTTGTTGATGATGATAATAATGTTCGTCATTTGTAACGCCCACCCGCAAAACGTTGGGTCCTTTGGGACGCATGGTCTGACGCCCGGACAACTGAGCACAATCCTGGACAGCCAGGGATGGGGGAGAAGAACCAAGTGCATGCTGGGTGTGTTCTTGTAACCGGCACTCACCCGTCTAGGACATGAGCATCAGGATCTTTAAAGTCCGTTATGATGGAATGTATGCGACACACAGATTAGACCTCGGTTTATACTCTCATCCGAAGGAGTAGGAAAACAGGAGTAAAGTGTCTTTCCCAGGGACACAACACAATGGCCCGGCCAGGGCTCGAACCCGGGACCTTCAGATCCGCAAGCCGAAGCACTACCATTAGACCACAGTGCCTCCCTATGATGATGATGATGATGATGATGATGATGACGACGATTTGTTATGCTCAGTGTGCGATAAGGAGAAATTCAAAATAACAAAAAGCACAGAAAAGGTAAAGTCCGGGTTGAGAGTGGCGGAGGGGATGGTGGTTGGAGATGTATGAAGGTGGATAGCAGAAGTGAGAGAGGGGCTTGGTTAACTGAATGACGTTACATCATTGTAAACAGTTGGGTTTTTTGCCTTCCCCTGAACGACTTGACACAATCTGCCCTTTTCCCGTAATTTGGGGACCGCATTCCGTAAGGACCATTTCAGCTTGTTTTTTTTCATCAGAAGATTTCAGGCGAAAACGGGATTGGGAACAAGAGCGAAGCTGACAAGATAAGATGGCTGATAGGTACATAGGAACCAATTAGCCAGACCTATGTGTTCAATTCGTTTCCTCAGGGAGCCAATGCAGAGACTGATCGAAGTACAGATGTAATGTAGTCTTTGGGCTTAGTGTTAGTGACCGCCGTGGCAGGCGTATTTTGGATCTTTTGCAGTTTGTCCCACAGAAAAGGCAGGGGGAGTCTTCTCCAAAAGTATAAGGTCTGTTCTGTATTCTGATAGGAGTGGCTTTGCTTGCTTGGCTGTGTGCTTATAAAGGTGTGGCTGTCGGTGACCATAATTGACGTACTACAACTATAGCCGCGTTACACTTTTCCACGATAGATGTCAGGTGTGACATCGTCAAAGTTTCTAGTATCTTATGTGGGCTGGGAGCGACTGGGAGCATTCTGATTGGTCGACGCATTACAAAATTCGACGCATGCGCACAGTGCTATCGTAGTCTTAGTAAGGATTAGGGTTAGAGTTAGGGTTAGGGTTACGACGCCTAAGAACATCGTGAAAAAGCCGGCCCGACTTGACCTGGCGCATGCGCAAAGGCGCCCGGCTAAAGTAAGACACCCGGAACTTTAACGATGTTACTCCGGAATCCAGTCTAGTGTCGTTGTCCATGAATTTGTGTCGATGGATTGGTCTCGCTGAAAATGAGATTTATCTTGGTGTTACTCGCCTAGCATGCAAAGCGAAGTAAGTTTGTCCTTCATGTTGAGGCTAGATGTTCTCATTAAGACTCCACTCTATTTTAAGACTCTTATTACGGTACTCTATGTCCATTCAAGAAAGACAATCAATCCCAAGAGTGACCAGTCGCTACGACTCCGCCACACATCGTCAGTCATCAAGTCAAGGATGACGAAGCGTTAAGCACAATTTTGGATAATCCTCAAACAGTCACAATAATTATAAGACATTCTGCGATAATCATCAAAGACAGTATACATGAGACACGTGCAGAGGCACTAAGTATTTGGACCTTCTTCTCAGAGTACAGTAGCCTAATGTTGGCCTTCGCTGGTAACAATGGTATAACGTAGTACGTATAGGTACATCAAAATGTATACTATATCAGTATGTAAACGAGGAGTGGGGCCAGGGGCGGAAGAAGTGGAGTACAGTTGGCGTGGATGTTGTCTTCAAAGCATATTGTAAAGTTGTATCCAGTTTCACTACTTTTCCTGCTGTGGCGAAGCGGTTGTCAGAGGCCGCATCGCCATGTCAATCCCCCAACCCCAATCCGCACCTTACACACACCCCTCATCCCCTGGCAAAAAAAATAACTATTAGTTTTCCTATCAATCAATCTGGGAAAGGCTGCTCCATGTTTCGCACAAATGTGACATAAAAACAAAACCCTGCTTACAACTGCTAAACAGCGTTAGAAGAAATACTTGAAAGAGACTACATAACAGAGCACTGTAAAACTATTGATAAGCTTGGCAGCGCATTCATATGGCCAGACCGCTGGAACAACTTCTATGCGAGCATGTGCTGTGCCGTCATTAAAGCAGACGCAGCCAGCCGCTTAGAAAAGGAGACTCGGGTAAGGTTCTGTAGATCAACATCTACATCACAGCCTGTCAGATACTGCAGCGTTGATAGCTCTACGCTACTTTCTCCATACTACATTCTTGTGGCCTAGTTCCATCAGACTTCAGATCACTCACTCAGGTCAGTCGTTTAAACGTCTATGCCTATTTATTTGTTTAATTAATTATTTAATTAATTAATCTTTAACCTCACTGCACATTTGTGACATTTTACGGTATGAAACATTATAATGATTAAAGCAAATAATTTGAAGAAGAAAAGTAAGAATAAAAGAGTGGTAAAAAGTGAACCAAAATCAATGCAAAAAAGTACACTGGGATAAAAGGTGAATTAATACTAAGAAAAGCAATCATTCAGTCGTAACTTATTCAGTTCATCCTCGCCTCCATCAACCCCTATTCCCACCGCCATCCTGGGATCGCCCACGTTTTTCCTCTTCAAATTTCCGAGTAATTTCAGTATTTATGATTTGGAATTCGAAGACAGTTAATTCCTTTGAATGCTTCAAACGTCAATCTGTTGGATGAGATCATCCAATGTCTAATACATAGGCCTGTCTACTCCGTCACGGATGTGTAAGCTTAGTTCTGGCCTATTGTTCAGAATCTTCCTTCTTTGGGATCAGGCCAGGGTGTCCTCAGTTTCTCTTTCCCTATAGTAGTAGCTTGTTTGTATATTGATCTGCAGCGTCTTTCCAACAGCTTGTGAATGTGTGTGCATTAGCTTGGAAGTGTGTGAGAAGGCGGTTATCGTCTTCTGAGGAAGAATTCAGACGATAGCATTAAAACAGGGAATTTTTGCTGTGTGCCCATTGTCTAGAAGTTAACCTAACGAACACAAGTAGCCTACTGCAACAAACTTTTTGTCTAAGCTTAAAGGAAGTAAGTGAATGACAGCTTCTCCGTAGATCTAGCTGTACAGTCGTTCTACACAAGTGACCTTCGCGGGGTTTCCTTCTCTCACAATGATTGTGTAAGCATTTGTTTTTTTGTTGTCTCTGCATACATAAAATTGAATCTGTTGCTTGTGGGGGGGGGGGGGGGGGGGGAAAGGCAAGCCCATTTATTAAAAAAAACAAACAACTAAAGTGTGTGTGTGTGTCTGTGTGTTTGTGTGTGCGCGCACGCGCTCGTATATCTCGATAATATTTGTCACCCATGCGAATGAAATTCTGGTTGCCTTCCCAGCGGAAGCACGCAGTCGCCGAACAGCACTGTCTAGGAGTAGGACGGCGACAAAATGCTTGCAAGATGTGTGTGTGTGAGTGTGTGTGCGTGTGTGTGTGTGTGTGTGTGCGTGTGTGTGTGTGTGTTGTCTCATTTTTTAAATCTTTGAATCATTTGTGTACATATTCATATTTGCATCATTTATTGGAAATCATCGTGTCATTTTCATATTGAAGCATTTCGCTTCATCATGTATTTTCTATTGATGAAAAGTTTGTCTTTCCTTTAAAAAACAACTGACTGTTCGAAATGGGAACAAATAGTAGTGCATCTATTGTAATGTATTGTGCATCTTTAATACATGCAGTACGCGAAATATGGCGCCTGAAGACAGGCAAGCGTTCTTTAATCATTGTCTTTTCGTGTCCTTTGTATCCTTGATTAGTAATCTGTCATTATTTTCAGCGTCAGCATAGCTGCAGTATTTTTTCCTCTAGTGTTCGTACAATACACAGAGGAACTGCGCTCCTACTACCTCGGATGAGAATATAGACCGAGGTCTAGTCTATGCACGCATGCATTCCATCGCACGAACTGCAAAGATCCTGACGCTCGTGTCCTAGACGCGTGAGTGCCAGCTACCAGGTCCCTTCTCCCTCATCCTCGGTCACTCAGGATTGTGCTCAGTTGTCTTGGCGTCAGACAATGCGCTCAAGGGCTGCAAGTGAGCGCCTCGGGCAGCTAGAGTTAGATCCTGTATCGGTAAGTGCCTTGAGCAGCTCCCGAGCTGGAACATCTCATTTCATGCTAGGGTGCGCACATGGCTATTAGTGTGACACATTTTTATATAGCCTTTTTGTCCGTCGCGTGTGAGTGTGTGTATACGCTCTCGCTTGTGAGTGTATTCTGTCTGTGTGCGTGCGTGAACGGCGTTCGCACACGGCGTCCTAAGCAAGCAGTACACAGTTCCGTTGATGAGGCAAGCATCGAATGCAATCTACGGTAAATTAAACCCTACTTGAAGGTATTGATTTTTTTCTACAGAAATGTGCTGACTATGATTCGCCATGATTAATTCAAACGCGGTGAAGGATAGGTCCGTTTCAATATTTCTATGCTACCGTTTAATTCTGTGTAATAAAAACTACTTTTCTAACTTTGTTAATACATGCGAAGTTGACTATTCTTAGCTCTTTGTCTCAAATTAATTCTTCTTCTTCTTCTTCTTCTTCTTCTTCTTCTTCTTCTTCTTCTTCTTCTTCTTCTTCTTCTTCTTCTTCTTCTTCTTCTTCTTCTTCTTCTTCCTTTCTTTCTTTCTCTCTTTTACTGAACTTACGATAATCTGCTAAATACATTCTCTTCCTCCTCCTCCTCCTCCTTCTTCTTCTTCTTCTTCTTCTTCTTCTTCTTCTTCTTCTTCTTCTTCTTCTTCTTCTTCTTCTTCTTCTTCTTCTTCTTTCCTTCCTGCCTTCCATCTATTTCTTTCTTTCTTTCTTTCTTTCTTTCTTTCTTTCTTTCTTTCTTTCTTTCTTTCTTTCTTTCTTTCTTTCTTTCTTTCTTTCTTTCTTTCTTTCTCTCCTTTCTTTATTTCTTTCTTCCTTTCCTTTCCTTCACACCTGATGTTAATCTGATGAATAAAAATTGAAACACCAACTCCTCCTCCTCCTGCTAGTCCTGCTCAATCTTTTTCTCCTTAAGTAACATGATAGTAAAGGATACGCTGCCATATCGATTTCCTGAACTTCTAATTTATTTTCCTTATGCTCTGGCCTGTTTACCGTTAGGGTTTATCTTGGTCTCTGTCTGAACCAAGCCTGTTTCAACATATAAACATATTTTCTTTCTTTCTTTCTTTCTTTCTTTCTTTCTTTCTTTCTTTCTTTCTTTCTTTCTTTCTTTCTTTTATTTATCAGTACAACTTATGTTCATCTGATGAATAAAAATTGATGCAACAAAACTTTGTTTTATTCATTGCTTCAATATTTCGTTCCTGCCTATTTCTTCTTCTGCATGAAAAAGTGCAGTTTACAGTGGAATTCTCTGCGTGTGATTGCTATTTGGTGTGTGATCTACAAAGATATGCAGCAGGTTTATTGCATTCGTGGTATATTTTGTAATTTGAAAGTAATTATACGTTATTAATAAACCAGACGAAATCAACCGAAATAGCTACAGGAGAAAAGTTCAAGCATTAGTCCACAGGAGAAAAGTTCAAGCTATGTAGTCCTACAGGAGAATAGTTCAAGCTATGTAGTCCTACAGGAGAAAAGTTCAAGCTATGTAGTCCTACAGGAGAAAAGTTCAAGCTATGTAGTCCTACAGGAGAAAAGTTCAAGCTATGTAGTCCTACACTACAGGAGAAAAGTTCAAGCTATGTAGTCCTACAGGAGAATAGTTCAAGCTATGTAGTCCTACACTACAGGAGAAAAGTTCAAGCTATGTAGTCCTACAGGAGAATAGTTCAAGCTATGTAGTCCTACAGCGTAGACTAGTAGACACTAGACAAGGCTTATTCCTCCAAGTTTTAGCAAGTGTGTGGCCATGTAGTATGTTAGGTTTCTTAATAACGACTAGGCAATCTCATGAATAGTCGCGCCTTTAGGTTGTTTTAGGCTATTAATTACAGTTTGCACAATCGCGCTTTTAGTTAACAAAACGCCGTGCTTCTAGGCGATTTCGCGTTTTTAGGTATCTCCCGATATCTCCATTCCAGTCTGAGTATCACATCTTGTGGTGTCGTACGCCTATGATATGACTGAGTCATTATACCATAATCAAGCTTCACTGACCTCTACCACTCAGTTTGATATGTAATCAAGAACAGTGACGTAAATACCTGTATGTGTTAATTATAGTTTAATATTGCCATTAGTAGGTCCTACTCGTCTAAGAACCAGAGAGAGGGGAGGGGAGAGGGCATAAGGGGCCGTAATAAATCACGGTATAATTACGTTTAAGTGATTCTCCATTCAATCATCTCCTGCTTCTCCACTAGCACCCCCTTCCTTACTGTTGGCGTAATTCCCAAAGAATATGTTTGTGTATTTCCAGACTAGTCGACAATCAGAACACGCCCAATGTCGGTCTGTCTGTCGGTCGGTTGGTCGTTCGGTCGGTACGTTGGAAACCGTATCTCAAAAACTACTGAACGGATTTTCACCTAACTTTTTACGAACATTTCACCGAGGTTAGTGGCCTCCGGTGACATTATATTTGCTCTAGCGCAAAGGTCTCTTTGTTGCTAAACACGTTTTGCTCAGTATCTCCAGAATGGCAGAAGCGATTTCGTTGAGTTTTGGTATACACTTACTTTAAATCATGGGTCATCTTTCAGAAGCAGGTTGTCAGTCGGTTGGTCAATCTGTGGCTACGAATTTCATTTGTGTGTGTGTTCAAAACACACTTTTGGCCTTATCTCTAGAATTACTGAACCGAAATCCAACATTTGTACTTTGTGGAAACTGTAATTACTGCTCAAAACGTTAGACCATTCTTATTTGTACTTTCTGAAAGGTCAAGGTCATATTGCTTCACCATTTTTTAAACAAATTTTGCGCTGTATTTAAAAATTGGTTCAGTCAAGGTAAGGCTGCTGCGCTCCCTTGTCATCTCCATCTTCCTATATGCCTGCGAAACATGGACCCTCACAGCAGATCTCCAACGAAGAATACAAACCACGGAGATGAGGTGCTACAGAAGACTTCTAGGCATTTCCTATACCCAGCACATCACCAACGACGAAGTCCGACAGACCATCACACAAGCCATTGGACAACACGATGACCTGCTCACAGTGGTGAAAAAACGGAAACTTCGATGGTATGGCCACGTCATCAGATCATCAGGTCTTGCAAAGACCATCCTGCAAGACACAGTGCAAGGAGGTAGAAGAAGAGGGAGACCGAAAAAGAGGTGGGAGAACAACATTCGAGAATGGACTGGTTTGACACTGAGCGAAACAACAATCAGGGTTGCTGAGGACAGGGAAAGATGGAGTACGCTGGTTAAACGATCATCTGTGGTGCCCCTACGACATCCGAGTTATGGGATAGGATAGGATAGGAATTTTGTGGGGGGTAAGAAGATAATTTAGACAGTGGCCTATCATTCCATGTTTTCTTTTTCTAAAGCCGAGTCACAACACCGCTAAGAAAATGAACACTTTTGAAAATGCTTATTTGTAGGCTATGTGTGTGTGGGCATGTAGAAACGACGTTACAGTGACACACTCCTGGAACTCCACGTGGTTTCTTTTGACTTTTTTGGAAGGCTGCCCTATTTTGACATCAAAATAGGGTTCCGGTAGAGTTACAGCTGTTTAAGGCTAAGGGTTAGGTTAAGAGTTAGGGTTAGGGGTTAGGGTTAGGGATAGGTTAAAAAATTTGAAAATGTCAAAATAATGTCACGAAAATGAAAAGTGTGTCAAAATAATCCCTGTTTTTTCACAACAGTCATCAGAATGTCGTTTTTACAAAAATGTGTGTGTGTGTGTGTGTGTGTGTGTGTGTGTGTGTGTGCGTGTGTGAGTATCTCGAAATACATTTGAATGGCTATATATCTTGTATAATGTCTGGCTTGGTTGTACTATACATACATTCTCTTAGTTTATTTAAAATATAATTAATGGGATTTGAAGGGGCCCCGGCTTTAACGACCCGTCTCCGCTCCAGCATCAACTGAACTGTGCACACATTACATTAATCTGTCCCTTTTTGGTAATTTTTGTGTGAGTGTGTTTCTAATTGCCTCAGCCTACATAGTGCTTCTGTCGGCAATTGATAAATGGTTTTCTTCAAGAATTGACATTTGAATGTATCGTTTATTAAAGAGAACATCCCGTTGCTTGCCCGCTTGTTTGTTTGTTTTTTGTTTGTTTGTTTCTGTCCGGTTTATTTATGCGAGAAGAATCAATAAACGGAAACACCCTAATCGTACGTAGTTAAGCACTACAACTTCGAATACGAATTACTTTAAAACATGTTGTGTGTAAAAAGTTATAACAGTCGGTCGACACAATTGTATATATTAGTTTCCTAAGCGTAAGCTGTCGGAAACTATTGTTTTTGACTTTGTCCTTCTGGCGTCCGTCCCTCAGTCAGTTTTTCGCAATTTTCTCTGAAACTATTTGGAAGAATTTCTTTGAAACTTGGTGTGTAGTTAGAATTTAATGATCCTTACCAGATTACTATAAAAAATAACTTTTAAAAAAGCCTAATGGGTGATGCTATCATGGTTACATCATAATTAATTTTGTTGTCGTTTTTCTATCAGCATTTTCTCTCAAACTATTGCAGTTCACGTTTTGTTTGTGTACTTAGACTGTCCCTATGCCTCCAACCTAAAACCAAACATAAAGTATGCATGTTGAATGAGACAATCATGGTGAGCCATCTTCTAATTGTTTTTTTTTTAATTTCCTTTAACCTTTGTGTATAATTAGAGATGCCTTGGTGAGCCTGATACAAAACTTATGTGCATCAAATTAGGTCATCGTTGTGACGTATTATATATATATATATATATATATATATATATATATATATATATATATATATATATATATATATATATATATATCTATATCTATATCTATATCTATATCTATATCTATATATATATAAACACGTTTTTCCTTCTTTTTTTTTCTTTCTCTTTCTTTAAACTTTGTATTTGACGTGAAATTGGCAATCGCTTGCCGAGAACGAACGCGAATTCGGTAGGCTGTTGCCAAAATAGTGAAAATTGGCTTTTCAAAGTTAACACATTCGTAAAATAGGCAACCGATTTCACTAAGAGGGATGTCGATTTATTACAATCGACGTTTTTGTCGATTTCACGAAGTGGGCAACAATGTCTGACATCATAATAATTACATGTACTTGATAGATAGGCCTAGGTGAAACAACGACCGACAAAGGCCATAAGCTTTATGTCAGCGAGAGAGATGGCAGGCGCGAACACGGCGTTGAATTCTTGGTCTACAAAGACATTTTAGCCACTGTCATGGGATGCCGCCCATTCTCCAGTAGACCATCCGTCTGAAAGCAGCCCCTTTCAACATCACAATCATACAGGCCTATGCTCCAACATCAGACTATGACGACAGCGAAGTCGAGGATTTATATGAACATTTGCAGGCTGTCCTTGACCAAGTGCCGAAGAAGGACATAGTCCATCACATAAGCCATTGGACAACACGATGACATGCTCACAGTGGTAAAGTAACGGAAACTCCGATGGTATGGCCATGTCACCAGAGCATCAGACATTGCAAAGACCATTCTGCAAGGCGCGGTGCAAGGAGGCAGAAGAAGAGGGAGACCGAAAAAGAGTTGGGAGGACAACATTCGATAGTGGACTGGCTTGACACTGAGCGAGGCCATGAGGGTTGTTGAGGACAGAGAAAGATGGAGCACGCTGGTTAAACGATCGTCTGTGGTTCCCCAACGAATTCCGAGTTACGGGATAGGATAGGATAGGATAGGATAGGATAGGATAGGATAGGATAGGATAGATAGTATCTGTTCGTATCTCCATTTGTAATGAGAGAGTACTGATGACTTGTGTAATTGGTTTTTAATTGTTAACTTTTTTTTTAAACACAGACAGACGGTTCAAATTTGGTATGTACTTAGACTACCTATGCCGCCAACGTAAAACAAAACTTATGCAAATCCAGTAAGGTAATCATGGTGATGTCATAACAAAAATTCTTTAAACTTCGTACTTAGACCATTGCTCAGAAATGCGAGGGGAAACGACTTTGGCCGGCTTGCCCGCATGTTGCGTCAGAGGAGACTAACGTTCAGGCGGACATTCTTTGCAAACGAACACAGTTTCTCGTCAACAATTTCTGCTCTCTCCTCCATCAAACCTTCCGGATCAACCGAAAGGTTGATTTCAGTTGCAATCTTAGCTCGGCTAGTTCGGCTTTACACTGCCATGCAACCACAGCCACCATTTCCCGAAGAAAAGCTTGCAGTTCAGGGTAGCTTTCATAGTGTTCTAAGACGAAATGCCCGCCCTGATAACTGTAGGTAACTAAAAACAAAACAAACAGAAAAGTTACCTCCCATTTCTGAATAAGGCCTATTAGAGTGCACAGATGTGTGTGTGTCCCTCTCTCTCTCTCTCTCTTTCTCTCTCTCTCTCTCTCACACACACACACACACACAATTTAAAATGTGTATTTCATTATTTAATTCTATATTATGTTCATTAGTTTTTGGACTCACATGCATGAGATGTGTGATATCATCATTTTGTGTGTGCTGACTGTCTTGTTGATACAAGATTCAAGATGGCAAGTTTAAAAATCATCATCATCATCATCATCATCATCATCATCATCATCATCATCATCATCATCATCATCATCATCATCATCATCATCATCATCATCATCATCATCATCATCATCATTGATTTAGTCACCACATCAAGTTATGCAGATTAACAACTGAAATGTACGTTAAATGAACTCTGCACCCGTCACTCAACGCAGCCGGCGACGGGTTAGTTAGTTAGTCATTGTTTATAGGGTCCAGCGGACTACAAAGAGTCGAATCAGGACCACAACTTTCTTGGAAGAGGACTCACCCCCGATCCGCATAAATGATCTTCTAAAACAGCACTAACGGTAATACTGAAGGCATTCCACCAACCGATCACTTTACAATAAAGGCATCACATACATGGGACGCTGAGGCTGTACTCTAATTTATCGAACCCCCGCTAACGAAAACAAAATAAAATATAAACATCATTTAAAAATATTAACAAAACACATACATATAAAATGCCTAAATTGCTAATTAATAATACCACGGGAAGTTCTAGTGACCATTTGACAGAAAGCGTCCAATATCCCCAAGCTGACCCAACTATACACAAATGAGGAGTTTTGGGAGAGTTTTCAAGAAAAAATGTAGGTGACCGGTCTAGCGAAGAAGATAGTAGATTTATAAACATATTAGGAACGAGAAAAAAAACACACAAAAAACAAATGAAACATGACAGAAACAGTGGTAATTTATAGCACTAAATTTCCACAAAAGTGGGGATACTTTTATACAGAAAACCCCGGTACCCCAACGGGGTTTTGGCGACGGGTAATTGTAGTGCAGGGGATAAGTGTGTGCGTATACGTGCGTTCCTGCTGGCGCACGTATGTGTGTGTGTGTGTGTGTGTGTGTGTGTGTGTGTGTGTGTGTGTGGGTGTGAGTATGGGTGTGTGAGTATGTTTGTTTGGCCAAAATAATTTCATTTAACATTTGCTGTCGTTTAATGTTAGCATGCATAAGTGTAATTATATTCATATGTGACTATGCATTTTTATTTTCATTGTCATTATGATTGTTGTTATTATTATTGTGATGTTTATTCCTTGTTGATTGTAATTGTACACCACAATGTAATTTCTTGTAAAAGATAATAAAGTTGTCTTATCTTATATTATCTTATCTTTGTTTTCTTTGCGGTGGAAGAGGGTGGGGGGGGGGTTGAAGAGGACAGGGGGTGCCGAAAGGTGCGAGTGGGAACTGTGATGGAGTAAGGTTAGAGAGAGAGTGTGGGGCGTGGGAAGAAGGGGTGTGGGGGGATGTAAGGGCGGAGGGAGGGGGGAGATGGGTGAACGGGTGGGAGGCAGGGGGAAGAAGGGGGTTCAGACTTTTTTTTTCAGCTGGGATGACGTTGATACTCATAAAGGTATGAAGGTTTACATCCTCTTTGTTGTTGTATGGGTCCTTCATTGTGTTGCCCTGTCCCAGCGCCAAACTCCTTCTATGACGATTTCAGGGAAGAGGTGAGATGAGAGGGGAGGGGGGGGGGAGTGTGAAGTTTCTTACTATCACTCTCATCTACAAGCGCAACCCACGACTCACTCAACCATTCAAACCTGGAGTCCTACTGCTTTTTTATTTCTTTCCTCAAAACTACACATCATATTGCTATCTGTCTGTTTTTCTGTCTGTCTATCTCTCCCTCTCTCTCTCTCTCTAATAATAATAATAATAATAATAATAATAATAATAATAATAATAATAATAATAATAATAATAATAATAATAATAATAATAATAATAATAATAATAATAATATCCTATCTTATCCTATCCCGTAACTGGAAGGCCGTTGGGGCACCACAGATGATCGTGTAACCAGCGTACTTCATCTTTGTCTGTCTTCAGCAACCCTGATGGCTTCGCTCTTAAGCCAGCCCATTCTCGAATGTTGTCCTCCCACCTCTTTTCGGTCTCCCTCTTCTTCTGCCTCCTAATACCGGGCCTTGCAGGATGGTCTTTGCAAGGCCTGATGCTCTAGTGATGTGGCCAAACCATCGGAGTTTCCGTTTCTTCACCACTGTGAGCATGTCATCGTGTTGTCAAATGGCTTGTGTGATGGTCTTTCGGACTTCGACGTTGGTGATGTGCTGGGTATAGGAAATGTCCAAAAGTCTTCTGTAGCACCTCATCTCCATCTCCATGCTTTGTATTCTTCGTTGTAGGTGTGCTGTGAGGGTCCATGTTTCGCAAGCGTATAGGAAGATGGAGATAACGAGTCTTCACACGCTATAAACTAGAGCGCGAAGTTCTAATAATTATGTTCCCCGTTGCGTGGTTTATCGGAAATGACGTGAGAATTGATAGCTTACTGCTGCCAAATGAGGTATGAGAGTACACAAGCTGACTTCCCCCTCGCTCGTCTTGCCAAACTCAAACACTCTCCTATCTCCCCATCATACACACTTACATTCCCCCCACCCCCTCGACTCCCCCCCCACACACAAGAAAACTAAGTAAAACAAAAATAATAACATGAAATTAAATAAAAATAAATAAAAAGAATTAAAAAAATTGTTCTGTCTCTTGGTGTTACTTGACGCCATTTCTACCACAAAAATCCAAAGCCCATGGATGTTTCCGGTCGAAAGACTATCTTATTACTACGGCAGTCACAATCAGACGCCAGACCAAATGGTCTGGTAAATATGTATGATGAGGGCTTTTTAGCCCAATTTTATTGTCCTTAACGCTCATGCAATAGGACGTTAAGCATCGTTTTTCGTTCGTTACTACGGCATAGTTACGTCCCTTGGTGTTGTTTTCACTTTCGTTGACGACTGCAAAATGTACTAGCGTTGTTCGTTGTTGTTGTTTTTTTTATGTGTGTGCATTGGTCAATCGAGAACAAGAAAAATACCATTTTAAGCATTTGATTAGGATCTTTTAGAGATACTTGAGAATTTTCCAAATCTGTACAGAGCGCGCTTCTGGCCAGATAGAAAAAAAAAAAAAAAAGAGAGAGATAGAGAGAGAGAGAGAGAGAGAGAGAGAGAGAGAGAGAGAGAGAGAGAGAGAGAGAGAGAGAGAGAGAGAACACTGATAACTAACACAAACACAAGTTAGTCAAAGTCAAAATGTCAACCTGGTATCCTGTGGTGTTTTTTCATTGATACACTGCATTAATGTTGTTTTGACAAAGTTGTATTGTGCTAACAAGAACTGACTGATAAATAAATAATAAAAATAAAAAAATAAAGAAATAAATAAATAAACACAAATAATAATAATTTGAAAGTCAACGTGGTATTCAGCAGTCTTGTTCATGTGCCACTTTGATAGGTTGTTTTGGCAAATACGTAAGTGATGAAAGTATCCTACTTGATCCTATGCCACAAGACTAGTTAAATGCAGGGAAGAAGAGATGCTTTGCCAAACATGTGAATTGGCAATGATTTACTCAATGTATATAAAAATGATACTAAAATATAAATTTTTCCTAAATCGACTCTAGTTCGAATCCCGTGGTGATCAAGATAAAAGTTGCAAACTTCAATGTCAAGTTGATCTAAGGCCCCTAACCCGTCATCTCTGGCATGGATATTCCCGTTTACCATATTGCCAATGGTGAGTGTAGACGTTAAACTTCACTGTTCTTTCTCAGCGGTTGGCTGAGCCCGCCTGTATATTTTCTGACTAATGAATACTAACGCAAGTCTCCAACCTATAGTTATTTAATGTTCAACTTGTATGTTCAATTGGCCATTGTACCAAAACATACTCCTATAGTATATAATGTATACTTGGCAATAAATTCAACTAAAGTGCTTTTGTTGCATTTTTTAATGACTGAATTTAGTTGTAATTTGTTTTTCAAAATGTTTTTATTCAAAGGTTACATAGTGTTATGTTGCATCAGAAAGTACATTTTTTATCACACATGTAGTATTGAAAAAATGTGTTTCACACATTGGCAGAACTTTAACATAAAGTAAATTTGAAGATAACAAAATAAAGCATTGAATCGATTATACAAAAACATATGCGAATAGTTCCAAAGCATGATGCACATTCCTTCTTAGTCTTACGTTCATATATTGTACACTCTATTCATATTCCATGGTCTATTCTCTTCTATAAATTGTTTGTAAGCTGCCCATTTTTGTGTGATCTTGTCATAATTCATGTTAACTAAAAAAACATTTGTATCTACTTTATATGTGTGAATAATAACTCTTTAAAATACTTGCAATAATGGTTTTGTTTTGTTTATTCTGCATTTGCATATAAAAAATTTTGCAAGCAATAAAATATGTGAAAAACCTTCATCAACCTTCGTTTGTCATCCTGTCCAAAAAGTACTAAGATCAGATTCAGTGCAAGTTTGTCACAATTACATTTGTCCTTCAGAATTCTTACAAAGATTCAAGATTCTTTATTGTCCAAACACATGGCATGGAAATTTGTTTTGCAGTGCAAAACATAGACATACAATATTAATACATTTGATACACTATCATACACAACTTCCATACCGAAATACAAATCTATCAACACTAGCAAACATGCATAAACAAATATCCAGTCACATACCTATGCATACACATTTAACACACAGTAATTATTCCACAATACACAAAACTACTCACATTCACCCATTCTTCCATGCCTTAGACCCATACTAGATCAATCATAATGCTTATAATCGTAATCATAAGAGTAATTATAAAAGTAATAATAATAATAATAATAATAATAATAATAATAATAATAATAATAATAATAATAATAATAATAATAATAATAATAATAATAATAACAATACAACTACTTAAAATAATACAACAGCAGCACCAACACCGCAACAGACAAATAATATATGGTAACAATGATAACAATAATAATAACAATACTACTACAACTAATAATAATAACAACAGGAAGGATACAAAACCAAGCTTCATGATGATCTAGGGGATTAGTGAGGATAATAAGAACAAGAACGACAATACAACCGAATTAACTAATTGATAAAATCTCTGGTCCCAGGATGAGTAGAAAATACAATCTTACATAATTATTTGCAGCAGATATGAATATGAATAAACGCACAAAAGCAAAGTGCCTTCTTTATTACAAGGGTGAGCATTCTTATCGCTGGAGCGTGTCGTTTGCCAGTCGGATGGCTGTTGGTAGGAATGAATTCTTGAAGCGTGTCGTGCGACACTTCATGGAGAGGAAGCGCCCCTCGATGCGCCGGGAGACACAGGCAGCGACTGCCTCATGCAAAGTCATGCACGCAGTTCCACCAATAATGAACTGCTGAATCTTTTTCTTCATTACAAAAATTACACAAATTGTTTGATATCACTCCCATTTGTTTCAAAACAGTTAGTTACAATAATTCGATAGTTGATTTTCAACTGAAGCCCCTTCAGTTTTACTTCTTTAATTACATTACATTACATTATTATTGCTTTAGGTCCAGCGGATTCTTCCGAGCCAAATCAGGACCGGACAACCCCCAATCCGCATAAAAGATCTGCTGAAACAACCCTAGTGGTAAAACCGAAAGCTCTCCACCAGCTAATCACTTTACAATAAAGACATCCCACGCAGGGGACGGCTGAGGCTTCACCCCAACTTATCGAACCCCCGTTTATAAAAACAAAATAGAATACAAACATCATTATAAATTATCAACAAAACACATACATATAAAATGCCTACATTGCTAAATAATAACATCATAGGAAGCCCTAGTGACCACCTGGCAGAAAGCGTCCAATATTCCCAAACTGATCCAACAGACCTCATACACAAACAAGGAGTCTTGTCCCGGAAGAGGTTACAAGAAAAAAGGTAGGAGACTGGTCTAGCGAAGAAGACGATAGTATAGCAGATTGATGGAAAAGAGCAGGAATGAGAAAAAGCAAATGAGAAAGACAGCGACAGTGGGAATTTAAAGCACTAAATTTCCAGAAAGTGGGGATACTATTTATACTGAAACCCCCGGCACCCCAAAGGGGGTACTTCTTTAATTTGTTTTGTTGTCATGAATACTTCCGACCATTCAATATCACTTCCCAAAATTGTCTCCAGTTTGTAGAGGCATTAGACTGCAATGGTCTTCCCAAAAGTATTTCATAAAAATATTTTGCTCCTGTTGGAGCCCTAAATAATGCACCATTGGTTTTACTATAACTTATGTCATTACAATCATTATTTATTAACTGAATATTATTTTCCTTCATACACTTTCTAATAAAACAAACATATCCAAAATACGTCAAAAAAGCAAACCAATATTAAATTTGCTTTTAAATGCTTGTACTGTTAAAAAAGCGCCGTTATCTGTCACCAAATCCTTTACAAAATATAGCTCGTTTTTGGTCCAGTCACCAAAATATAACATCTCACCATCAATTTTAAGCTTTTTATTAAACAATAATGGTTCTTTTAACATCTCTTGGTCAGTGCAAATGTCCACTTTATTGTACAAAATATTATAACTATTAAATACATCCTTTCAAAACTGATTTACAAAAGTATTCTTCAGTTTTAACACACCTGCACCATATTCCTTTAGCATTTGTATCTCTGGACATATTTCTTTCAAGATTACTTTCCATTTAGGATTACTCCCTTGGATATATTTTTTCAACCAATTAAGTTTTAAAGATGTAATTTGTCTTTCTATTTTTGGCAAAGTTATACCTCCGTTCTGGACACTATGAATTGCTATTGCCCGTTTAATTTTATCTCTGTTTTTGTCCCATACAAAGTCATAGCACATTTTCTGTACCCGTTCTACTACCTCGTTGGGAGGATTAGGTAATAAAATCCATAACTACGTGAGTTTGGATAATAATAAAGATTTTAGTGCTGTAACTTTTCCCAATGGAGTGATTGATCTTTTTGACCAAGTATTAAATAATTTTTTAGTCTTGTTAAATTTGTTTGTTAAATTTATTTCTGCCATTTTAGTAAGATCGCTTGTAAACCAGAGCCCTAGGATTTTAAACTGTGCTGGATTCCAAGTCAGTTTTATGTTAGGCAAAAATGTAACGTCACTATTTTGTTTACTACCAAGCCATATTTTACAGGTTTTTTCATAATTCATCTTTAAACCGGAGATTTTCTTAAAATCATTTAACGTCTGAAATAGATTTTCATAAGAATTTTTGTCACCTTCTAAAAGTAATGAAGTATCGTTGGCAAACTGACTCACTTTACATGTACATTCTGTCTCTGAAATATTTATTCCTTCAATTTCTTTGTTTTCCCTTATGTTATTTGCCAATAATTCTGCACACAAAATAAATAAAAAAGGAGAAATTGTTTCACCTTGTCTACATCCTTGTTTAATCATGAAACTAGCAGAAGCTTTACCATTTACCAACACAGAGGATTTTATGTTATTAATTATAGAAGGCTGATATCCAATGACAAATGTCTTCTCCAAAGCCAAACAAAATCAATTGAGACGACCATGGATGTTTTTTTTTCATTTAAGTAGTGGATTAATACATACAAAAATTTTAAATTGTATCCTATGTACCTACCAGCCACGAAAACTTTTTATTCTTCATTAATAAGTTTCGGTAGCATTTTTTAAAATTCTATTTGCTATTCAAGAAGAGCCTGTCTTATAAATAACATTTAATAATGAGATTGGACGCCAATTTGTAAGGAAATCCCGAGGTTAATCTCCATTTGATAGGCAAATTATAATACCTTCTCTCATTTTTTTTATTTACAAACCCTTACTTCAGAGAGCGTACGAGAAATTCATCTAATTGTTTCAAGAAAAGATTTTAAAAGTCAACAGTCATTCCATCTGTCCCTGGACTTTTACCATTACACATACTTTTAGTGCATAATTGGCTTCTTGAAGAGTTATTAAACCTTCCAATGGAGTTGCTTCCTCCACTGATAACTTGGGAAGAGACATATATGTTTCTAAATCTGTATCTATTACTTGTTTTTCTGAATAAAATTTTTTCACAAAATTCTTTTTTTATCATCAGTGTTTTCTAAATATTGTCCTATTTTGGAGACTAGTTTAAACATTTGTTTACTTACAAAATGATTTTTTTCTAAATTACACAAATATTTTGTTACTTTTTCTCCTTCGGCTGCCCAGCGAGCTTTGCTGCGAATCATTATTCCTTCTATTTTCTTTCTCCTTAATTGTACGAGACTATTTTTACCTGTAATATTTGTTGATCATATTCATATTTTTGTACTTTACTGTCTATTGTTTGTATTTCTTGTTCAAGTTGTTTTTCTAAATGCACTTCTAAATGTTTCTTTTTAAAACTAAATTCCATTGTTTTACTTTTAATTTCTATTATGAGAAAGTCCAAAAATAACTGGTCTGACATTGTTAATTCCAGACAATCTGCAGAAATATTAGCAATTTTTTCTCCATCGTATACCAACACAGCATACTGTTCCTTAACTTTATTAATAATACCATTAATTTCACTTACATAATTTTTGTCACTTAAAAGTGTTGTAATTATTTTTATATTCCGGCTTTTCGCTACAACTGGGCTGAAAGAGGACACACCCCTGATCCGCATAAAAAAATCTGCTGAAACAACCCCAGTGGTAACACTGAAAGCACTCCCCAGCCGGTCATTGTACAAAAAAGGCATCCCACGCATGGGATGCTGAGGCTATACTGTAATCTAATGAACGCCCGTTTACAAAAACAAAATAGAATACAAACATCATTATAAAATATCAACAAAAAGATACATATAAAATGCCTACAGTGCCAAATAATAATATAATAGGAAGCTTTAGTGACCATTTTGCAGAGAGCGTCCAATTTTCCTACGCTGATACAACAGACCTCACACACACATGAGGAGTTTTGTCCCGGAAGAGTTTTCAAAAACACCTGTAGGCGACTGGTCTAGCGAAGAAGAAGATCAGTATAGAAGATTAATAGAACAGAGTTAGAATGAGAAAGAACTAATGAGAAAGGCAGCCACAGTGGGAATTTAAAGCACTAAATTTACATAAAGTATTATTATAGTAAAAAGTATTATTATAGCGTAGTCTTTTTTAAGGGGTGGGGGTGCTAACCCCATGCCCAACCCTCCTCCTTTTGCAGCCGGGCTTGGGACCGTCCTTGGCGGAGTTAACTAAAACATTGCACTTGCAATATTAACAGCAATTGAAAGTCAACCTGAATCTAACAACAGCACACCAACACTGAAGTAGAAATTCAGAACAGGAAACAACATAACACAGCGCTTCCATCAATTTGCCGAAGACAATCACTACTGACCCCACCTAAACAATACTAACTTCGCTTTCGAAACACTAGAGCACTTGGACCTTGCTAATAAACAAGGACTGGCGCCCTTTTCCCCATCGCCCCTTCCTTTTCCGTGTGCTTTGACCTTGATACAGTTTTGTGACAACGCAAGGCAAAACATTTCCTCGGCGTTGATATTTGTTTTCTTTCACTTTCTTTTGACCTTGATACACTTTTCTTCTTGACCTTGATACACTTTTTTTGACCTTGATACATTTTTCTTTTGACCTTGATACACTTTTCTTTTGACCTTGATATTTTTCTTTTGACCTTGATACACTTTTCTTTTAACCTTGATACATTTTTCTTCTTGACCTTGATAAATTGTTTCCTTTCTTTCCTGACCTTGATACAATTTTGTGAAATTTTTTCACGGTGTTTTTTTTTTTTCCACTGCCGTCATAATGCTGGCAAGTTGGAATTTTTCACAAAGTATGCAATCGTCTCTAGTATCAGAAACTGACCACAATGCAATTCCACCAGAGCGGATCATGCAGATGTGACCATTAATATCACAAAGTAAGGGACAGCTTTTGGAGAGCAGAGTCTGAGCAAGTAGAGCTAACAAATGTCAAAAAGGGAAAGAGGGACCCTTGACAGAACCAGGTTGCTGTCTCATGTTCATTTCCCATTATTATTTATCCTTAACAAAAAAGAAAAGAGACATTTGTCCCGACTGCCTCACCAGTCGTGTCGTTGTCTCATGTTTATTTACAGTTTACTTTCTAACCTAACAAAAGAAAAAGAGACATCGGTCGTCTCATGTTTATTTACATTTTGACTGCTCGCCACACACTTCCACTCCACGTCCACTGCCCCTTTCCCCCATGACACTAATGTCCACAACCACACTCTCTCGTCGTTTCTCCACAGAAACATTTCTCCGATAGAACCACAACATGACCATTCCCCTCAACCTTCAACAGCTTGCAACACCTTGTAGCTGCTGTGCTTAATGCAGCTGCCAGTTCTGTGATATTGCACTGGCTTGGTGTGTGTCGACACAAAACCTGTGCTTTGATTGCGACATTTCCTATGCTGGCAAGGTGGAACTTTTCACAAAGTATGCAACCATCTCCAGTATCAGAAACTGACCACACTGCAATTCCACCAGAGCGGATCATGCAGATGTGACCATTACTATCACAAAGTAAGGGACAGCTGTTGGAGAGCAGAGTTTGGGCAAGCAGAGCTAACAAATGTCAAAAAGGGAAAGAGGGACCTTGACAGAACCAGGTTGCTGTCTCATGTTCATTTCCCATTATTATTTATCCTTATCAAAAAAGAAAAGAGACATGTGCCCCGACTGCCTCACCAGTCGTGTCGTTGTCTCGTGTTTATTTACAGTTTACTTTCTAACCTAACGAAAAAAAAGAGACATCGGTCGTCCCATGTTTATTTACATTTTGACTGCTCGCCACACACTTCCACTCCACGTCCATTGTCCTTTTCCCCCATGACACTAATGTCCACAACCACACTCTCTCGTTGTTTCCCCACAGAAACATTTCTCCGATAGAAAAACAACATGACCATTCCCCTCAACCTTCAACAGCTTACAAAACCTTGTAGCTGCTGTACTTAATGCAGCTGCCAGTTTTTGGTGTATGTCGACAAAAAGCCTGTGCTTTGATTGCGACATTTTCTTACACCGACCTTGATTCATTTTCTAAATCTGACCTTGATCATTTCTTTTTCAGTGCTCAACGCTGTTCGTGGCACTGTGGACACACAGTCCCCGCTAACTAACAAGATCTAGTTACTCTAGAGTCAAAATTGGAGCCAATAATATCCAGACAGAGCCTGCAGCGAGTACCGCCGACATGTCAACAGGAGCATTGTATTATATTGCTAGCCTCTCCTGGTAACTGCTGCAATGCCAGCATGGACAGCTGCTAAATCTAAGTAGATTTCAATGTCTGATAAATTGCATTGCAATGCTGTACAATTTCACTAAACACACACATGCACGCCCACAGTCAAACTGTCTTTTGAGGTGGCCACCTCTGACGTAGATCCCTCGTTGCTAATAAGGTATGGTTAAAATTTCAGGACCATTATAAAATAGTTAAAAGGAGAATATGACACCAAAAAAAGATGTATACAGAAAAGAAAACATACACATTAAGACTAGTGGGCGAGCTATCTTACATGTTAAAACTAACAAGGCGATGACAGACCAATCATACAAGAGGTAACCGCTAAATAAGTGGCAGAAGCTACAACAATGGGGACACCTCCGAGCTAAGAACGAGCCCGGCAGTTTCCAAGAGAAAACCTACACCCCTGACAGCCAGTGCGCCACGGAATCCCTCCATAGACAAGGGTTGCCGTTGACTAGTACAGATGTCGCGGACCTGCTGAAAGTGGTCCGCCAGGAAGCTGCACTCAAAGAAACAGTGCTGGAAACTAGGGGGTGCTGAGCAGACACAGCGGACGGCCGTCCACCGTGACCGCCAGTGCCCCACAAGAACTCTAATAAAGAGTGGGGTCTTAAAAAAGGGGGTTCAGTTTGGACTGCCTTTTGTTACACTTAAAATTACAAAACCCAATGTATAGTGTTCCACATTCTTTACACTTATTACAAAACTAACTAATCAAATAATGTAATTTAAAATGTAATGAAATGTTTTTTTTTTTTAAATACTGCATATGTATACACAACACACATAAAGAAAGAAAGAAAGAAATAAATAAAAACATGAGAAAAAAAACTGAAGTTTAATGTATGTAATCTTTTAAAAGCTTCTAGCTGTCACTTGATTTTGAAAAAGGATCGAGAGTATTGCCTCCTTGTCTTTAGTGATGTTTCGAATGTGTTTTCCCAACATTCAAAGACTTTGCTATCGATTGCGCTCTCACCAGCATTGCAACGTTTAACAACGTCTACTCTTTGCTCAAGAGTTAATGCTGTGCGTTCATTCGCCATATTGTTGATGTTTGAAATCTCACGCCAAATCTCATTTCTCTTGAGATTTGACGAAAAAGACATCCTGTCGTCTGCATGTGGTTTTCGCAACATTTAGCGATCGTTTTTGAACGACAATAACGTCAGTACTTTTAGGAAATATTTCACTGACAAGTCGTAAAAAAGGCATATAACCTAGGTCATAAGTCGCGTTTGAGGGGTGGTCGTAAATGAGAAGACAAGTAAAGGATCCGTCCCCCATGACACTAATGTCCACAACCACACTCTCTCGTTGTTTCCCCACAGAAACATTTCTCCGATAGAAAAACAACATGACCATTCCCCTCGACCTTCAACAGCTTACAAAACCTTGTAGCTGCTGTACTTAATGCAGCTGCCAGTTTTTGGTGTATGTCGACAAAAAGCCTGTGCTTTGATTGCGACATTTTCTTACACCGACCTTGATTCATTTTCTAAATCTGACCTTGATCATTTCTTTTTCAGTGCTCAACGCTGTTCGTGGCACTGTGGATACACAGTCCCCGCTAACTAACAAGATCTAGTTACTCTAGAGTCAAAATTGGAGCCAATAATATCCAGACAGAGCCTGCAGCGAGTACCGCCGACATGTCAGCTATCATAATTTTAAAACATTTCCTTCCCTAGATTTAAATAAAATGTGAGCATTATAAAATACTATGTCATCATCTTGTGAAGTATTATTTATTAATGTTATTATTCTTATATAGCACTTTTTCAGCTCAAGAGCTGTTCAAGACGCTGACCGATTCGGGATCTAGAACTCCAGTCGTCCGAGGAGCCCACTGTTATATTCTAGAACATGCTCTTTATATTAGCGTGTGGTGCTGTGCCATAATATTCTAAACAGAAATAGTTTGGAACATACGCAATTATCGCCATTGAGATTATAAATGGGGGGGGGGGGTATGTAGGTGGGAAGAGGAGGGAAGAAAAAGAATGTGATGAAGGGATAATTAAGCAAGTGAATGTCGTTCTAGGGTGTTGTATAAGATGTAAAATAAAGACTTTCTGGCAATATAGATAATTACATACACAACGTAAGCAAATCTCAAAACTGACTAAAGGGGATGGATTATATATTACTAATAGGAAAGAAGTTGCTCAAGAAGTTAACAATTTCTATAAAGACTTGTATTCAAAAATGGAGGCTGAGAATTGTGAAATCTTAGATTAAGTTGAGCAAATACCAACTTTAAATGAACAGTGAAACTTTCACTAGAAACTGAAATTACTTTACAAGAAGCTAGTAAGTCATTACAATATATGAAAAATAATAAAGAGTCCTGTCAGTGACGGTTTCACTGTTGAATTTTTAAAAGCCTTTTGGAATAGATTAGGCATATTATTTGTTGTGAGGTTCTAAAACGAAGGGTTCAATAGGAGTGAATTATCTACAACTCACAGGGAGGGAATAATAGTTTGCACACATAAAGGCAATAAGCCAAGAGAATTCATTAAAACTTGGCGTCCAATTACACTACTTAATGTAGTATACAAGATAGGTTCCGGTTGTATCGCAGATAGACACAAAAAAGTGCTTACTTCTCTCATTCATAAAAATCAGTCAGGCTTTAGTAGAAATAGGTACACTTAGGCGATACTGTTCGAATGTTATACAATATAATTAATTACTTAAATATACATAGGAAGCCGGGACTGCTCATTTGCCTCGATTTTGAAAAAGCCTTTGATTCCTTGAGCTGGGATTTTATGTTCAAGGTACAGTGGAACCCCTCTTTTACGACTTCAAAAAAACCTTGGAAAAATCGGTCTTATTATTATTTTATTGGGTAAATTAACGTCCCCGGACACTGAAGCATATAGGGGACAAAATAAGAGGTCAGAAAATCATAAGTAGGTATAAAACATTGCCTATGCGGCTGAATTTAGGAAAAATCGTATAGATTATAATAATGGGCTGTCTGGCACACGGAGGTGGAGAAACAGATCGAACTCGCTCGACAGTAAATGTTGAGCCGGCCGATCGGGAGGCCACTAGGTAAAAGGGCCAGAAAGGGATGAGCATGTAACAATCTGAGATGCTTTCCCAGACGCGTTGGCATAATAAAAACAGTTAAAATGTTGCTAAAACGTAATAATTAAGCACACTAAAACTAATAAGGTATGGTTAAAATTTCAGGACCATTATAAAATAGTTAAAAGGACAATATGACACCAAAAAAAGATCTATACAGAAAAGAAAACATACAAATTAAGACTAATGGGTCTACCACAGCATTGGCCGGGGCTCGTGGCATAATAAGCAGCCGTGGCAAATGGCATAAGCTATAGGTAAAACATCATAAAATTTATAGCGATCTATATTGTTATGTCCAGTGCCGTAACAGTAATATAGCTATAACCATAAAATTTGGTATAAAAAGTCAGCATCATGGCTATCACCCCCGCCTCGGCAACGCCCCTGGTGTAGCAAAGGCAACTTGGCCATAGGATGCCACCAGGGGAAGGCCATCGGAAAGACAGGGGGGGGGGGGGGGCACCAGACGGTAACGTGTACCGGAAGCACATTGGCTATCAGGTATAAAATAAAATAGAATATGTACAGCAGCAAGGCTATCAAAGACCAAGCCGAACAGCAATGAAGCTATCAACCAACAAAGATAAAAAAAAATAAAATATGTACAGCAACGGAGGCTATTCCGTTATCATCTTAAAAGGTTATGTAAAATTATGTCAGCAACCATGGCTATCACCCCCGATACAGCAACGCCCCTGGGGTGGCAAGGCAACACGGCCATGAGCGCCACCAGGGGAAGGCCATCGGAAAATCGGGGGGGGTACCAAAAGGTAACATGACCATACCGTAGCAACATGGCTATCAGTCTTGAGATAAAAGCAAACAGCGGCGAGCTATCTTACATGTTAAAACTAACAAGGCGATGACAGACCAATCATACAAGAGGTAACCGCTAAATTAGTGGCAGAAGCTACAACAATGGGGACACCTCCGAGCTAAGAACGAGCCCGGCAGTTTCCAAGAGAAAACCTACACCCCTGACAGCCAGTGCGCCACGGAATCCCTCCATAGACAAGGGTTGCCGTTGACTAGTACAGATGTCGCGGACCTGCTGAAAGTGGTCCGCCAGGAAGCTGCACTCAAAGAAACAGTGCTGGAAACTAGGGGGTGCTGAGCAGACACAGCGGACGGCCGTCCACCGTGACCGCCAGTGCCCCACAAGAACTCTAATAAAGAGGGGGGTCTTAAAAAAAGGGGGTTCAGTTTGGATTGCCTTTTGTTACACTTAAAATTACAAAACCCAATGTATAGTGTTCCACATTCTTTACACTTATTACAAAACTAACTAATCAAATAATGTAATTTAAAATGTAATGAAATGTGTTTTTTTTTAAAATACTGCATATGTATACACAACACACATAAATAAATAAATAAATAAATAAAAACATGAGAAAAAAACTGAAGTTTAATGTATGTCATCTTTTAAAAGCATGGTGTAAAACGAACACTCTTTCTAAGCTGTCACTTGATTTTGAAAAAGGATCGAGAATATTGCCTCCTTGTCTTTAGTGATGTTTTGAATGTGTGTTTTCCCAACATTCAAAGACTTTGCCGTACAATTTCACTAAACACACACATGCACGCCCACAGTCAAACTGTCTTTTGAGGTGGCCACCTCTGTCGTTGATCCCTCGTTGTCTGCTCCTGCCTCCCCTCTGCGCTGATGTCCTGTCCTGCGGTGGGGTCTTGTCCTGCGGAGGGGTCTTGTCCTGCGGTGAAGTCTTGTCCTGCGGTGGAGTCCTGTCCTGCGGTGAAGTCTTGTCCTGCGGTGGGGTCTTGTCCTGCGGTGGGGTCCTGTCCTGCGGTGGGGTCTTGTCCTGCGGTGGGGTCCTGTCCTGCGGCGAAGTCTTGTCCTGCGGTGAGGTCCTGTCCTGCGGTGAAGTCTTGTCCTGCGGTGGGGTCCTGTGCTGCGTTGGAGTCTTGTCCTGCGGTGGGGTCCTCATCTGCAGTGAAGTCTTGTCCTGTGGTGGGTCCTGTGCTTGGGTCCTGTCCGGTCCTGCTGTAAGAAGACGAAACATTGAAAGTAGAACAACATAGGCTTACAAATAATAATAACTATAATCATCATTTTAAAAAATTTCCTTCTCTAGATTTAAATAAAATGTGAGCAATATAAAATACTATGTCATCATCTTGTGAAGTATTATTTATTAATGTTATTATTCTTATATAGCACTTTTTCAGCTCAAGAGCTGTTCAAGACGCTGACCGATTCGGGATCTAGAACTCCAGTCGTCCGAGGAGCCCACTGTTATATTCTAGAACATGCTCTTTATATTAGCGTGTGGTGCTGTGCCATAATATTCTAAACAGAAATATTTTGGAACATACGCTATAATCGCCATTGAGATTATAAACGGGGGAGGGGTAGGTAGGTGGGAAGAGGAGGGAAGAAAAAGAACGTGATGAAGGTAATAATTAAGCAAATGTCACTCTAGGGTGTTGTATAAGATGTAAAATAAAGACTTTCTGGCAATATAGATAATTACATACACAACGTAAGCAAATCTTAAAACTGACTAAAGCAGATGGATTATATATTACTAATAGGAAAGAAGTTGCTCAAGAAGTTAACAATTTCTATAAAGAGCTGGGATTTTATTTTCAAGGTACAGTGGAACCCCTCTTCAAAAAAACTTGAAAAATCGGTCTTAAAAGAGGGGGGTCTTAAAAAAGGGGGTTCAGTTTGGACTGCCTTTTGTTACACTTAAAATTACAAAACCCAATGTATAGTGTTCCACATTCTTTACACTTATTACAAAACTAACTAATCAAATAATGTAATTTAAAATGTAATGAAATGTTTTTTTTTTAAATACTGCATATGTATACACAACACACATAAAGAAAGAAAGAAAGAAATATAAACATGAGAAAAAAAACTGAAGTTTAATGTATGTAATCTTTTAAAAGCATGGTGTAAAACGAACACTCTTTCTAAGCTGTCACTTGATTTTGAAAAAGGATCGAGAGTATTGCCTCCTTGTCTTTAGTGATGTTTTGAATGTGTGTTTTCCTCAACATTCAAAGACTTTGCTATCGATTGCGTTCTCACCAGCATTGCTACGTTTAACAACGTCTACTCTTTGCTCAAGAGTTAATGCTGTGCGTTCATTTGCCATATTGTTGATGTTTGAAATCTCACGCCAAATCTCATTTCTCGTGAGATTTGACGAAAAAGACATCCTGTCGTCTGCATGTGGTTTTCTCAACATTTAGCGATCGTTTTTGAACGACAATAACCTCAGTACTTTTAGGAAATATTTCACTGACAAGTCGTAAAAATGGCATATAACCTAGGTCATAAGTCGCGTTTGAGGGGTGGTCGTAAATGAGAAGACAATTAAAGGATCCGTCAATGACAATTTGGTCATAACAGAGGGGGAGTCGTAAAAAAGGGGGTCGTACTTCAGGGGTTCCACTGTATTACATGCGTTCGGATGTGGCCCTGACTTCTGTCAGTAGATTTCTACATTTTGTAATTTAACATTAAATCAGCAGTAAACGTAAAGAGCATTTTATCTTCTTAGTTCGAGGTACAGATGGGATGTAGGCAGGGAGATCCGATCTCGCCGTATTTATTCATAATGCGTGTTGAAATTTTGTGTTTAATGATAGAGAAAATAAAGACATTAAAGAGCTTCGAATTAGAAAGTTGAAAGCAAAATATCTCAGTATGCAGCCGATAAAGAATTAATTCTAGAAGGGGACAGACATTCTTTCGAAGAAACAATTTCTACTATTCAATGTTTTGGGAAAAAATTCAGGGTTGTTTCTTAATACAGATAAGAGTAGTGCTATTTGGTTGGGTAGAATGAAAAATTCTAAGTCCGCTACATGCCCCATCTGCACATGCAATGGAACCCAGAAAGATTTTATATTCTCGGTATCTGGTTTACTAATGACAAAGGAATTTGCGACAATTTCAATGAAATATTTATAGAAATTACAAATTTGTTAAGTGTGGCTTAAGCTCCAAATAACTCCATTATGATGCGCTGCTATTTTAAAATCATTAATCCTTTTGAAAATCGTGCATCTGTGGCTGTTATAGATTCAGAATATGCAGGATCTGCTTTCGTCTTTGCGGATTTGAAAATAAAATCATTTAATCTAGGAAAGGTTATAATGTTTCAACAGCATAACTGAAAGCTATTTCAATGGCTTTAAATAAATTGCTAGCTTGCCTACTGTTTTCCATAGTAATGTGTGGATTCACAGTCTGTTATACAGGCTTTAAATTCTATAAATCGCAAGGAATGGCAATTGAAATAATTTATGAGATCAAACACGTTGTTAATAGCTTGACTATAAATTGAATTTCTAATGGTTACCATTGCATTCTGGTTTTATCCTTAATGACTGGGCAGAAGGAGAGGCAAGAAAATGTGCTTTGAATTTGAATTCAGTCATTATTGACATATTTGTAGGCTATCTACTAAAGTGGAAAACATGGACTCTCACAGCAGTCCTACAACAAAAAATATAAAGCATGGAGATGAGATGCTAGATGCTATACCCAGCACATCACTAATGACGACGTCCGACAGACCATCACACTGGACAACACGGTTACTTGCTCACAGTGGTGAAGAAACTGAAACTCCGATGTTATGATTACATCATCAGAGCTTCAGTCTTGCAAAGACTATCCTGCAAATCACGGTGCAAGGAGGCAGAAGAAAATGGAGACAGAAAAAGATGTCGTTAGACAACATTCGAGAATGGACTGGCTTGACACTGAGTGAAGCCACGATGACTGCTGAGGAAAGATGGAGTATGCTGGTTAAACGATCATCTCTGATGCCCTAAAGGGCTTTCGAGTTACGGGATAGGATACGATAGGATAGATCACTACAGAAGCAAATAGCAAAAAAAAAAATAACTATATTTTAAGAAAATATAATTATTCACCCAAATTTAAATTAAATGTTCGTTTTTCAAGACCTGTTACATTACATTACATTACATTACATTACATGATTATTGCTTTAGGTCCAGCGGACTCTTCCGAGCCAAATCAGGACCGGACAACCTCTGATCCGCATAAAAGATCTGCTGAAACAACCCTAGTGGTAAAACTGAAAGCTCTCCACCAGCAAGTCACTTTACAATAAAGACATCCCACGCAGAGGACGCCGAGGCTGTACTCTAATTTATCGAACCCCCGTTTACAAAAACAAAATAGAATACAAACATCATTATAAATTATCAACAAAACACATACATATAAAATGCCTACATTGCTAAATAATAACATCATAGGAAGCCCTAGTGACCACCTGGCAGAAAGCGTCCAATATTCCTAAGCTGATCCAACAGACCTCATACACAAATAAGGAGTCTTGTCCCGGAAGAGTTTTCAAGAAAAAAAAGGTAGATGACTGGTCTAGCTAAGAAGAAGATAGTATATCAGATTGATAGAACAGAGCAGGAATGAGAAAGAGCGAATGAGAAAGACAGCGACAGTGGGAATTTAGAGCACTAAATTTCCAGAAAGTGGGGATACTATTTATACTGAAAACCCCGGCACCACAACGGGGGTTCAAGACCTGTTGTAACATCACCATACAATTCAGTTCTTAAATTCATTGGGAACAAAATTTTGTAAAAATATTTCTTGCTCACGTAATTGTGCTTTTCAATGGTTCACATTCTTTTTAACTGTGATGTCTGACTTTTTACTACCAATGGAAATGAAAAACATTTAAGTTACTAAGTGACGTAACTTTTTGCAATCTCTAGTTCATTTCCCTGGATAAACCATTTTTAACTCTTCCCAAGAAATCACCCATGTCTAAAAACTACGACTTTACTCTTATTAATGTTGATAGTCAGCCCTAAGTCCTGGCACATTTGGTTAACTATGTCTAGTTGAGTTTGCAATTCTGCTGGTGAACAAGACAGTTATTCATTGCTTACAGGGTCCAGCGGACTGCTAAAAGCCAAAAATGGATCACAAAATCAGGACCACAACTTGGTTCAAAGAGGACTCACCCATGATCCGTATAAAAGATCTGCTGAAACAAACCTAGTGGTAACACTGAAGGCACTCCACGGCATCCCACGCAGGGGACGCTGATGCTATCCTCTAAAATATCGAACCCCCGTTTACAAAAACAAAATAGAATATAAACTTCATAAAATATCAACAAAACACACATATATATAAAATGCCTACATTGCTAAATAACAACATCATAGGAAACCCTAGTGACCATTTGGCAGAAAGCGTCCAATATTCCCAAGATGACCCAACAGACCTCATACCCAAATGAGGAGTTTTGAAAGAGTTTTCAAGAAAAAAGATAAGGGAGTGGTCTAGCGAAGAAGATAGTATAGTAGATTGATATAACATAGTAAGAATGAGAAAGAACAAAGGAGAATGACAGCGACAGTGAGAATGTAAAACACTAAATTTTCAGAAAGTGGGGAAACTATTTATATAGAAACTCCGGGGGTGGGTTGTTGTTGGTGGTGGGTGTGTGTGTGTTTGAACAAGACAGCAAAGCCAAGTCAGCAAAGAGCAATATGAAAGCTCAACAAGACCAGGCACGAGTCTCCAAGCCTGCTCTGGTAAGCAACTCTTGATGCTAGCTCGTTATTTGTCACCTAGAACATTGTGGGGCTTAACATACAGCCTTGCTTTAATCCACGATCGAGGGCACTCAAATGTCATGAATTACACAAACACAAGCGAGAACTGATTGGTACATTGATCGGATTCCGTTTACGAATTTGGATAAAGCACCACTTCTACATTGCAATACAAGTTTCTTTCTCAATTGTTTCAAACGCCTTCTTCAAATTGAATAAAGCTACATACAATTTGCCTCCCTTTTTGGTCAGATACTTCTGAGTAGCATGCAGCATATAGTGTAAATACATGGTTTACGATGGAGTACCATCTTCAAAACCCTGTGTTTTGTTAATCTTATTAATTGCTTCTAGCCATGTATAAAGTGGTTTAAAATTGATGTATAACACTTCCCTAAAAAACTCAGTAGTGGTATATCTCTGTAAATGTCTGGTATTTCTAGGTCATTTTTTTAAAATAGGTACTATGATACGTTTAGTACATACCTCAGGATAATGACCACTAGGGAATATTTAATTGAAGAGTTCGACCAAAACGTGAAACACAACGTCTCCACCACACTTCAACATTTCAGATTGAATGCCGTCGCAAACAAAAGCTTTAGAGAGAGAGAGAGAGAGAGAGAGAGAGAGAGAGAGAGAGAGAGAGAGAGAGAGAGAGAGAGACAGAGAGAGACAGAGAGAGACAGAGAGAGACAGAGAGAGACAGAGACAGAGACAGAGACAGAGAGAGAAATTGTTATTAAAAAAAGGAAAGACAGAAAGACATTCAAAACAATGAAGAAGACAAAAGATTGCTATAAATACAAATCACACTCACTCCTTCCCTCGATGCCTTGGTCCTCTTCGCTCATGGTGCTGACCCGTGGTGATGTCCTTGACTTGGCCTCAGCTCCGTCGGTCCGGTGGTGGTGCTGGAACTTAGAACAGAAGATTAGGAGGTGCATATAGCATAACATCATTCTCTCCCTCGTTCATAGCCACATCAATGTAGAGATCTCAAAGTAGGTGCACCTACTTTACGCGAAATCAAAACATTGATGACTCGCTCTCACGCACCCCACCCTTTCCCCTTCCCCCTCCCTTCCCGTCCCCTCCTCCGCGGCCGCGGCGTTCCGTCCTCGGCTGGCTGTTGTCTTCGTGGTGCTGTGGTCCTCGGGGCCTACTGAAAAGTGGAAAGGCAGAATTAGCGACTCGTGGGGGCCAGGACGCCTACTCCTGTCACAGATACGTGAGTATCTGCCCACTGCCCGCTAATTTCTAGGGAATGGGAGGAATCTAGAGCCCGAGGAGGGTGAGGTCTACCCTGGCCCTTTATTCCTGGTTTGTAAGAACTAACATCGGAAGTTCTAAGTGAACTTTGATGTCAACCCTTACAGGGAGTTACCCTAACACTACACCATTTACCAACACCACACCATTTTCTTAAATACTAAACCGACATTTTTTCTCCACTGAAGTCCTGAGCGTTGTCGCGTCGTCGTCGGTGGTGTTGACTCCTGGCCTTGCGTTGACTGAATGACGCAAAAAAAACACAGTTCACTTAACCTACAGTGTACACTGTGGCATTATGGGAAAATGTGTGAACTCGATCTCACTAAACACTAAGTTGTTGTAACTACCGCACTGTTGTGTGCTGACAAAATAAAGTAAGATCAGGAACACAATGTAGAGAAACTGACATTTTTAGTAGACCAATCAGTTACTCTCTTTGTGTTTTTATGACTTTTTTGTCTGGATCATGCACTATCGTGTCGCCGTATCATCTTTGAGCATATAAACAAATATGACAAAATGGACTTACACTGTTTTATCACCGCATGGCAGATCAGAACAGTAAATAAATAACGACCTAATTTTGCAGAAAGCTCTGAAAAGCAAAAAGTTGCTATGCTTTTTGTCAGGAGAAATGCAATTCCAAGGCAAAATCCTATGTATTTGAGTCTATGACGGCCTACTAGCGCCAAAACCTGATAATTACAAATATCATCAGATTATTACAAATATCATGAAATATTTACAATTATCAATGGATAATTACAATTTTTTTTAAATCAGTTTATAGTCCCCTCTCTTCCCGTTTAGGATTTTCAGAGAGGAGACTCTGATCGTCAGTATAATTACAATTATCATTGAAAAATTATAAAATCCGCTTAATCATGTTTAATTTTCAGTTCTGGCGCTAGCAATCCGCCTGGAAATGCGCCAAAACCAAAAATTGTAATTAAAAGAAAGAAAGAGATTTCTCTTATATAGCGCACTTACAAGCTCAGAGAGCTTCTCAAGGTGCTGGCCCGTAATATCCAGCAATCACAAAATAGTTTGCTGAAGTCAGGATTCGAACCAACGTCGCCCAAGACGCACTCACACAAGTCGTGCGCTCTGACCACTGAGCTATCCCTCCCCCGTAAATTATCACATATTAATTACAATGTTCAGTTCATATTTACAATTTTTACGTGATCATGCTTAATTCTGACTAAAGCGGCTTACTAACGCTAAAACGTGTATTTAAAGGTATCAGTAGTAACAGTAATTAACACGTGTTCTATATAATTCACATTATGACGGCCTACTAGAGCCAAAACCTCAGAATTACAAATATCATGTCGATCGAGGATGAGGCGAGTCAGCACTTTGCTGGGTGCTGACAGAATCATAATGCCGCGCCAGTGTTTGCAGGCGCCTAGATCTCCTTTCGTGGGGAGTTTTACCAAGTGTCCCTTTTTCCAGTCGGCTGGCACTTTTCCTTCCTTCCAGATCCTCTGCAGTAATGGCAGCAGCATGTTAGCTGTAGTTGAAAGGTCTACTTTTAGGGCCTCTGGGGGTATTCCATCTGGTCCTGCTAATATCATGTGATAATTACAAATATAAACGACATATTTACAATTCACATGAGTAAAAATTTTAATTATCAAGTGAAAATTACAATTTTTGGTTTTGGCCCATTCCTAGAGCCAAAATTGAAAAATTACACATGATCACGCAAAGATATTTGTAATGTATGAATGATAATTGTAATTAACCCTTGATAATTGTAATTTACCTATGCTATTTGTATTTATCTCATAATATGTGTAATTATCAAGTTTTGGCGATAGGAAGGCATGGCAAATACTGATAATAATTAATTAACACTGTAGATTACCGGCATCTTTGTAATTTACACAGAACGCGTGTTAATTTCAATTATCTCGTGCTAATGGTAACTCTCGGTTTTGACGATAGTAGGCCGTCATATGATTCATTTTGGCAATAAAGTAGGCCTATGTTGACTTAAAACATGAACGGGATGGTAAGTCTTTCTCTTTCCATTCTTTTTTTCCTCTCCCTTCCTCACCCACCCACCCCCTCCTCCACTCTCACACACACAGCCATACTCGCACGGGGTCGTAGTGAATGAAATGAACGCTCTGTCTGTCTGTCTGTCTGTCTGCCGCTCTCTGTCTCTGTATCTTCTCTCTCTCTCTCTCTCTCTCTCTCTCTCTCTCTCTCTCTCTCTCTCTCTCTCTCTCTCTCTCTCTCTCTCTCTCTTATTATCTGTCTCTCTTTGTCATTCTATGTCTCTGACCCTTCTCTGTCTCTTTCGCTGTATCTTCTCTCTCTTTCTTTGTCGCTAACTCTCTTTCTCTGTCGCTCTCTCTCTCTCTCTCTCTCTCTCTCTCTCTCTCTCTCTCTCTCTCTCTCTCTCTCTCTCATGTAGTTTGTGGTTTGTTAATAGTGTAAATGTGAGTGTGAGTGTGAGTGAGTGCGAATAGTTTGATGTATTAATTTTTGGAGCAAGTTTTAATCATTAACGTTAATGTTATTTTTAAAGTATAAAAAGTAAAAGACTATGCTTAAAACCTTAAAACCTTTATTCCATTTGATTACAATTTTCAACATCAACTTCTCTCTCTCTCTCTCTCTCTCTCTCTCTCTCTCTCTCTCTCTCTCTCTCTCTCTCTCTCTTTCTTTCTTTCTTTCTTTCTTCTTCTTCTTCTTCTTCTTCTTCTTCTTCTTCTTCTTCTTCTTCTTCTTCTTCTTCTTCTTCTTCTTCTTCTTCTTCTTCTTCTTCTTAAACCTCACTGGCCAACTATAGCGTAGGGCAGACCAATGCCTGCGTCACACGCACACACTGCGCATAGCCGAGATTAGCCGAGACGGAGTGGCGAACGTATGACTCAGCCACGCAGTGTGTAAATGGGTCTCATTCCACTTCAATCAGTTGTATAGTTTATTTATTGTTTTAAATATATACACACACACGAATATAATTAATAAATACATAAAAAGCAGCATACCAACAACTTAAATTAAAGCTAACATTTATAGCTTAGCAGAGGTATCATGAACATTATTTATCTCCATTGCGTACAAATTACTTAATTTTAATATTACTTTTGGAGCTTTGGAACGTCGTCATTTTATTTGTGAACATAATAAAACATTATACATATAAACAAAAGGCTTTATGCCCAAGAGGGTGGGGGAGGTAAGAGGCTTTCTAGCCAATAAGAGGGGATAAATATGGGTGGGATATAGGGGAAAAGTGGGTATATTGAACCCCTTAAGGAACTTCCATAATTTGGTAGAATGTAGACAAAAGCCACAAACATAATCATCATTTAAAAGGTAAACATTAAAACTATGTGGCCTTAAACGACGAAAGCTGAGACTGATAAAAAAACATGTTGTGAAAGTCTAATTTAGACACCCTAACGGACTTAAATGAGAGGTAAATTGGACCTAGGTTTAATTTATACGCACATAGTGTAAACACTTATATTATTCCTATCTTATCCCGTAACTCGTAGGTCGTAGATGTCCACATATGATCGTTTAACCAGCGTACTCCATCTTTCCCTGTCTTGATCATTTAACCAGCGTTCTCCATCTTTCCCTGTCTTCAGCAACCCTGATGGTTTTGCTCAGTGTCAAACCAGCCCATTCTAGAATGTTGTCTTCCCACCTCTTTTTCGGTCTCCCTCTTCTTCTACCTCCTTGCGCTGTGCCTTGCAGGATGGTCTTTGCAAGACCTGATGATCTGGTGACATGGTCATACCATCGGAGTTTCCGCTTTTTCAACAATGTGAGCACTGCAGGTCATCGTGTTGTCCAATGGCTTGTGTGATGGTCTGTCGGACTTCGTCTTTGGTGATGTCCTGGGTATAGGAAATGCCCAGAAGTCTCATGTAGCACCTCATCTCCATGCTTTGTATTCTTCGTTGTAGATCTGCTGTGAGGGTCCATGTTTCGCAGGCGTATAGGAAGATGGAGATGACAAGGGAGCACAGCAGCCTTACCTTGGAATGTAGACTGCTGGTCCTGTCTGTCCAAATGGGCTTCAACCTCGCCAGAACAGCAGTTGTTTGTGCGATCCTGGAGAGGACATCCTGTCGGGACCCATTGTCTGATACAATGGCTCCTAAATATTTGAAGCTATGCACTGTGTTGAGGGATTGGCCTTGGTCTTTGATGGCCGTGTTGATGCCATAGGTGTGGTTGGTCATCATTTTGGTCTTCTCTGCACTTATTTGCATTCATAGGCTCTGGAGATGGTGTGAAGCCTTTGTACCAGCTGTTGAAGTTCTTGTTCCTCTCCAGCCAATCCATCAATGTCATTCGCAAAACGAAGGTTGGAGATTGCTCTACCCCCTATGGTGACTGTACCTTCGTGATCTGCAAGGGCATCTGACATTATGCGCTATAGGAAGATGTTGAAGAGTGTTGGAGAGAGTAGGCATCCCTGACGCACACCGATAGTTGTTCTGAACCAGTTTCCGATGGTGATGTTGTGGAGGACTGCACTGGTAGCCTTTGTCATACAGGCTTTTGATGACTTCAATAATTTTAGGGCTGATGTTGTACACTTTCATGGTTGCCCATAGAGCTGCATGCCAGACTCGGTCAAACGCCTTCTTGAAGTCTGCGAACACATGATATAGATGTTGTTGGTGCTGTAGGTATTTCTTGCAGATTATTCTGAGGTTGAAAATCTGTTCAGTGGTACTTCGCCCTGCCCTGAATCCTGCTTGTTCTTCAGCTATGATTTGTTCAGCTTGGTGTTTCAACCTGTTGTGTATTATTTTAGGAGGACCTTGCTGGGATGGCAAGACAAACACACTCACATACGCACTAACACACATAATCAGTAACATCGCCCTAAAAACAGCATAAAAAATAAAGTAAAGATTTTTATTACTCCAATAAGACCCTGTCTTAAAACTAAAGCAATGCACTCACTTGGTATAAGGTTTTAAAAAAAATTATTCTTTCAACTACTGCCACCAAAAATAACATACAAAATTCAATCAAATCAAATGTCTAATAAAAATATATTTTTTTAAAGACGAAAGAAAAGAAATAAAGGAAATTTTAAGAGGTTATTTCCTTGAAAAAAGATTGTTTATAGAACTTAAACACTATGTTTATTTACTAGTAAACCGCTCGTCTTTAGAAACAGCACTTCTGAGGAATGATGCAAGTAAGCTCCAAGGTTCAAATTACGCTCGCATGATTTTGTTATATAAGGAATGATCGTTACTTGGTTTACTTTGGTGTGTTAGTGTGTGTGTGTGTGGGTGTGTGTGTGTGTGTGTGTGTATGTGTGTGAGTCGAGTGTGGGTGTGTGTGTGTGTGTGTGTGTGTGTGCGTGTGTTTGTGTGTGTAGAAACGCCGTTACTTTTACACACTCTTTATACTCTATCAACGTTCTTTTGACGGCCACGTTATTTTGACGTCAAAACAGTGTTCCGTTAGGGTTAGGGCTGTGTTAGGCTTAGGGTTAGGTTAAGGGTTAGGGTTTGGGTTAGCATTAGAATTAGGGTTAAGGTTAAGGATAGCTTCAAAAAATGGACTAATTTTTAAAAAAGGTCAAAACAATGTTTGTGTCGTTTCATGAAAGTCACAACAACGGCGTTTTTACACGAGTGTGCACAGGTGTATGTGTGTATCAACTGATATAAACATATTTCTCTTTGATGTCTGTCTTATACTTGACCAGTGTTTTACACTTGACAAAGGTTTTAAATAAACTACAAGTTTGTGCTTTACGTTGAGAGACATGATTAAAAAAAAAAGTATTGTTTTAGTTAACAATTTGATTTATTTATGTAATTAGTTATGGAATCACCGCCGCGGATTACCAATAAACTAATATTAGCTTTCGACATAGTCGAGTGTTAGTGTTTGTTTTTTTGTTTTTGTTTTTGTTTTTAATAGTAAATTTACGTCCCCGGACACATTAAGCGTATAGGGGACGGGTGAACCACCACTTATGTTTTTGTTAGTGGTTCCGGCGCCTGTGATTTGTTATTCTCTGTCACACTGCGTAGCAGAGACGTTCGAGGCTGGCGTCGCCTCTCCACCACGCAATACGCTTCTCTGCATCCATGCAGTGTTAATGCAAAGGTTGTGCAATTTGTGATGTCATACTGGTCAGTTCAGCAGGGGACTGTCCGTTCCAGTTAACTGCGTTCCCCCCGGCGTTACAGTAGTAGTAAGGTAAATTACCGTCCCCGGATATCAAGGCGTATAGGGGACTTAAGGCGTTACAGTCCACACAGAAGTGCTAAATATATCCATACAGTCAGAACTACCGGGTCAAACTGTAGGTCAGCTAATCAATAAACACAGTGCGCACTGTCGAAATTGGAAGCAATAGTCCAATATTTGATAGGTGATGTGTGATGCACAAACAACTGCTGCCCTGGCGAGGTTGAAGCGAATTTGGAAAGACAGGACCACCAGTCTACATTCTTGTCATCTCCATCTTCCTATATGCTTGCGAAACATGGACCCTCACAGCAGATCTCCAACGAAGAATACAAAGCACGGAGATGAGGTGCTACAGAAGACTTCTGGGCATTTCCTATACCCAGCACATCACCAACGACAAAGTCCGACAGACCATCACACAAGCCATTGGACAACACGATGACCTGCTCACAGTGGTGAAAAAACGGAAACTCCGATGGTATAGCCACGTCACCAGATCATCAGGTCTTGCAAAGACCATCCTGCAAGGCACAGTGCAAGGAGGTAGAAGAAGAGGGAGACCGAAAAAGAGGTGGGAGGACAACATTCGAGAATGGACTGGTTTGACACTGAGCGAAACAATCAGGGTTGCTGAGGACAGGGAAAGATGGAGTACGCTGGTTAAACGATCATCTGTGGTGCCCCTACGACCTCCGAGTTATAGGATAGGATAGGATTTGTGATGGTCGCCAGGAAAACTCTAGGCTACATAAATTAATTAGTAAAGAGACTGGCGTCGAGGGCTTGTAGGAAGGATGTGGTCAGTTTATTAGACAATCCAGTTGACGTTCTCAGCCGTTTGTTATCGTTTGTCATTGTGAATTCCCGTCCGACTAATAACAATGGATGCTATATACGCGTTTTCCCCCAAAGCGCGGCGATCCATACTAGTGTACATGCTCACATGCATTATCCACTCACACTCAAACATGTGGTGTAAAGGCAGGGATAATAATAATAATAATAATAATAATAATAATAATAATAATAATAATAATAATAATAATAATAATAATAATAATAATACAGGATGCTATACGCGCCTTACCCCAAATCATTCAGGCTCAAAGCGCGGCGATCTATACCAACATACACGCTCACCCGTCTCATCCACCCTCACACACACCAAACACACATCCATCACTCAAACAGGTGGTGTAAAGGCAAGGAGATCGCTATTAGAAGACGGAAAGAAAATCGAATTGTTATTTTTGAAATTTTTATATTGACTGCGTCCTGTACCATTATTGAAGGGAGGGAGGAAACCGGAGTGCCCGGAGAAAACCCTCGGTGACCTCAAATAGTCTCGTACCTAAGTCACATAGGTTCGCCCCTTGCGGGAATCGAACCCGCGACCTTCGGCATAGGAAACCGGCGACTTATCCACTGCGCCACGAGGCCATATATAGTTGTTGTTGTTGTTGTTGTTTGTAGATTATAGTCACACGACACTTTCGCATATAGGTGACTACTGGACCGATTTATACTGACACCAGCGGGCCAGTTGTTGGTAAAGGGGAAAATAATATGATCACACGTTGACCAATCCGGGATTCGAACCAGCGACCTTTCGGTTACTAGCAAGACGCTCTTACCAACTGAGCTACCCGGCCCCACTCCATATATAGTATATGCTGTAGGTTAATAATGTGTAGTGTTGTGCAAGGGTGTGCTGACTAGGCCTGCTCAGCCATTTTGATTCCTTTTTCCTATGAATGGCTTTTTCCTATATAAAGATTACTTGACACTGCGCTGAATAAAGCTTTTTTTGTACTCCTTAGTGAATCTTTTGTGTGTACACGTTCTTTGCTCCCGAAGCAGAGCGACAGCGTTTGCGTATTCAAAACGCAGTCAACTGAAAAGAAGGAAGAAAGTTAGCCGTGTGTTGTCGAAACACGGATGAATTGTGTTGTTTCATCGATTGTGCAACGGATTGAGCACTGAGAGTCAGATTACAAATAATTATTAGAAAAACTTTCAAGATGACGGTTTCAACTGCGAATTGTGTTCGTCAAGAACATTGTAAGTAACAACCGTCAAATAAGATACTAGGAACATTGATGATGTCACAACAGTATGGTATTCAAGATCGTTCTGGTTTTGGTAATCAGACTGAGGCACTAACATCACTTTACACGCGTCACTTTGACATGTATGTGTTCATATTACTATATTTATTATAGTATGACGCCAGCTTGAGCTATGTACAGTTTATGTTTTATAAAATATTGTGACCCAGAACTAGACACGAATCAATAAGATTGTTACAATCATGTTACCCGTACATTGTATTCACGCAGCCAGTGTGTCCTCATAGTACCGTCAAGAATAAACATATATATGTATGCTGTAGGTTAATAATGTATAGTGTTGTGCAAGGGTGTGCTGACTTGCGTATGATATGTGTGTTGTGTGTATATAGACCTACTTGGACACGCATGTGTGTGTATGTGTGTGGGTGTGTGTGTGGGTGCGTAGGTGTGTGGGTGTGTGTGTGTGTGTGTGTGTGTGCATGTGTGTGTGTGTGAAAATGGCAACAATACTTTCAGTTGTAGCAGTCTACATGTAGTTGTAGATCGATAGAAATGTAGGCCTGTGTAAATAAAGTGCACATGTTATGAACAGAAACTAAGCGCTATAAGTTGTAGTGACTGAGATGAGAGAGAGAGAGAGAGAGAGAGAGAGAGAGAGAGAGAGAGAGAGAGAGAGAGAGAGAGAGATCTTATCTAAGCACTTAGTTATGAACCTTGGTGCCTCTAAGTGTTGAGTTCATCAGGTAGGATGTAAGCTAATAATTAATCATCAACCTACTTATTTATGATGTACGATGAGGCTGCAGTTGTTGCTGATAAACTTTGTGCTAACGATGATAACAAAACCGGGTAACGATCCAGTGTAGCTCCTTGTGAAAATTATTTGTAGAGATTGATACAGATGAATGATCAGCAGAGAATGTTAGGATTAGTATTTGAGCTCGAGTTTCGGATAGAAGTGTCTGCAAATTCCAACGAAATTCGCACGGACTCTTTTGCTCGCGGAGTACATCGTAGTATGGGGAGCTAATCTGGACCATTATTGATACTTGTTATTGAGGAGAAGTAGATGAAGAAGAATCTTAAATTTATCAAATTAAAGATTAGAGATGAATATCAATTTAAAAAAAATCTCTTTATATATTGTCAGTAAGAGGCACAAGTAGAACATTCTGTAGGCCTCGTCAAAGAGTTTATTTTAAATCTGTTGATAATATGGGCTACCTGGGGAGAGATACTGACTCATATAAATTTAGACATTACGTGCTTTTCCAAGGACGTAAAATTTATAGAAATACTTGCTTCTAGTTATCTTAACGAGCATCCAGCTGGGATGCAAGCGCTTAGGCGGTTTAAACACCGAGCGAGGCTTGAAGCGTTTCTCGTTTGGCTCGTCTTGTGTGTGAATCATGGGTACTGGCTGGAGAAGTTGTTTTTTTTTTTAATATATGTAATTTATAGTAAGTCATACTTTATGCAAAGCACCATAAAGGAATTAGAATGCTGCCGTGGTAAAACAACGTAATAAATTTTAAAAAGTGCTTTTTTAATGTCTTGTTCTATGTATAGAGTCCAGAACACGATGGCAGCGTCTCTTCAGGGTTAATTTTGGAAGAGATGTCCTTATATTTGCGAAACCTCTTCCACAACAAGTCACCAAAGCGCATACAAAATAACAATTAACACACAACAGTCGATTTTTATTTTCTCAGCATTGTTGGACTTGCTTTATGTTGTAAGTAAAGTTGGTGATATATTTTGGTATGGTCAAAGACTGATTGCATGTGCTGCCCATATTTAATAGTATTCTTCTTTTGTATTGTGCAGCTGACGAGCGCGTGGACTGGACTTCTGGATCCGGTCGGGGAGAGGACGGCCCCGAGGGGGACAACGACCCACTGCTGAGAACCAACCGACAACCCAACACTAACATTAACGTAATCGGACAGAAGAAAGGAGGTATCAGCAAACCTGGCACTCCTGATCATAAAAAGTAAGCGAAATGTTTAATTGTTTGAAATATAGACGTACTGCTTGAAAAGCAGTTAACATCATTGGAATAGGTTACAGTACTCGTATTGTTGAGAAACTCTGGTTTCGTTGATTATCTAGCAGTAGCATGTAGAGATACAGAATTTCTGTATACATTATCTTATTATTACTCAAAAACTGTACACTTGGGCCCCTCGCGATGGAAGTTCCATAACAAAATAACGGAGAAGTACCGTGTACCATTATATGTGTTGTGGTCTGTCTGAAGGGTGGCGCAGTGGTAGAGTGCTTTGGGCACACGCTAGCAGTGTGCAATGTTAAGCGACATCGGGATGAATTAGTACTTGGATGGGTGACCATTCACAAAAGGCAACTTATTAAGGAAAAAAAAGAGAAACACGCGCACGAAACACCCCAGTCACCCAGCTGTGAATGGGTACCTGGTTCTGTTTAGAACCGGGGAAGGTAAAGCAGCGAGGGAGAGGAAGTAGGCACCGCCCTCACTAAGTAGGGCTAGAGAAAAGGGAGGTCCCAAATGCCTCTGAGATAGCTACCGCCCTCACTAAGCAGGGCTAGAGAAAATGGAGGTCCCAAATGCCTCTGAGATAGCCACCGCCCTCACTAAGCAGGGCTAGAGAAAATGGAGGTCCCAAATGCCTTTCTCCCCAAAGACTGAAAAGTTAGGGAACACCTTTACCTTTTCCCTGTCTGAAGTCTCTCTCTTCTTTGGCATTATCTGGAGCGGTTCTTCCAGCTGATATGATAGAGCACAACGTATGAACAATATAATGATATCTATTATAGTTTTGTATCGTCTTCTAAATGTAAATGCAGTAATGGATAGTGGGGGAGTAAAGTAATTGCGGACGATGTAATGGATAGCGTGGTGATAAGATAATTGCTGACGATGTAATGGATAGCGTGGCAGTAAGGTAATTGCTGACGATGTACTGGATAGTGTAGTAGTAATGTAATTGTCGACCATTACCGTCTTTCTTGAGGAAGCGATTCTTTTTTCAAGTGACAGTTCGCATTGGTAAGAAGCAACGGTATGTGGAGCATACTAATTTAAGAACAATATAAAAAGGAGGAAGACTATATGAATTTTGACTTCAGAAGTGGGGGCTCCGAATTAAATTATGGGACAAAATAATAATTTAGAAACTATTAAATATAAAGACCTGAAAGAAGAGATTATTTGGCCTTTTCTATGGAATTCCCTTTGTAAAATAATTATGTTCACCACTTTCAGCTAAATAATCTTTATTTAGGAGCATATTTTCTAAATAATCGTTTGTTTCCAAACAAGGTAAGATTTTTCTAAATAATATATTTTGTCGGTAAATAACTTATTTACCTAAACAAAATATTATTGTTTGGGTTAATAAATCATGATATAGGCAAATAGGGTATTGTTGCTAAACAATGAATTATTTATCTATATAACGCATTATTTAGCAGATTGTGTGGAAAAATGTATTATTTAGAAATGTTCCTAAATAATGTTTTGTTTACTTATACTTTATATAATGCATTACTTAGCAGTATTTGCTAAATAATGTATTATTTAGAAGATGTTGCTAAATAATGCACTATTTACGTAAACAATTCATTGTTTAGGGACGGCAAGTTTAATTATTTAGGAGATTCGCAGATACAAGTCGTATTACTGTGATTCGCTTGTAAACCAACAACAGATGATTTACTAATACAATACTACTAAACACGCCCCGCTGCGATCCGGTCTTAATTAGAGCGGCCTGAGGGATAACAACATATTTTCTCACTAATGGCTCTATTAAATACAGCAGCCGGAGACACCGACAATGTTAATAATTAATAGGCGTAATTAGTAGTGATACGATTGATTTTTGACCATCTTTATTACAGAATAATTATGTCGATGCAGTTATCCAACTAGTGGTGGCCGCGCGCCACTTTAGTTTCCAATCTTTTACAGAATTCTCTCTCTTTCCAAATGTCGCACCGTTATTTATCTAAACCCTTGTTTACACCCCACAAGGTGGCGCTCGCTACAGTAATGTTCAACTTTTATAAAATTCTCTCTCGTCCAAATGCCACTCATTAAGCAGGTGACAAAGACAACGACTGTAAGATTCGTATATATAGTAGTGTGTATCCTGGGCCACTACAGAACAGGCCCTAAAAAAACATATGTATTATGTAATGCGGTCTAATTGTGGTCAGCCGATAGAGAGACATAGAGAGACCCACAAGCCAGACCTGTACATAAAGTCAACATCCTTAGCTGCAGTAAAAACGGAAGCGGGGGCTGGTTTACTACATTTAAGTAAAAAGGAGTTTGACCCAGCGTGTGTCTGACAAAGACCTTCAAAAGTCGAAACAGCTGTAACACACTTTACTTTCAACCAACATATTGTCTATATATATAAATTGCTTAACCGGAAGTCCTTCTTCGCCTCTACTATAAAGTTTGTCCCCTATGGACACTGATCTGGGCAGGTGCTGAGCGCTGCTGATCGGCCTGCTGTGTGCTCAAAACCAGCCAAATCGTTATAGCCGACATTTCCTTACCGAACGTTAAACCGTTTCTGAGATAAATAAATAAACAAAATGTCCACAAACTGTAATAGCCTCATTCCGCGCGCTTCCATTAAAAATCAAATTGAGGTTTCAGCATGTTTTCCCATATAGACCAAAAAATTGATGTTCTTTCTAGGAAGCGTTGGTAGCTTAGTTAGTAAAACCATTCTCCTACCGTGCAGGGAGACCCAAGTTCAAAGCTCAGCAGACCCCCCCCCCCCTTTTTTTTTATTAATACACTAAAATATGGATATTTTTTTTTAAATTTAGGCTTTTTACCTTTAATTTATTTGTTATTATTATTATTATTATTATTATTATTATTATTATTATTATTATTATTATTATTATTATTATTATTATTATTATATCAAATTTTCTTTTAAAACCGTGTTTTATGATTTTTATTTGTATTATTCTATGTTCAATATTATTATTATTATTATTATTATTATTATTATTATTATTATTATTATTATTATTATTATTATTATTATTATTATTATTATTATTTATTATTATTATTATTATTATTATTATTATTATTATTATTATTATTATTATTATTATTATTGTTATTACTTATAAACTAATAATAATAATTATTATTATTATAATAACAATTATAATATCTTATATCAAATTTTCTTTTAAAACCTTGGTGTTTTTTATGATTTCTATTTGTATTATTCTATCCTATCCTATCCTATCCTGTCCCATAACCCGAAGGTCGTAGGGGCACCACAGATGATCGCTTAACCAGCATACTCCATCTTTCTCTGTCCTCAGCAGCCCTCATGGCTTCGCTCAGTGTCAAACCAGTCCATTCTCGAATGTTGTCCTCCCACCTCTTTTTCGGTCTCCCCCTTCTTCTACCTCCTTGCACTGTGCCTTGCAGAATGGTCTTTGCAAGGCCTGATGATCTGGTGACGTGGCCATACCATCGGAGTTTCCGTTTCTTCACCACTGTGAGCAGGTCATCGTGTTGTCCAATGGCTTGTGTGATGGTCTGTCGGACTTCAACGTTGGTGATGTGTTGGGTATAGGAAATGCACAGAAGTCTTCTGTAGCACCTCATCTCCATGCTTTGTATTCTTCGTTGGAGATCTGCTGTGAGGGTCCATGCTTCGCAAGCATATAGGAAGATGGAGATGACCAGAGAGCGCAGCAGTCTTACTTTGGAATGTAGACTGATGGTTCTGTCTTTCCAAATGGGCTTCAACCTTGTCAGGGCAGCAGTTGTTTGTGCGATCCTGGAGAGGACTTCCTGTCGAGACCCATTGTCTGACACAATGGCTCCTAAATATTTGAAGCTGTGCACTGTGTTGAGGGATTGGCCTTGTACTTTGATGTCCGTGTTGATGCCATTGGTGTTGTTGGTCATCATTTTGGTCTTCTCTGCACTTATTTCCATTCCATAAGCTCTGGAGGTGGTGTCAAGCCTCTGTACAAGCTGTTCAAGTTCTTGTTCCTCTCCAGCCAATCCATCAATATCATCCGCAAAACGAAGATTGGAGATTGCTCTGCCCCCTATGCTGACTGTGCCTTCGTGATCTGCAAGAGCATCTGACATGATGCGCTCTAGGAAGATGTTGAAGAGTGTTGGGGAGAGTAGGCATCCTTGACGCACACCGATTGTTGTTCTGAACCAGTTCCCGATGACGCTGTTATGGAGGACTGCACTGGTAGCCTTGTCATACAGGCTTTTGATGACTTCTATAATTTTAGGGCTGATGTTGTACACTTTCATGGTTGCCCATAGAGCTGCATGCCAGACTCGGTCAAATGCCTTCTTGAAGTCTATGAACACATGATATAGATGTTGTTGGTGCTGTAGGTATTTCTCACAGATTATTCTGAGTTTGAAAATTTGTTCAGTGGTACTTCGCCCTGCCATGAATCCTGCTTGTTCTTCAGCTATGATTTGTTCAGCTTGTGGTTTCAACCTGTTGAGTATTATTTTCAGGAGGACCTTGCTGGGATGGCTGATGAGGCTGATGGTGCGGTAATTTTCACACTCCTGAAGGTTACCTTTTTTGGGAAGAGTGATGACAAGCGACTGGGTCCATGGTGTAGGCCATTCCCCACTCTGCCAGAATTATTCTATATTCAATATTATTATTATTATTATTATTATTATTATTATTATTATTATTATTATTATTATTATTATTATTATTATTATTATTATTATTATTATTATTATTACTACTACCAGGGATCGGGATGGGGTGGTACGTGTAGGTAAAAGGGGGCTACGGGTAGGTTTAAAGGGGCATGGGTAGGCATAACGGGGATACGGGTATATATAAGGGGGTATGGTGATGGTCGATTCCTTTCATCCATACCTGCGAAACGATCAACGGGGAAATATCAAGGAGGGTACAGGTAGGAACCAAGGGGGTATGGAAGGTATGAAGGGGGTATGGGGAGGTATCAAGTGGGTTCGGGGAGGTATCAAGGGGGTATGATGAGGCATCATGTGGGGGGACGGGGAGATATCAGGGGAGGGGTATGGTGAGGTATCAAGGGGGATATGGGGAGGTATCATCGTCCAAATGAAACTCGCAGACAAAAGTTCTCTCTGTCTACATTTTAAACAGCATCATGTGTACCCTGGCTTGCCAGGGTACAAAAACCACTAGTAGGACTATATAGAGAGTGGAGGAAAGTATTGAAGAAAGACTTTGACCTTATCTTCACAGTACAAGGCAGCGTGGCACGCTCAACGTGGACGGGAAATCTTCATTGGGAACATGTTATTTGATCCTTTCTTTAGGCTACATGATGATCCAGTGTTCGCAAACGCTCTATCTACAATAATGCTCTTGTTGGGCGCCTGAGAATTGCTGCTTCTGAAGTGGTTATCTTCTTTTGTCGTCCTCACTGTGGTTGTTTTCTGTTGATGGTGGGAGAAAAAAAGTAGAAGGAGTAGGATGTTGGATGATTAATGGATCACGATGATGCGATGATGATGATGATGATGATGGTGATGATGATGATGATGATGATGATGATGATGATGATGATGATGATGATGATGATGATGATGATGAGTGCGCCGAGAGTGAAATCTCTTATCAACAGACAATACAGTGATACTACATTACAAGTGTTGGGTATGAAGTGCTGAGTAAAAATTTTCCGACCCGTAGCCTAACCTTTCGGTTTTTTGGGAGGAGAGGCTTTAGTGACTTCTTTTCTCAGGGACAGCTTTTTAAGAACGATGACTATTTCCCCTCTTTTTTTTTTCTCTCCAGCAAGGTGACATTCATCCGCTGTGAAGGCTCTTTCAGTATGATTCCCCAGGTGGAGGACGAGGAACCAAGGGAAGGAGAGGGCGAGGCGGATAAAGGACAGAAACCACCACCTTACACCTCTTTCTCCGCCAATCCAAGCCGACCCATCGACAACAACGGCAACAATGGCAACAAGCTGGTCAGTCACATACATTTGAGGAAATTAATGTGTGTGTATGTGTGTGTGTGTGTTTGTCTGTTTGTTGGTGTATCTGTGTGTGTATCTGTCTATTAGTAGGACTGTGACGCGTATGAGTATGTGTGCATATAATAGACAAGAGATTCAAAATGGAGAATAAGACCAAAAACTGATTCAATCTGAAGCAAACATATGTGTCATCAGTCCTTTTATCAAAAGTATCAACATTCTTCAGAGTTGCGAGCCGAGGTTTTCAGACTTTGTTCAAGTTTGTTTATCCTTCCCAAGACGCTTCTTGAAATTCCCTTCCCAAGACACTTCTTGCGAGTAACTTCCGAAGACGCTTCTTCAAACTCTCTTCCCAAGACGCTTCTTGAAACTCCCTTCTCAAGATGCTTCTTGAAACTCCCTTTCTGAGACGCATTTTATCAAACCACTGATACGGATATCCATTGGTGTTGTTGGTCATCATTTTGGTATTCTCTGCACTTATTTCCATTCCAAAGGTCAGGCCTCTGCACCAACTGTTCAAGTTCTTGTTCCTCTCCAGCCAGTCCATCAATGTCATCCGCAAAACGGAGGTTGGAGATTGCACTACCCCTTATGCTGACAGTGCCTTCGTGATCTGCAAGGGCATTTGACATGACATCTCCAGGAAGATGTTGAAGAGTGTTGGAGAGAGTAGGCATCCTTGACGCACGCCGATTGTTGTTCTGAACCATTTACCGATGGCGCTGTTGTGGAGGACTGCACTGGTAGCCTTGTCATACAGGCTTTTGATGACTTCAATAATGTTAGGGCTGATGTTGTACACTCTCATGGTTGCCCACAGAGCTGCATGCCAGACTCGGTCAAACGCTTTTTTTAAGCAGGGAGTGGTCTACACCATTGACCCAGTCGCTCGTCATCACTCTACCCAAAAAGGGTAACCATCAAGAGTGTGAAAACTACCGCATCATCAGCCTCATCAACCATCCAAGCAAAGTCATCCTGAAAATAATACTCAACAGGTGCAAACCCCTAGCTGAACAAATCATAGCTGAAGAACAAGCAGGAATCAGGTCAGGGCGAAGTATCGCTGAGCAGATTTTTAACATCAGAATAATTTGCGAGGAATACCTACAGCACTAAACCACATCTATATTATGTTTTTGTAGGCTTCGAGAAAGCGTTGACCGAGTCAGGATCAAAACCACGGGGGTTCAAATTTCCACATTTTTAACATGAAAACGCAGTAAAGATTATTTATGTATTGTACTTGCTGGCTATTCTACTCTCTCATTCCCTAATAGCGTTCAAAACTTTGAAATAGGCCGAAAACGCGTGTGCAGTAACAAAATCCTTCGTCGTTTGCGACCACATGCTTTATAGTTTTGCACACACACACACAAAAAGAAAAAATAAGTCAGTATTAATGCAAGGGTTTATTGTACTTTTACTCAAACAGTATTTATAAACATTTACGAGTTTAAATCAAAAGTACAGCTGCAAAACTGAGGACATTCACCGCGCGTTGTTGAAAATTGTCCAGTATTCCTTGGATCTGCTTGGATTCTGTATCAGTGGTGTAAACAAAGCTGGGAGAGGAAGGAGGAAAATGGAGGGTGAGGATGCATACCTGTATGCCATCTCTTGCAAGCGCTAAACTATGGTATTTCATTTTCCGTGATAAAAAAAAAATTAACACTTTTTGTTTTCTTTCAGCAAGGACTGGGAGAAGGATTTATGTGCTTGTTCCGGATGTACAAAAAATTACGCTCTTTGGGCGGCCTGGCTGGTCTGGTCATCGTGTTACTTACCTACACCTTCCTAGGGGCACTGGTCATGATGAAGATAGAGGGACCTGAAGAAGACGCGCAGCAGGTGGTGGTGAGTAGTCAAACCCACAAGCACATCACAAGTAACCAGTGTTCGCATGCCCCATAGCATAGACTGTATCTTGCATGCTACACAGTTCAAAGTTTTAAAGACTTCTGGCGTCCTCAAAAAAATGACATTTTTTCCCAATCACAACGTGGTTGGGTATTTATGATAAATGGAGGGGCTGTTTTTTTTTTGTTTTTTTTTTTTTGTGTGTGTGTGTTTGTGTATGTGTTGGTACGTTAAAGAATTTTGTCAAATTAAGGTTGATCGGGGTGGCTTAGTTGTTAAAAGCATTTGATAGTGTGCTTGATGCTGTAAACTGACATCTTGGGCCGCTTGAGTTAGACCTTCATTTCGGCCAGAACCTTGAGCAGCTTTTTGAGTGTGTGTATATGGGTGTGTGTGTGTGTGTTTGTGTGTGTGTGTGTGTGTGTGTGTGTGTGCGCGCGCGCTGCATAATAAGCACTAGTCCAATCATGCCTTTCGTCCTCAGCTCACGAACGAGTGGGGCCGGGGAGCTCAGTTGCTAGAGCGGCTTAAAAGTAACCAAAACGTACCTAGTTCGAATCCCAGATTGGCCAACATGTGACCGTATTATTTTCCCATTACCATCAACTGGTTTGATGGTGTCAGAATAATGTGACCAGTAGTCGCTTATACGCTCCGGTGTCGTGTGACTATAATCTACAGTTACCTTACCTAGTTCACGAAGTGTATGAAGCCAGAAGCTGCATGTTAGACCAGATACTAGAAGATGTGGTCTGTCAAGTCTGGAAGCTTTACACTCTTGCAGTGTACACTACCTGATACTATACTACCTCCAAGATATTTCCTGTGGTTCTTAAAAAGTATTCCATGTGACTGTCAAAAATATACCCCGTGGTTTTTCACGATATTCCCTGTGATTTTCAAAAATATTCCCTGTGATTCTCCACGACATTTACTGTGGTTCTCCATGATATTTTCTGTGTTCTGAAAAATAACCTCGGTATTTCTGAAAAATAACCCCCGTGGTTCTCCGCGATATTCTATATGATTCTCAAAAATATTCCGTGGTTTTCCACGATTTTCCCTTTGATTTTCCACAATGTTCCCTGTGATTTACAAAAATATACCCTGGTTTGCAGGTCAAAACCCTTCGCGAAGATGTATTCGCACTGATTAGGAACAACACATTGCTTTTGAGGCGGCAAGAAATGGACTGGCAGACCTGGGACAAAAGCGTGAATGAGACGCTGATGCTATTTGAACAGCAAATACACGGCGCTCCCACAGCATCCACCTCCAAGAAGAAGTGGACTTTCTTCGGCAGTGTGCTGTTTTGTGTGACCACTTATACCACTATAGGTTAGTGTACTAACTTAAAAACGTATTCTTATAAGTGTCATAGACGTTGTTTGGCTGATGCTGTTTGCATTAGCATCTGCATCTCAGCGTGCTGTTTTGTGTTAGCTGTATTTGAGTTTCATTGTTATTATGTATTATGACAGTGTGATTGTGTGTGTGTGTGTTTGTGTGTCTGTCTGTTTTGTTATTCATGGTGGTGTCCGGTAAACCCCACCCCCCTTCCCAGGTCCCTCTCCCGTCCACCGATACCTTTTTCTCTCAGGACTTCTAGGCCAGAAGCAAGTCGGATTTAGAAAAAATTAATTCACTGTCGATTGTATTTTTTATATTCTTTAATTGATTTCTACATTCAACGTAGAAAGACATTATTTTGTAATTGTGTGGATTATAAAAAGGCTTTTAACAGTATTCAAAGAAATTTGTTATGGGTAAAACTCCTAAGCTGTGGCGTCTCTGGAAAGGTCTGAACTGTTATAAAAGCTATGTACTCTAAAGCTAAATCCTGTGTAAACACTGGCCTATCGTTTTTTTTTACTTGCAATTTTGGCCTTCGTCAGGAAGAGCATTTGTCACCAACCCTGTTTCATTAGTTTTAAACATCTTAAATTATTTCTTGCCCAACACGTTAGTGGTTTAAATCTGCCATAATCTTTGCTGAAGATTTTAACTTTGCTGATATCGCCCATTATGTTCACCTTTTCCTTTTGCTCAACGCCGATGATACAACTATTTTAGCCGAGTCCGCCGAAGACATTCAGCGATCCACGGATGTGCTATGTAACTACTGTGCAAAGTTTGGGCTGAGCATCAGAGTTGCTAAAACGAAAGTAATTATTTTTTTACGTGGAAAATACATAACTTACCCAACTTTTCAGTTAATAGTGAGAAGATTGAAATAGTTTGGGAATAAAAATATTTTGGCGTTATTTTCAATTATAATAATAATAAGGTTATTAAATCAATTGCATCTAAGTGTTAACTCTGCCGATCGAGCCATGTTTTTAATGCTAAAGAAATGTAGGAAATTGGAACTACCTATCGATTTACAAATAGACATGTTTAACAAATGCGTATAACCTTTAATTTTGTATATATGGCAGTGAAGTTTTAAGTTTTGAAAATTTAACGGTGTGTGATAAATTACATATTAAATTCCTTAAACTTTTGTTAAATCTATGATTTTTGGCGAAATCGCTCAATTTTTTTGTGTCATTATTTGTAAAATGTAGACTGCTTAGCTCCTGGTACAAACTTTGTAATGAATTCTTCGTAAACGGATCATGTAAATTCTCAGTGCTTATGTTACGTCTATGCCAGGTTCTTTATAATAATAGTCAGTACCAATCACCATGGCTGGAAAAGGTGCATTTAACACTAGACGATTTTGGTATGTCTCACATATGGTTAAATATTAGAGATTCACTGTGCTTTTTCTCAGTAGATCGATTTAATGTTTAATTAAACAGAAATTATAAAAACAGTTGTTTTTTTCAATCTTGGCAGCATGATGTGTTTAATAATAAGATATTTGTAACTTATAGGATGTTCAAACATTTTGCTTTGAAAAATACCTTAGATGTTTAGCGGACAATATATAGAAAAACTTAATAAAATTTAGATTATGTTGTAATAAATTGCTATTGCAGCAGCTACGATACTCTAATGTTTTGAGGGAAGAGAGAATGTGCACTTTGGGTCATTTAAACGAAATTGGCGATTGAGTTTCACTATATCTTTTCTTGTAATATTTCGTTACTAAAAGACATCCGCAAAGTCTTGTTACCAAATTAGTATAACCACCACCCAAATATACATAAACTTAATTACCTTATGAACATAAATTCTAAGAAGAGAAACAAATTTTATGTCGATTTATTGATATTATTTTTTCACTGTTCAAATATTGGATTCAGTAACTTCTTTTTGTCATTTATCTCATTCTCTCACTTTTATAATTATGAGATGTGTGTTTGTGCCTGTCATAATTGCTATATTTGTATTGTGTAAGCCTACATATTGCTCTGAATGCATGGAATAATGTGAACACAGCTTTTGGTCTTGCTTAGTCTATGATGTTATGTTTGTCCGACTTGGCTGAAAGCCCCTCAGATGCAGAAGGCTAGAGCCCTAATTAAACGTATAAACTTCTACGCTTGCTCCCGGTCTTTTCCTCCCATCTTTTCCCCTAGCGCCGAGCCCACTTCCTCACCGACTGTATTCCCCACTCCCTCCAACCACAACACCCCTCTCCTTCCTCCTCCCGTGACCTTGGATTTTCGATTGATGTTTTGTTGATGTACTTGTGTTGGCACTAATCCTCGCGTAAAATATGAATGTGTTGTATTTGTAGACAAAAGAACAGGCAGCAGTAAATTCTTTGAAGGAGAAAATCGATAAACAATCCCGAACAAACTGTTAGACAAGCCAAGTATTATCAGTAACATAAGTCCACCTCATTTTAAAGAACAACTTTGCGATTGATACGAAAGTACACTTTCGCTTGCTGAGCTATTATTACCCACAGCATTGTAATAATAATAATCTATTACTAGTAGTAGCAGATTACTAGAAGTAGCAGTGCGTCAGTCAGTCAGTCCGACTTGACACACGAGTAACTCGCGTACCGTTCATCCGATCATGATGCTATTTGGTACATGAATACAGCTCCTTTGTTGCCATTTATCGTTAAAAGATGGTTCGAATTCCACACTGTTCGGCTTCTACGGCTTCAAATCTGAAATAGTAAGAAAACCGTTTGGAAAATCACAGCAGCCAAGAACGGTACCTTACATTTGAGCGACTGCGAGAGAAGAGAGAGTAGTCGGAACTCGAATCTTTTATTATTTAAGATAATAACATTATGTTCTATGGACCTTTACAGCTAGTCCTTTATAAAGAAATTCTAAACAAAACAAATGAATAAAACGTAAAATACATGTAAAGCTAACATGTAGCCATGATAATAAACAATTGAGAATATAAAGTGCACTACCTACATAGACTCCATGCATACACACAAACATAGACACCTATTTTCAAAACTGCCGCAGGGGAGAGGAAAAGGTACACAATGACCCACAATATAGCCTAATACTAATACTAGATGCCATATGCGCGCTTTTCCCCAAATCACTAATCAGGCTGAAAGCGCGGCGATCTGTACCAACTTACACGCTCCCATGTTTTACCCTCTCTCACATAACACACCCATCTATAACGCAAACATGTGGTGTAAAGGTAGGGAGATCACTATTAGAAGACGGAAAGGAAATCGAATTTTTATTTTGGAAATGTTTAGATCGACTGCATCCAATACCAATATGAACAAAATCATAGAGAAATTGGAGATTTATGGAATCTGGTTATGACCTTAAAGTTTTACCTTCCTGGGCATCTTGTGGTAGGAGATTTTACACGTTAGGACCAGAATATGAAAGATATCCTAAATATATCTAAGCGTGGCATTGGCAAAGCAAGATTATGTCTCAAAGATGATTGGCGAAAAAAGTGCATTGAAATGTGTTGGAACAATATTGTTAAGTCTTTGTACATTAAAATGGCATTGTTGTAGTTTAAAAGCTTGTTAAGGGAAAATATGCCAGAGAAAGAGACAGAGAGAGGAGACAGGCTTGATGGGTTGTGATAATAATAATAATAATAATAATAATAATAATAATAATAATAATAATAATAATAATAATAATAATAATAATAATAATCATCATCATCATCATCATCATCATCATAATAATAAAAATAATAATAATAATAATAATAATTATTATTATTATTATTGTACTTATACAATTATTATTACTTTTGCATAATAATAATAATAACAATAATAAATACATATACATACATACATAAATATATAAATTAATGAATAACATAATAAATTCTACTACTAATTACTATACTATACTATACTATACTATACTATACTATACTATACTATACTATACTATACTATACTATACTATACTATACTATACTATAATGTAATGTGATGTGAAATACAGGGGCGTCGCACACGGGGGGCAAGGGGGGCACCTGCCCCCCCCCAATAATTTGGCAAAAAAAAAAGAAAGAGAGAGAGAAAGAAGAAGAAGAAGAAGAAGAAGAAGAAGAAGAAGAAGAAGAAGAAGAAGAAGAAGAAGAAGAAGATTTCAAACGATAGAGGAAGGCAGGAAGAATCAATAATTAAAAAAATCACCATATTTTTAAACCGTAGTGTAAAGGGCTAACGTACGAAATAATATTACAATAATCTATTAGCATGTGCCTGTGTTTCACAACAAAATATTTCGTGGCGCTAACGCAATCACCGGGCAGCAGAGCTGGCTTTCGCTGTTTGAAAGAAGTGTCATTTCATCACGCAAAGAGCAAAATTAACAAAACAATGGAATCGTCTGTTTTCCAGGTTTGTTGATATCAATTATTTACTTTAGTCTGTAAAATGAGTAAGGCAAGGGTGAATGTGCAAGTGTCAATAAATAGTTGAGGTGCGCGATATTTTTTAATTTAGACTTAGTTTGTTGATAGGCCTTTCAGCGTCCTGGACAACTGCAAGCTGGGTGTGATCACCAAGACAAAAGGCACTCAGACAGACAGTATTTTGCTTTAGAGAAACTGCGAGTAATATACGCCCTAGTAAAACAAATTGATCAATTGACTGATTTTCTGAAACTGGTAGTGGAAGTGTTTGGTCATTATATGTATGCAATATGCAAAACGAGTTGTGATTTATCGAGAAGACACAATTTCAACCTAGATGATCTTGCGGCAGGTAATTAATGTTCGTGTTTCCTGGTTTTAATCATTATCACATATCGCTAATCATGTATTTGTAGCTTCTGGAAATGAATCTTGTATTTTCAGTAAAGAAGAACCTAAATAATTAAATGTTTTTACTCTCAGTCTTTCAGTTGGATGAAGGTACGAGGATATATTACAGGGTGCGTCCCGCTTGTCAGCCCCCCCCCCCACCTCCCCGTCGACAGGGTTGCCCCCCCAATATTTTTGACCGTGCGACGCCCCTGAAATATGATATATGATATGATGATACAGGGCCGAACCTGGGGAAAGTCGAAAGGGGGGGGGGGGGGGTTACAGGTTCAGCGATGCAAAATGGTGCAATCTGGTGCTATCTGAACCTTTAAAAAGCCATTTGTGATGGTCTGGGACTTTGAGCTTTTTTAACAGTTGAACTGACAAACTCTGAGGTACAAACATTATCCTCTGCACCTCCCTTAAAAAAAAAAAACAACAACAACACACACACACAAACATTTATTTATCAGCAGAGATGTTTTGTATACTATTATTATTCACTACTTTTTGTCGATCGCTAACGGTATAAAGCTTTACCTTGTAGTTTCAGTCTTGCTGCACTAGGTTCTCCGGCATTAGTACCATTTGTGAATTGTATCTTCTGGCAAAACAGTTCACTGCCTCTTTGAAGTCAATATCAACATCCCTGTGCACTTTCAGTAAAGCAAGTCCATTGAGCCTCTGTTGCTCCATTGTAGAGCGCAGGTAGTTTTTCAGGTTGCGCAACTGACTGTTTGAACGCTCACACTCGGCAATAGTGACAGGCAGGGTGCACAGGTTCTTTAGCATGATGAACAGGTTGGGATAAAAATCCCCGCCACAATGTTTCAGTGCTTCTGATGCCGTGGATGGGATGATAGCTGTCGCATTCTCAGCAGCACTTCGCCATTTGCAAACCCACCGTTGGTATTCTGCATCAAGGGTAGCGTTGTCTGGTAGGTCAGACCGTGGCCTTCGTAAATAGAAGGCCACGGTCAGTCTCCCACAACATTGCCAGTGTCTTCACCCCTTCTGGAACCTGCATGAAACCATCCTGGTTGTCTATTAAAGTGGCACCAGACAGAGACCATCAACTTGCTAGGTCAGCATTTTTGAACCTCGAGTCCAATTTGGTTGACAGGTGTTCCAAGAAAGGAATGGCAATGCTAATCTTGAAATATTCTTCTGGAGTGGCCGCAGATTGGTTGTCACGGAGAGTCTGTCGGGATGCTTGACGAGGAACAATAACATCAGTTGTCAAAGCATTTGCCATTTTGCTGACTTCACCAAACCAGGCAACGAATTATAGTTCATAATTATCAACTTAGCATCTTAATTAATATTTCTAAAAAGTCGTTTTTGGGGGATTAGGGCAGTATCAAGGTGAAGGTGCTGGAAGAGGCTTGCGGACAGAACAGGAAAATATGGCTGCATTTACTAATTTAGACTTAGGGGTTGGGTTACTTGGTCGTTTCAACGGGAAAACGCTTTGGACGTTTCAACGGATCCCTTGAAATGGATTTCCGTTGAATTGTCTATAAATAACTATTTGTACCTTGGACCAAAAGTGAATAAAAACTGCAATGTTTTAAAAACAATTTTTAAAAAATTAAACTTCTTTGCATAAAACAAGATAATGTTTTTTTAGTTTGGAAGGGGGGGGGGGGGGTTCCGGAACCCAGGTAACCCCCCCCCCCCTGGATCCGGCCCTGTGATATATATAATATATAATATATCATAGCATATATAATATGATATGAATTTATATGAAATTATATTATATGATATGATATGACATGAAATATATGATTAGGGCAAGACTGTTAGAACAAAAATGTAATTTCATTGCATGTCAAGCTTTTAGCGTTGTAATCATATCGTCTGTTAAGCCTACTAGTAGGCCACTTGACGAAAACTATGTCAAGAGCCAAAGCTACAATGACAAAGATAATAACATTCTATTCCCTTTGAAAACATAGGGTTTCTAAATGCCATGTCATTAGAGAGACAATTAAGGCACGCATGCGGAACTCGCTACCGATCACTGCATTAGCGCATCTGCAAGTCCAGCACTGCAACTGCCTCATAGTTTGTAAGCATAATATATTGCATGATTGTAAAGGTTTTCCCGCAGCATTTCCAAAATATCCCACCACGGTAAAGGTTTCCCTGTTAAATCGTATTGGATTATTTAAAAGTACTGTTCGTATTACGCTACATTATACACTAGTGGAAAGGGCTTCCCGAACTTGTCGGCCACATCCAATCCAAAGTCCACTTGTATAGCAGTCAGCTCTGTGCTAATAAGACACGCTCCGGGGAGGAAGGGAAAGTTTGTAAGGTCAGTTTTTAAGGGCAGTGCATATCCCTTTTCCCTAGCTTTTTATTTTCCCTTGTTTAAGTCAGGTTGTGCATACAGATATGAAATAAATGCAGCAATCTCCGGTACCGGATTTTGTAAGTGTTAATATTGCTGTATACCGAAGTACCAATAGAAGGTATTAGATTGCACTACTCCATTTCAATCTGAATCAGAACAAGTTGAAAGAAGCAATGGGAATGTATTAAGCGCATATACATATTTCCACTCAAAAAAAAATAATCACAGCGTCATTGAAAAACACAGAAGGGAACGCACGCACGGTGAAAGCAATAGTATATTTACGACAATGCCTAATGGATAATGAACTAGAAACCAGTTTGACATAAAATGAACAAAACACAAGACCAGGACAGCGTGAAAAGTGCAAATCATCGATAGCCAATAAAACTATGTAATTCCGTGGGTGCAAAACCGTCTTTTATCTGTCCAAAGTGTTAGAATTATTGAAGCATTATTGAAGCATGCAAATTTAGTTGTTCCTGTAATCCCCGCTGTCTATCCTCCCCTCTCCCCCTCCACTCCACTTGCACTATTACCAATCCCTATATTTCCCACACATAGCCGGTTCTTTCAGCTTAAATATAAAGTATCGATTTTGCGTTGTTGCCCTGCCACTGTAATTCCACAATTGTTATTTTGTTTCCAAGTAAATGCATTTCTGTAACCCATTCATTATAGCTTTTAATGGCTAAAGATTGGATATTGCATTAATTTAAAGCACCGTACCCACACCATGTTACATTGTAAACTGTCGATGGCACGAGTTATTTACAGATAAAAGACTATACCACATTAATGTAAAGCAGCGTAATCTGCTTAGGTAATGCACAGTTTTTATGTCATTGTCCTTGCCAATTCAATGATCATAGTTACTGACAAGGACCACACAAGAAGGGTAGAAAGAGAACAGTTCATTTGCACTTTCGTAATGTACTATCAGTAAATGAGGGATAGATACAGTGAGACAGCGTTTGCAGCTTTAAATGTTTTAAATTTAAAAAGATTAATCAGCTGATGACGATTGCAGTGGATCCAACAAGCTTGCAGCGCAACGGTAAAATCACGCGAGGTGGATTACCAGTCCCACCGCCGTAGGTCAGTGGAAGAGCGTTCGCCTGCCACACCGATGAACCCAGGTTCGAATCTCGTGGTGGGCAAGATAAAAAGTGGCCATTGTCTCTGTCCATCTTAGCAGTGTGATTGCTCTGATGGTTCAGTGTTGATTTAGGTCCCTAGTCCTCTTTTTCCGGTCTGTCATATTGCCAATTGTAGGTGTAGACGTTAAACATCAATGTTCATTCATTCGTGGATTACCAGACAGTGACTCGACGCGTGTAAAGTGAAACCGATCGTATTTTGTTGATGCCATGTTGACTCCATCCATCCATCCATCGATCATCATCATCATCATCATCATCATCATCATCATCATCATCATCATCATCATCATCATCATCATCATCATCATCATCATCATCATCATCATCTTCTTCTTCTTCTTCTTCTTCTTCTTCTTCTTCTTCTTCTTCTTCTTCTTCTTCTTCTTCTTCTTCTTCTTCTTCTTCTTCTGAAGACTAGAACTGTTATCTAGTTGTAACTTAAAAGAGTTTACTGGGGATATGGTAACTAAACGTTTTGAGTAAAACGCGTGTTGCGATAATTTTCATCGGCTCATTACTGTGTGCGCGGGTGTTTATGAAAAGAGCCGCTTATATTCGTAGCGATTGCATGCAATGTTGATGATACCGGATATGCAGATATATTTAAAGAGTTATTAGGGACTAACTCTGTCACCGTCTCTTTGATATCTGTATACATCTTGGCACAAAATTCACCCTCGGAGAAGGAACTTTGCATTGGAGCATAACTGATTGTGAGAAAGCGTCTCTTTAGAGGAAGCGCTTCTCTCTATTAAGCTTACTATTGTATCTGCTCTAGTAATAGTTGTTGTAACAGATAAGCGCTCTTTAGAGAGATGCTCTATCACATCCAGATACCAGATGCGGGTGCCTGCGGAAGTTTGGGAGACTTGCACACCCTCAGACTAAAATGACCTCTTCTTTTGCTTGTGAACGCGCCTGCCTGGCATGGACTTCGTTAACTTCCGTAGGTGTAGGCGTTCCGAGTAAGTGTCGCAACGACCAAGTCCAATTATATGAACACTGAAGCACAAACAAAATGCGTGTTTAAGGTCAGTAGCACCATAATGCACGACTTTTATTGATATTGTACCACTGGCATCAGAAGAAAGGAGGTTTATCTTTCCAATAATTCCCTTTATCCTCGGAGGATTGCATCTGATGAGCATTATATCATGAACTCCAGTTCCCTTTCTTTGGACCAGACAGTTTACAGCTTGTGTATGAACTAATGTTATGGAAACAGACTAATTCCCTATTAATGACTTGGCAAGTCCTACAGTGTGAAGCACAGATGCAAATTTGTAAGCCCAGTAGCGCAAGAATAACTGAACAACTAGATGTTTTAGATACAGTAGAAATATACACAGAGATCTTGTCTGTGCACTTACGCATTCCACTGAATGGACTTTAAAAGTCCCGACGCTCATGTCCTAGAGGGTGAGTGCCAGATACAAAATACCCCCCCTGCAAGCGCTACGACCTTTTCGCCGTCGTCTTGGGTGGCGCTGTCCTGCGACCGCCGTGCTTTTGCTGAGAAGACAACCCCAATTTTGCCTGCATCAATAACGATCACAATTCAACAATGTATTTAAAAAAACAACTAACAACTACGGTATTTATTAATGCCAAATAACATATTTTGGCGTTCCAGGTGTGATAATAATAATAATAATAATAATAATAATAATAATAATATTAATAATAATAATAATAATAATAATAATAATAATAATAATAATAATAATAATAATAATAATGGATGCTATACACGCCTTATTCCTAAATCAGATTGAAAGCGCGGCGATCAGTAACCAACATACACGCTGACAAACAATATTCATCACTCAAACATGTGGGGTAATCGAACCCTCGACTTTGGGCATAGTAAACCATCGACTAAGCCATTGCGCCACAAGGCCACCCCATGCCACGCACCACGAACTTTCAAGCACAACAAACATTTGGAGTGAGTGGGGTGAAGGGCAGTCGTGCCAGCATAAATAAACTCCCCATAATAATGATACATGTGTATGAGAACTACGGTGCCATAGAAACACAATAATAATTTAGCCTACATTACTTGCAGCAGAATCGGAACACAGACTTTTGACTAGATCTTGTTCTTATCTGTACACACTGAGAACCAGAGATATGTCAGGTCTCTGCTGTTGTTTTTTTTTTTACTTCATGGCATGAGCCTAGACGACCTGTTAATTACATATGGAAGGCGGAAAGCGTCAAATGCCGAAAATGCACGCCCATCTAGTAGCTGATTGGTCGAAAACTTACACGCCAAATTGCGCAAGCGCAAATGCACATACACGCGCATTTATTTATGAGTTACATTACAATTTGGAGTGGAAAATTTCCGGAAAAACTTTCTATGTACCAAAATAATTTAGTATAAAGTGACAAATAATTTTCAATGTAACCCTCGCCACCCACACCCTCCACTGCCTCCAGTCCTCCAAATGAAATGTAATAATAATTTATTTATATATTTTCTGGAACAGAAAAAGCATCGGAAAATCCGTGTAGCTATCGTAGGAGTTATCTTTATTGTAGCCTTCATCTTGCTAGATCTGACATGTTTTGAAAATATGCATTTGAGTCGCGGAGTAGTTTGGATCTATTTGTCTAAGATTTAGTTTACGTCACTGAACAATGGGGTGTCGGATAGCGCAGTGGTTGGAGCACTCGCTACTGTATCGCAAGTTAAGCACCGTCCAGTGCGGTTAGCACTTGGATGGGTGACCGCAAAACGTGAAGCGACAAATAACAACGCCCCCAGTTGACTCAACTGTGATTGAGTACCTACTCTCTTAAGGGTGGGGAAGGTAAAGCAGCGAGGGAGAGAGATGGGCATCACCCTCATTACGCTGGCCCAAGATAAGTGTGATCTCCAACATCACGCTCCCCTACGGCCACAAGGCTATGGGACCACCTTTACCACCTTTTTTTACCACTGAACAATTCGTCTAGAGCTCTTTAGGCTAGGCCTAGATCTTCACTACAGCTTTGTTTTGGTTCTTTTCCAATTTTTTTTTTCATCGCTGTTTTTCATCGCTACACTACGCTAAGTGTAAACTGCTAAGCTAAGTTTTAACAGCTACGCTTTCATCACTGCAAATAAAAACTTTTGGTGCCACTATCTGTACACTTGTTGTTCTATTGGACACAAAGCAAAGACAGAATAGTAAATATAAATTATTATAACATTTCATTTGGGGGTTGGAGGCCAGGGAGGGTGTGGGTGGCGAGGGTTACATTGTACATTATTCGTCAATTTATATTAAGTTAATTTGGTACATACACCGTATTTCCGGATATTTTCCATTCTAAGTTTTAATGTAACTCGTAAGTAAATGCGCGTGTAATTGCGTGTGCAATTGTGTGTGCTTTTGCGCTTGCGCAGTTTGGCGTGTAAGTTTTCGACCAATCAGCTACTAGATGGGCGTGCAATTGCGTGTGCATTTTTGCGTGCAATTGCACGCGCATTTGACGCTTTCCGCGTGCCATAATTACTTTCAACGGCCGACCCATTCTGGATATATGCTGAATAGCACCTTTTTTCTCCCAGTTTTGGTGAGCTGAAAGTCTTAAAGAGTTTAGAATTTATGTGATTAAAAGTCTAATGAAAAGAGCATTCAAGCTGCATTCATAATCAAGTTGTTTAGACAATACATTTCCTCAAAGTGTGCCCAAGGTCAAGATCAGAAGTGCGTCAAAACTAAAATGTTTAATTCCCGCTAAGTGGTGATTATTCGCTATTCATACATTTTGGGGTGTCTAATATTTGCAAAAATTGCATCTTAACATTGTGTCCGACCATTCGAAAGGTCTGCTATATTATTGCCCTTAGAAATACTAGCACAGGCGCCCAACATATTAATGCAGCGGTGAGTGAAGAACACCCTCCTAAACGTTCTTTGGAATAAATCTAACGGGAGTATTTTGTGCGTGTAGTATAAAGTGACGTGTAATGATTGTATCAATGAGCGCCGTGACGTTATCAAGGAGCCCAATGTTTTTCTAAACTGCTTAAACGTTCATCTGAGAGTTTTCATCCCAATAATGTGGATTAATAAAATCTTCTAGGAAAATACTATCTAGTGTAACAGTTTTTAAAATGTGACCTCCCACACTCATTGCACACGATTGGCTTTGTCCCAGGTTTATTCACAGACCTCCTTTTGTCTATGCTTTGCATTAGACCTCTGATATTTCTCTCTAGTTTTGGTTAAATCTTCTCTATTAACATTAGCCATGAACTTTTCACTAGACCTACTGTAACTTTCAGGTCACAAGTTGTTGACTCTAACTTCTAGTTCTTTTCGCCTGTACGCACGAATATACACTACTAAGGCAACAAGGGGCGCTTCGGGCGGCTTCAGTTAGAATCCGTATCGGACAGCTCTTTGAGCATCTCCTGAGCTGGAAAAGCGCTGTTAATAAGAACGGTGTAAATAAACGTATCATCGCTCTTTTGAACTGAGCACGGAGCTGGGCGAGTGCATTGCGCGCTGCCGTATATATGAGAATGTGCAATCGTTTTCTGTACTTGATCCCAGTGTAGCAGAACGCCCCTCGGCTAGAATAACAAAGGTTCGCCTGTCATAAAACGATATAAGGAAATAATTTGATAGAGTAAAATGCGGGAACCTTTCATAAACTGAATGAAAAATAAACAGAGAGTGCACTGTGAGATGCGTAAGAGACGTATAAGAGCAAGACTCAGCCTGCCTCTGGTTGAAAGTTCCGTTAGAAATCTTTTACCATGACCATAATGTTAGCTACTGAGTCAGCCAATGTTTATATATTTCCAGTTCGCCCTTAATCTTTTAGCTTATCTTTCCTCGATTATCCCTTCTTTGTGGGGTTTCACAACACTACTTAGTTATTTGAGTACAAAAAACGAAGAGGAAGTTCCGGTCCCATCATTTGCTCAGAAGTGCTTGGTCTAGACCGGAACTGATAATCGTCATTTAGTTCAAACATACATTCGCACTCATGCAGAGACACACAAACCCTGTGAAGCATCAGGATAGAGAGAGAGAGAGAGAGAGAGAGAGAGAGAGAGAGAGAGAGAGAGAGAGAGAGAGAGAGAGAGAGAGAGAGAGAGGAGTGGGGTAGTGGGTGAAGATAGAGAGGTAAAGAGCACCTGCGAAGAGAGAGAGAGAGAGAGAGAGAGAGAGAGAGAGAGAGAGAGAGAGAGAGAGAGAGAGAGAGAGCGAGAGAGAGAGAGGGAGGGATAGACAAACAAACACACAGACCAGGGCACCGGAGAAATGTCAATGAATTGCTGCCATCCGCAGCATTTCTCTGGTTACATTTTGGCACAGTCGTTGTATTAATGACTGTTCGTTCCGCCAGGAGCAGAAAGAATTATGACGCTTCTTGCCATTCCAAGACGGCATTCTTCGGCATTTTATCTGCCAGCGTTCGTTTGTACCTCCGTCAGTAATATAAACTATGGCAGTCAGAAAGGAGAAGGAGGAGGAGGAGAAGAAGAAGAAGAAGAAGAAGAAGAAGATCGATCTTCTTCTTCTTCTTTTTCTTTAACAACAACAACAACAACAACAACAACAACAACAACAACAACAACAACAACAACAATATTAATGTGTAACCGCAATCACAAAGACAAGAAATGGAAGAACAAAATAAGAGTTATCATTTTCCTGAACTTAGAGAGGGTTTGTCGGAGAGACAGGGGCAGACCACGCGACGAAATATATAGAGTGAAGGCAAATATACAATTTCTGAAGTTAGGCTCCGTTAGGGTTTGCTGGGTAAGTTGTGGGCGTATACCTCACCATGTTTAGAATACAATGCAATACCATACCATACCATACCATACATACAATGCCATACCATACCATACATACAATGCCATACCATACCATACCATACATACAATGCCATACAATACAATACATCTTTATTAATAGCCTATCAAATTGAGCAATTATAATGGCAGCATTAAAATGCTAGAAACATCACTGTACACTCAACAAAATTGTAAAGTGACTGGCTGGTGGAGGGCTTTCAGTTTTACCACTAGGGTTGTTTCAGTGGACCTTTTATGCGGATCATGGGTTGTCCGGTCCTGATTTGGCTCGGAAGAGTCCGCTGGACCTAAAGCAACAATCATGTAATGTAATGTAATGGTCGAAAATGGCTGGGTCATCAAAGCGTAAGTAAGGTAATTGGGTACGTCGATTCGCGCATCGTTTTGTGCATTCATAATTATATCCAAGTGTTCTTCAGGTCGTAGTTATTATTATCCAAAAGATTTTTTCCATAGTGTCTAAGTCTAAAGAAATAACAATAAAATATTTTTTGAATTATTGCACCAAACATTCTTTTCGGAGGTATTTATCAGTATTTGTGTAAATGTCAACACAAAAACTCGCGATTACGATATGCCAAAATCGGAGAAGCCCATGTAAAGTAGTCGTGGACGATCGCCGACTTTTAGATCTAAATTCTCCGCCCAAACAAATGCATTGGATTGAATCTTTCACGACGCTGTTAAGCAAAGCATGTCTATATATTCTATACTTCATGCTCTTTCCATCGTGATAATATTTTGTAATTATCTTCTCCGCCGCCCCCCTCCCCCCCCCTCTCTCCCTCCCACACTACCCTTGCCGTTTACAGTGATATTATTCTAGAACATTACCCCCGGACAGTGTCCCCATCAATAAAGGCGTCATTACACAATACTAATTGGCCGTGTAGCTTATTTGTGTTAATTTTGTAGGTGATACCAAGGTGTCTGTCAAATTACCATGGGTATGATCGTATGACGTGACCGGTCATCGCTACCGCTTGGGAGAAAGAAAGCTGTCAAGTATCGTACAGCCTTGCACGGACAGCGTATGATAATGCACCCATTGAGGCATCAGCAGTCACAACTCTTGTGCAGGCCAAGCAAGGCCGGCAGCACAGTTGACTAATTAAGTGTGTTTGTGTGTAGACAGAACTCTTATTTCGTAGTTTTTCCATAACATCAGCCTTCGTGGACTGAACGTAGTTATATCAAACATTACGGATTACCCACCCCCTCTCTCCCTCCCTCCCTCTCTCTCTCTCTCTCTCTCTCAGGTCATTTTAAGTTTGAGTGATGGGAAGAAAGTTAAAACTTAAATATACACTTTGGAATTTTCCATGTTTACACAACATTTCACCTAGTCCCAAGGTCGTAGTTTAGGAGAAAAGTTAAATAAACCATTAAAAAAAACCATCCTCTTTCGTGTTTTGCTTTTTTTTTTTTTTGGTCCGACTAAATGTAGACGCTAACTCAATAAACCCAGCTCCCCTATGTGTAATCTCTTAAGCGAGTACGCACTCCGCACAGGAAACGCTAATCACAGGTGCATCTTAGTTTAGCTGCAACTAGAAGAGATTTGTCTTTCACGCAGGATTTAACCTTGACATGCATGGAAGCGAAACATGAGGTTCGATATCCAGTACATACGAGAATGAGAAATCACCGTTGAATAATATCGGCGTGAACCAGATTATTGTTAAGATGACTAACTTGCAATAATCATATGCCAAACCAACACAATAACATTCAAATAAGACACATAGTGACATACATAAGATTTGTCAAAAGTGTTAATTTTCTTGGTGATGTTGTGCTTCGGCTTTATCACAAACATGCTTAGCAGTAGTAGTTCAAGTATCCGCAAAATAAAAATGACGAATTTCGGCTAAGTTTTTCTTGAGATAAGGCAAAATGTGTGTTTTAAACAAAAAAGTTGGAAGCGATGGACAACCGGACTGCTACTGAACTGAATGATGGCCCATGATTTGAAGTACCTGTATTCCAAAACCCAACAAAATCGATTCAGCCGTTTTTAAAATATTAAGCAACAAAATGACTCCATTGACCTTGACCTTTGCGGTAGAACAAGTATGATGGCACAGGAAGCAGACCACTAACGTAGGTAATGTTTCTGTGAAGTTTGGTCACAATCCGTTCCGTAGTTCTTGAGATTTGGCTTTCAACGGAACGACAGACTGACATTTGCTTGTTCTGATTCCCCCGCTCCCTCCGCTCTCCCCTCCTCCCTCTGACTATTTCAAAGTATTCAGGATTCCTCCCGAGTATTTCAAAAATTTGTGTAGATATGTCTAGAAATACAAAAACGTCAGGAGAATATTGAGAACTAAATATTTAAGAGAGCAAGAAGAAGACATCTGCGTCATCCCCGTGGATGGTGTAATTTGACATGAACCCCATTTCCGACATTTCATTTTTATTTTGAAGGAATCCTTTTTAGATAGCTGTGTTAATACATCCTTCTCGAAAGAGTAATACAATAACTTAGAAAACTTAATTCGGTGTCTTTCTGACCTAATGTTGTGTTGTACTGTCTTTTGTACTTAATTGCGTTCGTTTGTTTGTTGTTCTTAACGTTTATTTTATTTATTTATATATATTTTTTAAAAGCACAGGTTTTATTATTTGGCTCTGATATCTGTTGGTGCTGTATTTATTCACTTGGAACACTGCACGTGTTACAGGTTGCAATGCTTGTAATTGTTGAAGATTTCAGTTATCTGACGTATTAGGATCACATTGTTACAGGTTACGGGAACATAGCGCCAGTGACCAAGCTGGGACGAGTGTTCACGATGATGTATGCTACATTTGGGATTCCTTTGGCTCTCATCATTCTGGCAGATCTTGGTCGTCGTTTGTCAGTAGTCTTCAAGTTTGTCTGGGGCTTCATACGGCGATACTACTACACTGGCTACTGCAGAAAGTGAGTAGAGGACACCCTTCAGACCTTCAACCTACACTAGTATTTTTCTTATTTAACAAAAGATTGAAAATCTGGGGTGTGTGAGTGGGGAAGGGAATGGAAAGGAGGGGTGGAGGGCGGGGTGTGGCGAGCTGGCCGAAAGGTGCTTAACAGTGCAAGGCAAAGCAAATAGTAGGAGAACGGTAGCAAAATATGTCGACAGAAGTTCAGTCCACACATTATCGTTAATGGAGGCTGAACAATTCAAAACGTGCCACAAAACTAGAATCTCTTACAGATCATAAAACTGCGCCTTTGAATATCCTAGAGGTTACTTGTGTGTCTCAATGTGAAAAATTAAGACATGCGGTGCAGGCATTTAAACAAAAACTCCTATAACAAGATGGCAACCTTTCAAATGTATTTGGGGGAGGCCTCGTAGCGCAGTGGATTAGTCGCCGGTTTCCTATGCCACAAGGGGCGAACGTATGTAACTTAGGTACGAGACGATTTAGGTCACCGAGGGTTTTCTCCGGGTACTCCGGTTTCCTCCCTCCCTTCAATAATGGTATTGGACGCAGCCAATATAAACATATCCAAAAATAAAAATTCTATTTTCTTTGTGTCTTCTAATAGCGATCTCCCTGTCTTTACACCACCTGCTCGACTGATGGATGTGGATTTGTTGTGTGTGTGGATGAGACATGTGAGCGTGTATGTTGGTACAGATCGCCGCTCTTTGAGCCTGATTGATTTGGGGAAAGGCGCGTATATAGCATCCAGTATTATTATTATTTCCAGATACACACATAGCTTAAGAAACATTTATTTTCAGAAGTTTTAATTGTGGGGGTCGGTGTTGTAACTCAGCTTTAACCTAAGGAAGCAAAAAGAAAACATGTAATGATAGGCCACTATTTGAACTGCTTCAGAACACACTTAGTTTAGCCAATTTTTAGATACAATGCAAAACCTGATTAGCAAATGGTGAATCACAATGGCCTTAACCTTTAAGAAATGTCAAATACGAATTTTCTAATATGCATCTGAAAAAAAGACGAATTTTTAAAAAGTTATTCTTGAGATAAGGCAAAAATAAAATAGTGAAATATGAAGCGACAGACCGACCAACTGACCGACAACCGGACTGCTGCTGGACTGAAGGGTGACACTTGATTTGAAGTACCTCAACAAAGTCACTTTAGCCGTTTTTGAAATATTGAGCAACAAAATGACTCCAGTGACCTTGACATTTGCAGTAGAGCAAATAAAAAAATCCGTTCAGTGGTTCTTGAGATATGGCTTTCAACGGACCGACAGACTAATCAACATATGTATCGTTTCGATCCCACCCGATTATTTCAAAGTATTTTTAGATATGTCTGGAAATACAAAAACTTAATATAGATTGCTGTACACAGTTGACACTTTACATTCTTAACCAAATAAATACCCATACTGAGCATCACCTACATGCAGTTTCCACATCAATCCGATGTTTTATTGTTGCAGAGCTCGGAGTAAAGTAGGAAAGGGACAGTACGATGTTACAGACACTGGCGAAAAGGCACACGAAGGAGGAGGATCTGAAGGTTCCAGAGGAGGAGGAAGTGGACAAGAAGAAGATGGGGAGGACCCCAACTACCTCAGAGCAGGCGGCGACATCGAACGTGGGCGTAGCGGGAGTTACAAAAGGAAAAGAAGCCCTGATCGCCTATTGTACTCGGAAGAGGCAGAAAGCCTGGGAAAGGGTGATGTATCCACGCTCGATACTATATCTGAAGGCGCTTCCCATGCAGGCAGAGTCGGTCAACTCTTGAATGTTGACAGTGAAGGCAGTTCCGAGGTATTCACGGCCAAAACTTGCAATTCAACGAGCCTGGGCACTGATCCCTTTGAGGAGGCATATACTGTTAATGGTAACTCAGTTGAAGACCCCTCCACTACCAAAACATCGTCCTCCACTAACGCTCCTGCAACTTCCTCCAGTGTTGCTGGTTCCAGTTCTTCTAACCCTGTCACAGCTTTACCCCGCAACGGCAGAGTTCAGGGACAGTCATCATTGTCATCCAGAGAGCAAACGCCAGAAAGCAGGGCAATATCCATAGCCTCAGAAAACTCTAGAAAGAAAGAAATGGCGCTGAAAAGGGTGACCTTGGAGAGAAAGAGAGAGAGAGTGTTCCTCGATGAGGCAGAGCTGGCTGAAGACTTCAAACTACCAGTATCCGTGGCGGTGGGTTTCATCTTCCTCTATATTTTGCTGGGAGCCGGTATGTACACCCTTTGGGAAAACTGGACCTACTTGGAGTCGTTCTACTTTGTCTTTATCACGGTCAGCACGATAGGGTTCGGTGATGTGCTGCCTGAACACCCAAACTTTTTCCTGTTGTCTGCCGTTTACACATTCGGGGGCCTTGCGTTGGTGTCTATGATGATAACAGTGCTGGGCGAGTTCATGGAAAAAACAATCGAATCTGCTAGAGAAAAGGTGGAAAGAGCCAAAGAAACCACATTTGCCAAGCTTCAGGAGGTGAGCATATGGTTGTTTGTCAGCGTGCATTTGTCACTGTCAGTATTTTCATCGGAGCCGGAGATGCTTATCAACGTTTCATGTGCCATCATTACTGTCCAAGGCATTCTCTCTCTCTCTCTCTCTCTCTCTCTCTCTCTCTCTCTCTCTCTCTCTCTCTCTCTCTCTCTCTCTCTCTCTCTCTTTCTCTCTCTTGTAAGCAATTATTATCCTTGTAACATGTTGTAATTGTAATAGCGTTTACAGTCTTTAAAAAAAGGATCTCTCTCAAAGTGCAACAGGTTTTACTAGTCTGGACAAGGTATGCAGAATTAAGATGTGAAATACCTGTTTTGGCGAACAATATTTCTGTTGAATTGATTATGGCAAACGCTGTAGAACAACTTATTATGCTATTGTCAAAATATCTTTACAGGGATTTCCAGAAACGACAAGAGCATGCTAGAGCAAATTGATTGGCAGAAATTTTTCGACTTAAAGAAAACAAATGCCTTAAAAGAAAATAATGCAGGATAGACAGTAATGTGTGTTGTGTGTGCACCAACATTCTGGCTTACACGTCTGGCTATCTTTGATAAGAGGCCAGATTTACACAGCACTATAGCTTCTGGCCTTACTCAGTCAGCTGTAACCTTAGTAAAGTAATGTTGCTCTGCAGCAGACGACAGAAGTCTACTGTGGGATACACATTGGTATGCTGACGCTGGTTCAGTGAGGCAGTGACATCATCCAGCTTACTTAAAGCAGTAGTACCGCCACCCACACTAGAGGACGCCTCTTGTGGTTTTAGTTTCCCGGGCCTCCAGCTGAACACAGGGCGATAGAGTCATTCGCTGTTCAACTTGCATCCAATAAGGAGCTTAGCTCTAAGGGATCTCTTTACTTGAAGACTAAAGGCAGGAACTGGTGATATTCTATTCAACCTAGTTAGCCACAGCCTGACATTGTCAAAAAGGTAAATGAACGTTTCATCGTGATGTATTGATATTATAGTTGAAGTATGTAGTGAAGTTTGCCATGTTTAGAATTGTGATTGTTAGTCAAACTTTGCGTGACCACGTGGCGAACACGACCAGTTTTGACGCCATGACATAGTCCCTACGGATCCTCTGTTGTTTAGCCTATATGTATTCTTGCAGACCAGTGGCTGTACCGGAGAATGTGTATAGAATTAATTATTTCTCTATGTGTTTAGTTAGCCATGATTTATATTTATATATGTATAGGAATTAGAGTGGAGATTCCAGTGGACCACGGACTTAGCAGAATGTTCGTCGCTTAAATATGTATGTAAGTGGAGCTAATCACTGAGGGCTATTTCTGCCTTCAGTGAGACGCTCTGCACACACCTAGTATACATGGTGTTGCAGAAATTCGTCTCATATTTTGCAGACAAGCAGGCATCAAGTAAAAGTCTTCACTGACATTCGGCCTGCATTGGAGCCTCCCGCACTGAGTGACGAGAGCCCACCAGTCTGTCAACAAGGAGAAGAATCCAACACAACACAACACAGCTCATCGAATCTAGAGCTAAGTTATATTTGCACCAGTGCACCACAACTGTTAGAAAAGGACATCACTAGTCCACCTTTCCAGAAGACTGACCTGCTGGGCAGAACGCACGAGTAGCCCGATGATGAAACAATAGCTGCATAGAATTATCAAGGAGCGACCATTCAAAGTGATATTAGGACTTTTAAGTTAGTATTGTGATTGGCAGATCTTGTATAGAGTAGAGGAAATAAATGTGTGATATTTACTATTAACTAGTGGCTGGACTACCTATGTTTCATAGCCGTGTGAGAGCTAGTGTGACAATGATCTTTTACCATTTTCTTTCTATCTCTGTAAACCCAGCCTAAACACAGACCGAGCTAAACTTATAAATGTATTAAGTTGAGTCACAGGGAGATTAACTAGCGATCCCCATCGACAAAAGACGAGTGGGTAATAGCATTCTATTGTGCAGAGCCCAGCAACAATAGACCCACCTTCACACTATCTTGCAACCGTTTTACCAAACGAACACCTGCATCTATCTATATCTGTCAATCTTGCATCACTGTACACTATAAGAATGCAGTGTGTCTGAAAGAAAATGATGCAAGATTGACAGATATAAATGCGTGTTAAAATGCAGGTGTTCGTTTGGTAAGATGATTGCTGAAAATGATGCAAGACATATGTGTGTTAGAATGCAGGCGTTTATTTAATAAAAGGTTTGCAAGATGGGCAGATTGATGTCAGAAAGCTGGCGTTTGTGAGGAGAACATGATGCAAGATTGACAGATTGTTGTTTGTAATGATGCAGACTGTTGTGAGAAAATGATGCAATGAAGATAGTTGCATTTAAGAATAATGGAGAAAATAAATATAATTTAGAGGAATATTTTAGAGGAAAATGCTGCTAGACAGTACACTTACAGAATTAATGCATGTTTGACAGAAAAAGATGAACGAGGGATGTGGTAAAATGTGTGTGTGTGTGTGTGTGTGTGTTTGTGTCGGTATTTAAATCATGGACTGATTTTAGGGACGCGTACATTTGTGTTTGTACATTTATGAGGCGTTTGAGCGTGGCCTGTGGTGACCTTAAAATGAGCAGTGCATGGTTTATTCAATAAAACATATCTTACATCTATCTCTCTCTCTTTCTTCGTTATACGTAATTTATTGTTGAGTGTTTTATTAATTGTTTGAGCTTGGTATATTTTGAAATGCTGCATTCAACCTTTGCACAATAAACAATGTCAGTGTCTGTCACGTGACGCTGACGTAAGTCAGAATCCCGCGAACATTGTTAGCCCATTCGACCCGAGCACACCCCACCCACACACTAAATAAGAACACAAACACCAGTGGTAAGTTAACGAAAACAACTCTTTTATTCTACAAACGTACTAACTACCCACCCGCCCCTCTAACAGCACACACTTCCCTCACTCATACTCGCAAGCATACCCAACATATTTAACAATAAACAAATGATATATACAAATGCAAGGGTGAAATGAAAATAAACAAACTGATTTATGAAAACTTGTTTTTATATCCGCTCTACTCAACACTCTGAGAAAAATATGCGCATGTTAAGGCCTTTTTTTATACTTTCCTAACTTATCACTCAAAGTCGTTTAAGTTCTTTTTTCCAGGTTTCCTTTTCAAACCGGAATGAAACGCTCCTTGGCGTAGACCTTCCTGCACACTATACAGAGTTACCACCCTGAAGACACAGCAGCGCATAGGCGGCCCTCACACGGTTCCCATCTGAACCGCACACGGCCCTCAGTACAGGGGGAAGGTAACTCGGGCTGGGTGGCTCCTGCGTAGCTGAGCAGACCTCTCAGCGTCCAACCCAAGTCGGACCGGAACCAGAATCAGTTCAACCTCAGCCGCTCGGATCGCCACAGCAGATGTTCAAAACAATCATCAGTGCACTGAAAATACAGTCAGATATCCTAACATTTGCCAACACGGTTATATCTTCCAAAACTGTCACCATCGTGTTGTCTTTACTGTTTTCCGCGCACAATCGTCATCATGAATAAACTTATAACACTGAAACTTTATCAATGTCTGTGTTTCATTGTTCATACTTGTTCCGATTCATGATTATTAAATGTCTTTCATCGTCCACAATCTTGACTATACTCCCTCTAAATTGTTTACTTTTGCCTTCAACTGATACTCCAACACAAATCTTTACTATTTACATCACGCCTTATGAAAATACATAAAAGATGAAATTCAACAATTGTTTAGATTCTAACCACAATCAAACCTTTAATAATATAGCAATGAAAAATACCTCCATTCAATTTATGTTTTATTTTAAATGCAGCCATTCCTCTACTAAAATACTTATTAAATTTCCCTTTAAAATACAGATAATATACTCACAAGTTGTCTCCCTTGCGAAAATAATGAAAGCAATGTACATAGACAGAATAATTATCTCCCTTTATTTAATAAAACGATTCTACTGTATTTAATAATTTATTTCCTATTGAATAAATAATAATAATAAGAAAAATCCATCATAAAATAACAGAATAAAATCCCCCCTATGAATGTTTTACCACCAAACCTATGACTTAACATAATGTCTAAACAATATTACATTCTACACGCTTACCTATTTACACATCCATACACCAGAGAATGCGGCACGCCACTAAAGAAAAGCATGAGTATTTACCTCCACTGGTGATAAAACCCCAACTGGCACGCAGACAACACAACACACGACAACACAAGTTGAGGCGTCCTTCAGTCTCCGCCGCACCTCCTCCGGGTCACAGGACATCCAAGTCAGGGTTACTGAAAATGGCCTTGCAGGGGATCCAATAGAGTTTCCACTACTGCTTACTAAGGATATCAAACACATATATACACGCCTAGTCCTACCCACGGTGCGGACGTCCGTTCTCTCTGACGCTTTCTGACTGACTGACCTCTATCCCTTCAGTACAATACCCGTTGTAACTTTCTAGAATAGTGAACACGCTCAGTAAACGGCTGTAGTTGACCCACCCTCTGGCTTCACAGGCCTTAGCTGGTTCCCTCTCTCACTATCATTTATGCATGCACTCTTGCTCAGAATTGACAGCTAAATGAACAGTAGCAACTAACTTACGAAAAACATGGGTTTATGTACAGTTAAAAAAAATGTATGGTAGCCGGCGCGTGACAGTGTCCTATTTCTTTTAGCATTGCTTATTTTGGCCAATTGTCCACTATAATACCTTCATTTGACAATACAAGCGATTTTGTTATTTGAAATGAGAAAGTTCAGCCATTATTGCCTATGTCTTGGTGAATCGAGCTTGATCAATCGATCGAGATAGAAAATGAGAGTGAGAAAGAGAGAGTGAGAGAGAGTGTGTGTGTGTAGCAGAGAGGGAGGGAGAAGATGCTGCTATTGTATGCATACTTTCAATTCAACTGCTACTGCAAAAAAATTGTCACAATCGGCTCAGCCAATTTTTAGATACAGCGCAAAACGTGTTTAGAAAATGGTGAAGCACATTGACCTTGACCTTTGAAAAAATGAACATTACTAAAGCTCTACCATGCTCTGCAGTAGTTAAAGTAACCACAAAGTAAAAATGATGAATTTTGGATAAGTTATTCTTGAGATAAGGCAAAAAGTGTGTTTTGAACAAAAAAGTGAAATTCTGAGAGACAAAACCGACTGACTGACCACCGGATTTCTACTCTGAAGGGTGGCCCATACTATGAAGTACATGTACACCAAAACTCAACAAAATAGCTTCAACCGTTTTTGAAATATTGAGCAAAATGTGTTAAGTAACAAAATGACTCCATCCAGTGACCCAAATAAGTCTGGAAATACACAAATAAGAACACAAATCTGAACATTTTACAAAGAAACAAAGGGCATGGGTTTTGGAAACTAACGTACATTTGTTTGTTTGTTTTGAGAATTCATTTGAACCATATTCACTTGGGTCAGACACTGTATTATATCTTCCTTTATATATTGTGATACTTTTGATAATTTGTTTCGTTATTCTGCTGCAGGGTGTTCAGACCATGAAACGTCAAGTAAACATCAAATCACGAAAATCCAGCTCTGCCACTGCAGGGTCAAAAGAAAGCAGTGCCAGTCCCAAGGTTCAAAGAGCTCTTGACGATGTAGGTGGCACCTTGGTGGGGGCACTCGCTGTGGACAATCTGGACTTCCAAACTGCCAAACCTCAAAATAGTATTGATGAACTGATTTCTCATAGTGCTGACATAGGAAGCAGCATCCCTGTGAAAAGGACAATAACGCAGCAGAGACACCCAGTTGTTGACCTAAATGATGAAGAAGACCAGGAGCAAGAAGACATGAAGACTGACCATACCAGTCGTGATGGTAAAAAAACAAACAAACAAAACTCTGGCACTGGCAGAGTCCTCAAGACACAAGGCCAGTACACAAAACTGGTCAATGGCCAAAACGAGCCTGACAAATTTGACCCGAATGGGAAAGAAAAGATCATGGGGACTCAAACTATTACTGGATCACTGAGCCAAACTAAAGCTCAACCGGAAAGCCAGGCAAAAGGACAACAGCTTGGAAGCTCCAAGATCAGTCAATCTCAGTCTTGGCAGCAGCATCGAAAAGTCCCCAAAACTTTAAATCTAATGCCAAAGACTGGCCATCAAAACGATGGCAGATTGCGAAAAGAAAAGTCGCAACCTACTGAAGCAGCACCAAAACCAGACATGACAAAGTCTGAAAAGAACAGCAAGAAAGCATCCTGCAGTGAAACAAAAAGTGAACGCGATTCCACAGCCATGACATCGTCATACACATCGACAAGGCCACCATCATCATATTCTACAGCTCTAACATCATCAGGCCTTACATCTTCATACACTTCTACTGCTTCTTCTGCTGGTTACAAGACAGCCCAGTCATCCACACCCCAAGGCAGTGAAATGGATAATTCTACTGTATCTTCTGCAGGTTACAAGACAGCACCTTCATCCATACCCCAAGATAGTGAAATGGATAATTCTTTATCTGCTAGTTACCAGACTGCCGATGATACCCCTGGCAGTATTGACAGTACTGTGCTATACCGAGATGAACTTTTGTGAGATAATAACAAAACTAACTGTAGTCAATTTGTAATATCATTTTGTTTTTTGACTAAGATAATGGTTCATGATAATATAATAATAAGCTTGCTTTTGTAAAATGTAAAAATAATTATGTATATTGTATTGCATTATTGATGATTATTCTGAATTAACATATTCGTTCACGAAAAATAAAGTAAAATGGTAATATTCTATAATTATAAAGCGTAATAAAAACCAGGTGAATATGCACAATTTCATATACTGTACAGGGTGCTCTAACTACTGATAACATCTTTGTTTTTCAAACCATCTCTAAATGAAACATTTCATGCAAACCTTCATAAGTTTACATATGCTGACAGTTACAAATTAAAACATTGTAAAATTTACAAAAGAACTCCGAAAGTAATCTTGGACTTTTGCAATTTACTGTCCTTAATTATCACAGCGCAATCTTCATTTTCCTCCTCCTATGTAAGCAAAGAAAGAACCAAAGGAAAAGCATTCTCAAAATGAAACAGCCAGTGGTCATCAAATAATATCTTCTGATTTCATTAACGGTTCTAACTGGCAAGTAATAGTCATTAATTATTAATTATTTTCTGTTTGTTTCAGTATTTTTTAGCATTAGTATTCATAATAATTATTGTGACATATTCAGTGCAGTTATGTGTAAATAATGTTGTGAAAAAATAATGTTTATGTTTTTAATTTGAATAATAGATGAAATAATTTTTTTTTTAAACGTAATTAACAATGATGATCATGATCACAGTGATCATAATCCTTATACTGGAATGATTCATACACACCAGCTCAATGCCTATGTGAGCAGCACTCTTAGGTTCTCCCACATTTTGCTGGCTGCGGGCTATTTATAGCTTGCCTACACCCTCCCTTTCAGTGAAAGGAAAGGAAAGAAGAGCACCGGCAAAACTATTTATAGCTAGCCTGGCTGAACTAACTTCAAAACCTAAAAGCTTTGCTTGAGTCGGTGTGCATAATTATTAGAGCTGGGTGCCGTGGGTCAATGTCGTACCGGTATTACCGCGGTATTTCTAGGTATACCGCGATTTTAAGTGTTACAATCAAATGTGATATCATATGACACTGAGTCCAATGACAGTAGTGACAGACGCAAACAAAAGATTGTCATACTCTTCAAAACAGTTTCAAAGAACCACATTTCCATTGAAACTGAAGCTTCATTATTGCTTGAACGCCTTCAAAACAAATTATGATAAATCACCGTTTAGAACATCAGCAAACTTTTAACCACAAAATCAAAATAAAACAAAAACATTCAACAGGAATATCCCCACTTTCTGGAAATTTAGTGCTTTAAATTCCCACTGTCGCTGTCTTCCTCATTTGCTCTTTCCTATTCCTGATCTGTCCTATCACTCTGCTATACTATCTTCTTCTTCGCTAGATCAATGACCTACCCTTTTTCTTGAAAACTCTTCCTGGACAAGACTCCTTGTTTGTGTATGAGGTCTGTTGGATCAGCTTGGGAGTGTTGGACGCTTTCTGCCGGGTGGTCACTATAGGGCTTCCTATGATATTATTATTTAGCACTTTTATATGTATGTGTTTTGTTGATGATTTATAATGATGTTTGTATTCTATTTTGTTTTTGTAACCGGGGGTTCGAGTAGTTGGGGTAAAGCCTCAGCTGTCCCCTGCGTGGGATGTCTTTATTGTAAAGTGACTGGCCGGTGGAGGGCATTCAATTTTCCCACTAGGGTTGTTTCGGCAGATCTTTTATGCGGATTAGGGGTTGTCCGGTCCTGATTTGGCTCGGAAGAGTCCGCTGGACCTAAATCAACAATCAATCAATCAATCAATTTCAGTGCTGTGAAGATTTGAGGTCTTGACGTCATGAATTTACGTCATCGACGAAAGTGATGACACCAAGCATTGGAACGCATTCCTTGTTCTACTTTCTGAGTCTCTTCGCGATATGTGTTGTTGAGATTTCACAGTAAACCGGTCCTTGGACACCCGCACCGATTTACCGTACCGTCTCGTTTTCGAACCTGAATACAGTGGCATATCGGTAAAACCGTCCAGCCCTAATAATTATAAAGACGGTCTTGTAAACTAAAAATGGAGCCTTTGATTTAGAGATTTTGTCCACCTTTACTTTTGTTTACCAAATGCACAATTAGCCTACATGACATACGATCACAGATAGCTTTAAAATATATATATATATATATATATATATATATATATATATATATATATATATATATATATATATATATATATATATATATATATATATTATATATATATATATATATATATATATATATATATATATATAGTCAAAGAACGTAAAGCTTCACGTTCACAGCTGTACGTTCTTTGATATAGTTCACTATAACTTGTAATGTTTTAATGGTTATGTTTTGTTTGTTTTGACATCTTTTATTTAAAAAAACACCAAATGGATAGAAAATTCTCACACACTCACAAGTGTATTAATTATGTACATTGTGCATGTGAGAGTGAGCAAGAGACCAAAAAAAAACACCAAAAAAAACCCTGAATTAGAGGCTGTTGAAGAGTACATCTAAATTAAATATAAATGTGTATATAAATTAAATGTTTTCTGTGTGCAACAATTTTAGCTTAAAGCTTGTGAAATGCAGTGAAACAAACAATTAATTGGTAGGTTTTGTATTTTTGTAACCTTTGTTTATTACCCAATTTGAAAGTGCCATACCAGTATTTTTCTAAATATATACCAATTTAATAACGCATGAAAATGTGGCGTGAGAGTGTGTATTGTATGGTATGTGTATGGCATAACAATTGTATGCAGTTACAACATTTTAAACTGATGCGGTTTTTTTGTTTGTTTTTTTAACAAACATTGATCTTGAAAGAATACTCAAGTATGTTTGGCTACATTGTTTTGAATGTAAATTCTTTTGCGTAAGTATATTGTACAATTTTTAGCATAATTAAAGCTCGCCTGAGATTGAAATAAAAATTGCACAAATATGTATAAACATCTAACTCATGTTAAGAGATGGCTATATGCTTATATATTCACACAATTTGTGTGTGCAATATTGAGAAAATTGAATCTAAATTCGGTGTCCCATCATTCAAAAGGTTCTAGGTCACTTATCTGTCATTGAATGGCCTATACAGGGATGAAAAACACCGAGTTAAAGGTGTGTAACACAATGCAAGCGGTGTGTGTTGGAGGGCTTTGCTGTGGTGGTTTCTGTGCAATTGGTTCTCAGGCCTGTTTTATCAGATCCCCTCGTTGGAGTGCCGGGGGGTTTCTGTATAAATAGTATCCTCACTTTGTGTACATTTAGTGCTTTAAATTACCTCCGTTTCTGTCATTCTCATTTGTTCTTTCTCGTTCCTAATCTTCGCTAGACCGGTCACCTTATATTTTTTCTTCAAAACTCCTCATTTGTGTATGGGATCTGTTGGGGATACTGGAGGCTTTCTGCCAAAAGGTCACTACGCCTTTCTATGGTATTATTTATTTAGCCATATAGGCATTTTATATACATGTATGTGTTTTGTTAATATTTTATTATGATGTTTATATTCTATTTTGTTTTTGTAAACGGAGGTTTGCTAAATTAGAGTACAGCTTCATTGTCCACTGAGCGGGATGCCTTTATTGTAGTGACCTGAGAGTGGAGTGCCTTCAGTGTTACCATTAGGGTTGTTTTAGCAGATCTTTTATACGGATCAGAGATGAGCCCTCTTTCAACCAAGTTGTGGTCCTGATTTGGCTCTTTGTAGTCCGCTGGACCCTACAAACAATTAATAACTAACCTGTTGTATCAGATACCGCATAATGACTAGCCAGGCGACATTATAATATAAGGACGAATGTCACTTGTACATGCTTATTTGAGAGCTGTCAAATCTTCTATTATCATACTATCCAGTGTAAAAAGTTTGAAAAAAATGACTTCAAGCTCACTTTAAGGTTTGAACTTGTTAAAAAATGTTTGCTGTGTTAGTGTATTGTGTGCGAAATTGCCTTTGGTATTTGCAGTTTGCCTGTACTTGTTTTCCAGAGTTTATATTAAATGTTTTCAGAGTGCCTCTCACTTCTGCAACTCATTAACTACATAGTATGCTTAATGTGTGCTTTAGATACTACTTCTATGTTCGTATTTACTTGTGTTTTGTATTATACAAAAGTACCACCAATTCTGTCAAATCTTCTCTCAGCTTTGCTAAATATGAAGTCTTCTTGTCTTGACCAAACATATCACTGGAAATGCTTTGCCCAGGAACATGTATGTGCATTGCTTGAATATACTATTTGTACAACATTAATTTTAAATAACGTGTGTTGCAAAGATATTTGAAATGTCAACAGCTAGAATATTTACTTCTTACCTGTTGGATGTTCAGTTACATTTTATATCAATATTGTTTGTCTCGGAAACTCCGTTTCCAAAAATGTATTGCCTTTTTTGTTTTTACTGGATTCATCTTAGTTTTCCTATTTTTAAAATTGTACCTACTTTGCAGGATAAAGCCTATAACTATAAACTGTCATTTTATTTAAAGTATGACTAAAAATATAATGTATTTGTTTTCTTGTATTTTGTACAAACTGTTTTGATGCTTATTACTTAAATATGTAATTTTATTGTTATTATTGTAATTTTATTCTTATTATAGGTTTCCAATCTACTTCATTGAATCATGTATCCATCCTCTTCCTCATCCCTTTCCTAACCCCCCTCTTCTCACACCTTATCTTTAAAATGTGTTTGCAATCATAAAAGTACTTCAAAGTGTATCCTTACCTCGCCCTCTGCCTTGACAATGCTAGTCCTATTTATTTATTTATTATATACAATGGATATCATCAACGTAAGGACTTTTTTGTGTCAGGATTTTTTATGTATTGATTATTTTCCGCAAGCTTGCCTTCTTTAGCCATTGCAATGCAAAAACTAAATAATAACCTTGAAAAAAAAACACGAGCATAAGACTTATTTGCCAGAATGTAATTATGGTAATTACAATGTCTTAATTGACGTTTTGTGTAAACCACACTAAATAGTCTTGCACTATAAAAGGAGGGCTGGAGATCAGCTCAACACTTGGGTGTCTGTAAATCAGCTCAAAGCGCTGGCTGAAACAGGATCTAACTTAAGGTGCCTAAGGCTAAAACTTGCTGCTTTATATGCCTTGTCTAAGACAACTGAGCAATCCTGGATGACAGAGGAAATGGGACCTAAGACTGCTGGTGTGTTTACGTTTCTGGCATTCAACCGTTTAGCACAGGAGCATCAGGATCTTTAAAGTCTGTGCGATGAATGGGTATGTGCACAGACTAGACCTTGATTTTTACTCTCTGACTTGCTTTTCTCATGGCACGATACTTCAAATTCTCCTTTAAATCATAAGTGTAAATAAAAGAAAAGAAAAGGTACTATGCATCCTAATGTAAAATTAGAAGAAAACAAATGCAGCACACACGTCATGTATGCACTCACAAATACACTTTCTTCAGCAACAGAAAAAATAAATGGTAGCCAAAAAGGTAATAATTTCAAAGAAAATACTGCCGTCTTATAAATATTGCACACGTGTATTTATTATGCATACCAATCAAAACAGTAACGTTCTCTACCAGAGCTCATAATACAATATAACCTTTCACATTCTGAATATGATCCATGCAATGCAAGATGATCCATCTGCAAATCCTCCATTTTAAAATAGCTTCAACATTTGCCCAAAACCCCCACTTAATAATGGTTTGAATGACTGTCCACAAAACGCACAGTTTGTCTCTCTGGTGTCGCAGTCTTTGTCATTCAAAATGTTTCATTTGTAAGTGTATCACAATCTCTTTTTCATCCAAACTGGGTTGTCAATCTACCGAGGTGGCTTTCAGCTCCAAGATGTTCCCAAGACCTGCCTGAGACTTCAGCTCCTAAAACAAATAAGAATTGTGGCATAATTTTTAAATACCAAATATATGTGTAGTGATGTAATTGCATCATCACAGTAGAGAGAGAGAGAGAGAGAGAGAGAGAGAGAGAGAGAGAGAGAGAGAGAGAGAGAGAGAGAGAGAGAGAGAGAGAAAGAGAGAGAGAGAGAGAGAAAGAGAGAGAGAGAGGGGGGGGGGGGAGGAGAGGGGAAGTTAGCTGAAACTGATTTTGAGGAGGCCAAAGTTTGTGTAACATGAGTAGATCTAGTACAAGCAAGTGTAACCCTGTGTAAATATTACAAGTCCAGGACAGTTCCCACTGACTGACTGATTGCAAACATGTATAAATGACTGACTGCAATCATGTATAAATGAGAGAGGTAGTTAAAACTAGAACAGTATAAATAATTAGATGTATATTATAAGAGCGAGTTCTAATCAAGGTAGCTTTCATTCTTGGTTAGCAGAAAGAAATTAGTCACTTGTATTTTGGAAGTCAGCAGAGAAAGACGTAAGCGAGAGGATTATTTTCAGTCTTCACAACAAACTTGTTGCCATAGAGGTAGTCATAAAACTTGTCAGTCACGGACCATTTTAACGCCAGAAATTCAAGTTTATGAGCAGGGTAATGGCATTCAGCATTGAACAAGCCGCAACTGGCAAAGGCAACAACTCTCTCTCGACCGTCTTGTTCTTGAAGCAGAATTGCCCCCAGACCTTCTGTACTTGCATCCGTATAGGGAATGAAGGGTTTCTGAGAATCAGCATATGCCAGTAGTGGTGCAGAGATTAGCAGAGACTTCAGTTTATGATAGGCACTGTTGGTCTTCGCCCCAGAAGATCTTGGAATTATACTTCCTTATCGACTTTCCTTTCATGCCCGAAGTTGACCCTGCAGTAACGTCATGAAGAGGTCTTGAAATGTTGACAAAGTTAGGGACAAAATATTGACAGAAGACTGCAAAGCATAAGCAGCTCTGAACTTCCTTGACAGACTTGGGGATGGGCCACTGCTAGACATAGCAGATCTTGTCAGGATCAGTCTGGACTCCTTCGGCTGAGACAACATGACCCAGAAGCTTCACAGAACGCTGCAGTAGTTCAGTCTTATCCAGTCTGCAGGGCTTCCAATGGTCTGAGATAAAAAAGGAGGAAAATGACTGAGTGACGAGGTCACGAGCACACGACCCCAAACACTGTCACAGCACTGTCTGCTATAAAAGAAACAATTTTATTAGTGAGAGTGAAGTAGAAGAAAGAAAATAAGTGATTTACAAAAGGTTTGATACAATACAATACAAGATTAGTGCTTTAGGTCCAGCGGACTCCTCCGAGCCAAATCAGGACCAGAGAGACGTTATCTTGAAGTATTATAAAATGATTCAAATCTTAAAAAACAAGCCTGTTACTCTTAAATACACAAACAAACTTTCACATGACACCTCTTTAGTAGTAGTAGTAGTAGTAGTAGTAGTAGTAGTAGAGGCTGGGTATAGGCTGTGAAGCCTGTGTACGCCCCATCTTTGTATTATACATTCTTAAAGCAGTCATGGTCATTCGGTGCTAAAATTTTCCTCTCTTGAATTCAATCGAATTCGTTAAATAGATTAACAAATTTAGCATTGGCATCAAGCAGATTTTTGAAGATGTTAGTTGAGTGTGCATTTTTAAAATTTGGTGGTAGGTTATTCCAAAAATTAGCAACCCGATAGCTGAAGCAATATTTCCTTAAGTTAGTATCACATTGTTTAATAAAGACCTTTCCCTCAGCGTTTCTTGTTTTTGAACTGTGTGTACTCTCAAAGAAATAATCCCATCTCAGGTCTACATGGTTATGATAAATTTGGTATGTCGCGATGAGGTCACCACGCACACGTCTACCTTTTAGAGAATGCAACTTTAAGAACTGTAAACGCTCACTGTACGACATGTTACTACACTCCTTTACGAGCTTCGTGGCTCTACGTTGCACTTTTTCTATTGCCACTGATTGACGTATTAAGTGAGCGTGCCAAATGACGTTACCATATTCTAGATGTGGTCTGACCAAAGCTTTATATAGCTTGACAAATACATCTCTATCAATAAACGTGAAGGTCCTTTTAATCAGCCCAACCATCTTGTTAGCTTTACTTATAGCATTTTGAATATGCACATCAAATTTTAATCCTGTATCAAACGTCACCCCCAGGTCTTTTTCTTCTACACAAGTAGTAATTTTTCTGGTAGTGCCATTTACACTCATGGAATATTCAGCATTGGGATTATTATGCCCCATATGCATTACTTTGCATTTTTCAACGTTGAAGTACAAATTCCACTCATCAGTCCAATGTTGAAGTCTGTCGAGGTCCTCCTGCATATGAGTACTATTTGAAGCTCTGTCGTATATTTTAGTATCGTCTGCAAATATTTTACATGAGGTTTTGACACAATCAGGTAGATCATTTATGTAAATTGTGAACAAAATAGGGCCCAAAATACTACCTTGGGGGATGCCACTTAATACATTGGCGCTAGACGATAAGGCTTCTCCAACCCGAACTCTCTGTGTCCTGCCTGAAAGAAAGGATCTGATCCATTCTAACACTTTACCTGTCACTCCGTATGCCTTCATTTTTTGTAGTAGTCGTTCATGTGGAACACTATCGAACGCTTTGCGAAAATCCAGGTATATGATGTCTACAGGTTCATGCCTATCTAGAATTTGTGTTAAATCTTCCATCTTTAAGAGTCTTCTTTAAAACTGATGTAATAAAAATATATTCTTTCTTCAATCAAATCACTAAATTCAGTCTTATCAATAAAATCCAAACTAAACAAAACATGTCGATACGATTTATATGCGATAAAACAAACCAACATCATATAAAAATTGAAACAGATGTTGACCATTACATACTTTAAAAATCTCTTTGAAAGGTATGGAACCAAAATATGTTTCTCTTTCCTCTATCAGATCAGCACACTCAGACATAAAATGGCGAACGGAAAAGGATTGATCACATGCAAAGCACCATGGTGGTTCTTCTCCTTTTAAAAGGAAACTGTGGGTGACATAAGTATGCCCAATATGAAGGCGAGATAACACTGTTTCTTCTACAAAAGGTTTGATGTAAGGTCTCACATGAATAGAGAATAATTAAGGCAAATATGGAATTTACCACATTTTAACGATCTTAATTGCTTCATATCTTAAAAGCAAAAACTGAAGAAAAAAAATGGAATGTTCAGCAAAAAGTGACTTACCAATATCTGCAATTAGAAGATATTTTTCTTGTGCAGCTGACTTAGTAAAACCACAATGAATTCAGAATACAATACAGAATACAATCCTCACTAGCAAGTCACTCATGGTCTACTCTGTTAGTGTTACATAGAATGTTCATAATATTAAACTACTCCTACTAGTTCTGCTTTTACAAAAAATTATGGTCAAATGCATACACAGTTATGGTGATGAAAAATGGTTTTGCACCTTTTAGGCCATCAGTAGTAGGAAAGGCATTTGGCAGTGAAACAAGTCTAAATTTTCGCTTTTTAAAAATGTTTTTCTAGTCGGCAGGAAAAGATAAGGTTGCAAACACAAATGTATGTACACAGATCCATGCTCATCGCACAACATAAAGTAGGCTACTGTGCAAGTTGAAAACTGTCAGCTCACTTTCTTGAAATGGGACTAAAGAAGCTCCCAATAGATGACTGATCCGTAATTGATTTCGTTCGAGCACAAGACGCAAAACGCGTGTCCGACACGTGGAATCTTTCGGATATGTTGACTCAATTTTTCTTCTTCTACCTCCACCTCCATCCAGTCCCATCTCACTTGTTTTTGCAAGAAACATCGTCAAACTTTTGGCCGCGTTGAACAAAAATTCGACCCGCCATTTTTGCCTATTGGCAAACAGAACGATGATCCGTTTCCAGTCTTCGAAACCAGCCAATTACAGATCAACCAAACTGAGACTGTGTTACGGATATTTTGGAGCCCCTATGAAATTTTTACCTCGGCAGTTTTCTACGGCGGAACTTTAAAAATTTTCGGCTGAAATTTTTTTTAAATGGCGGAAATTCGCCGAACGGCGGAAGATTGGAAGCCCTGAGTCTGACTTTCAGTCCTGCCTGTTCTAGCTTCCCTAGGACCAAATCCAGTCTCTCAAAGTGAACCTCTAGTGTCTTGCTGTACATCAAGACGTCGTCAAAGGTGAGCATCATCCATACAGCTTTCCATCAGGTGTTGAAATGTTGCCGGAGCATAGGCATCCTGTTACATTAGTAGAAGCCAAGGTTGCCGACCAAAAATGCTTTGTTGTGTTTAATTGTCTTCCTCTGCCAGTTCCACTTGCCAGTAACCACTGCGAAGATCCAGCTTAGAGAACCATTGGGCCCCGTTCAGTGTATCGTCTCTTCAATACGAGAAAGTGCATAAGCGTCTTTGATGGTGAGATTTTTGAGACGACGAAGATCTATACAAATCTCAATCGGCCATCCTTCTTTCTCACTAGTACAACGCCTGAAGAATAACAACTGTCAGACTTCCGAATGACTCCAAGGTCTAGCATTCCCTTGAGGTATTTTTGACCTCTTCGACCATGGCAGGAGGAATGCTTCCTTGAAAAGAACATCACTGGGGAGCTTGATGTAGTGCTGACTTACTTTGGTGTGACCCAAATCAAGATCATGCTTTGACCAAGTGTTCTATCTCTTCTGGAAGATTTTGCGTAAAGTTTGTATTTCCAAGTTCTGAATATCTGAAGGAACTTTCTCCAACAGTTGCTCAATGAAATCACGTGAAGAACTTTCCGGAGGTCCTGCTGCCATGTATCAGCATTTATGACACCAGCAAACGAGATACTGGCGATGGTGGTTCTTGCTGACAAAGTAACAGTTCTGCTAGACGGGTTTGTATACAGTCACTTTCTGCTTAACACCAGTGTTTCCTGGCTGTACTCTAATGACCATCGGAGTAAGGACCAACCCTCCTGGGACAGCGACGTCTTCATCATCGATGGTCAAATCACTAATGATCAATGTACTGCCAAGTCTTGCCTCAGTGTCCACATGTACGCTCTGACCAGGCGCAACAGTGATTGTATGCTTGCAGTTCAACTGGCCCAAAGATTCTTGACAGTCCTTCAGTTCGTGATGTTTCTTCATTACAGAAGGACTGCACTAACGTTGAAAACTCGTTCTTCTTCTGCTTTGTCTGTAGCTCCATATTTACTACTTGTAGGAAATGCTGAGTAGTCCCCAGAAATAAAGGACGACAATGGTACCGCTTTGAGCAAGCTTCACATCTGCTCCCACATAACCTCTGTATGGAAAAGTGTGACCACTCACTCCCTGCAAGGAGCCTAGGTCGGTCACAGGCTGAAGCGGCAATCAAGTCACAGTCATAGACTTGCTGATGGTCGACGCCATCAACCCTGTGTCCAGTAAGGCTTTCACTTGCCGACAGCTCACAAAAATATCAACTGTGTTGGAGTTTCCCACCAACTGTGTTGTCGCGGGTTTAGAGACTTGACATGGACCAGACCTGTCCCCTTCTAAGCCTGGTCTTTCCCGCTCCCCAACTTCTTGCACTGAAACTTCTTGTCCCCACTGTCCACATGTATGGCATTTCCCCTTGAAAGATAAAGATGATATTTGATAGCGATTTTTCTTATCCATAGCGTCCACTCACTCATTGAGTTCTCTGATACTCTACAAGACTTCTGCAAACTCTGAAGAAGCAGCTTGGACCTGAGGTACTGAAGACTGAATTGGTTCCAGCTTGGCGCCTTCTGTCTCAAACTGATGGGCAGCAACCAGTAACCCATTGAACGTGGTGTTGCTGTAGTGGAGTTGGCGCAGTTCGTCTTGAGCTGCAGGCGCACACAGTCCACTCCTTAACTTGTTACGGAGCATGTTGTTTGTTGCGTCCAATGTCAGCATCTTATCTATTGACCACAGGTGGCAGACAATTTGTTCAAGACGACATGCCCATGCCACCACGGTTTCACCCATATGTTGCCTGGCAGTGTAGAACTGCTCATACTGGACCTCCGCAGGTTGAACGCAGCCAAACATCTGGTCAAACTTGGCCAGGATGTCAGACACAGATGCTGAGGCCGGAAGATGTAGCAAAACATCGGCTGCCACAGGTTTTGTCAACCGCCGCATAGCTTGAAGAATGGCAGGTTCACCATGACTCTTCACCAGTCGAACAAAAACTGCTCTCCATTGAGGACAACAGGAATCTTTGTTCGTCTAACCGGAGAAAGGGGCCAAGTTGGGTGGGAAAATAAGTGTGGTTGCAGGGGAAGTCTGAGAAACATGGAGAGAAGTGGAAGGAGCTGAACCTCTTGAAGTCGACAGAGCTTCATTCTGCTGTGAAGAATTTTCCTCCTGAATTTCTTGCTGTGAACTAGGAGCCACTGCTAGAAGAACAGCCACTCTGTCCTCACCTGATAAGCCCAGCTCTCCATTTTAATATTCCTTCACTTGTTGAGCAAGAAGAGCCCTCTCTATTGGGTGCCAATATAAACTTGATGGGGTGTGTGTAAAGATCAAGTGTGTGTGCGTGTGGGTTTGGACTCTTCTAAGTGACATTGATGTGACAGAGGAAAACAAACAAAAGACCTGCAAAAATGAAAATGAAGCAACAAAGTAAGAATTACTTTCTCTGATGACTTTCAAAAACACAAGTCTCTTTAATTTTCTTTAAACATTTACAACACATTCACTTATTCAGATTTATACAGTTTTGCTGTAACTCTATAATTATTCATCTCTTGTTATCTAAAATTCTATTATTTACTTTACTGCTACTCTACTATTCTAAATAATCAGAAAAAACAGCTAAATATTTACAAAAACCTGAAAAAAAGAAAAATGAAGCAACAAAGTAAGAATTACTTTCTCTGCTGACTTCCAAAATACAAGTGACTAATTTCTTTCTGCTAACCAAGAATGACAGCTACCTTGAGAAGAACTCGCTCTTATAATATTTAAATCTAATTATTCATACTGTTCTCGTTTTAACTAGCTCTCTCTCCATTTTTATCTCTCTCTATTTATACATGTTTGCAGTCATTCAGTCAGTGGGAACTGTCCTGGACTTCTAATATTTACACAGGATTAAACATGTGAGATTGATTTTATAGTCTTCATTGCAATTCTGTACTGACACTGACTACTAACAATATCAGTATTATGAAACTTAACCACATTATCTAGTCTGATTTTCATGAAATACTTTCTCACAAAACCTTGTCTTGTGGTCTGTTCGGCAGGTCATTTTAACCACACAGGCGGCGGAAGCTGTTCAGGATTGGGGGGGCACACACCCATTTTATTCACTGACATCAGGGCCGGACCTTGGAAAAGTCGAGGGGGAGGTTACAGATTCAGCGAAGGCGCGAAGCGCCAAGCCTTCTAGGAAGGTCCGGGGGCATGCTCCCCTGGAAATTTTTTTTCTTCAAGGATGCAAAATGGTGCAATCTGGTGCAATCTGAACCTTGAAAAAGCCATTTGAGATGGTCTGGGACTTTGAGCTTTTTGAACAATTGAACTGACAAACTCTGGGGTACAAAAATTATCCTCTGCCCCTCCCTTAAAAAAAAACCAACACACACACACAAACATTTATTTATCAGCAGAGATGTTTTGTATACTATTATTATTCACTACTTTTTGTTGATCGTTAACGGTATAAAGCTTTACCTTGTAGTTTATGAACATCACCGCCCTGCTTTCATTTAATTCAGTCTTGCTGCACTAGGTTTCTCGGCATTAGTACCATTTGTGAATTGTATCTTCTGGCAAAACAGTTCACCGCCTCTTTGAAGTCAATATCAACATCCCTGTGCACTTTCATTAAAGCAAGTCCATTGAGTCTCTGTGCCCCATTGTAGAGCGCAGGTAGTTTTTCAGGTTGCGCAACTGACTGTTTGAACGCTCACACTCGGCAGTAGAGACAGGCAGGGTGCAAAGGTTCTTTAGCATGATGAACAGGTTGGGATAAAAATCCCTGTCACAATGTTTCAGTGCTTCTGATGCCGTGGATGGGATGATAGCTGTCGCATTCTCAGCAGCACTTCGCCATTTGCAAACCCACCGTTGGTATTCTGCATCAAGGGTAGCGTTGTCTGGTAGGTCAGACTCCCACAACATTGCCAGTGTCTTCACCCCTTCTGGAACATGCATGAAACCATCCTGGTTGTCTATTAAAGTGCTTGGCACCAGACAGAGACCATCAACTGCTAGGCCAGCATTTTTGAACCTCGAGTCCAATTCGGTTGACAGGTGTTCCAAGAAAGGAATGGCAATGCAAATCTTGAAATATTCTTCTGTAGTGGCCGCAGGTTGGTTGTCATGGAGAGTCTGTCGGGATGCTTGACGAGGAACAATAACACCAGTTGTCAAAGCATTTGCCTTTTTGCTGACTTCACCAAACCAGGCAACGAACGCTGTGTCGACATCTCTTCTAATAGAAGACATGCAGTTACTGACTTCTTTGATTTCCCTGTAGGCATCGACATCTTTTGTCCTTTTCTGCAGCTTCACTGTCAAGGGTTTCCATTTCAACGATGTTTTTGGATGATTCAGCGATGGTCGTTTCAATGGATGTTCATTACAACGAATTGTCATAATTATCAACTTAACATCTTAATTAATATTTCTAAAAAGTCGTTTTTGGTGGATTAGGGCAGTATCAAGGTGAAGGTGCTGGAAGAGGCTTGCGGCCAGAACAAGAAAATATGGCTGCATTTACTAATTTAGGCTTAGGGGTTGGGTTACTAGGTCGTTTCAACGGGAAAACGCTTTGGACGTTTCAACGGATCCCTTGAAATGGATTTCCGTTGAATTGACTATAAATAACTCTTTGTACGTTGGACCAAAAGTGACTAAAAACTGCAATGTTTTAAAAACAATTTTTAAAAAATTGAAACTCTTTGCATTAAAAAAAATTCAATTGTTTTTAATTTGGAGGGGGGGGGGGGGGGGTTCCAGAACCCAGGTACTCCCCCTCCCACCACCCTTCTGGGTCCGGCCCTGGACATTTACTCCAAATAATTTGAACTATTTTCATAGACACTATGTGAGAGAAAAAAAAAAGATATATCATATATTTCTATAACTGTGCATATAAGAGAGAGAGAGAGAGAGGGGGGGGGAGGGAGGGTAGAGAGAAATGGAGAGAAACTGACCTGACAATGTTGATCCATCACAGTAACAAAAACAGCAGTCATGCATGTCATTTGGCAAAGAAATTACACCGTTAATTTTCCAAAGTATGCCTTATGGCGTTCATTTGTATTGATAAATTCGTAAGCAATTTGCGCTAGGTCTAGTTGATCTACTTTGTCTTTGAACACATGCATTATAAGACATTTATTTAGATGCTCCTGCGTCATCGTTGCCCAAAGGTATGTTTTTACCCGCTTTAGGGCTGAAAAACTGCGTTCAGCCGTTACCTATTGTGGTTGGGATGGTGAAGTACAGTCTGAGAAGTTTATCCACTTCACTCAGCATCCGTCGCACAGTGTCAGAAGCTTTCAGCCGGCAGTGCTTGGAATATGGTGATCCTAGAGTTAGCCGCCTTCCTGGTGTCACCCAGTGCATGTGGGAGGATTCTAGCTGAGTTTTGAGTCTGTCCAAGTCGATGTTAGCGGAATATGTATCTTTGATTTCTTGAGGAATTTTTGGTCTCTTCCCTGCTGCTCCATCACTTAGAAGAACTTAAATTTTTCTTGGTAAGTCGAGAGCTATTTGATCAAACCGGCTCTTTAAATGTTCTTTGATGTTGTCAATGGCCTCACAGTATTGCTATCTGTAGTAAGCAGATGGACAAGAGTAGCTGTGACCCTGTGAGCCATCGTCCAGTCTTCGTGGAGGCTGCTTCTGTGTAGGAACGCAGGGCTCATCACACAAATTTGCAGCTTTCGTTGTGATGTCAGCAAAAAATGTCTCATAACAATCTTCATGCCGCATGCTTTCCAGTGTTCTCAGACAAATGTCAGCAGCGTTTACTGCATCATCACAAGACGTTTGTTTTCTTTGAAGAACTGTCGCCAACTCTTCAGTCACAGCAAGGATCTCATCTTTGAATCTTTTTGCAACTCCTGACACATGACCCTGAAAATTACTTGCCCCGTCGTAGGCCTGGCCCCTACAGTTTTGCACTGGCAAGTCAAGTCTGATCAAGCAATCCTTCAGTGCTTTGAAAATGGTCTCAGCACAGATATTGTTAACTTGCATCAGTCCAGAGAAAGGGGGAATATATTGGTTTGAACCTTCAAATAATGTTTTTGAGGGGCTGAATATTGGGGGGGGGGGGGGGGGGCAAATGTATAGGTTTGCCCCCCCAATATTTTTCTGCAGTGCCCCCCTTGCCCCCCCCCCCCCCCCCCCCCCCCCCCCCCCGCTTCCGCCGCCTGTGAACCATTGATATCAATTTCGACAACAAGCATTCTAAAATATAATTAATATTGTAATTAGCTTTATTGTGCACAATGTTACCTACCTGAAGGCTGAGAACTGTCTTCTTATACTCTTCCTTGTTTTTCTTCTTTCGCACATCTTCAAAGTAGTCCCCTATACTGACGGTCAGTTCCAATTCCTTCAGATGACGACAGGAGTCTGAAAATTATGGAAATGTCAACATTTTATAAGTAAATTTGTGATTAATAAGCAGTCTTAACCTGACTCACTGGTGCAACTAACTTGCCCTCACAGCGGAAGTTGTAAGACAAAGAAAACAACATGTGTGTTACTTCCCCTCCCTCCTTATTCTGCATGTGCCGAGTGTGCCTCTAATACCCCAAGCTCACAACCAGCACTGAAACCAATCAGAGCTTTATTGGCTGAAAAACAGGGAAGGAAATAGGAAAATTAAATGTGAGTCAGGTAAGTATGCTTGTTAATCACAAATTTACTTATAAAATTTGGATATTAATTTTACATACTAAACTCTGACTCATGATGCAGAATAGCACGAAAAGGAAGGAGAGAAGAAACTCACCTGAGGAGGACATGGAAATGGCTTGCTGAACCACAACCACTGATGAGATGCCATTCCCATCTGGCAGAAGGTCATCTCAAGAATCCCGATCTTGACGCCAATGGGAAACCAACCATCTCTGCATTGGCCTTTTGCGAGCACTCGCCAGAGGCACCAATCCGGACAGAGAGAGACGCATGTTCCTAATAACGACGATACAATTTGTGCCAACATCCACTCTTGACCCTCCACAGAAGAGAGAAGAGACTGGAGTCTCTGAATGCTGCGCTGGACAGGGCGAACGGACCAGTCCGGAGTGTCGAACTGCATTCCCAGTTATGAGAAACTCTGGGAAGGAGTCAACTCTGACTTTCTGAAATTGACAGCGAACCCCAACCGCTGGGCCCATTGAAGAACCGTACCTGTGTGTTCTAGACACACCTCCTGAGCCTGCACCTTGACAAGCCAGTCGTCCAGGTATGCCGAGAACCAAACACTCAGAACCCAGACCACAGATGCCAGTTGCTTCACCACTCACGTAAAAATCTACGGACAGGGAGAGAGACCGAACAGCAATGTGCAGAACTGAAAAATCCTCTCCCCCCACACAAAGTGGAGGCATCGCCAGTGCTTGGGGTGGATGAGAATATGGAAGTAGGCATCTGTTAGATCGATGGACATGGCCCAATCTCCAGGCCGCAATGAGTCCCGGACTGAGACCGGAGTCTCCATCCGAAACCTGATGCGCCGGAGAAATCGGTTTAGTGAAGAGAGATCCAGAACTGGACGCCACCCGCCGGAAGCTTGGGAATGACAAAAAGTCTGCCGTAAAACCCCTGAGAGCTTGCCACTCGAACCTCCTCAATAGCCTGCTTTGCCAGAAGCGAGGTCACCTCCATATCCAAAAGCGCCCCTTGCCTCCGGCAAACCCAGTCGACTGAAAACTGGTGGAAAGCGGCAAAAAGGTGGTCTCATAGGTCCCCATGGCAGCTTGAACCCCGACCTTATCACCTCTTGCACCCAGCTGCTTCCAGAGGCAAGCACCATCCAAGCCTGAAGCATGATAGATAGTCCTCTTGCGGCATGCACGCCTGCAGCTGGAGGAGGGGAGAGGGTGAAGAGGCAGGCAAGTCAGTGGGGGAAGGTTCCTTGTCTTGAAGCTTGGCCCCTTTTCCGCCCCTCCCACAGCTCCTCTCAAAGAGCCGCCGCCCCGGCCACCCCGAGTAGAGTCTTCTGAGAGGTCTGGGCGAGAAGGGAAATAGCATCTGTCTTAGCCCTTTCTGCTTCGTCACTACCCCCGTCATACAGGAGAAAGACCTGACTACGCTCATCCACAACCCCATGATTTAAGAGCGTGGCTAAACGTGGCTGCAATGTAGAGAAAAAAGGAAAACCATCCTTCTGTGTGAACGCTACTATGATTCTACCGTGTTTTGTCCACGCTACTGATATGTCCCCAATTGGATTTTTTGAGTCATAATCAAACTGTTACCACGTGTGATGGCGAAAACACTACGATCTTGATACGTTCTTTCCCCACCGCAGACCCCACGACTTTGCTACGATGATGCCATTGTCATCCTAATCCTACCACGTGTCCACCACGCTGTCACCATCATCTTGAAACACCGCGACCCCACAATGTAATGTGGCGAGGTTGTGAAGCATCCCGATTATCCACGTTATCTCACGATGTTACTGTGCCGGAATTCCAATGGAATCACGAGACTATTACACTTTGGCTGATTTTCATGATCGTAATGCAGTCTTCGTCCTGTGTGATGGGGGTATAACCACCGCTCTGACGTACAAATCAAAAAGAGAGCTCGGTGACAGAGAGGACGCCAACGCCAGAGAAATATGCTTGGCTTCCTCAAGAATAGCGTCTCTTCTCAACACAACATTGATGTACGAAATATGCTTGGCTTCCTCAAGAATAGCGTCTCTTCTCAACACAACATTGATGTACGAATCCGCCTGCGCATAGCAGCCCTGTGACACAGCCAGGTTCAAAGCACTCAGCAGAGTGCGAACTGAAGCGGGAGACACATCATCTCTAAACTTGCCGTCCTCATGAAAAAGTGCAGCCGAGATCGAAGCGAGTAGGGCATTCACTGTTGAAGTACACTCCAATGAACGCAAAATAGAATGCTCTAAAGCAGAAAACGCTTTGGCCAAAAGCTTCACTGACTTCGATGCCAGAGCACTATCCCTAAGCAGGGATAGGTCGTCCCTTGTCACCGAAAGCATCGTTGAAGGAGAATATTTAGCTGGCTGCATGCACTTCTTATTCAACAACAAGACACCCTTGCCGAATGCAACAACCGGAAGTTCAGCCTGTTTCACACCACACACCGTGGCTAGCGCCAAGTCCAAATATTGCGCAATGGCCGAAGATTATTTCAAAGCCAACACAGTAGCCGAAGAATCAGCTGAAGCCAGAGACTCGCCCAGAAAAGAATGACCAACGAGTCTATGCTGGTCAACCTGGCTCACCTCATGAGGAGCAAGCAGAGCAGCCAATGCACCGCCTCTCTGACAACGGCATCCGCCGAAGAGGGCGATGGTGCAACATGATCCGCATCAGAAGCCTGAGAGGCATCAGGTCACTGCCCACCTTCTTCTGCACAAGAGTCAGCCAAAAGCTCAACCGACAGGTTGTGTACAGCAGAAAAGCGCTGGAGTTCGGGATACCAGTACTACGCACCGGAAACAGAAAAGGCCTTACGGCGTCCATCCGAACCGAAACTAGAAACCCATCCAAAACAGAATTTGTCTGAGGTGGGCCGGAAGAGGGCTGACCGAAAGTGTTCACTATGGCCGGGGGCTGAACGCCACGATAAGGTACAGCCTGGCCGACCCCGGAAGCTGAGGCTTCAAAGAGCAGTCCGACCGCACAGGAAGTTGGCACTCCCTCACTCCCCCCACCCTCCCCCTGTGGCCAGAAGGAGAGAGGGTCGGAGGATGGCTGGAGGAAGCTGTTGCAATGCCCGTAGAGATAGGCTGCCAATGATACCGGCCTGGCTATTGCTCCTCCGCAAGCAGCAGGGCCCATTATGATCAAAACAGCACACGAGGCACCCAGCTCGTGATAAGCCAGGGGTTTCGACCAAATCACAAATAGCTAAAAAGCTGAAGTGTAAGTCAAAACGAGAGGGCATAGACTACACGTCCGCACAAGACGAATGCCAAGAAAGATCTGACTGATTTCAGTGCTGGCTGTGAGCTTGGGGTATTAGAGGCATGCTCAGCACATGCAGAATAAGGAGGGAGGGGAAGTAACCCATATGTTATGTTCTTTATCTTACAACTTCCGTGGTGATGGCAATTTCTGGGCAACGTCAAGTTAGTTGCACCAATGAGTCAGGGCATATAGCATGTGAAATTAATATTCTATTTAAAAACGGTTGAAATGACCACAATATGCATGCATCTGGAAGTGCATTTGAAGCTGAATAAGATGAGATAACAGGCATGACTGCAAATTTATATTACAGCCAAAAAATGGACAACACAGAAAGACATTATAGTCATAACTGTCCTTTTGAAGGTTAGAAGCTAAATAATATTCGTGCCACTGAAAAAATGACTGCTGACATTATACTCTTACCACGGCCAATAATAAGTTGGTGCCAATCAGAGACAACTCATGTTTGTCAACAATTTCTCTGTAGGCCAGTAAACTTACAACATTTGAGCAAGACAAACTATAACTTATTTTCAGCACCGATTTTACTCTACTCACTGTAGAAGGCCCTAATAGAGCTGGCCGTGATGGGCGTGCCTGTGATCTGAAGACGCTGCAGTTGTCGAAGGCCTGCTCTACACAAAGCAGTGGCAGAGTCTTCCCCCATCTCTTTGATGTGATGTAAACGTAGAACATGAAGACGCTGGCAGGACTGAACTGAGATTTTAGAAAAGAAATAAATAGGCTGAAAACTCTCTCAAAAGAATGTAAATTATGATAAGAATTTAGAACAGAATAGAAGATAATAAGAGAGAATGAGAAAAACTGATAGAAATAAAGCCAAATGAATCAAAATAATTCGCCCTGGAATCCAAGGCTGTGGAAAATAGATCAATCTATATTTCCTGGTCTTCTCTCTATTGTTGTACTGCTTTTAACATGTCTACAACATTTTTGTTTAGACTTTCTGACTGCATATTCACAAAAATTGGCCAAGGTGTCCTGTAGCTCAGTTGATAGTGAGCTGGTTTTCTATGCTGAAAGGGTTGGGGGTTAGAACCCCACATATGTTGAACTTACGTGATTGAGGTTTGAGACTTTTCACAACACCAAACATTTTCTCCTGGTACTACAGTTTCCTCCCTCTTTTCAATAATGGTATTGGATGCAAATCAATCTAACATTTATAAAATAAAAATTAAGTTCAGTAATAACGATCACTTTAGATCGCCGCGCTTTTCCGTTCAATTGAAGAAAAAGCGCTTGATAGCATCCGGTATTATTATTATTCTTATTATTCATTATGTATGGTAGAAAAATGAAAACATATGGACGATGAGAAGAGTCGGGGGATCAAGGGTCTTTTGGGGGCTACATGGACAAACTAACCTAAAGGTGCAAGTCCAGTGATATCCAGCAAGCGTCCACCCACTCCAACTTCCAGCAGATCAGGGTAGAACTGTGCAATCAGCAGCAAGCAACGGTTGGTCATTCCTTCACTGTTATGGCTGCAACAAAGTAAAAATCCAATCATCAAAGGTTAACTAGAAGAAAATTGGCTTTATAAAATCTCTCATGACGCCCTAGGTGTTCTTATATAGCCCATTTACCCACTCAAAGAATTGATCGTAGCAGAAATAAAACCATCAGAAATATTAACCTTTCTTGTTTTCCCAGATATCTGGTAACATAGTAACAATCTTAGTATTGAGCGCATCAGTATACAAGCCATATCCCTTAAAATTAAAAAACAAATCAGGAATTTACTCACACACAAATTTCAGTAGTTTATAGTCCGCAGAAGACTGAAGACTGACAGCTACAACATGATTTAACCTTAACCTGTCATCGGGAAAACCCGTGACATCCAAAAAATTTGTTAAACGTGTGTGAAGAGATTTAAAGTGAAATAAAAGTTCATTAACTAATTCTGTTATTTGGATTTGCAACTTGGGACCCCACAGTGGAAACGTTCACCAACCAAGGAAAAATAGGTGGTATGACAAGTGTTGTAATGCTGGGACATCCTCCACCCAACGCCCACATAACTTCTGCTGTCAAAGGGTGAGTGTCGCTCAGATATGTCAAATGCCGCAGCAGTCGACAGTACCCACTCACAAGCCACATACACCTAATAAAGGAAAACAAACACAACATACATGATGAATGATGAAGTTTGTACAGTGAAAGAGTAAATCAATAGATCAAATAGATTTGAACTGAACAGTATAATACACACCGTTAGTTAATATTTTATTTGGTTTGTTATAATTAAAGTATTCACATAACTTTCTAATGTAAAAATGTTTAGCTTTATATGCCTGTCTGTACCATCAACCAATAACTAGCAGCTTAACAGCCTTTCTTTCTTCGTTTTTTTATGTCTATGTATTCTGTGCATGATAAATCTGAGTGAATGGCACTAATAATCTATGGTTGACTGTACTTCAGAAAATAAGAAAACTTTGACAATAACGTAAAATGCAACAGAACATAAAGAAATTTGCACTTGTACACCAGAGTATAACATGTTAGCTTATCATACCCGTTTTTATATTTGAATTTTAAATTCTAAAGCTGATGCAACAGAAAAGAAGTAAGATTAAATCTTTACAGTTGACATTGGTTAAATATAAAATCATATTCAGTGTTCATTTTGGGGTAGAAAGTCTATGGGTCAGCTGAAAAAACAATGGGTAATTGGTTATTTAAGAGATAACCAGCACATTTTATTTTTAATCTGATAATCATTCTGAAGTGTATTGACATTTGAAAGGGAAACTAAATAGCATTATATTTGACATATCTAAAATTGTCATCTTGCAGCAATGCATGGGCAAGTTGCCCTTTATTAGGTTTTGCAGACAATACAGGAGTGAAGAGAATGCTGTGGACAATACAGGGGTGAAGATCACAGCATGCTGTTCACTTTGACTGGTGGCGCAATAGTTTGACATTTTATGTGCTATTCTCTAGTTTTATGCATTTGGAGCAAGGCATACTCCAAAAGAGAACTCAATATTAACTCAATGTTAAAACAATAATAAAGTTGATTCCAGCATGTAGCTTTCATACTTGTCAGTAAGGATGTTTCCACAGGCAACGATGCTCAGTGAAATTAAGGAGTTCTGGGATGCCTTCAGTAATTCCTCCAGACCAGGTTCCAGGCAACCTCTGATAAGAAAAATAAATGATTGATTGATTTATTGTTGCTTTAGGTCCAGCGGACTCTTCCGAGCCAAGAAAAATAAATAAATAATATGCAAATAAATAAAATAACTAGAAGGGCAAAGCCCATATGACTCACATGCTCCTTATGGAATGTGCAATACTTAACACAGAACATAGAAAAAAACAAAATGTAGTTGTGGCATTAAAATGCAAAGTAATACCGACTGTGATCTTTCTATGCGCTTGAGTTTAAGATGACCTTGACCTCCGGCTCCAAATACACTCATGTACTATCAAATAAACTACAACAAAAGTAGCTGTATGCAAAAAACCCAACAACAAATAGACGGGAACCCTGGGATGACCTTGTCTTGATCTTGGAATGAACTTGAACCTCACAAGACCTCTCATGCACAGGTTAGTACATAGACCAACATTGCTATGCATGCAAGTTAAAAACCAGCTGCTGTGTTCAGGTTTGGGAATTATAATACTGTAAATTGATGTAACATTCAAAAGTCTTATAATAATACATCAGGATTGTGTGGGTTGGGGTTTGGGGGTGAGTGGGCATGAAGGTGGATGGGGAATGGGGGTGGAGAAGTGGAGGAGAGAAGGGGAAGTCAAAAAGTGTAGACTATAAGATAGGAGTTAGTAAGTTAGTTATTCATTGCTTACAGAGTCCAGCGGACAGAAAAGAGCCGAATCAGGACCACAAAATCAAGACCACAACTTCGCTGAAAGAGCTCACCCCTGATCCGCATAAAAGATCTGCCGAAACAACTCTAGTGGTAACACTGAAGGCACTCCACCAGCCGGTCACTTTACAAAATAAAGACATCCCACGCAGGGGACGCTGAGGTTGTACTATAATTTAGCGAACCCCCGTTCACAAAAACAAAATAGAATACAAACATCATTATAAAATATCAACAAAACACATACATATAAAATACATACATTGCCAAATAACATCATAGTAAGCCCCAGTGACCATTTGGCAGAAAGCGTCCAATATTCCCAAGCTGATCTAACAGACCTCACACACAAATGAGGAGTTTTGTCCTGGAAGAGTTTTCAAGAAAAAGGTAGTTGACTGGTCTAGCGAAGAAGAAGATACAGTGGAACCTCCGGTATACGACTGTCCAAAATCTGAGAAAAAACGGTCTTATAATAGAGGTGGTCTTATACCGGAAACAAGGGGTGGGGAGGGGGGGGGGGGGGGGGGAAGGTCAGGCTCTGAGGGGTATGTAGTCATAATTTTTACACTCACCAGCATGTATTCTCTGACAAAGAAAACTGTAAAACATGTTTTATTTTTAGCTTTGTCTTTTATTCACAACTTCAAAAATAGAAAACAGTCGTGTCTTCAGACATTTTGAACAGGTAAAAACTTTGAAATTGAAGACTGTTTTCGATTAATCAGGTCCTTTCTAAGTTTGTCAGTGCAGAAGCGCTCAGTTTCAATGTTTTCCTTTCGCCACTTTCTCCACTCTCCCATCGTAGTTTCACCGATTCCTTATCCTTTATGATGAGCTGAATTTGGGTCTTCCCAACGTTTAAACTTCTTGCAATAGACAAACAACTCTCCCCATTTTCACTTCTTTCAATCACTTTCATTCTCTCTGCCAAACTCAAAATTTTCCTCTTGCGCGACGCCATTTTGACAAGCCAGTGTGAGTAATGTCCCTTACTTGCGAACCGGAAATAGCAGGCAACAGCAGCCGTACACTTACATGAGAGAAAAAACGAAAGGTACAGAATTAACTGATATCTCTTTTAAATTGCCTAAGACGGTCGTATGAATGGCTTAAGACATGGTCGCTGGTCGCATAAACGAGGTTGTTGCATACCAGAGGTCATTTATTATTGGAAGTGAATCCTTCAGAAGTTTTCAGTTCACATAACAGAGGGAGTCGTACACCAGAGAGACGGATACCGGAGGTTCCACTGTAGTATAGTAGATTGATTGAACAGAGTAGGAATGAGAAAGAACAAAGGATAAAGACAGCGACAGTGGGAATTGCACTACATTTCCAGAAAGTGGGGATATTATTTATACTGAAACCCCAGACATCCCCACGGGGTTATATATAAGATAGGAAGCTGGTGTACATTGATACAAGTAATGGTGCTATTTATCATACACTTCTCTGTTTGAATTTTCAAAACAGCTTGTATACACATTCACTCCACCAAAATTAAAAGGTGATGATTACCGCGTTCTTCGATGGTATTCATCCATTGTTTCCCTTGGTTGACGGCTACCTGCTCTCAAGCCTTCACACAACAATAAACTAACATTATTGAATCTACATACACAAGCTTTTATGACTTTTATTAATATGCTTTAGTTCAAATGGTACTGTAACAATACAGATTAAGAAAGAATAAAATCCCAATACAAACTTCAGCCTTTTCCAAACATGGGTTATAACTACTTAAGTAACCATGTTACCCATCCACAACAATATGACTAAATACATTGATTCTATTTACAGTCTTCATTATATTAAACCTTCAAAGGTCAGCACAAAGAAAATAGGCACACCGATTACTGCAAAACAGGCCTGAAAGATAAAATAAAGAAGCAGCTAAAATCATATAAATCACAATACATCTTGACTGTTAAGAAGTGGAGGTAAAGATGGAGATCATTGGTACAACTTATTGAAGAATTATTATTTCATTATTAATGCATAACAACAGCTCAATAATAGAAAATTAACTTTACAGCAAATCAATCAGTCTCCAAGCTAGATATTCAATCACTGTTCTAATCTCTCTGTAGCACCACAAGGAAATATATTAATAGACACAGGGTATTCAATTCACTACAAGTAATCAGAGTCATCATGATTAAATCAGTAAAAACCATTCACATTTACAAGCTCAAAACAGATCACACAAAACTGTTAATATAGGCATGCATTGGTACTGTTTCATGCACTGGCAATCTCACAAATGCACTGGCAATCTCACAACAAAATTACAACAGCAATATCCGAAAATTTCAAAATGCACACAAACAACATGCATTTAAATTGCTATGTTAAAGTACATATATTTCTGATGGAATTTCAAATAATGGAATTGCCAAATGTCACATTCTAAATAGTACTCTAAAAAAATACAATAATTATCACATGAAGCAGTAATATTTTAATGTCTATAATTATTGTAATACTGTCTCTGTAATAAGTCTTGCAAACCATCTACTGTTCAGCGGAATAAGTAGACAATTAAAGGTAACATTCTGAATTTTAAAAAAAAAAGAAGAGCAAAGCCCTCATGGCTTACATGCTCCTTATGGAACTCACAATATTTCACATGAGAATGAGTGCCCAGAAAAGAAAAAAAAAAGAAATGGTGGCATTAAAATGCAAATATCGACATTGATCTTTCTATGCTCTTGACCTGGAGGTGACCTTGACCTCCAGCTCCAAATACACTCATGTACTATTAAATAAAGCACAGCAAAGGTTATATTATAAAAAAAAAAAAAACGACCTTCGGATGACTTTGACCTTCAGTTATTTTGCCCTTGGGATGACATTGACCCTCACGTGGTCAAATAACCCAATGTTGATGAATTCTATGGGTTAAATGAACAGCCATTTCACTGTACGATGACCTATTTTTTTGTACGTTTTTGCAAGGCCTAAAATTACCTTGACCTTCAAGATCAACGCAAAAAAAAAAAAAAATGGAACAAATATAAAAGATCAATATCTCAAGTTTGGACTGTATATCTTTTATAGTTTAGGGGTCAAGGTCATTCTACAAACCGATTTTGGACAGCTCCAGTGACCTTGACCTTGGAATGAGGTCGACCAAATTTGCAAAGTATATGTGCTTCATTGATATCTATCATGCCCCAAAGAATCATATGTTCAATATTAATAACCTAGAAACATTTGATGACCTTGTGACCTTGACCTTGAAGTAAAGTAATTCATTCACAGATCATCTTACCATCTGGCTGTGATAGTTAAAATAGGCTCTGAGTACTTAGCCACTTTAAAGTTTGTGCACATACAGACGGCGGACACACAAACGGACTGACTGACATTTTTAAAAATATAATTTTTGGACTATTCAGGACTCATCTCGTACAGATATGTGAAAATAATGAATTTTTGTTTGGGGAGGTGGGGAGGGGGAGAGGCTTGAGTACACAGACAAACACTGCTATGCATGCGAGTCAAAAAATTGAAATGCAGATACATTAAATAGCAAAGACGGCAAGGCTTTTAGCAACCACTTAGTGGATGACAAAAGACTGACTGGTATATCGGAGTAAAAATGAAGTATGTGGTCAAAGGCCAAGCCTGTGTGAAGAAAAGATAGATACAAGGAGATATTACAGTTAAGCATTAGTGGGAGAAAAAAACAACATTACATCCAAACAATAGTCAATTCAAGTTTCAACAAACAATGCAACATGTGCGAGGTTATATATAACATTCTTCAACTATACCAAGCGTAAATTATTTGCTAAAAATAAACTGAACCTGTCAACAACAACCACACACTGCGTAGCAGACAGCCAAGGCTTACGTAGCCACTCCACCATCTCTTGCACTGGCCGTATAGCCTACCTATTACGCCGGGTGATGTAAAGTAGTCAGACCTAGGGTCTCCCCTTCAGGACGGGGAAAACGATTATATATCATTACTTAATACTTCAATAAAACCGTCAATCTGTTTGTAACCAGCGGTAGAGATGGTGGAGAGGCGAAATAAGCCTAGAAAATCTCTGCTATGCAGTGTGCGACAATCATACCTATCAACAATCTACTAACATAATATGTTAACAAAAAAGGACATAAGCACACAAAACACTTTAGTTTGAACTAATCTCACCATGCATTTCAGCCACCTAAAATGAATGCAAAGGAACATTATTATTATCATGCTGTAAAACAAAAGAAAAATACCCCAATAACTTGATGGTTCACCATAAAAAAAAAGATATTTCGTACCACTTTAAAGTTAAGCAGGGATACCCTTTTGCATTCTTCGAATTCTGGACATACTTTTTTTCTGTAACAGTAGATACAATTGTTCCAGTATGCTTGATGCAGCGACACAAAACTGAAAGTGCCAGTATGTCCCTTAATAAAGGAATGTCTCCAGCCGCCCAACCCAAATAAAGAAAGCCACTATTGCTAAAACAGATATAACTAATAAATAATGCACTATAATTGATAATTATCACACACAAAAATGAAGAGGTGATCAAGCATCATAAAAAAAAAAATCATGTAAGTACGACTCATCTGCATAAGACAATCACACTGGTCACACATCTATTTTTCTAATATAAGGACTCAAGATGCAATCACATAACCATAAAAAACTGTGAACAGTCATTCCATACAGCAAATTGGATCACCTACAACTGGATAAAAACTGTTAGAATGTTTATGTAAAGCAATTTCTTATGAAAAAAAAAAGACAAAAATACCAATCATTTCTTGTGATTCTCTCATATTAAAAAAAAAAAAGAAGCATAACATTCATTGATTTAAATCATAGCCATAAATGTGAGAAGAGACCAACCTTCAAGTGTGAGAGACACAAGTTGAGTGCACCACTTAGACATTGTGACAAGAAACTGAAAGAAAACAAATAGAAAAACAATATCATTATACTATCATTTAAAAAAACACTTAGAAATACAAACGACTGTCACAATTAATTGTCAATATAGTCAGGCGTGAACAGCTAGAACAGAACGTGTTCAAAAACGGATTTGTAAACCAATCAAATAATACATACAAGGAAATGATGCAACAGAGATCATGTGATGACAAAGGCGAAGACAATACCTTTCATAAACAAATATCACTTTCAGTCAGTCTACTGCTTGCATCATAGATGGATATGAGGTTCAAAGAATGCAAATAATTTTTTTAAAAACACAAGACAACTCGATGGATCATCAGTGCAAAACTGAGAATAAACACTCAAAAACAATGCATTGAATCAGCAATGCAAAATTATAAATGCAACTGGACACAAAACAGAACAACAAGAGATGAATAAATTTTAAAAAAAAAATTTCTTTAAGCTCCACACACCTTGCAGGAGATGGTGTTATACTGAAGTCGAACGTTCTTCCACAGTGCAGGGTGCTTGCTGATGCGTCTCCATTCCCTACACACCAGTGACACAGTACACAGTGAGCGTACGTCAAGATACGAGAACATGTGAAACAGTGCCATGCGTCGACAGCGTCTTTCCTCCCTCCGTTTCAGCTTCAGGTCTGTCTCCGTGTCTGACACATTGGAGCCGCTGTCTGTAAAAATAATAGATACATAGGAATAAGAATGATGATTTTTTTTATGCATTTAGTATCAGCCTGTCGTATTTGTTACATTAACTGCATACTTATTTACATTAAGCAATTAAGAGTAGCGTATCGTCATCACACAAACAAATCATTACACTTAACCTTTATAAAAACAATCTAAAACCTACTTCAAGTTTAATTAATACATCATCAGACTAATATTGACTACGTTCTACATCTATGTACACATTTCTTTGTTTATTTGTCATAAATAAAACAATTCACTAGTAAATATCCCTTTTACACTCACTGCACATTATACTGTTGTCTTAAATATCTAGAAATTCCATACATGGTCAGTTGTGGGTTCATAAACTGCCTTTACTGAAAGGCGAAACATTACCATTTCTTTAAAAAAAATTAAACTCACCAAAGACTGGATCGTCAGTTGACAGTGTTCGACCCAACCTGGAACCTGCAGTTTTTGCTCTTCCCCTTTGCTTTCTTTGTGCAGTTCTTCTCACAGCGGCCACTGTAGTCTTCCCCATCACAACTTTTCTAAGCTGACCAGCAGCACTTGTTGTCTTCTCCAGGTCTGAATCAATGTCAAAGTCAGTGCTATCTCCTTCCTTGTCAGCCAGAGGGCGCGGAGGAGGCAGCTGAAGAGGAGAAGAGGAGAGAACAAACTCCCCGTCTGAAGACTGAATGGAAGACTCTGATCGAGACCCAAACTTGGCTCTCATCTGCACAGTAGTTGTTTTCTGGGTGACATTGGAATCCTTCTTTACTTCAGAAACTTCCTGATTTGCTACCAAGTTCTCCTGAGTATCAGGAGTTATGTCACTGTTTACTCTAGATCCATCCTTGCTTGAAGGCTTGCCTGTTTTGGAAAGATTTGATTCCAAATCCTTCTCAACAATGCTGGCATCTTTCTCAGTAATTCCAAGATCTTTACTACTATTTCCAGACCCAGGTTGTCTTTTTAAAGTGGCCACTCGGGACTCTCTCCTTTCAACATCACTGTTTACTGCCATGGAATTTTGTCTTGTGAGGGTATTGCTAGATTTCAAAGATTGTTTTCTTTTAGTTCCCAATTCAGTCTCTTTGTTCTGTGTGTTGTCCTGAAGTGATTTTTTAGCAGGAAGGCTAGATAAATCACTACTTGGATTCTGTGATGAAGGGTGGCTTTTCAAGTTAGAAGGAGAACCCAAACTGTTTGGGATGGTAGGAGAAGACTTGTTTGATGCTGATCTGTTGGAAGCTGGTATATTTGTAGAAGGGTTAACACTAGTAACATTCCCATCATGCTTTGAATTTCTTTGAGAGTGTGAGTTCATGTTATTCTGTGTTGAAAAAGAGTTATCTGCAGGTATCTGTCTCAATGGCAAAGTTGAAGCAGACGTTGATGGAGGAATAGTGGCATAACTGCTAGACGAAAAGTAATCCAAATGATCTGCATCCATCAAATGTCCATCTACTTTACTTAATTTCTTTCCCACTTGGTTGTTCATCGTTTTTGGTCCTGACTTGCGCTCAGGACTCCTAGGGGAAAGACCCAGTGGTCTGGGAGACTTGCTAGATGTGGAAGCTGAGGCTTCAGATATGGTAACAGTCTTTTTCTGTGTCCGTGGAAAAGTCAGGCTTTTCACTCTGTCTTGTACAGCCAGTGCTCTCTCTAACGGAGACTCTATATTCAGGCGATTTGGTGACCTAGGCTCTGTTCTATATTGAAGTTCTGACTGAGGTGTTCTTCCATGCTGTTGTGTAGCAGCAGGATAGTTAGCTTTATAAGAATTGCTGTTGAGTTGCATCATCAAATCAAGAGGTTCACTGTCCTCATCTTTACCAATACGCCTCAGAACTTGTGAGATTCTTTTATCCAGGGAACGAGATGGCTGTGGCATTGCCCTGTTGACAAATGAAAGAACATGATTTGTCTTTCTATTTCACATTTATTTTCAACTGTCAACAACAACCACAATAGCAGCAGCAGCGACAATCATAATATCAGCAGCAACAACCACACAAACAGCAGCAGCCATAACCACAAATCCTAATGTACTATTTACACCACGCACAAGAACTTGTATCATAAAGATTTTTCCTACACACATAAAGTATATGAGATTAAAGCATCTATCCTCTTTTAATAACAAACTTTATGGGATACAAGGCGATAAACTTTCCTTGACCGTTATTCATGTATCTTATAATACTAACGTGTGGCTAAAATCTGTCTGAAAGAAACTAGGATGCATAATATTGTGCATCTTATAATATGCATGGAAAACTAAAAGGGCCAAGCCACTAAGACTTGCATGCTCCTCATAGACCTTGAAATATTTAACACGAAAATGAGTGCCAAGAAAAAACAAAATGAAATGGTGGCATTAAAATGAAAAGTAATACAGACTTTGGTCTTTAAATGCTCTTGATCTTGAGATGACATTGACCTCTGGCTCCAAATACACTCATGTACTATCAAATAAATTACAGCAAAAGTATTATACCAAGAAAAAAACCCAGTGACCTTGAGATGGCCTTGACCTTCAGTGACCTTGACCCTCATGTGATCATTCATGCATGTCTGATCAAATAACCCAATGTTGCATACTTACTATGGGTTAAATAAATAACCATTCCACTGTACAATGACCTATTTTTTTATGTTTTTGCAAGGCCTAAAATGACCTTGATTTTCCAGAGCAACATAAAAACGAAAGATATATGAAATACCAATCTATCATCTCTAAATACAACAAGTTTGGACTTTATACCTCTTGTAGTTTATGGTCAAGGTCAATTCAAAATACCTATACCGACTTTGGACAGCTCCAGTTACCTTGACCTTGGAGTGAGGTTGACCCAATGTTCAAAGTATTTATGTCTCATTGATGTCTATCATGCCTCAAAGAACCATAAGTTCAATATTAATAAGCTAGGAACAAAAATGAAATTTTGTGGAAAAATAGTCATTTTTTTTAACTAACATTTGATGAACCTGTGACCTTGCCCTTGAAGTGAAGTCATTCATTCACTGATCACTTATGAGGTCTCGTGGGTTTGGGCACTGAACAGAATAGACCCAACGTTTCCCGGAGTGTCGTAAGAGACGACTACCCGGGATGATGTCAGCAAGGCATCACTGGGCGAAAGTCTTCTACACAGAAGTCACCAGCCAGGACGGAGGAACCTCATGTTACTACAGGTTCAACGACCACATGCTCGGGGCCAAGGCGAGCCACGCTGTATTCATGAATATCAGCTGTGGCCAACAGCCTGGAGAGGATTGGGCTCTGCCAGGTCTTTCTTGCCCAACACACACTGCATGATGAATAAAACCATTTACTCCATACTGGATCGGTTGTCGCCTGGGTCACTAAGGACCGCGCCTTCCGTTGGCCACCAGCACAGAGGTGATAAGTGTGCTACTGATGGACAACTTAGCAAGATCTGCACCAGAAACACGGAATAATCTGCGAGAAATACCTACAGCACCAACAACATCAATATCATTTGTTCGTAGACTTCAAAAAGGCGTTTGACCGAGTCTGGCATGCAGCTCTATGGGCAACCATGAAAGTGTTCAACATCAGCCCTAAAAATATTGAAGTCATCAAAAGCCTGTATGACAAGGCTACCAGTGCAGTCCTCCACAACACCGCCATCGGAAACTGGTTCAGAACCACAATCGGTGTGCATCAGGGATGCCTACTCTCTCCAACACTATTCAACATCTTCCTAGAGCGCATCGTGTCAGATGCCTTTGCAGATCACGAAGGCACAGTCAGCATAGGGGGTAGAGCAATCTCCAACCTTCGTTTTGCGGATGACATTGATGGACTGGCTGGAGAGGAAGAAGAACTTTAACAGCTGGTAGAGGCTTGACACCACCTCCAGAGCCTATGGAATGGAAATAAGTGCAGAGAAGACCAAAATGATGACCAACAACGCCAATGGCATCAACACGGACATCAAAGTCCAAGGCCAATCCCTCAACACAGTGCATAGCTTCAAATATTTAGGAGCCTTTGTATCAGACAATTCGTCCCGACAGGAAGTCTTCTCCAGGATCGCACAAACAACTGCTGCCCTGGCAAGGTTGAAGCCAATTTGGAAAGACAGGACCATCAGCCTACATTCCAAGGTAAGACTGCTGCGCTCCCTTGTCATCTCCATCGTCCTATACGCTTGCGAAACATGGACCCTCAAAGCAGATCTACAACGAAGAATACAAAGCATGGAGACGAGAGGCTACAGAAGACTTCTGGGCATTTCCTATACCCAGCACATCACCAATGACGAAGTCCGACAGACCATCACACAAGCCATTGGACAACACGATCACCTGCTCACAGTGGTGAAGAAACGGAAACTCTGATGGTATGGCCACGTCCACGTCACCCGATCATTAGGTCTTGCAAAGACCATCCTGCAAGGCACAGTGCAAGGAGGTAGAAGAAGAGGGAGACGGAAAAAGAGGTGGGAGGACAACATTCAAGAATGGACTGGCTTGACACTGAGCGAAACCATCAGGGTTGCGGAGAACAGGGAAAGATGGAGTACGCTGGTTAAACGATCATCTATGGTGCCCCTACGACCTCAGAGTTAAGGGATAGGATAGGATAGGACTTAGCCACTTTAAAAGTTTTTGCCCAGACAGAATGGCGCGGATGGCGGACAGGCAGAGGAATGGACAGACATTTTTGTTCTATATAACTGTTTGACTATTTAAGACTCATCTCGCACAGAGTTGCAAAAATCTTGAAATTTTTTTTTTCCTTATTTGGGGGGAGGGGGGGGGAAGGTGTGAATGGGTGGGGTAGGAGGGTGGGGAAGAGGTGAGTACATAGGCTCACATTGCTATGCATGGAGTCAAAAAATTTAAATATATTTTAAAATTTGGAGTGGAGTGGGTTGTGGCTTATTTGTGTTTTACGCTGTAGTCAGTAAAGCATTATGTTCCTATTCAAACAACAAAGACAAAACAGAATGAGCACAGTTAATTATATCTGTAAAGTCCTCTCCCGTTCCCTCTAATGCCCGCCTCCACCATCAAATGAACAAAAAAGTCTTAGAAGTCTACACCTTTGTAAGAATGTTTTGACAAAACATACATTATTCAATAACAAAACAAAACAAAGACCTTTTTTTTTGCAGTTTCTTTAATAAATACTGTACGACTACAGAAGAAATGTTCACAATTTGTTCCTATAGTATAGCTACAGTATGGTATAACTAAAAGACAAAATTTAAACATCCACCGCTCAAACACATACCTGTCAGGGGAAGCCTGCTTAGTGTAAGCCCCTTGAGATCTGTCCGCTCCTGAGGGCCGTAAAATTCCATCCTCATCCAAGCTGTCAAGTTCGTTGTCTGTGTCTTGCATGTCCCTAGTGGAAACCAATTGTTTGTGACCCGGGGAGTGAGAAGACATCAAGACAGAGGAGTCTACGTCACCCGTTGTTTCTGAGCCACAAGGACTCATTCTATAAGACTCTGACACCTTGGGGAACAGAAAAATATGACAAAAATTATGAAGATTTGTTAAAACTGCGCACGATTGTTCAGGGCTCCCCCTAACATCGAGGTTGGGCATAATCATGCCTCAGACCCTCAAAATCACGCCTTAGAATCACTGATCAGTCATGAGAAATATGTCTTAAATGTTACCATTGGTCCTAAAAACATGCCTGAAAAATCTATCAACAGCATGAGAAGATCGTGAACGCGACTTTAAACAAGGCAAAAAGGCTTTTTTTTCTGAGTGAGTGTCCGACAAATCGTTGCTTCTTACAAGAGTGTTCACCGTTTCGAGAATCATATCTAAAATTAGCATGGCCATGTGACTGAATAGTCAGCTCGATGTTCATTGGTTTACCTTCTGCCCTATCAACCAATCACAAAGCTCCTAATTCGTCATGCTATGCTTAGGAAGTGACATCATAGTTTGAGTGAGTGTGTGTATATGAATCACTGGTATGAATATGTACAGGATGTGCTTATGTTGACTTGTAAAAAGTGTGCGCATAGGTTTTTGTCCATCGTTTTTTCCCACTCCTTAAAACGCTTAACAAGGAGTGAAACAAATGTCTTAAAATTGTAAAATGGCAGTGAGCCCACTCCTTAGATTAATTGCAAATGGGGAGCCCTGAGGGTTGATCAGATGACACAAGACTGGACTGCTGGATTTTTATAATTCAATAGCCAACTTTCTCAAATATACGGACACTTATGTATAAACAATACATACTGTGAAGGGAGGGAAGGGGGAAGTGTGGAGAAGATGGTTGATATAGGGAGAGGGGATGAGGAGGGCACCAAAATGCTAGCATTATAATTACTCCTTACTTTCAATGTTTCATATCTAACTAATTATCTTTAAAACACTATTATTATTATAACCTCAGACACTGATTCGGCAGATGCCCACATAATGCCGTTTTCATCCACTGACAGGTCAAGGTCGTCTGTTGATGAATCATTACGAGCACCTGTCACAGACACACCTAATTAATATTACAAAACTGAAGACTAATTAAATGGAAACAGCTTCTACCAACAAAATGTGTACTTCAAATCAGCAAGCTAATTTATGCTGAAAAACACATATTAACACATTTAGATCTAACAGCGTTTTACTACCTTATCAATTAGAATTAAGTGTGTGTGTGTGTGTGTGTGTGTGTGTGTGTGTTTAAACTTAAAAAATCTGATAAAAGGGCTCATGTTGAGAGCGATGGAAAGCAACAATTCTGTCTGTCTTGCAAAACAGCAAATGAATTAAATTAAATAAAATAACGAAAGTAGTAAAAAAAATGCCATCAACTTTCATTTATGATATGCTTGAAGTTCATGAAGGAGACAAGATCTGAAAATTAACAAAAACAAAATTATTACCTTTCCATCTTGGTTTGCGCTTGACGACTGCTTTGTGGAAATGAGGGGTATCCTGATATGACAATGCAGAATCACTCAGGTACTCGTTTTCCACATCCTAGAAATCAGTAGCAAAATTACTCCAATCAACCATGCAGCATTACTCTAACCTCTAATTACTGTAATATATTAACAGTGGTTACAGCCTTTTTTCTGGCCAATTAATTGTGAGAACAAATGGTCTGTATTGTATGTACAGTTTGAATCAGAGTCGAACTGTGTACACAATTTCAAAACTAGTACAGATTTGATGGTATCTTTATCATAAATTTTATGAAATGAACTCTTGTGAGTATTTTGGCTTACAGGTACTTCAATTCATGGGCAGTCGTTCAGAGATAGTCTGGTCAGTCGGTCTGTCAGTTGCCTAAAATGTAACATTTTTGGCCTTATTTCAAGTAGGACTGGCCTGATCTTGATTTTTTATTAGGCAAATACTTTAACCACCACTTAGTCTTTTATGTCCTTGACCTTTGTTCTTTCTCAAAGGTAAGCTTGCTGATGTCAATTATAAAAAAGCATTTTGCGTTTTATCTCAAACTTGGCTGAGCCAAGATTAATCTTTTTTTTTTGCTTAAGATAGTTCAGATAGTGGCCCATTATTTCATGCTTTCATTTTGTTTCTTTAAGATAAATTCGAGTCACAACATCGGCACAAAAATAAACACTTTTGAAAATGTGCATTTTCCGCTATGTGTGCGAGTGTCTGGAAATACATTTGAATGGCTTCCTTTTTATTTCTTATTTAGTAGCACTATAAAATGGTTCTTCTGCATCGTTATCCTCATCATACAGGAATAGGGACCCGAACAAAAACTGTGCCACATAGTTAGAAATGTTAAAAAACAAACCTTTGCTTCTTCCCCAGTAACACAAACAATGGGGTATGTGTGGTTTGGGGAGATGAGATCACTGTGTCGCAATGCGGATTGCTTTCCAAGACCACTCCGGTTTGATCTATCCGCTCTGGAAAGTTTGCCTGAGTTTGAGCTCCCATTCTTGTTTGTTGCTGAGCTTCCACGAACATGTACATTCTTGCTTTGGAGAACTGGGCTGGAAGGCAAGGATTTAGATTTCTTGTTGTTTCTCAACACTTTGCCTGATGCATTTACCACAAAGTTGTGGCTTTTTTGAGATTCTCCGTCCAACAAGCGACTCTCCTCCAATGAGCTAGACATGGCATGGCCTTGCTCATCACCTCCATCATACTCAAGCGACTGCCTCGGTACAGCACGACCATAATGTGATGGTTTATTTGTATACCCTGCAGCCTTCTGGCCAAGAGAAACAGAGGTAACATTTACTGGATGAGAACTGACTAAACTCCGTTTCTTGTTTCTAGGCAAGGTGGCATACTTTGAAGAATCCTCATCATCGAACCCTAGATCAGGTGAGGAGTGGTTGACATGAAGATGTCCCAAAATTGGATTTTTCTGGTTCAGTGGGGGATGAGGTGCAAAAGTCTTGTGTGAAGCAATAGGAGTTTTATGGGATCCTATGACCGGGCCAGAGTTGGAGGTTATTTTACTCTGAGGAGGCAACAATCTGGAGTCAGCATGATGATAAGGGAAAGATTTAGAGTCAACAAAGTTAGGAGGCATTGGCACCTTAAGGTCCACTGGGTAAGAGGGTGAAGCAAGTGATCCTTCTGAGGATTGGGACAGAGGCAGTGGTTCAACAGCTTGAACTGTGTAAACGTCAAAAACAGGCTGTCTTCTGTGACCGTTCAGAGATGGTTGTTCTGTGTTGTGGTTGTTTGTGTTTGGTTGTGAAAACTGTTGCTGTTGATAAAGATGTTGTTGCTCCTGGTGTTGCTGTAAAGGATGCTGTTGGTGATAATGTTGTTGCTGTTGTTGTTGCTGCTGCTGACTTTGCTGTTGCTGTTGCAGCCCATTCACAATGTTTGTTGGACAATACTTTTGTGAATTTATATTCAAGGGCTGTCCATCCACAAAAGAGAGCATTCCAAGCTGACCACCTGAAAAACTTGGTTGCACATTGGAAGAATCATGAACCTGATTTCTCCCATCAGCCGCATTGAAATAGGCTTGCTGTGGGACTGAAGGAGACCCATAGGAGACCCTATCCCCACCATTTTCTGGCAAAACTGACAGACTATTTGACTCCATGGCAGACCCATACAATGCTGATGGTGCCGATGCTGAAACATTGCTTTCAGGAAGGCTGCTGTTCTTAAGATTGTTATACCAAGGCCCCTGGGTAGTCCGCAGAGGATGATCACCATTTGCTTTATGCATTCCCTTTGCATGGTTGCTTCCTTGAGGCACCACAGAAGTGCTGAAACAAGATAATAAGTAAAAAAAAAACTGAGAACAGTAATGGATGCCACACCTACAGCAAAGACCTTGATATATAAAGACATGCCATGAGGCCCACTTCCGGGAGTTCGCTACTTTCGATATTAGAGAAGCACCACCTAGCGAAATAACTGTCGTCACTTGGGAAAATGCCGCGCGCTAAGAAGAAAGTACGACAAGGTGGCGCACATTGTGGGGTGGTGCTCATAGAAAAACAAACACACACACACACCTACACAAAAAAAACACAATAGAACTGCTCAGGTCTTGATGTCTCAAGCCAGTAATCTTTGAGTACAGATTTGCGATACTTGACAAGCTGTTTCCATCAGATACAGATAAACTTCGAAACCAGCAAATAAAAGAAAATTTATATAAATGACTGATAAAATCGACTAAGTATATCTGAGCTAACAGAAAAACTATCGAGATGGCGGAGAAGATGCACTCTCTCTGTCCACGTTTTACAGGACAGTCTGTGTTTACATTACATTTCAGTTTGTTATCAAATATAGTACCCAAAGAGTTAAAACTCTAGAATTTCTACAGGCTTATTTAAACATTTATAGCAAGTAAAGATAATCAGTTTAATATAGATTAACGTCCCCGGACACATAAGCATATAGGGGTATACCAGATAAAATAATATGACAGCAGGGGCATGCTGAACTTATCAAAGTAGGAAAGTAGCATGCAAACTTACTTCTTTTGTTTATCAGCATGAGATCAGCTTGACTGTTTTAAAGTAGTAGGCCTATATATTTTAATATAACAAACTACTTTTATTTATTGATTTATTTGTTTTTTTTAATTACGCAAAACAAAGAAAAGTTTAAAATAAAAGAGCTTTTGCATCGACTGTAGACCTTGCCGACACAGTTTATTAAACGCGTATTACCTCCCTTGACATAGAAACAGGACTACCGCTAGGATCGCTGTTTTATATGTAAACTCTGTTGAAGTGGGCCTCATGGCATGTCTTTATATATCAAGGTCTTTGCCTACAGTTAATATATTTCTTCTTCTCAACCACATTTAAATGCCATGTAATAGATCCACCATAAAAAAAATGTTTATAAGCACTGAGTGTTTAGTCTCCAACACATTAACTGAAGTTCAATGCACTCAATAAAACATAAATTTTCTTCTTGTAATTTTGTTTGTATTTTCTTTGTAATTTGTAGTCCTTACTGCTTGCTTATTATTTTCGATGTTATACTCAAGATTTATTATACTATTTACCTGTGCAGAGGACCTGCAGCAGCCATATATGACCCAGGATATAGTGCTGAAGAAATTGGCACAGCATCAACCAAGTTTCCAGCATAACTGCTCTCCAGCCCCCGCAGGCTCTGAAGCTCTGTCTCTGCCTGATCTGCCCGATCGATGAGTTCCGACACAAAGGCCTCTAGTTTGCCTCTGGCCACTGATTCTTTTGCTGCTGCTGTCTGAAGGAACTTGGAGAGAGTTTCCACGTCACTGCACAAAAAATATAATATACTATTCCTATAATACTTATTTATTGTAATAATTTGCTTTGTTCCGCTTAATTCTGTTTGACTTTAAATAATTATACTGTTGCTTATTGTTTGTGTATTAGCTAGTTTGTAATTGTTTCCTTGATGTTTTCTGTTTTCTTTCTGTCTTGAATCATTTTTGAGGATTGGGAACAGTGTGAAAAACTCATATTGTGTCAGTATAGCAACAAACTGCAGTCACTGAAAGCAGTAAGATAAAATAACATATTATCAGTATATCTACATGTAATTCTGACTGCAAAATTTAGTGTACTGGGCAGGGCTAGGCAAATTAAAAATATGTTTGATGAGAAGGTGACCTTAATTATGTTTGTACCTAAGACAGAATATTGCGTTTTCTTCAGACATTCAGCTTCTTTTTTATTCTTGAATCCAAAAATTGTTTGTGTATATTTCATTCACATAAGTTTCTTCTTCATGTTTTTCCTTTAATTCTAAAATTCTTCTTTATTTTTCATCCCCAAAAGTCAATTTTGAAGTACGTTGATGTTAACACATCCGCACCCAACACAGGTATTTAAAGAATTCATCCTCAAACATAAATCTCTTCACCACCACCACTTTTCAATTCCTCCTCTGCAACATCTGCCATCTCCAATGCTTTCTAGACCCATACCTTACACATACACTACCAAAGTCTTCTTCGATCTTCATCATTTCCCTTTAATCCCAACATTTTTCTTTCTTTTCCATCCCAAAGAGTCAACATTTTAAGTACATTGATCTCAACACATCCACACCCCCCACACAAAAAAGAAGTAAAACTCACCCTTAAACACAAATCTATTCACCACCACAACTAAACTCCACCCAACAAACATCTGCCACATCCTTCAACGCTCTCTAGACCAATATCTTACATCTACAGTGAACTTGACACATACAATAAAATAGCAAATCAATAAAATATGCTGTCAATATAGCAAAGCCACAGGTACATTATTGATGTTGGTTTGGGCTATCACAGGTGCTGGGATGTCACAAAGTCTGACTAAGGCCAATAATATTAACAATAAAGTCACCTCTACATACATAGTAGATTCCATACACCAAGTCACGTTCCATATCCAACAAGACCCTATATTACAATGTGCCAAAGTTTATGATAAAAAACAATGAATCACACCACGCTTTAGTTATATACTCAAGAGCATGAAGTGTGTTAATTACTGATTTAAGAAAAGCAGCAGCAGAGATTTTTTTTGCATCTGTAGCAGTAGGTGTAAAGTGACTACGAAACAGGTGTTCTCCTTTGATAATTAATGAACTTACCACAGATGTTAGTGGTGAAACCGTTGCACAATCTACTCTTCAAAAACATAATTATAATGAAATGCATCTACCAATGTAGCTGATAGTTTAAGCACAATGCAAATGCAGATACTAAGTTTTTATCCATTTAGCATGACTCAAAATCTACGCAGTCATAGAACTAGTAAAAGGATACACAAACAAACAAACAAACAAAAAAAAGGAAGAAAAAAAGAGTAAGAAAAATAAAACTTGGATAGGTTAAATAAATATATAAACAAATGTTAAGAAATAAAATGTTATTTCCTATCTGTTTCAATAACGGCCGGAGCCATAATATTCCGTTCTTTCCATTGTGAACTTGATTAAGGAAATTTGCATATTATCACAGTGAACAGACATTAAATTGAATAAATTAACCAAGAAAAAACCAAACTACATGCATAGCCTCCAAATGACGATCATATCATGATGATGACGATGATGATGATTATAAAAATGTTAATAATGATAAAAAGAGCAAAAGGATGCATACTCCCTAGCCTTAGCCAGCTCTTGTTCCTTGTCAGCAATTGTGTGGCAAAGCTGTTCATGTACTTTTTCTCTGGCATCAATTTCTTGTTTTAGTTCTGCTGCAACCCTCTGCAATCGTGCTCTCTCCTCTTGTTGACTCAGCTTTAAAAAAACAAAAACAGGTGACAAAATTAGAAAAGAATACAGAATAACATATGGACTATACGTTCTCATAAAGCATGCATATCTTATTAGCTCAAAGGGCCATTAAAGGTGTTGGCCACCAAGACCCGCAGAACTCAAATATGTGCATTTGTGTTGTGGACCACTTACCCACTCCTTAAAACTTATAACACTTACAACACATGAGGCATACAAACATTAATAGCTAACATGTTAATATGGAAAACCATCAAATTCAACAATATCTTTATTTGAATTTTGATTTTGGATAGCATTAGTCACCCATGCGGACAACAATTGCTACTTACCAAGAGTTCGTTCAAGCTGTTAATCTGTTCATCACGATCTCTCATCATGTTCTGATATAAGAGGTCTCTGTCATCTGACAAATGAACATCCTCTTTCTCTGCGCTCAGTTGCAGCTGGGCGCCTTTGGTCTCTTCTAAGCGAGCGTTGGCCTTCTCCAGCTCTACCTCTTTAGCTTTCAGTCTCTCCTTTAGACCTGCCAAGCTTTTCTCTGCTTCCTACAAAGAAATGAGTACAATTTAAATGACTCAGCATTGAAATGTGATCTAGTGTACTGTTGGTAGCCTCAGCATGATGAAGCTGCAGAAATGCCCAAAACAATTTTTGTTTTTGTCGCACACTTCAGTATACTTTGCAGCAAAATGAATCATTGTGCTGTGATGTGCCAATTGACAATTGTTGTAAAATGCCAGAATTTAAGTTGACTGTACAAACATTAAGCTTATCTGTTGTGAAAGGATTCAAGCACTGGACTGACAGACATATATGTTTGGCATGATAACAGGAATGAAGGATGGTGCACGCAAAAACAGTCTGTTTCCTTGAAACCCAGCAAACAATAAAATGGAAAAGTGGTTCTTTTGTTCTTGACTGCATCCATACCTTATAGAGGTCAAAGGTCTCCTCCATAAGCTCCGACTGATCAGTGCGAGTGCGTTGCAGCTGCTGACTGAGGGCCTGTAATTGGTTTTCCCGAGCTGCCAGCTGATCCTTTAGTTTTTCGTTATCTGAAATTACAGTTTCTCAAACTGAAAAAGTTCCAAAGAAAACAGTTCTACTGCACATTGTGGGAAAAAAAACAACAAAGAGAAGCTTGTCAACATACAATTTCATGCAGTTGACCATTAAGTCTGAACTATATAGTCTGTCTTGAACAAAGGGGAAACGAGCACTGCCATGTTCAGAATACATCCTATAAATGTACACATGTTTGGTCCATTCATAGTTTACAATAAAAAGGGATAATGTCTGTGTTATAGATGATGATAACGAAAGCAGTTACGTAAGTTTACAGAAACCTGAAGGAGATAAAAATTATGTAGTTTCAGAAAAAAGTCAAATAAGTTGAAAGCAAGAATTAATAATAATAAAGGCCTATATAAATCTATCAAAAATGAATACCTGTAGCTGCCTGAGCCAGCAGTTCTTTCATTTGCTCCATAAGCTGGTGATGCTCTGCTTTTAGTCGCTGTCCCCTTGCCCTGTCAGCTGCTATCAAAGCTGCTCTCTGGTGGAACTGCTCCTGCTGCTGTTGATGATGAGATGGTTTGCAGGGGTAATAACCATGATTCCTGTTGCTACCCTCTTGCAGCTGGTTGTGTACATGTTTCTGCAATACAAAAGCATACATTTTCATGATTTAATCCACCACCACCACCACCCACCATCCATCCTCATCAGTAATATATAAATGCAAAAAAAAATCAACAGTGCCAAATGACAATGACTAACCTGTAAACGATGAGGAAGCTGATCAACATCCTCTTCAGCAGCATCTCTGTTTCTTAGTCGATGGTTGTGCCTGTATTTTTTGGAGGTTGCATCTACAGATCGGTCTTTAGTGCTGGAGCTTGATGTTCTACTAATGGGCACTGTGCGTTGAGGCGAAGTAGAATCAGATGCTTCTGAAATCCAGGAACTGCCATCTGATAACTGATGATCAGATGGTCGTCGCCTATAAGGCTTAGAATGAGATGGCCTAGGTTTTATATTCTTGTTAGAAGGTCCCGTTTGCTGGCTATCTATGTCAGATCCTTTGCTTGTCTTGTCAAGATTTTTCACATTGTTCTGCTTTGCCGCAGCTAATTTTTTATTAATGTTTTCCAGCTCTTGTTTCTTTCTCACAAGTTCATTTTCAATCTGGTCTCGCTCCCGAACTGTAGTACTGTCTTGTTCATATTTGTCGTCAGAACTGCTATAACCTCTGATCTCCCTCCCATTCAGACTTTGGTCATTGTGACCTTTCTCTGTTTCCCTTTCTTTGGTGGCTTCCAGCTTGGTCCTGAGAGTGAGCAGTTGATGTTCTTTTTCTGCCAACTGCCGAGTGAGTTCCACAATGACAGTTTTTTGTTCTGACACCCTGCCCTCCGCTGCCTCCTCCACTCCTGAAGAACAAATAAATCAAGTCTAAGATTAGAAAGATTTGTTTCTTTTTCTCTTAATAAAATCTGACACACAGGTTTAAGTAATCTCGGCAAGAATTTCGAACAGATATTAACCAATTGTTAGATTATTATGCAGCAAAAAATGCAGCTTTTGTTATTTAGTCAAACTAGGAAAAAATAAATATGGCAGTGTGAGGAAAATAATTCTGACAGTGACACACAATTATTATTGTAAAATTAAACTTTTAAATTCAGACTGAGCCAACTTGACCTCTTCATTTCAAGTGGAAAGGCTGACTGAAACACACAATTATAATAATACCTGATAAAACATCCTGTGTGGAATACAGAGCATCAGAAGTGCGATATTGATGCTGCCTCTGAGCCAGCACTTGATGGTTTAGTTGGTTGAGGCTTTCCTGAAGATAGGCATCAACCTCTCCTGGATTAAGACTTGGCGTGTTGAAATTCACTTTTAGTTTTCTTGTAGCAGTGTGAGACTTTGGCACAAAGCTGGATCCTTGAGTAGCACCTTTTCTAGTAGAAGGAAGAAGCTGTGTAGCTGCAGAGGCTCTTCCCAGCTTGTTCTTCAGCTCTTCTTTCTTTGCTGCCTTCAATGATTCCTCCAGGCTATCCCCTTCATCGAGTAAGCTTTGCAACAGAGGGGAGTGTCTTCCTGTTCCCATGAAGGTGTGCCTGGGTGAGTAGTCAAAGATGCGTGACCTCTGGCGTTGTGGTGAGCCATAGGCATGCTCTTCAGCAAAATGCGACTTCAAATCTGCCAGAGTGTCAAAAGATCGAGTGCCACTGCAGCGAGGGCAACGGTATGGCACATCCAATGAGAATTCCATTGTCTACGAAGGTGGCGGCAAGAGATGCTCTGTATTACATAATGCATGTGAATTATTATTTGTAATTGCATTGTACACATTTTCACAAAGTAGGAGTACACCACCTCAAATAGTAGAGAGAGGGATATTGGGTGGAAGAAAGAGAGGGAGGGAGAAGAAGGAGAGAGAGAGAGAGAGAGAGAGAGACAGAGAATCATGCTTGGGATGAAAGCTCGGTGTATGATTCTGGAAAAATCTATTTTAAACTGCAAATATAGTATTACTCCAGGTGTAACTGCATGAAGTAGAAATACTGGGATAAATCCTCTCTGTATACTATAGACTATAGTTCTAGTCCATGATACAATATTAAATTCAGACCTGGATCATAAACTAATTTTTTCAAGTATGATGCATAAATTGTGTACCATTTGCATGCAAATAAATACTCAAATTCGCCAAGCTCTTTATTATTAATATAGGTATTAATTGGGTTCTCTCAATTCCCATTTAAAGGTCTGCACCAAGTATAAATATATTATGGTACTGAGATGACAGCATCACGCATAATTTGCTAAATTACACACCATGGAGACATTAATTCTGGAAAATGTATTACATATTCAAAAAACTGTATTATTTTTTTAACATCAGTTGTTACAGCTTGACACAACACATCCAATACACGGAGAAGAGAAACAACAAATTTAATTATATTCAGTTGTTAGCAAAGTGAAACAGCACATTCAGAACATACCATGAACAGAACTGTGCACGAAACAGCCACCTACACAAGTGTGACTACGCCAGATGTAGCACAAACACATGACAGCTGTTCCCAAATGGCTCAATCCCTCTCTGTTTTGTCCTCCTATCCACTATCCAGCCTCCCTGTTGCAAACATTTGATGGCTTTGTCAAGTTTGTGTTCATGATTTACACAACTCAAAAATGCACACATGAACTGTAAAATGTATACAAGCTGCAAAGGTATGTCCTATTTACCGATGGATATCTATTTGAATAATACTACTAACTTACTACATGTATTCAGCCCTATCACTCAGTCACATTTTCAATAAACTCCACAACACACTTTGAAGTTTGTACCACCATCACCCTTATGCCAACTCCCAAACACCAGCCAACCTTTCTCATTCACAAAACCTCATCTGCGTACAGGCACCACACCTTTCCTTGGAGCTTTTAAGCATTTGGAACATATGGCCAGCTTCCATGCAAAGACTGAGTCACTCAGTGGTAGGGCTGATCGCCTGATGTTATTGATTTATTATTCATAGATCTCTCTCTCTCTCTCTCTCTCTCTCTCTCTCTCTCTCTCTCTCTCTCTCTCTCTCTCTCTCTCGCTGTTAAGTTTGTAGTGATAATACTAGAACTCACTGATCCCTCAGCTTACGTAAAAGAGTCCATTGGAAAAAAACAACTTGTTCTGTCTTCTCAAAATAAAATAAAAAAACTAAAATTTATAAAATGGGAACAACAATTACAACTGGAAAACAACTAAAATAATGACAACAATAATAATAATAAAGCAATTTGAACCCAAATGTGCTATTACGAACTGTCACCAATAGTAAATAGTGTCCGTAAAACCAGTACCTCTGCTCCAGTACCATTATTCCAGGTTAAAGTACAAACACTGAAAATTATAACAATAACAGCAACAATACTAGCAACAACAACCAGAAAAGCAAACATACAGTTTGATTAAAAAGACAACACAAATAAATAAAATATAATTATTAAAATTAATATATTCAATGCATGACAAATAATAATATCATTGAGTCATTAGCTCAATCAATGACAATATCATAACCTTCGCAAAGTTCCACACTGTCTCAATATCTGAATTAGCTTTATGTTAGCAACTGTTGTTCAGTGTGAATGTACATATTGTGTATTGGTGTGTTTGTGTACACAGATGTACCATGTGTTGGAACAGCAAAGGAGAGAGGGGAAATAATCTCAGCTGGGCTTATCATCGCCCTATAATAAATTCATGCATGATGACTGAGTAATAATATTTGTTTTTTGACATTTTTTGTTCATTTATTCATTTTATGCCTAAAGTTTTGCACCCACGCTAAAGGATTTTTTTTTTAAAGTTATTGTATCGTATAATGATAACATACTCAGACACTCAGTTATTGACTCTTCTACATACTAGAACTCACTGATCTGAAAGTTCAGTAACTAGAACTAGCCTAGACAGCAAGACTATGTTGATGATAAGTCTCTGAATCCGTGTAAAGCCAGCTTCTCTGTTCCCAAGTCAGATCCAAACCATAAATGATAAGTATAAAACACAACCAGACACACTACATACTACAAACAGACCATTGGTTGCTGACATCAAAACTCTAGATCGTGATGCTGTGAAGTTCTCCATCAAATCTTTATCAACTTCAGCATCAGTGAGCATGTCACTCAGCAGCAGACGCCATGCTTCGAAACGGAGTTAGCAGCTTCGAATGGATGTACGTTCGATCTCGACATGGAACTTTATACAAAGATATATTAAATTTGAATTATTAATCATGTTTGAAGTTAGTCGGGCTGTTTGCGTTGCAAGTAGTATTTAAAGATAATAAAACAATATATCCACAATTGATCCGAAACCTGCGCTTTCGACACTTGTTATTTCCCTTTAGATTTTCATACGTCGCGCCTATTTCGAACGATGCATAATAAGAAAGTGAGCTCAAATAAAATTTGAGTAACATTCCTAACAATGTATAGGACACTCTTATTAGAATACACATATATTACTCATTGTTCAAGATATCCCCCTCAGATCGAGCCACGTATAGATCTAGAGTAGACTAGATACACTTTATAAATATTGTGTGCATGTATGACGGCCTACTAGCGCCAAAACAGAGTTACCATTATCACGAGATAATTGAAATTAACACGTGTTCTGTGTAATTTACAGAGATACAGGTAGTCCACAGTGTTAATTAATAATTATCAGTATTTGCCACGCCTTCATAGCGCCAAAGCCTGATAATTACAAATATCATGAGATAATTACAACTAGGCCTATTATATTAAAATTACAATTATCAAGGATCGATAATTACAATTATTATTGAAAAATTACAATTATCTTCGCGTGATCATATGTTTAATTTTCAGTTTGGGCTCTAGCAATCCGTCTGGAAATGGACCAAAACCGAAAATTGTAATTTTTACTTGATAATTACAATTACGTGTTATTTGTAAATACAGGGATGTCGTTTGGGTCGGATCTTCGGTTTTTAGCCGAACTTTTGTATAAAAAAGCCGATAAACTGTCCGTCATGTCGGCTCGCCGAGCCGAAGTTTTCACGGGTGAATCGGCTCGGTTTTGTCCATTTTTGCGATATTCCTGTGCTGTACGCTTGCAGTTTAGGTGAGGATTCGATAATTACTAAGGTTAAACCCAGAAACTCTGACAGTATTGTGGTCTGTCAAGGGACAGTCTAAACTTTTTATTGTTTTTGTGTGTCTAAAATTTAAGAAAATAACATTTCTTTTCAATGTTCTTATTCTACTCTTAAAATCATGTTTTATTACAAAGATATGCATCCACAGAACACCTTTAATATATGGAGGTGGAGGGTGCACGTTAACGTAGTGAATCTAGTCAAAAAAACATGTGAGACTACTTTGGAAGAGAGAGCCGAAACTTTCTGTAAAAAGCCGAAAGTTTCACGGCTGTTTCGGCCAAATCGCCGAAGAAAAAATTTCCTAGCAACATCCCTGAAATAGGTCGTTTTATTTGTAATTATCAAATGATATGTGTAATTATCAATGGGTTCTGGCGCTAGTAGGCCGTCATAATGTGAATTACAACAGAACACGTGTTAAGTACTTTTATCACTGATACCTGTAAATGCACGTTTTGGCGCTAAAGCCGCCTTAGTCAGAATTAAGTCAGTCAGTCAGTGGGTAGATTACCGTCCCCGGACACGGATGCGGACTTACAGAATTAAGCATTGTGATGTGGGGTTTTATTGTTGCTGGGCTCTACACAATGGAATGCTATTACCCACTGTCTTCAGTCTATGGGGATCGCTAGTTATCTCCCGGTGACTTAACTTAATACATTTATTTGTTTAGCTCGGTCTGTGGTTAGGCTGGGGGTTCAGAGATAGATAGAAAAATGGTAAAAGATCACTGTCACACTAGCTTTCACATGGCTATGAATTAAACATATGTAGTCCAGCCACTTGATAACAGTAAAAATCACACATTTATTTCCTCTACTCTATACACGATCTTCGAAGTAAGAAACTAACTTAAAAGTTCAAATGTCAATGCGAATGGTTCGCTCGCTGATAGGTCTAGGCAGCTACTTTCTCATCATAGGGCACTGGATACTTTCTGCCCTAATGGTCAGAGTTCTTGAAGAGTGGATTACTGTGGTCCTTTTTTACAGTTTTAGTGCACTGTTTCGAGGGGCACTTAACTGTGTTATTGAAGCGCTGTGCTGTGGTGGATTCTGTGACAAGCTGTGTTGTCATGGAGTCTTCTCCCTGTGGTTAGACTGGTGGGCTATCTTTGCGCAATACTGGAGATGCCTCGGCAGCTAACGTTCCGCGATGACTTGTTTTTGTTGTTCGCCGAGTTGGGCTCACGATATAATGCCTGATCGTCTGTAACATATGAGACGAAATTCTGCACAACCCTGTATAATAGGTGTGTGCAGAGCGTCTCCCTGAAGGCCGAAGTAGCCCTCAGTGATTAGCTCCACATCTCTATATATAAGCGACGAACATTCTGCTAAGTCCTTGGTCCACTGGAATCTCCACTCTAATTTCCTATACATATATAAATATAAAACGTGGCTAACTATACACATAGAGAAAGAATTAATATTATACACATTCTCTGGTACAGCCATTGGTCTGCAAGCATACCTATAGGTTAAACAACAGTGGTTCTGTCAGGTATACAACACGGCGTCGGCCGGTCGTGCTCGCCTCGTGGTCGGATTCTCCACGTGGTCACGCAAAGTTGGACTAACAATTCAATTCTATGCATAGCAAATTTCACACACATAATTCAACAATAACATAAATACATCCCGATGAAACAAAAGTATGTTCATTTACCTTCTTGACAATGTCAGGCCGTGGCTAACTTGATTGAATTCGAATATTCAACAAGTACTGCTTCCCTGGTCTATCAGTGGAGAGATGGACGTAGCTGTGTACTCTAGGCAGTTTAAAGGTATACTGACTATCTACCTCTCTCCTTGAATCAGCCAGAACTGGTTCTACCTACTCCAGCTGTGTTCTCATTGGCTGAAAAAATCTGAGTGGCTGAAAAGCTCTATAACGTCAGCGGCGATGATGTCACTAACTGTGCGGGCGTCAAGCTACAACTGTGTTACGCATGATCACTTCTGTCGTCTGCTTCAGACCAACAGTGACCTTCTAAGTCTACACTGACCAAACAAACAAAAGCTCAAATTGTGCGGGGTAACCTGGTCCTCTTGTTACAAGCATGATGATGTAAAAATTGTAATTATGAAGTAATAATTACAATTTTAGGTTTTGGCGCATTTCCAGGCGGATTGCTAGAGCCAAAACTGAAAACTAAACATGATCACGTGAAGATATTTATAATTTTTCAATGAAAATTGTAATTATTCCGTAATGTTTGTAATTATCTCCTATCTTATCCAATCATATTCTATCCTATCCCGTAACTCGGAGTTCGTAGGGGCACCACAGATGATCGTTTAACCAGCGTACTCCATCTTTCTCTGTTCTCAGCAACCCTGATGGCTTCGCTCAGTGTCAAACCAGTCCATTCTCGAATATTGTCCTCCCACCTCTTTTTCGGTCTTCCTCTTCTTCTACCTCCTTGCACTGTGCCTTGCAGGATGGTCTTTGCAAGGCCTGGTGATCTGGTGACGTGGCCATACCATCGGAGTTTCGATCCGTGTCTTCACCACTGTGAGCAGGTGATCGTGTCGTCCAATGGCTTGTGTAATGGTCTGTCGGACTTCGTCGTTGGTGATGTGCTGAGTATAGGAAATGCCCAGAAGTCTCCATGCTTTGTATTCTTCGTTGTAGATAATAATAATAATAATAATAATAATAATAATAATAATAATAATAATAATAATAATAATAATAATAATAATAATAATAATAAAATAGGCTTATATAGCGCGATACCTCAGCTCAGGGCTGGGCTCACCGCTCTTAACATAGGATATATCTTTAGAACAAACATAAACAATAAAACAAGGTATGCAAGCATTCACACCAACTGTAGACCTACTCACAAAGGCATAAAGGGAACAACAACATATGCAATACACCATACATGCAAACTAAACAAACAAACAAAAAATATTAATATAATGGCATATTAAATAATAATAAGATTCACCGTACAGATTTAAAATATAACTAAAAATTTGTTACATCTAAGTTCTAACAATAGTTAATTAATACAATGATCGGATAAAAAAAAAAAAGACCCGCCTCTCCTCACTATTGCAGAAATAAAATATTATCAAAAACATAATGTACAAACTAATGCAAAAATAATTATATAAAAATAATTAGATACTCAGATATAAATGTACAGACTATTTACATGTCTGCTTTGAGGGTCCATGTTTCGCGATCATATAGGAAGATGGAGATGACAAGGGAGCGCAGCAGCCTTACCTTGGAATGTAGACTGATGGTCCTGGACGTCTTTCCAAATGGGCTTCAACCTTGTCCGGGAAACAGTTGTTTGTGCGATTCTGGAGAGGACTTCCTGTCGGGACCCATTGTCTGATACAATGGCTCTTAAATATTTGAAGCTATGCATTGTGTTGAGGGATTGGCCTTGGACTTTGATGTCCATGTTTATGCCATTGGTGTTGTTGGTCATCATTTTGGTCTTCTCTGCACTTATTTCCATTCCATAGGCTCTGGAGGTGGTGTCAAGCCTCTGTACCAGCTGTTCAAGTTCTTGTTCCTCTCCAGCCAATCCATCAATGTCATCCGCAAAACGAAGGTTGGAGATTGCTCTACCCCCTAAGCTGACTGTGCCTTCGTGATCTGCAAATGCATCTGACATGATGCGCTCTAGAAAGATGTTTGAAGAGTGTAATTATCTCATTATATTTATAATTATTAGGTTTTGGCGCTAGTAGGTCGTCATATGTGTGTGCTAAATTTATGTCGACCTTTATCTTACTGTTTTCAGTATCTCAGTTAAACAGTTACTTGTAGTATAGACTAGTATAGTATAGTAGGGATGTAACTGTCCCCACGAAAGCATTTAGGCATTGGTTGTCTGAAGAACTCTTTGCCTATCACGACTGATAATGTGGGGGTAAGGAGATACCCACACAAGTCAGGTGAACGTCAAACTAGGTAAACATTTGTCCAGTCTGTTCTTAGATGAATTTGTGGTAGCGGTTGTGACACATACGCTTGTATCTGCATTAATTCATTATTGTTAGATGTAACAAATTTTTAGTTACATTTTTAAATTTGTATGGTGAGTTCTCAGATCTTATTATCTTATTAATATCTAATATGCCATTTGTATTTTAAAATTAATACTTTTTATTATGCATGTGAAGTGTACTGTATATGATGTTTTCCCTTGTATGCTTTTGCGAGTACGGTTGGTGTGAATGCTTGTATACTTTGTTTTGATTGTTCATATGTGCTGGACCTAAAGCAATAACCTTGTATTGTATTGTTCATATGTCTGTTCTGATCGGTGTACTATCTTATCTAATAATGTTAAGAGCGGTGAGCCAAGCCCTGAGCGGGGGTACCGCGCTATACAAGCGTACTTTATTATCTGGACGCGATCGACTATTAAGAGAAAGGAGACGCGTCACATAGGCGCTCGCGTTTAAGTAGTCGCTTACGTGTTCAGATACAAGCGCCTGTGGGCTGTGACAACTTCCTTCAGCAGACTAACTGTTCCAAATGTTTGTAATCATAAAAGAGTGCTGATATAAACTGGTATTAACAGTTTTCTTAATAACTTATTTGTAATCATAACCACGTGCTAAAGTGTTGTCTGATTTAAATACAGTCTTTAACTGGAGAGTGGAAAATGCCATCACACAACCTTGACTTTAGGGCGTCATGTGGCCTATTTGTGAATACTTTCTGCCACTTCATGTTACAGCGTGCAAATACTGCAAGGACAATGAGAAAACAAGTTATAGCTGTGAAGACCAATTGACAGTGTGTATTGTTCGTTTTCGTCGTTACCTACTTTCTGTGTTGTGGCGACGTGGAAGTCAACCCTGGACCCATGACCGCAATGAACAAATCACAAAGTGATGCAACAGCCGACGAACAGGAGATGACCAAGACCAACGGAGACCATACACAAAGGACAACAACGCAGAAGTCAATCACACAGATGTTGCAATCATCGAGATCACAGTCCAGTGCCAGCTCTCCTTCTTTGTTAGACGTTATGACCATGCTACGTGATATCAAGTCTGACATTACAGATGTGAAGGCAGACAATCGAACAGTCAAAACCAGGCTGACTGATCTCGAGGATCAAAATGTCAAACTACATGTAGAAAACGAAGTTCTGAGTGGACGGCTAAAAGACGCAGAGTCTAAACTAGAGGACCTGGAGGGGCGGACCCGCCGAAACAACGTGATATTTTTCAACGTACCGGAGTGCGGGACAGAAAACAGTAGTTGGGACTGTGAAGAACGAGTCAAGAAGTTGTTAAAGGAGGAGATGGATCTTCATATGACATTCCATTCGACCGAGTTCACAGATTAAATACACAAACATCTCCGAGACCCATCATCGCTTGCTGTACCTTTTACAAAGATAAGTTGCTCATTCTGCAACATAAGAAGAACTTCAAAAAATCCTGCATTACATCAGTTTCGGAGGACTACACCAAGCGAGTGAGGGAAGCGAGACGCCAGTTGCGTGATCAACTCAAGGACAAAGTGAGCGACGCCAAACGCATGAAGAAAACAGTTACCATGGTCCATGACCACCTGTATCTCAACGGTGTAAGGTGGGATTACAACGCTGAATCCGATACGGTGATTCAGAGTCAGAGACAACCGTCTCTGAAAAGAAAACCTGCCAATTTGCAGACGGACTCCGGTAGCGGCAGAGCTACAACTCGACTCTACTCCGCGGTGGTGTCGGAGACTGCGGATGCGGTTGTCCGGCGCCACGGCGCCTGGTCCCCCAGTCCCCCGAGAACGCGTCAACAAGCAAGAAACAATATGCGCAGCAGGTCAGTGCAGAATGAGAGCAGTACTAGCGGCAGGGATGATCAACATGTTTACAGCCCTTTAGAAGAAGAGAACGAAGACGTTGATGTTGGCGTACGACAGAAGACAACGAATGAGAAGTCAAACGGCAGCGGCAGGGGAAGAGGCAGTCGTGGGGGTGGGGGACGTGGCGCTGTTGGCGGCAGGCATGGTGCGGGAAGAAACGGCGGCAGAAGATGTGCGGAGTTCGGTGGGAGTGGTGTTGCTGGTGAGCTCGATGATCAAGCATAGGATACAGGCCGAGCTTCGCAGCACAAACGTCAAGAGTGGAGATTTGGATCTTGGAATGTGGAGGGGCTCTTGGCCAAACTAAACTCACCAGATTTTAGCACTTTTATACAAACCTTCGACATTATGTGTTTAACAGAGACCTTCTTACAATATGATTTTAATTTCCAAGCGTTTAGCGATTTTAACATTTTCAATTGCAATGCTAAGAGGCTGGGCCAGTTTGGCCGTGGTTCGGGGGGTGTCACAGTGTTTGTACGTAAAACAGTTATGCAGTACGTTGAAAAGCTAAACGTTGAGTATGATAGCATGTTAGCGTTTCGCATTTCCAAAGAGTTTTGTAACACAGAGAGAGACTTAATTTTCCTCTGTACATACATACACCCTCAAGGTTCATCGTACTGGAACACGACTGAACACGGGGTTGGAATAGAAGTTCTTGAACAATGTATCCTGGATCTTAGTTCAGATGACTACAGTCTTGTTATTTGTGGTGACTTTAATGCACGAACTTCAGAGCTGAACGGCCATGATCTTGATGACTTTGACACGGATCTCGCACTGCAAAAATCAGTTCAGACTATGTTTCCCAGGGTGTCAGCAGATCATACTACCAACCTTTTTGGTGAGCAACTCATTGAACTATGTACTATGTTTCACTGTTCTATTGTGAACGGATGCGTTGCGCTGCCATCAGAAAGTACGTTCACATAATTATATCTCTAAAAATGGAAGTAGTGTTATTGATTATTTTATTCTGTCGAACGATCTGTTGTCCTCTAATTTTGTGTGCTCATTCAAAATTGGCGAGCGAATTGAATCCCGACATATGCCTGTTATACTTACTTCTAAGGCTGGAGACGAACATGGTCATGAATCGCACGGTGAGCGGGTTGCGTGGTCAGAGAAAATATTGTGGGACAGGGACAAAGTGGACACCTTTATTGATAATTTAACATCAGACAATACAGCTGAGCAGCTGGAGAGAGCGATGTCGGAGATCGACAGTGATGTTGACGCGGCTTTGAACACGTTTGCGGGCTGCCTTTTGTCTGCTAGTGAAAGTATGAGGAAAAGATTTTATCATGGTCCTCATAAACAAGAATGCAAAGCTGCATGTTTCGATTCTGAGTGCTCCGATTCTAAAAAGGAAGTTAGAGAACTCCTTAGACGTTATAGAGCAACTCATGACCCGGCAGACAGACAAAATTATGCGAACTCATGGAATGTTTACGTTACTCTGTTAAAGGAGAAAAAGAAGTCTTATGCTCGCGTCAAAATTGATAAACTTGTTAGTAGCACTCGTGACTCTTCTGCATTTTGGAAGGAAGCTAGGCAATTTATCAGAAAAAGGAAACATTTGGTCGATATCCGTATTACAGCTAAATCATGGTACGACCACTTTAAAGGGGTTTTCAATTCCGATCGGCAGCCAGACGACACGCAGCCGGTGGACGGTGATGTTGAAACGCTTTCTCAGCCAAAATCATCGGATGATGATGATGATTATGGTGATGATGATGGTGATGATGATGATGATGATGATGATAGTGTTGTTGATGTAGGTGCCACTACTGAGGACGTGAATTTTGAACTTAATTCAGATATATCAGTGGAGGAGGTAAGACGTACAATCCGTAGGCTGAAGCATGGCAAAGCTTGCGGCATTGATGGAATTCTACCTGATATGCTTAAGGCAGCTGAGGGTCTTGTGGTAACTTTTTTGACTCCTTTGTTTAACAAGCTGTTTAAAGAAGGTTTTTATCCTGAATCTTGGTGTAAAGCTGTTATATGTCCAATCTATAAAAAGGGTGACAAAAATATACCTGATAATTATAGGGGGATATCCCTTTTGTGTATAATGAGTAAATGCTACACATCTATACTAAATGATAGGCTTGTAAACTGGATGGAACATAACGGGAAAATTGACGAAACCCAAGCTGGATTTCGTAAAAGCTACTCCACTGTGGATCATATATTTACTTTGTCTGCAATAATTGAAAGGGCTTTAGGTAGGAGGGGTGGTAAACTATTTGTTGCCTTCGTTGACCTACGCAAGGCATTTGACTCAGTCGACAGAATTTCTCTTTTTGCCAGGCTAACTGATGCCGGCGTATCTGGACAAATATTTGACGCATTCAAATCTATTTATAAGTCAGTTTTATCTTGTGTCCGAGTGGGAAATGATGTTACAGACTTTTTCGAGTGCCCAGTCGGCGTGAGACAGGGATGTGTTTTAAGTCCCTCTTTGTTTTCCCTGTTCATTAATGTTGTTGCAGAAAACGTAAAAGAGAATGGTAAGCATGGGGTACAGCTCATGCCAGGTTTGATTGAGTTGTTCTTACTCATGTTTGCTGACGACATAGCCCTCATATCAAACTCCGCTCTTGGGCTTCAAAATCAGCTTAATAGTCTTTTTAATGCATGTTCTAATCTTAAACTTACTATTAACACAGATAAAACTAAAATAATGGTATTTAGAAATGGCGGTATACTGAAGCAATGCCAAAGATGGTTTTTGGATGGCGTTCAACTTGATGTTGTAAATAATTATGTTTACTTGGGTTTTAAGTTCACAACTAGAATGAGTTTTGCCAGAGGTGTTGATCATTTTGTACAAAAAGGCAGAAGAGCAACTTTTGAGTGTCTAAAAATTTTGAAAACATTGAAAGATTTGCCAAGCCATGTATTTTTTAAGATTTTTGATTCGCAGATAACTCCTATTCTCCTATATTCTTCAGAAGTGTGGGGTCTTCTCAGGCTTGAAAACCTAGAGAGAGTGCATGTCATGGCAATAAAACGTTTTTTGAATGTCCCAATCAAGACCCCCAATAGAATGGTCTATGGTGAATCAGGCCGTCATCCATTATTCATACAGAGTACATTGAGAAGTATTAAATACTGGTTAAAACTGCTTGCTATGCCTGACACAAGATTACCAAAGCAAGCATACAGAATGATGCTAAAAATGACAGAAAATGGGAAGTCGTGCTGGGCAACCAGAGTTAAAGATCTGTTATTCCACTCTGGTTTTGGTTTTTTATGGATAAACCAGCATGTAATAGACGAGTCTCGTTTTATTCATGACTTAAAGCAAAGACTAGTTGATAATTATTGCCAGGAGTGGTGGTCAGCTCTTAATGATAGTGAAAGATATTCTAGGTACAGGCAATTTAAAACCTCCATCGAAATTGAGCGCTATTTCATCACAGGTTCTGAAAGATGTTTCAGGGATGTGTTAATCAAGTTCCGTCTTGGCATATTGTACCTTAACTATAGTGCTCAAATAGTGCATGTCGGAAACCCCGCTGACGCATCGTGCGTCGCCTGCGGAGCTCCAAGAGAGTCAGAGGAGCATTTTTTATTGCACTGTCCTGAGTATACAAGTTACTATCAGAAACAAATACATTGCTCAGTTTATTCAAGGAGAGCACTCTTTTAGCTACCTCTTGAAATGTACAAACGATGATATAACCAGTAATTTGGCTCGTTATCTTTTTCTGGCATACAAGCAGCGACAGAGGTGCGCAGAGTTTTCCTAATTAGACGCATGTGTGTGTGTGTGCGTGCGTAGGTGTGCGTGTGTGTGCGTCACT